>CM054143.1:51228662-51278662 GCA_028751875.1 Rapana venosa | reverse complement strand
TACTGACAGGCCCCCAGGCATCCCCACGGGGAGGTTTTTTTTTCATTTTAAGAACAGTGTGTTTAGTGAAAAAGACAGCGACAACAGAACAGCATTGTGTAATGCAATCTTACTTTTCTGCAGAATCTACGATCCTCAGCCTGTTCTGATTTGATATTAACTTTTCCCTTAATTTCTCGAGAAAACCAGCCATTCTGCTGATCTATTAATCCCTAGGTTACAAAAAGAGCGTAAAATAGAATACTGAACGCTTCAATATAAAAGGTAAAGGTGTCCCCATAACCTATGTGGTCGAAGGGAAGCGAGGCATCAGAGACCTCAGCTTCTCTAGGGGCCAGCATATTGAGGGCGGCACCCATCTCCTCTCCCTCGCTGCTTTACCTTCCCTGACCCTAAAGAGGACAGGTACCCATTTACTGGGGAACTGGGGGACTGTACTGATGCCAAGGCGAGCAAACGGTCACCCATCCGACAGGTAACCACGCTCGATGCTGCTTTACCTTAGCTGGGGTAGAGCGAGTGCTCCGACCACTGAGCTATCCCTTCCCCAAAAGTAAAATGATAAGGAAAATACCCTATGATCAAATATCACTTTAGAGTGAACGTCCTGTGACCATCCCAGAGCTAATATCACTACCTGGTCACCAGAACAACAATACGGGAAAAATGTCATATAATGCATTAAAAGGAAATATTTGTAAGATGTGCTTGAAAACAAAGCAGAAGAACGGACTAGGAAGGCAGACAAAAGCAAGAGAGATAATAGCATAGCAAGGAATAATAATAAAAGGACAGAGGCAGTGATAAAAAAGTGGACGTTTCTAGCACAGAATTTCCAGAAGGTGGGGATGCTGAAAGAACCCCTGGTATCTCCATGCGGGTGGGGTGGGGGTGGCTAGGGGTGGTGGGGTGGGGGGTGTGTGTGTGTGTGTGTGTGTGTGTGTGGGGGTGGGTGGGGTGGGGCTCCTTGAGGAATAATTGAAGCACGACACTGAAACTTTCTGATGTTTTGGGCATGTTAAACCCGGTGGAGCCTGTCCAAATCAGTTCCAAGATTACATGCTGAGCATGTTCTTGGCATCCGTACCACTGGCCATAACTGGTCTAATTTCACTATCATGAAATGATTTGGATTTTTTGCAATTAAATTTGTGTGGTCAATTAAAAAAATGATACTCTGTTGCTCACGATGAATAGAAATAAAATCTCGTAAACTATGCCCGCATGCTTGGAAAACGAAACATTCCAAAAATGCTGTGTGCACTTGCTCTGCTATCGTTTCAGTCCATCATATAATGTATTGTTTGGCTGCCTCGTGTTCATTATTCACATAAGAGCAAAGGAAAAGACGTAAGCGAGAACTATGAAGCTGTTCAAAGAGTTCTATAACTGTATGTCTTTTTTTTTCGTGCCTCATTGAGAGCTCCGCTGTTCGCCAATGGTGACATTTTGTGTATACGACCCTTTTAACCCGCTATTGAGATAGCTGCAATCCGACTTCGGGAGTAGTGTCTAAACACGACACCCCTGTACATGGGCTTTTAAAATTTTGTCATCCATTCCTTCCTTCTTCTTCTTCTTCTTCTTCTTCAAGTGTTCGGTCTGGTCCTGCAGACATCGACGATCATGGCTCTCCATTCTTCCCTGTTCTCGGTCCCTCTCATGAGCTCATTGTTGGTGCCCTCTTTTTCGTTGCGACTTTGTTTAAGCTGTCTGTGAATTTTGTGCGTTGTCTTCCTCTGCTCTTGTTTCCACAGATTTTGCCACTCCATAACAGTTTCTCTAGTCCGTCAGCCCTGATTATATGGCCGAAAAATTTGAGCTGTCTTTCTCTGATGGTGTTGAGAAGGAATCTCTTGTACCCAGCCATTTCCATTACCATTAAACATTAAACATCCATTCCTACTGGCACGAAATGGCCTACTCTTCCGCGGGGTTTTAGCACGTACACAATTTGTTCTGTATGCGTTCACACACGGGGCTTCGGTTTACAGTTTCACCCAAAAGGACTTTCCTGGGAATGGAGTCGGTACTAATGTTAGCTCCTGGGGAGAAGTCCCCTCGAACAGGTGCCTCGATACTGAATCGATCCCAGGCCGTTAGATTTCAAGCGCAATGCTCTGACCACTAGGTTTCCCCACGCAACGTGTTCTATATAGTCACGATTCCTAGCCGTATGTCCTAGCACAAGCTCAGAACACCATGTGAAGGTAAATGTTAAGGAATGATACTGCGAAAACAATGTTGGATTTACTAGCATCCATTAATTCTTCACCCTTCAATTCAGCCTCCCACCCCTCCACCCATCTGTTCCTTATTTTTCCTTTACATTCATAGCGTGAATGTATAGTTGTTTAAATGATCTTGCAGTGGGTGGGTATTAAACTAATGAGAAAAAGAAACACAGACACAGACACAGACAGACACAGACACAGACACACACAGACACAGACACAGACACACACACAGACAGACACACAGACACACACACACACACACACACACACACCACACACACACACACACACACACACACACACACACACACACACACACACACACAACACACACCACACACAACACACACACTCTCTATCTCTCTCTCCTCCCCCCCTCCCTCTCTCTCCCACTTTCTCCCTCCCTCCCCCCTCTCTTTCTCTCCCTCCCTCCCTCTTTCTCCCTGATAACTGATGTAAAGATGACTCGTTTCCATTTTCGTCTCAGGCTTAAAAAAAAAAGTTGGGCTGATTGCTTCGTTTGGTCGTTGAAATGCATGGGTGTGCGAGTGTAGATGGTGGTAGTGTGAATGTATCTTTATGTGTAAGGGAAATTTGGATGTATATAGGCATGAAATTAGTCACTTTGTATTGATTGGCTGGTTTAGTATATAATTGAATGTTAATGTGAGTAGTTGATTGCAAGTATAACTAAGTGATTAAGTTTATTGTCAGCTTCATTGTGTATAATATGCTATGCATTTCTTCATGTTTGTTTGCCTTTTGTTTTTTGTCATTTTTTTTCTTGAGGACCTGGTGTAAAGATGCCCCTGGCTTATCCAATTATCCTCATTAAAACATTCGAGTTCGAGTTCCCTCCCTCCCTCCCCCCTCTCTCTCCCTCCCTCCCCCCTCTCTCCCTGTCTCTCCCACTTTCTCCCTCCCTCCCTAATCTCTCTCCCTTCCTCCCTCTCTCTCCCACTTTCTTCCTCCTTCCCCTCCCCCCCATCCTCTCTCTCTCTCTGTGTCTTTGGCAGGAACAACTAAGACATAGGGTCGTTTTTTGCCATGCAATCAGTCTGATGAGGATTAGAGTAATCACTGACAGAAAACAAAAGCAGAAAACAAGCAATCAAACATGATTTTGTTTTCTGACATCATTTTAAAATAGCATGCCCATTATCATGGAACTCTAATGGTTTTTCTTTTTTTTTCAGAATATTTTTAAAATTGAAAGCCATTTTGTTAATTGTGGTCTTGCGTGTGCGTTTCACTATTTTGATTCCAAACTTTATTTTAGCCCCAGAAAGTGGGCATACGCTGTTAAGAGCACTCACAATTAACTGGACAGCATTCGACACATTCAATGAATAAAATATTCTATCTGTTAACATTGTGTATTTGCTTGGTTTTTGTTCCCAGTTGCATGCACACCATGTAGCGCAGAACACTAGTTTTTAGATAAAAAACAATGGATTTAATGTAGATTACATTGATATATATATATATATATATATATATATATATATATATATATATATATATATATATATATATATATATATATATATATATATATATATACACGCACGCACGCACGCACACACACACACACACACACATATCTATCTATCTATCTATATAAAGACTTAATGTAGTCAGATCTTATTTTCATCTGGAATAGAAAGCCTACACCAGTTCATTATTTGCCTCGTTACTTTCAGCAACTGAATCTTTTCAAGATGACAAAGAATCAGAGAAGCGGGTTTTTAAAAAAATTATGATGTCTTTAGTGTGCTATTGTGTAGTTGGGTCAGTTTTACACCATTTATCTTCTGTGTCAGAAAATTTCCCCCTTTCTAGCTCTCTTGTTTGGTCTTCCATTTCCCATGTGTTTTCCATTTCCTTTCTTCTGATTCTTTTTGGCATCATTTCTGTCTTTTTGGTTCTGTCAATTAAAAAAGAAAAATGACACTTTTTTGTGCAATAATATTTTTTTTTGTCTATCACTTTTTTCTTTATATTTTTTTTTATCTGTGTTCAATTTTCTTTCCATTGTTATTTTCTTTATACCTTTCTTGTCATATTTCTTTCTTTCTTTCTTTCTTTCTCTCTTTCTTTCTCTCTTTCTTTCTTTCTTTCTGTTCAAAGCAAAAGTGACAGTCTTTTTTCCCATGTGCATCTCCTTGGTCAGTCATTCTTCCCTCTGCACAACACATATCCTGGTAAAATCACACTGCTTCTGCACAGGCTACCCTGCATGACATACTGCATTGATCGGACATCACACGCCTGACAGGCAATATACGCGGGGCTGAGCATAAAATGGCTACCCCCATTCCTCAGTGACTGAAGCCAGTGCAGGCTTCGCAGAGAGGCTGGACACTGATCTCAGCCCTTTTCCACTTCATGGACACACCATCAATGACGAGTGTCGCTTTACAGGAATAGTCACAGCCTACAGTACACACTGTTCCATTGTGACCGTACCCTCCGTGTTGACAAGCTTCACTGTGCACTGAATAACAGAGGTCATCAACCATCGACCATCTCACCAAGGCTTTCATTTTCCTCTGCTGAAATTTCGATACTGTCCTTCAGCACACAGGCCTGTGGGGACGGACAGAAGCCCCCATCAGCACTTCAGCTAATTTCCCATCTGGACAGTCATTACGGAATGAAGCCTCAGGTCCCTCTGTGTGGACAGCACACGCACAGCGCTGCACGTGAGCGGCGGGAGTGTCGTGCTGGCCTCCTCCACCACAGGAGCTGAGGTGCACACTGGCTGGAAACTGATACTTGTCTGTCATCTCTCTGTCTCTGTGTCTCCCCCACCACCCCTCTTACTCTCTTTCTCAGTCAGTCTGTCTCTCTGCCTGTGCCCTCCACTCTTTGTCTCTCTGTCTCTGTGTCCCCCCCCCCCACCTCTTACTCTCTTTCTCAGTCAGTCTGTCTGTTTGCCTGTGCCCTCTACCCTTTATCTCTCTCTCTATTTCTCCCACATATGCCACAAAATTAAAGATTTCCGTTCCTTGATTTACAAATTGTCAATTCTCCTTTCCATTGCCTTTACCTCAGCCCTGCTCTTCTCTAATTCATTAACTACCAGCTTTTCTTCCTTCTTGTGTGTAGGGTAATCCTGATCCAGGACTTGTCAATGTCCCTTCCTTATCAGGGTGATGCCATAGACGTTTACACCTCTATGGAGAAAGCAATAATTAAAGTCTGGTTCCATTTTTTTTGGGTGGCGTATGCTGACATATCATCTGTAACGTGTAAGTGGTACTGTTTCCCCATCAGTAATTTCTTTCTTATCACACACAAATATTTCCATCCTTGCTTGTTGCATCCTCAAATAGAAGTCCACAGGTAGCTGATCATGTTAAAAGCTATAGAGCCATGACCAAAAAAGTCTTGTGGTACTATCAGGTCATTTTTGTGAGGTGTAACAGCACACATTCTGATAAGCTGAAGTCCCGTGTGCGAACGCACGCAGAACATCTTGCGCACACGTTAAATCCTGTTCCGCTTTTCGTAAGAGTAGGCCAATGTGTGCCGGTGGGAACATATGACAGAATTTAAAAAACCGCATACACACGGGGACTAGATGTAAAAAAGCACGTGAATGCTTATTCCATTATCCTCGATACAAAAGAATAAAAAAAAAATAAAATAAAGTTTATGCAAGGAAACACTTGCCTTCTTCCCAGTTGATGCCAGCAATTACTTCATTGTGGAGTCATACTGACTGAGAGGCCCACTGTAGGGTGATGACCATTCTCAACAAATAGTTCTCTATTAAGCTTCAGACTCTGAGCAGTTTAGCAATATACCCATTACAGGCATAGAAGTGAAGGGAAAATTAAGTCTGAGGTTATTTCCTGAGGCTAGGGCAGATATGGCCTGACTGACCTGATGTGAGGGAACAAGGTAGCCTGTTGGTTAGAATGTTGTACATTGCGCTCGTAACCTGACAACCTGGGGGGACGGGATAGCCTAGTGGTCAGAACATTGCGCTCGCAATCTGACGACCCGGGTTCGATTACCGTTCAAGGGTGGTATTTTCATCTGCGGTTAACATCAGTGCCGACTCCACTCGCCCCAAGAGTCCTTCGAATGAGACTATAAACCGAGGCCACGTATGCGAACGCAAGCAGAACATCTTGCGCACACGTTAAATCCTGTTACGCTTTTCGTAAGAGTAGGCCATGGTGTGCCAGTGGGAACAGATGACAGAATTTACAAAACCGCATACACACGGGGACTGATTGTAAAAAAGCACATGAGTGCTTATTCCATTATCCTCGATATAAAAGAATAAATAAATATGAATAAATAAAAGAAACCTGGGTTTGATCCCAAGTTTGAGCGACCACCAGGACACCAGTTGAAGGAGTTATTCCCCTGGAGTTAACATCAGTGCCAACTCCACTCCCCAGAAAAACGTTCAGATGAGACTATAAACTAAGGTCTCATGTGTAAACACATACAGAACATCTTGTATACATGTTTAAACCGGTTCTTTCTTTCAGAATAATATGCCAGTTGTGCCGATTGGAATAGACGAAACCATCACAAAATGGCATGTACACCAGGAATGGATGAAAAAAAAGTACATGAAAACTTGCTTCATAATCCTCAATGTGAAAGAATGAATAAAATAAAAAATGAAAATACACGGCATACAGACACCCGCAGAGCTGGTCAAATGATTTAGGGAACTTTTCTCTTATCTTCTCTACATTCCTATAATTATTGGGTGGGATGTGTAGCACATGGTCTTCTCCTGTGCTTGTAACTCTACAGTTAACACATTCCAACTCCAGAGCAGCTCATTTTTGTACAGGATACATGATGGGGAGACGGGATAGCCTAGTGGTTAGAACATTGCGTTCGCAATCTGACGACCCGCGTTCGATTCCCGTTCAAGGGGATATTTTCCCCTGGAGTTAACATCAGTGCAGACTCCACTCTCCCCAACAGTCCTTCGGATGAGACTACAAACCGAGGCCCCGTGTGCGAACACACGCAGAACATCTTGCGCACACGTTAAATCCTGTTCCGCATTTCGTAAGAGTAGGCCATTGTGTGCCGGTGGGAACAGATGATATAATTTACAAAACCGCATACACACAGGGACTGATGTAAAAAAGCACATGAGTGCTTACTCCATTATCCTCGATATAAAAGAATAAATCAATAAATAAATGGGTATATTTACGTGTCTGTACCTCACCGAACACTGACACGAATTACGAGATCTTGAACGTGCATAGTTGATCTGCATGCGCATATACAAAAAGAGAATTAAGTCACTGCCAGGTCTACACTTTAAGTTGACCTGAGAGATTGTAAAAATCTCCACACATAATTCGCCAAGTGCCGCTGTCAAGATTCGATCCCACAAATTTATAGACCTTCAGGATTGATTTCAAACGGTCTTAACCACTCAGCTATAACCTCTGTCAAACAGCTATCCAGTTCATATAGAAGTGTGGATGATGGGGGCTGACCATGTCTGGATGTAGTGTGGATGATGGGGCTGACCATGCCTGGATGTAGTGTGGATGATGGGGCTGACCATGTCTGGATGTAGAAGTGTGGATGATGGGGCTGACCATGCCTGGATGTAGAAGTGTGGATGATGGGGCTGACCATGACTGGATGTAGCAGTGTGGATGATGGGGCTGACCATGTCTGGATGTAGCAGTGTGGATGATGGGCTGACCATGCCTGGATGTAGTGTGGATGATGGGGCTGACCATGACTGGATGTAGCAGTGTGGATGATGGGGCTGACCATGACTGGATGTAGCAGTGTGGATGATGGGGCTGACCATGACTGGATGTAGTGTGGATGATGGAGATGACCATGCCTGGATGTAGTGCGGATGATGGAGATGACCATGCCTGGATGTAGTGAGGATGATGGGGATGAACATGCCTGGATGCAGCAGTGTGGATGATGGGGCTGACCATGCCTGGATCATGCAGTGTGGATGATGGGGGATGACCATGCCTGGATGCAGCAGTGTGTGACTGTGTAAGGCTGAAAAGCATGGGGTAAAAAAGTAATGCTGAAACGCGATAGAAGATGTGGCAGAAATCCCCTTCACCCCCACTGAAAGGGCAAAACTGACAAAACAAGCAAAGAAACGAACAAACAGAGAAACAAACACAAACAAGAACAAGCAAAATACTTTCCAGAAAAAAATTTCCACACATCAAATTCCTGATACAGGAATTACCGCTGAAGGTCAGCTTCCTACATCAGAAACATAAGAAAGGCATTATTTGATGATATTCATTCATTCATGAATATAGATATAGTATTTTTGTATTCAGTGATTTATTCATTTATTTATCTATTTATTTATTCTTCCAGCCTGCTTATTTTATCCTTAGTGACATTTATTAGTTTGTTAACATATTCATTATTTTCTCACTTAACCGAGAACTTTTACGAGGGTCATAACCCTTATTTTTGTGTTGTTTCTGTTGAATTCTGTTTCGGATTTTGACCTTTTACTGATTGTGGTCATTTGATAATGATGGCTCCACAGAGAATCTCTATGTCAATGTGTTTGTTTGTCTGTCTGTTTGTCTGTCTATCTGTCACTAATTCTTCTAAGCATCCCTTCTCTCCCCCCCCCCTGCTTTCTTTTTTTCTCTCTCTGAATACCCCACCCCCAACACACACATACAAACACACACACACACACGCGTGCACAAACACACACGCATAAACACACACACAATCACCCACGTTCACTCATATGCAAGCGCGCACAGCAACACACAACACACACAACACACAACACACACAAACACCACAACACACAACACCACCACACACACACACACACACCACACACACAAACACACACACACACACACACACACCACACAACACACACACACACACACACACACACACACAACACACACACAAGGTCAGAGGAGACTGAACTTGGACACTTGAACTCTCACACCCACATACACAACCCAGCAGAACACATATCATATCACAGGTTGACATCAGATGCAAATGCATGTATTTATTATCTTTATTTATTATCTTAATATCGAGAAAGAAACAGACCAGTGCTTTGACATATCCATCTCCGTGTTGATGCGTTGTTCTAAATTTTTGTATCTTTCCACGGACACAATGGCTCTCTTTTGAAAGAGGAAAGGAATAACATCGTGCTGCAAATTTTCTGCATCGTTCGCACACGGGGCCTCGGTTTCTAATTCTCATCTGATTGCTCACAGGAAAAAATGGCCTAGTAATTACAGAGAAAAAAAAAAAAAAAAGGAGAGAAAGGATTAAGAGATGAGAAGAATTAAATGATCTTGACACAACGGCATGATCTAAAGATTCACACTAAGACAATATGGACATCTTTTCGGAGACAAAAGACTGAGGAGGAGATGGAGTAGGAAAAGAGAAGAGAGTAGAGAGAAGAGGTAGAGAGAGTGAGCACATGAAGAGAGTAGAGAGATAGAGATGAGAACAAGTAAGTAGAATGTTAAATAATCTTGACTACACACTACCATATCCAAAGTAGTTCACACTAAAACCAATCATGACCAATCTTTTTCTGGCAGGCCCAGAAGACTCTGAGGAGGAATGGATAATGGAAAAGATAACCAGACTGTGCAGCAGAACACGCGTTTCTCTCATAACAGTGAGCCACCATGAAGCTGAGCTAAGATCTCAAGCTGAACACCATCATTCCTCACTAGTACTGCCACACTTCTGTGCAGAGATATTAGACTTTGTCCTTTCAATCTTTTACCTACAAAGTAGGTTAGAACTTGTAAAATGACCTTGGCCAAAAGCTTTACCACTTCACGAAAGGGAAGTGTCAGAACTGACACTATAATGTTGTTAGACTTTAAATTGCTTTGCAGGGAATATGGTTATCCTTTACCCTGGTTTCTAGGAATTGTCCTCATCCTGCCAATGTCCTTGTGTCATAATCATCTTCATTCTCCATCAAAGGGTGAAAGTTCTCTAAAGTAGAAACACAGTTGCCAACATGGTGACATATTTTTTATTTACTTTATTCTTTTATATCGAGGATAATGGAACAAGCACTTATGTGCTTTATTTTTTACATCCAGTCCCCGTGTGTATGCGGTTTTGTAAATTCTGTCATCTGTTCCCACCGGCACACAATGGCCTACTCTTACGAAAAGTGGAACAGGATTTAACGTGTGCACAAGATGTTCTGCGTGGGTTCGCACACGGGGCCTCGGTTTATAGTCTCATCCGAAGGACTAGATATCTAAATTAAATTATTTTATTAAATATTAAAAAAATTACCATAGTTTTAGTACTTGTTCTTTCTTGTTCAGCAAATATTGATGATGTCACAGTGATTGCCAGCTATGATGAGTGAGACTGAATGCAAACAAACATGGTATTTATGCCGAAGAATGCGAGACAGCTAGAATTGGTTCAGGACCACGGATGCTGTCAAGCAGTGGTGGCTTGAACAGCAATATGATCTCAACAACGTAGAGCAATATTTCGTAATGACTTCACATCACAGTGTTGATATATTCCACATACACATAGAGAAGTAAGGGAGATGATAGCAGCAGAGGCATCAGTAATAGTCCAGGTCCACACAGCATCCCCCTCTCCCCCCCACCCCCCAAAGATCAGAGGTGGCAGTTCAGCACACAGGCCTGTGGGGACGGACAGAAGCCTCCATCAGCACTTCAGCTAATTTCCCATCTGGACAGTCATTACGGAATGAAGCCTCAGGTCCCTCTGTGTGGACAGCACACGCACAGCGCTGCACGTGAGCGGCGGGAGTGTCGTGCTGGCCTCCACCACCACAGGAGCTGAGGTGCACACTGGCTGGAAACCGATACTTGTTCAGGACAGTGTCTCCAGTCTCTCCTAGAGGGCATGGCAGTCATGTGGATAAGGTGTCTGACTTCTGACACTTAGAGGTTTGAAGTCAGTGGTTCGAATCTTGATTACGCCTTACATGGACGTTTAGTATCTTTCATGTCGATTACTGTGCAGATTTTGTCAGTCAGTGGTTGAATCCTGTTTGTGTGTATACACACACGTGCGCGCGCGCACACACACGCACACACACACGACAGAATTTACAAAACCGCAAAACACACGGGGACTGGATGTAAAAAAGCACATAAGTGCTTAGTCCATTATCCTCGATATAAAAGAATAAAATAAAATAAATAAATAAACACACACACACACACGCGCGTACACACACAGAGAATATCAACTGTGGCTAGCATACTGTCCAGACCTGTGCATTGTTACGTATCATTTCAGCCTCTGCTACATGGATTTCTTGGTACATTGAATATTTTGCTTCAACTTTGACACTTTGAACAGCTGAAAACTGGAGAGTAACCCCCCAGCCCCCCTTGATCCATTTATTTGATCCCTGTTCCCACTCCCTACGCTTCAAGCAGGTCCCTAACCCCCATTTCATCATCAACAACAGCAACCACGGCCACAGCCACAACCACGACCACCTCAATCATCAAGCGAAGACCCTAACTGCCACCACAAACACCCCCATTGCCATCACCAGCAACACCAATGAAAGCATTCTTCAGGCCACAACAGTGGTTTGACAACCAAGCAAAGGCCACAGGCACAAAGTCAGGATTCTCTGACAGGGCAGTGACCTACAAACTGCTAAAGAATGGATGGAGAAAATGTGTATTACCTGACAATACAATCATTGAGAAAAAAAATTACGAATCAGTAAACTGCAGTATGCCAGATATAAAAATGACGTGAAATAACAGTAATACAAATATGTATTTCTTGACTTAAGAATAATTCACAAAAAGCAAAAAAGTACCGCCAAATAATGCATAGTTATGGCATAACACTAACAAGGCTTATAAATATCATCTTACACATTTAATGACTCATGAATCTTATAATGTACGCAAAAAGGATACTGTAAGATATTATGTGTTCCATTAGTCAGATGAGTTTTTAAAAAAAAGGAAAGATGCACACAAGGAATTTTTATTTTAGTGCCTGAACTTTGATGCAGTAGTAAGAAAATCTATATTCCTGAAAAAACACCGCACAGTGACTTTAAAACTGAAAATATACACTTAAAATCCACATCATTTTTATGGCCTGTTCTATCGTATCTTAATTTAATCTAATTTGAAAGTGGGTTGTGCATGGCAAGGTGTTTCCGCCAGAGCTTTGCTTTTGTTTCGTCATATATGACCGATTATGACATAGAATCCGTCTCTATCTTTTTTCTGTTCTTTGTTTCTTTCTTTCTTTCTTTTTCTTTCTTCTTTCTTTCTTCTTCTTCTTCTTCTTCTTCTTCTTCTTCTTCTCTTCTTCTTCTTCTTCTTCTTCTTCTTCTTCTTCTTCTTCGACCAATCCCAATTTTACGCAGAGAACTTTCTGGTGACTGTTACAACTTTACATTACACCCCCCTCCCCTCGGAAAAAAATAACCAAAAAAAAACAACATCCCCCAACCCTCACCAGCCCCCCTCCCCTAAACACACACAAACACACACACACACACACACACAACACACACACACACACACACACACACACACACACACCACACACACACACACACACACAACACACACACACATCCAGAGGGATACCTCATTGAAAAATTCCTTCTGAAACTTTTTTTTTAGTGATAATAATAATCAATTTTAAAATACACCAAATCTAAGATTAAAAAATGAGCATAAATAACGGGAACACTTCTGTCTTCTTTATGAGCAGAAATGAAAGGAAAATAGAAACATCACTAGGAAAACCCCCAAACAAAATCTACATTCTGTCGGACAAAAATGACTTAAGAGCTATCCAAAGAGCGCAGTCACAGAACCGGCACTTTCGGATATGAAGTTCTCGGGCATTACACTGTACTCTCCTCCCTCTTCCTCCCTTCAACTCCCCTCCCCCCTCCCTCCACGGGTCCCCCCCCCACGGAATGATGCATAATAATGATATCCTATATGATACATATTCCCCCGTCTGCTTAATAAAACATGGCCAGACTACATACCCCGTACTATGTAGTATGGCACGCCTCCAAACATGAGTGAATAAGAGAGAGAGAGAGAGAGAGAGGGGAGAGAGAGAGAGAGAGAGAGAGAGAGAGAGAGAGAGAGAGAGAGAGAGAGAGAGAGAGAGAGAGAGAGAGAGAGAGAGAGAGAGAGAGTGAGAGAGCGAGAGAGCGAGAGAGAATACATGTACAATATTACATCTAAGGTTGAAAACGCGTTTCTATAACAAGTAAACTTGATAAAGGTAATAAGATGAAAATGTTCCCATGACCTGTGTGGTCGTTGGGGAGCAGGATGTCAGAGACCTCAGCTTCTCCAGTGGCCAGCATATTGAGGGCGGCGTCCATCTCCTCTCCCTCACTGCTTTACCTTCCCTGACCCTAAATAAGGCAGGCACCCATTTACAGCTGGGTGAACTGGGGGACTATACTGAAGTCAAGTCGCGCAAACAGTCACCTATCCACTTGGTAACCACGCTCGATGCCGCTTAACCTTAATGTTGGGAAAGCGAGTGCTCTGACCACTGAGCTATTCCGGCCCCCTAAGTAAAGTTGGATACCTAATAAATAATTCGCTGGGTGTGAAGCAAAACAACCCCAGTTGTTAATACAGAAAATAAAGAAAACACAAGAAATTGATCAACTTGCATTGTTTATATACCCCCCCCCCTCCTCACACACACTGTCCATAGCAGCTTATATATAAAAAAAAAAAGAAAGAAGGAAGGATGTTCTAAAGAAAAAAACCCACTTTTCCCCAAAAGAGGCATAACGTCATGAGATTATCATTATATAAAAAAAAACCCAGTAGAGGGTGGGACACGAATCCTCTTACAGTATCGTTTTGCCTATCTATGACATGCCTTTAAAACAATGCCTCAAAAATTAAAACGAATTTTTCCCCTTTCGTCACTCGGATAGAGCTCCGAGGTTCACCAACGGCGAGATTTTTGCCTATGCGCCCGTTATTTTTTGGGGGCCTATCATTAAGGTAGCCGTATTCCAACTTCCGGGATGATGTCTGAACGCTATACCAGTATGCATGTGTTTATTAAAAAAAACCAGTTTTTCTCATCGTTCTTACCGCAGCAAGTTTGTGAGGCTAGACATGTAGCAAGGATGGGGGGAAACGACAGTAGATTGATTGGTTTTATCTCCTGTTTTAATCTGTATATAGTTGCCCATTTTTAATCTAAAGATTTAAAACTGGACAAGGTGACAGCCTTGTTATGGCCTCTGTGGTCGGCTGGGCTGTAAACAACAGGATTGGACTGGTTTAGCAAGGATGGAGGACATACCAATGCTGTAAAGCTGCCTTCTTTGACGAGCTGAATGAAACCGGGCAGACGTGACAGCGGTACTCCCAGGGAGCGTTTCAAAGACCAGCTGAAAGAGCAGTAGCCGTCAATGGCCAGGGATCCAGCCACCAGACATGGCAACAGGAAGCATTGATCAGGACACGTGGTGCTATTCCATCAAAAGAGCCAGTAGAGAGTTTTGAACTTGCAGAGAAACCGCGCAGCAAAATGGAGGAACGTAAGAGGCGGGAAGAGGGATGGCAGGACCAACCAGCCAACAACAGTAGTTGTAGTTCCTTCCTTCATCGGCCCAGCATGCAGCAGAACGTGCTCCTCACACATCTACCTCTTCTAGTCACCAGAAGGCTTGTAGACACTGAAACCATCTCCTTTCTTCCTTTGATCCCTGCATCCATCATCACCAGAAAACACAGGATCTTGGACAATTTCTGGTTTTAACAGTGGTTTGTCAGAATAACGTAATCATATGCATGTTAAAAAGGGGCAAAAAAGGGAAGAAAGTGATATCTAAAGAAGGGACTGACAAAATGATCGACTATATAGTGTTACAATCTTCAAAAATTAAGAAATGTAAGTGGTTCAACAGCTGGCAGAAGATTGAAGATAAGTGACAGACACTCTTTGATCTTCTAGGATTTGAGACAGTCTTATAAAGTTAGGTTTAGGATTCAAAAAGTTCACTTAAAATGCCCGAAGAAGTAGACAAGGAAGAAAATGTTGACAGAAAAAGTCTAATATTAAAGAGTGACGGAAAACAATAAATTTTTAGCATGATATAGACATTGTTTCCAGAAGGTTGAGATGATAATGCACAGAAAAACAGTGACAGTCTCCTGCTGGGGAAGTTTGAATATGTTTGTTTTCTCAAACAAACAAACAAACAATGAATTCATTCTGTTTGATTTCTTGTCTTTTGTTATAAGCTTATTTACCCACCCTTTATTGTTTTTATTTTACAATGAACGCAATAATGAATAAAAAAAAGAAAAGACAAAGAGCAATCAATCAAGACCCTCCTCTCCAACAAAATAAAAAACAAAACAAAGCACAGAAAAAAAAGAAAAACGAACATCCCCCCCCCCCCCCCGAAAAACCTATCATATTTGAAGCGTTTTGTAGTGGTGTTTTGTTTATGGCGATAGCTTACATTCTTCATCAAATTTAAGAACAGCAAAATACCATGGACCCCCTTAAGTCACTTTTTAAACACATACTGTACTGAACAAAATGGCTCCGCATAATTATATGAAATGTTCAAACTCAGAAATCTCACCCTGAGAAACTGTTAAGTGGAGAAAAGATGACGGCGTAGGAAAGGGTTCAGAGCATACTCATCAGTCATACTCCGATTGCAGAGCATTTTCCCCAGAAATTCCTGTAATGGAGAGTAATAATAATAATAAAATAATAATAATGTATGGAATTTATATAGCGCTGAATCTTGTAAAGCAACAAATCAAAGCGCTCAGATGACTTTTTTATTTTTTAATTTATGCGTGTGTATGTGGTGTTTTAAAATGTTGTCATCTGTTCCCACTGGCACGCAATGGCCTACTCTTTCGAACAGCGGAACAGGATTTAACGTGTGCGCAAGATGTTCTACATGCGTACGCACACGGGGCCTCGGTTTATAGTCTCATCCGAAGGACCGAGAGTACAGGGGCTTGTCATTGATGAAGACAATCTCACCATAACGTTTCAAAGCTTTGGCAATTTGTATACATATGAAATACGGACCACAATAGAAGACATTGAAAAAAAGATACAGACGATGGAAATGCTTTCGCAAAACTCTTCGTATCTCGTACAGGGATCACATGACAAACGAAGAAGTGAAAACTAGAATTGAAAACACCATTGGGCCTTAGCCTATATGTAGCTCCCGACCTCAGTGAAAAAACGCAAACTGAAGTGGTAGGGGCACGTCACACGAACATCTGGACTGGCTAAAACTGTCCCACAGGGAACAGTACAAGGTGGGAGATGAAAAGGCAGACAGAGAAAACGACATCAGAGAGGGGACTGGCCTTGAATGAAGATTCTATACAAAGGAAAGCTGAGAACAGCGTGGGGTGGAGGAATCCTGTTGCAAAATCTTCAGTGGTGCCCTAACAGTCGACGGGAAAGGGAAGTGACTTGAGGTGTTTGGCACTTTTCTTTCAACAGTAATAGACAAACCCTTTGGAAAGGCATCTAAGAAAAAAACACCCAACAAGAAACAGAATTTTGCCAGCAACAACTCTCTTTTGTTGACTGGGATTCTGTCTATGCTAATATGTCACAAACTGGAACCTCCTTTTATTATCTTATTAAAAGAAAAAAAACACCAAGACCCAGACCTACTATTCATGGTTCACTGGAGGGGGGTGGGTGGGGTTTTAACTCCGGTTGTAGACAGGAATCGAACCTACTACCTCTCGTGTTTTACGCGGGTGAGTCACCGCCAGACCACATAGAAGGACCTGTGGCGTGTTCCAGGCTTTATCACGCATTGTGCTTCATCTCAGCAGGTATGAGGAGACTATCTGACAATGAGCACCCTCTCCCTCCCTCCCTTCTAAACCAACGTGTCTCTATGCTCTCCCTCCTCCTCCTCCTCCCCAATCTCCCGTTAGCTGTTCCCCACATGTATCACATGGCCCCCACTCACTCATTGGCATAATGTAATTACTTTGTCAGCACGTGTGAGTGTTGGAATTTATGATCCTCCCACGAGATTTCTTACCCCCCGGCCATCTTTCCAATGTTGAATAATGATGGTGATGACATATGAATGATGATGGTGATAATAATGATAATGATGATGATGATATGGTGATGATTGTAAGAATAATGAAGAATAAAGATGATGTGGAGGAGGTAGAGAAAGAGGTGATAGAGAAGATGAAGAAGAAGAAGGAAGCGGAGTAGGAGGAGGAGAAGGAGGAGGAGAAGGAGGAGGAGAAGAAGTAGAAGAATGCACTGATTCAGCAGATCTTCCACAAAACAATATCGTAACACAGCTTTTCCTGTCATTCCTCTGCTCTGTCCATGAGTGTTGTTGCCAAACTCTTGTAAATGCACTTATTTTTACTTCCCTCTGCTAGAGCCTCCAGGTTTACCAATGGTAAGAATTTGTGTAAGTGACAACTTTTCCCCACCATAAAGGTAGCCCCATTCACTTAAACACACTCTTTTACACTTTTAAAATGACACGCACGGGCGTGCATCTATATCCTTATATTTATGCAAGCAAAAATACTGGAAAGTCATTTTGGCCGATTCAAGGGAATATACATAAAGTAGATGCCTTTCTTTTCGATGATGGGACATTGACCTTTTGTTCATCATCAAACGAAGATGGAAAGCTTATGCGCTTGAGTAAGTTTGCCAAGGGCTAGAACTATACTTGTAAGCAAGCAGAACTGAAATTTTGTATTTGATTCTTGTTAGAACAGGCAGCCAATGCAGGTAGAAAAAAAAAAGAGAGATGCAAGTTCCAATTTCGAAGAGTCGAATACCTTGTTGACAACACATGAATGCTAAGGAGAAATGGGACATCCTTTTATTTTCTATCCTCCTTATTGACTGGGATGAAAGAATACCTACTACCAATATATTTCTACCCACCGTGTTTACTGAGAAAGGATGACTCCCTTTTCCCTGATCACCTATCCAAAGATGAACTCTGTTAATTAGGTCACCCCAGCACGACAGACACACAGCTGTCGACGAGGCATGCAGCGATGCGTGGAGAAAACTGGACGTCACGCAGTTTGTATTGGAGACTAGGGGCACTCACGTATGCATTGCAATGGGTTGCAAAGGGGCCGTAATAAGCCCCGTTAGGTGGCGCGCCCGTTTGCTTTGGAGGCCTTATGGGATTGACGCCCGCCATGTTGGTAATGGTGATGAGAGTTTTCAGTGGCTAACGAACTTCTGCCTGGCTGCCTGCTTGCTTAGGCTCCCGAGTTCTTGTGGATCGGTGTGAATTTAATTAATTACTGCCAGTGTGTGTGTGTGGGTGTGTGTGTGTGTGTGAGGGAGGAAGGGAGCTTGGTCAGGGTTGAGTTGTTTGATCTTTGTTCCTCCTTTCATCCTTTTTCAGCCGAATGGCCCTCTCACGCGAAACGAGATAAAAGGCAAACACCACTTCCCCCCTATGATACACACGCACACCCTCCCATTCATTATGATTTAATTAGTGAGATGGTCTACACCTGTGAAAATTAACAGTCGGATTGCTATTATTGTTTGCCATCTTTTATTTTCCAGTCCGCATTTTAGCCCCCCCCCCCCTCCCCCGCCTCACTCTTTTTCTTTCTTTCTTTGTGTCATTCAGTCGTTCACGTGAAATGAGGTACTGGAAATTGGATGACTAGTCTGTCAGAAATTATTTGACAATCTAAACGTCTTAAAAGCCGTAAATTAATCGCGTAGTATTCACTTTGATCATCATGATAACATTTGATCATTTTCAAGGTGAAACATGCTTTTTGAAGGGATTTAAAAATACTTCTGGCTTATGTCCTAAATGCGTTAAAGTCATTTCCGCCATAGCAAACGAAAACTTATGTTGGCATGAAAAATAATTTTTAAAAAATCTTCAAACCAGTATGTGCCATCTGGAATCGTTGTCATTGTTTCTTTGTCGGATGGAACTCTAAAAGAATTACAACTAGAGATGTGTGTGGGGTGGGGGGTGGGGGGCGTGCGTGCGTGCATGTGTGTCAAAATAATAGATTAAAATTTTTCCTTAACGATTCAACGATATGTCGTGCGTTTAAAGCATCAAAACCTACATGGATAGCATTTCCAACGCAAGAAAATAAATATTCATTTGACTCAATTATGCTGCCGTAGAGTGTGTCCTTTTTAGCTGGTCTCAATTTGTCTCTGGCTAACTGTTTCCTTTTGACTTCTTGCTCTTTTCTATTTTTGTTTTTTTTGGGTCTCGTTTTCTTTTATTTCTTTTAGTTCTTTCCATCTACATAACTGTTTTTCTCACAATCAAAGTCACCACATTCCGACTTCGTGAGCGCCTACACACTGCACCTACATGCACAAGTTTACTTTTCTGTGAAAGAGGGAATGGGGCTTTACATGCATGTACGAGTCACGTACAGGACTTCGGTAAAAGTCTCATCTGGAGAACTGGAAGAGAACTGGATTCTGGAAAAAAAATCGACTCTGGAGAGGAAGCCAACCTGGATACTCTGGAGAAGAAGAATATTCCACTTTGCACACTCTGGAGAAGAAGAATATTCCGCTTTGCACACTCCGGAGAAGAAGAATATTCCACTTTGCACACTCTGGAGAAGAAGAATATTCCACCTTGCACACTCTGGAGAGGGAAGTCATCCCACCTTGCACACTCTGGAGAGGGAAGTCATTCCACCTTGCACACTCTGGAGAGGGAGATCATTCCACCTTGCACACTCTGGAAAAGGGAGATCATTCCAACTTGCACACTCTGGAGAGGGAGATCATTCCACCTTGCACACTCTGGAAAAGGGAGATCATTCCACCTTGCACACTCTGGAAAGGGAGGTCATTCCACCTTGCACACTCTGGAAAGGGAGGTCATTCCAACTTGCACACTCTGGTAAAGGGAGATCATCCCACCTTGCACACTCTGGAAAGGGAGATCATTCCATCTTGCACACTCTGGAGAGGGAGATCATTCTAACTTGGCTACCCTGGAGAAGAGACCTGGATACTCTGGAGGGGCTAACATATCCAACTCGGAGACCAACTGTGAGAGAATGTGGAACCTGTTACCCTTGACCCAGGCATCCAACGTCCTGCTGACTGAACTAGCCAGGCCCTGGTCTAAGCACCAAAGTGCAGGAAGGAAGGAAGGAAGGAATGTGGCTGGACGGTTAAGACGTTCACCTGCCTAACAAGTAAACCAGGAGGTTCTGGGTTCGGGATTCCCAGTCTGGCCTTTTCTTCCCAGTTTGACAGGAAAATTGTACAGAATGTCAAAGTCTTTCGGAAGAAGGCTTTAAAACCAGTCGGACCAGTGTGCTGACGGACTTGTGCACGTCAAAAGAATCCACCATGGTTGAAATTCGGAAATAGCAGGGAAGTACCTCCCGACTTTCCTAGCAAAATTGGCAGGTTCAATTCTCAACTGTATCCCCGAAGTCGGAATGCGGCTACCTTTAAAATGCGATGGTGGGGGTGGGGTGGGTGCGGATGGGGGGAAACGGTCTCTTTCCCTCTGTTTGTATGTTTGTATATTTATCATTATTTCTATATCTCTATCTACATGCCCATCTGTCTGTATGTCAGTCACATGGACTGGAGGGATGGATGTAAAAAAACAAGCACACGAGTGCTTGTTCCATTACCACAATGAAATGAAGAAATAAATAAAATAGGTAAAATATGTATGCCTTGCTATGTATCTTTTTATCTATCTGTCTATCTATCTGCCTATCTATCTGTCTATCTATCTGTCTGTCTGTCTACCTGTCTGTCTGCCTGCCTGCCTGCATATCTATCTATCTATCTATCTATCTATCTATCTATCTATCTATCTGTCTATCTGTCTATCTATCTATCTATCTATCTATCTATCTATCTATCTATCTATCTATCTACATGCCTATTCATCTTGTATCCCTCGCAAAATGCATGCTCAATAGTCAACGTCATTGGGAATACATGGGGCATATGTGGGAATAGCACTTATGGACACCTCCTCCAATGAAAATATTAAATCACTAAAAATTGAAAACAAAATGCCCAACTTACTCACTCCCCCATCCCTCCACTCCTCCCTCCCCCCTCCCCCCCCAACCACGATACCACCCAACCCACTTCATAGCGAATGACTTTTAAGGGTAAGGAAAAAACCCCAAACAAACTAAAACCACCAAAAAAGGGAAAAAATACAAACTTACTTTTCAATCCTTCCGATCCACTCCCCCAAAGATAAAAAGACTTTTTTTTTTAAATTACGGGAGTGACATTCAAAGGTAAGGGAAAAATGAACACTTAAAAACCACTAGAAACTGGGGGAAAACCCACTAAAATCCTTACTTAAAAAACAAAATCAAGACCCCACTCTCTTTAAATGGGAATGACTTTTAGGGAGTAAAGAAAATAAAGGACAAAAAAACTAGGAACACCCCTCTCCCCAACTTACTTCCCAACTCCTTCCACTCCCTTCCCCTCCCCCGAAAAAAAGATACAAATACCACCCATTAACTATAATCATAGGAATGATACTTAGAGGAAATAAAAATAAAACAACCCCCCTAAAACTAGAACCCCCCACCCCCAAACACACTCCCCTTTCTCCTCCCCTCCCGCCTCCAAAAAAAAGACAACAAAACCCCACCTACTCTGTTTGGGAATGACATTTAGGGATAAGAAAAAAAAAACGACACAAAAGATATGAAACCAAATCCACAAAAAAACTGGGACACCCCACCCTCCCTCTCCAACTCACTACCGAATTCTTCTGCTTTCCCCTTACTCCTCCTTCCCTACGCTACCCTCACCCCCAAAAAAGAGAGAGAGAAAAACCCTCCCACCCATTCCATATCCCAACACGCACACGTCATGCTGAAAAAGAAACCCAACAAAAAAACACCACCAACAAAAAACCCCAACCACCCCCTCCCCCTACAGATAAAACAGCAAAAAGCAAAAAAACTGTCCTTTCTCATCAAATCAACATTGACAAACCGCTGACAGGCAATTGGCTGATTCAATGGGGTTTTACGTGGACAGCCCACTTTTCGTGATTTGGCCAGCAAAGCTAGGTAATGGTGAGGTACTGCAGTCTGACAAGAGAGGGATTGTCTGTTATTTGATTGGTGAACGCAGCTGTCACGTGACTGTCTGACAACCGCCATTTTGCAGTCCCTGTTCCATTTTGTGTGTGTGCGTGTAGATGGTTTCCTAGGTTGAAAGGAAACGCGACAGGCCACTCTTTGTAAAAGCCTGTCCATCACTTGTTTTGTTTCGTGGTTTATTTTCTAGTTGCTCCCAATTTGCATTTATTTCGTTTATTTATTATTTTCATTTTTGTGTTTTAACTTGGGTCTGTCAAAACAGTGACACAGACCACCGACCCACGCAAACAAGGTAGATATACTTGCACGCATAAGAACGTGTGTCTGTCACACACTGTATGAAAACCCTCCCGCTATGTGTGTTTACGTGTGCGTGTTCGTTGCTACGTTCATCGCACACATTCATGCTTGTTTTCATACATGGAATTTAGAACTACATAGCATGTAGCACTATGTATTATTGGTGTTGAAACTTATCCCTAAAATTAATTATACTAGTGAACTCAGCCACGCTTGAACATATTCCCCCCCCCCAAAAAAAGTTTATTTATTTTATGCAGTAAAGAAACAACAAACCAAAACCTAATTGGATGACATTTCAAAGAAATTATCCTAGAATGGGTAGTAAGTGTGAGAATAACTTTGACTTTTCCAGAATAACATCTATGTATGCATCAGGGATAGCTTCGTGGTAAGTGTTACGCTCGTGATCTTCTTCTTCTTCGTCGTCGAACACTCAGACAGCAACTATTGTTGTCTGTTATATGAGCAATAACACTTGACACTGCCGTTAAGCGCCTGACAAGTCAGGCCCAGCCCGTCCGACTTTGGCATAAGAGAGAATCGTTATCTCTTAAGTCTTTCTGGGAAAAAAAAGGAGGGCAGGGAGAATGGACCAAGAAGGCAGAAAATAGACAAGAAGGAGGTGACAGGAAGAAAAGGAACATGGCAGAAACAAAAGAGATTGATAGAAAAGAGGAAATTTCTAGCACAGAATTTCCGGAATGTGGGGATGCTTTTTATATTGACAGCCCCCCCCCCCACCCGCCCCTGACCCCCCCCCCCCCCCTATCCGGCTCCCTCCCTTCCCCCGCCCCACCCCACCCCCTCCGGCATCCCCATGGGAGAGCTCGTGATCTGACGACTGGGGTTCCAGCCACTACCCAAATGCCTGTCCGAAGGGAATTTTTACCCTGGACACATCAGTACCGACTCCACTCCCTGCCAAGTCCTACATATGCGACTACAGACCGAGGTCCCGTGTACGCAGAACATCTTGCGCACGCGTCAAAACCCATTCTGTTTTTCGGAAGAAGAAGAGGCTGTTTCGTGCCGGTAGGAAGGAACGGGTGACAAATAATAATAATAATAATAATAATAATAATAATAATAATAATAATAATAATAATGTATGGAATTTTATATAGCGCTGAATCTTGTAAAGCAACAAATTAAAGCGCTCAGATGACATGATTTTTTTTTTTTAAATATCGAGGATAATGGAATAAGCACTCAGGTGTTGTTTTTAAAAAAAAATCCAGTCCCCGTGTGGATGCGGTTTTGTAAATGTTGTCATCTGTTCCCACCGGCACACAATGGCCTACTCTTACGAAAAGCGGAACAGGATTTAACGTGTGTGCAAGATGTTCTGCATGCGTTCGCACACGGGGCCTCGGTTTATAGTCTCATCCGAAGGATTACATAACGAAACGCTTGTACACTGATGTCGTGTTTAGACATCATCCCCGAAATCAGAATGTGGCTACCTTGATAGTGAGCGAAAAAACCAAAACTGTCGCATACGCAAACATCTCATCTTTTGGTGAACCTTGGAGCTCTAGCTGAGGAACGCCCTCCCATGCCTCCCTCTCTCCATAAAAACAACTAGAAAAATGAAAAGCAAACTGAACAAGAATAAAGTAAAGGATAGAAAGAAAGAAAGAAAGAAAGTAGAAATGCAAAAAAAGAAGGAAACAAACAAAGAAACAAAAGGAAAATTGAATAGAAAGAAAGAAGGAAAGAAGAAAAAAGAATGAATGAAAGGGAAAAGAAAAGAGAAAAGAAATGCGTAGGCTACGTGCACAAACACACACACACACACACTGTGACACGCACACACACACACACACACACACACACACACACACACACACACACACACACACACACACACACACACACACACACACACACACACTCTGTAAGGTGAACATCCTTACTTCTGATATCTAAACATTTAGTAAGAAATAATCCAACTTACATGAAAGTATATGATTAACTGTTGTTCCTATGGGCCATATGGCCTGCAAAAACTGAATTAAAATTATTGTTATTGTTGTTATTGTTATTGTTATTGTTACACACACACTGTGACACACAACACACACACACACACACACACACACACACACACACACACACACACACACACACACACACACACACACACACACACACACACACACACACACACACACAACACACACACACACACACACACACACACACAACATGGCGACAGTAAGCAGCGACTAAAATCCAGCCTAGTGCACAGGCTTGTTACTGCATAGAGAATGACGAAAACACGACGTCAACGGGCAGCCTCCTGTTACTTTGATGTACACACATCAAGAAAAAATGCTGAACAAGAAAGTACAGGAGGTGCTACGGCCAAAACCGCAAACCAAAAAGTAGCCGTTCTGCCCCATACTTCCACCCATGGCAACGCATCTAACGATCCAGATCTGCCAGGCCATTCCATCACTGAACTCAAACAAATGGTCTTATCTCTGAGCGAAAAAATCACTGCTCTGGAGAGGACCGTGGCGGACCAGGGACGTCTTCTGGTCACCAGCAGCGCTACTGCTAGGGACACCGAAACACCGGTGACGAGAACCTCCAGCATGGTGACCAGAGGAACCCAGACCGACTGTTCTTCGGCTCCACGCTCCTCCCCCCTGCCAGCCATCACCTACGCCCAAGCAGCAAAACGACTGCCCTCTTCACCCAGCCCTCTGCCCTCTTCACCCAGGGCTGGCACAACAACAAAGAGGTCAGTGGAAATTGAGAAATTGGAAAGAAAAAGTAAAAAGCCTGACAATCAATGTCAAAAGACAGCTGTGATGAAAAAGAATAATGACGTCAAATCAAATTCTACTTTGAAGGAAGAGACTTCTAGTCTTCCTTCGTTTTGTGGTAGTCCACGATTCCATTCTGGCACACACTTTTTTTCCCTTTTTTAAAAATTGACACGCGGGGGGCGTAAATCCTTTCTTTATCCTTTTATTTATCCCGCAAAAAACGGGAAAAGGGTTTTTTGGGGCCGTTTTAAAGGGGGAAATATACTTTAAAGTAGATCCCTTTCTTTTCGATGATGGGACTTGCCTTTTTGTTCTTTCATAAAAACGGAAGATGGAAGCTTATCCCTTGAGAAAAGTTTCCCCAAAGGGCTAAAAACTATATTGTAAGAAAGCAGAACTAAAATTTTGGGTATTTGTTTCCCTTTTTTTAAAAACAGGCAGCCAAGGGCGGGTAAAAAAAAAAAAGAGAGATGAAAAGTTCCAATTTCGAAGAGTCGTTTACCTTGTTGACAACACATGAATGCTAGGAGAAGGGGAAACATCCTTTTTTTTTTCAATCCTCCTTATTGACTGGGATGAAAAAAAATACCTACTCCAAATTAAAATTTTTAACCCCCCGTTTTTAAACTGAGAAAGGATGACTCCCTTTTCCCTGATCCCCTTTCCAAAAAATAAAACCTCTTTTAAATTGGGGTCCCCCCAGCACGACGGCCACAAAAGCTTCCAAACAAAGGAAATGCAGCGAGGGTTGGGGGAAATGGACGTCACGCTTTTTTTTGGGGGATGGGGGGCACTAAAGAAATGCTTTCCCAAGGGGTTTGAAAAAGGGGCCCGAAATAACCCCTTTTTAAGGTTTGGCGGGGCCCTTTTTGTTTTGGGGGGGCCTTTTTTTGGGTTTTGGACCCCCCCGCCATTTTGGGGTTAAGGGGTTGTTGGGGGGTTTTCAGTGGCAAAACAAAACTTTTTGCCTGGCTGCCTGCTTGTTTTAGGCTCCCGGGGGTTTTGGGATGGGTTTGGGGGAATTTTTAAATTTTTACTCCCCAGTGTGTGTGTTTGGTGGGTGGGGTGTAGTTTTTTGGGGGAGGGGGGAAGGGAGTTTGGGTTTGGGGTTTTGATTTTTTTGGGGATCTTTGTTCCCCCTTTCTTTTTTTAAGCCAAAAATCCCCCCTCTCACGCAAAACGAGTTTTAAAAGGAAAACCACCATTTTCCCCCCTATGATAAAAAACCCCACACCCCCCCAAACCATTATGTTTTTAAAAAATTAGTGAGGGGTCTACCCCTTTGTGAAAATTAAACAGTGGGGTTTGCTTTTTTTGGGTTTTTCCCAAATTTTTTTTTTTTTCCAGTCCGCTTTTTTAGCCCCCCCCCCCCCCCCCCCCCGGGCCTCACTCTTTTTCTTTCTTTTTTTGGTCATTCGTCTTTCCCACGTAAATTTGGGGAAATGGAAAATTGGATGATAGTCTGTAGAAATTATTTGACAATCAAAAACGTTTAAAAGCCGTAAATTAATCCCCGGTAGTATTCCTTTGTTCTTAATGTTTCCATTTGTTCTTTTTAAAGGGTTAAAAAACAGCTTTTTGAAGGGCAAAAAAAATTTATTTGGCTTATGTCCTAAATGCGTTAAAGTCATTTCCCGCCATTCCCAATAAAAAACTTATTTTGGGGCGGGAAAAAAAATTTTAAAAAAAATCTTAAAAACCAGTATGTGCCATCGGGAATCGTTGTCATTGTTTCTTTGTCGGATGGAATTTAAAAGGAAATTACAACTAGAGATTTTGTGTGGGGTGGGGGTGGGGGGCGTGCGGGGGGCTTTTGCATGTTGGGAAAAAATTAAAAAGGATTAAATTTTTCCTAACGATTTCAAAGGGAAATGTCGTGCTTTTTTTTTTAAAGCTTAAAAACCCTTTCATGGTTTAGTTTTTCCAACGAAAGGGAAAATAAATATTCTTTTGCCCCAATTTTTCTGCCTTTTGGGGGTTTGGGTTTTTTTTAAAATGGTTCTTTTTTCTCTGGCTAACTGTTTCCTTTTGACTTCTTGTCTTTTCTTTTTTTTGGGTTTTTTTGTGTTTCTCGTTTTTCTTTTATTTTCTTTTAGTTTCTTTCCACCCTACATAATGTTTTTCTAAACAAAAAATCACCCCATTTCCAAATTTCGTGAGCCCCAACCACTGAAACCTACTTTGCAAAATTTTACTTTTCTGTGAAAGAGGGAAGGGGGGCTTTACATGCGGTTACGAGTCCCCGTACAGGACTTGGGTTTAAAATTTTCCATTGGAGAACTGGAAGAAAAAATGGTTTCGGGAAAAAAAAAATCGACTCTGGGAGGAAGCCACCTGGTACTCTGGAAAAGAAGAATATTTCCACTTTGCCCCCCTTTCGGGAGAAGAAGTTTTTTCCGGTTTTTGCACCCCCCCGGGGGAAGAAGAATATTCCATTTTTGCACACTCGGGGGAAGAAAGAATATTCCACCTTGCACACTTGGAGGGGGAAAAGTCATCCCCCCTTGCCCCCACTCTGGGGGGGGGAAAAGTCATTCCCCCTTTTGCCCCACTCTGGAGAGGGGGGAATCTTTTCCACCTTCCCCACCCCTTGGAAAAAAGGGAGATCATTCCAATTTGGCACACTTGGAGAGGGAGTTTCATTCCACCTTGCACACTCGGGAAAAAGGGGATCATTCACCTTGCCCCACTCTGGAAAGGGGGGGTCATTCCACCTTGCACACTCGGAAAAAGGGGAGGTATTCCAACTTGCACACTCTGGAAAAGGGGGAGTTTATCCCCCCTTTGCACCTCGGGGAAAGGGAGATCTTTTCCATCTTCCCCACTGGAGAGGGAGTTCTTTTAATTTGGGCTACCCTGGAGAAGAGGCCGGGATATTTAGGGGGAAAGGGGCTAACATACCCCAACTCGGGCCAACTGTGGGGGAATGTGGAACCTTTTCCCCCGGACCCAGGCACCCAACGCCCTGCTGACTGAGCTAGCCGGGCCCGGGGGTTTAAGAGCCAAAGTGCGGGAAAGGGAAAGGGAAAGGGGCGGGGACGGTTTTGGATTTCCTTTTTTCCCATTTTGACGGGAAAATTGTCCCCGAATGTAAAAAAGTCTTTGGGGGGAAAAGGCTTTAAAACCGTGGACCAGGGGTCCGGGAAGGGACTTGTGCTTTTTAAAAAGAATCTATGACGGTTGAAATTGGAGAAGAAGGGAGGTACCTCCGGGATTTTTCCTAGAAAAAACTGGCAGGTTAAATTTCCCTTAAACTGTATCCCCAAAGTCGGAATGCGGCTCCCTTAATAGTGCGGGGTTTTTTGGGGGGGGTGGGGGAGGGGGGGGGGGGAAAAACGGTCTTTCCCTTCTTTTTGGTTGTTTTTTATTTTTTATCTTATTTCTATCTCTCTATTATCTCCCTTTACCTGTCGCATGGACTGGAGGCAGGGATGTAAAAAAAAAACCCACACGGGGTGCTTTTCCTTACTACTGAAATAAAGAAATAAAAAAAAATAGGTCAAATTTGTTTCCCTTGCTATGTATTTTTTTTATTTTCTGTCTATCTTTTCTCCCCTTTTTTTTTGTCTGTCTGTCTGTTGTCGGGTCTGTCTGCCTGCCTCCCTGCCTTCTATTGATCGATAAATTTGATATCTATCTATCTATCTATTATCTATCTATCTATCTATCATCTATCATCTATCTATCTATCTATCTTTTATCATCTATCTATCTATTAAAATGCTATTCTCTTGTACCCCTTTCCCAAAGCTGCTCAGTAGTAAACGTCATTGGGAAATACACGACCATAGGGGGGAAATAGCCTTTGGACACCCCCCCCCCCCCCCTTTCCCCGCCCATGAAAATTTTAAAATAAACTAAACTTTTCCCAAGCAAATCCCCAAATTACGCCCCCCCCCCCCCCCCCCCCATCCGTCAGCTCCTCCCCACCCGCCACCCACCAAGTTTACCACCCAACCTATTCCATAGCGAATGATTTTAAGGGAAAGGGAAAAAAAAACCCCAAAAACAAACTAAAACCCCAAAAAATGGGAAAAAAAAAAACACAAACTCGCTATTCTAACCTTCCGTCCCCAAACCCCCCCAAAGAAAAAAAGTATTTACTTTATTAAGGCAATGACATTCAAAGGTGGGGGGAAAACAAAACTTTTTAAAAACACTAAAAACTGGGGGGGAAAACCCACAAAAACCCTTTACAAAAAAAAAAACCCAAAAAAAACCCCCCACTCATTTTAAAATTGGGAATGATTTTTGGGGAGAAAAGAAAATAAAGGACAAAAAAACTAGGGGAAAACCCCTTTTCCCCAATCTTTTTTCCCAAATCCCACCCCCCTTCCCCTCCCCCAAAAAAAAAGATACAAAAAACCACCCATTAACTAATTGGAATATAATTAGAGGAAAAATTTAAAAAAAAAAACAAAAACCCCCCAAAAAATAGAACCCCCACCCCCAAAAACGCTCCCCCTTTTTCCCCCCCTCCCGCCTCCCAAAAAAGGGCAACAAAACCCCCCCTTTCTCTGTTTTGGGGAAGACATTTAGGGATAAAAAAAAGAAAAACGACACAAAAAATATGAAAAACCCAAAACCCCAAAAAACTTGGGGGCACCCACCCTCCTTCTCCCAAATCACTACCAATTCTTCTGGGTTTCCCCCCCCCCCTCCTCCCCCACCCCACCCTCAAACCCCCCCCCAAATTAAAAAGGGACAAAACCCCCACCCATTCCCTTTTCCCCAAACGCCACGTCATGCCCAAAAAAAAAAACCAAAATTAAAAAAACCTAACCCCCCCTCCCCCTTTCAGATAAAAAAAAGGGAAAAAGCAAAAAAACTGTCCTTTCTCATCAAAACAACATTGAAAACCGTGGAAAAGGCAAATTTAAATGATTTTAATGGGGTTTTTCTGGACACCCCACTTTTTTTGTGATTTTTGGCCGCAAAGCAAGGGGAAGGGGGGGTACTTTCAGATGACAAGAGGGGATTTTCGGGTTAAATTTTATTGGTGAACGCAGGGGGGTTTACGTGACGGTTTTACAACCGCCATTTGGAATTCCCGGGTTTCCCTTTTTTTGTGTGTGCGTGTTGGGGAGAAAGGGTTTTCCCTTTGGGTTTAAAGGGAAAAGCGAAGGCCACTCTTTGTAAAAAACCCGGGCCCTACTTTTTTTTGTTTCGTGGTTTATTTTCTAGTTTTTTCCCAAATTTTCTTTTTTTTCGTTTATTTATTTTTTTTAATTTTTTTGGTTTTTTAAATTTTGGGGCTGTCAAAAAAAGTGGGCACAGACCACCGGGCCCACGCAAACAAAGTTTGATATACTTGCACGCAAAAGGACGTTTTTGTCTGTCCACCGGGATTTAAAACCTCCCGCTATGGGTGTTTAAGGGGTGCGTGTTCGGGTTTCTACGTCATGCACACATTCATGCTTGTTTTTTATTTCGTGGGGAAAATTGGGGCTACATGCCCGGTTTGCACTATGTATTATTTAAAATGCAAATTATCCCCAAAAAAATTTAATTTTTACTAGTGAACTAGCCACGCTTTTAACATTTTTTTTTTCCCCAAAATGTTTAAAATTTTTTTTATTTCAGTTAAAAAAACAAACAAACCCCAAAAACCCAAAGGGTGACATTTCAAAGAAATTAAAAAATCCTGAATGGGTGTAATTTTTTTAGAAATAACTTTGACTTTTTTTGGAAAAACAAACTTTGCTGCATTAGGGATAAGGGGGGGGAGTGATAAGTGTTCCCCTCTGAAACTTCTTCTTTTCGTTGTTAAACGTAGACAGCAACTATTGTTGTCTGTTATTTTAAAGAGCGAAAATGCGTCACCCCTACCGTTAAGCGCCTGACAAGTAGGGGGCCCCGCGATCCCAAAATTGGCATAAAAGAGAATCGTTATCTTTTAAATCCCTTTTGGAAAAAAAAGGAGGAGAATGGACAAGAAGGGAGGGAAAAAAGACAAGAAGGAGGTGCGGCCCGAAAAGGGAACAGAAACAGAAAAAAAGGAATTTATAGGGGAAAAAGGAAAATTTTTTAAAACAGAATTTCGAATTTTGGGGGTTTCTGCACCCCCCCTTTTTCCTCGAGCTTTTCTTTTTATGTTTATACTTAAACCCGGTTTTCCCTTTTGGGTCAGGGGCGATAAATTTTTGCTTTCGAACACCCAGATTCAAACAAAAACCCCTTTTTTGGGGCCGGGTTGCCCCTTTCTCTGTTTTTGGGGCCCTCCACTGGAATGGGCCCCCCTCTCTCACTTCGCCAAAAGGGCTTCATTTGATTTCCTTCAAACCCGTCCTCAAAAAAACACTTATTTTCTACTGAGACTTTTCCCCCCATTTTCTTTTTCCCCAAATTTTCAAAAAGGGTTCCCCCAACCCCCCTAAGTGTGTTCGCTTGGAAATGTTTTGTGCGGGGTGGTGTGTGGGTGTGTGTGTGGCGCGCGTGCGTGCGTTTAATTGCATGGCGCAGTGGAATTTTTTTTAAAATTTTTTGTTTTTTTCATTTTTTTTTAAAAGGGGGAGTTGCATGGTGTAAATGATTTGAGTGCAAACGCTTCGATTTGTTTGTTTTTAAAGATTCAGCGCCTTTAATTCCTTTTATTTTTATTTTATTTTATTTTTTATTTTCTACTGAACAGGTCCCCCAAAATCCCCCCGGGGGGGCCGTGTTTTGACGACTGGGGTTCCAGCCACTAACCCAAAAAAGCCTGTCCGGGAAAGGGGAAATTTTTTCCTGGGGCACATCAGTACCGACTCACTCCCTGCCAAGTCCCCATATGCGGGGCTACGACCGAGGGCCCGTGTACGCAGAAAATCTTTTCGACGCGTTTAAAACCCCCCTTCCGTTTTTTCGGAAAAAAATTAGGCTTTTTCGTGCCGGGAGGGAAAGGAAACGGGGCAAAAAATAATAATAAAAATTAAAGTATGGAATTTTTTATAGCGCTTTAATCTTTTTAAGCAACCCAAAACAAAAGGGGCCCCAAGATGAAAATGATTTAAAAAAAAAAAAAATTTTTCGAGGGAAAAAATTGGAAAAATTAAAAAAATTTTTGTTTTTTTTTTTAAACCCCTTTTTTTTTCCAGTCCCCTGTGTTTTTGCGGTTTTTTTAAATTTTTTCATCTGTTTCTCCCGGCAACAATGGTTCTTTTTTCGAAAAACGGAACAGGATTTAACGTGTGTGTGCAAAGTGTTCTGCAAAGCGTTGGCACCCCCCGGGGCCTCGGTTTTGACTCATCCAAAAAGGGGCTACCCTAACGAAAACGCTTTGTACCCTTGATTTTTTGTTTTAGACATTTTTCCCCCAAAATTTGAATGGGCTAACCCTTTATAGTGAGCGAAAAAGTGTCGATACGCAAAAATCTCACCTTTTGGGGGAACCTTTTGGGGCTCTAGCTGGGAAAAAGCCCTCCCTTTTACCCCCCTCTCTCCATAAAAAAAAAACTAGGGGGAAAAGAAAAACAAAACTGAACAAGAATAAAGTAAAGGAAAAAAAAAGAAAGGGAAGAAATGAAAAAAAAAAGGGGAAAAAAAAAAAAAAAAAGGAAAATTGAATTTGAAAAAAGGGAAGGAAAAAAGAAAAAAGAATGAATGAAAGGGAAAAGAAAAAAGGGGAAAAAAAATGCGTAGGCTACGTGCAAAAAAACACACACACACCCCACGGGGACAACCACACAAAACCCACACACCACACCAACACACAACACACACCAACACACACACACACAACACCCACCCCCCAAAAAAACCCCACACTTTCACCAAAACACTCTGTAAGGGGAACATTTCCCTTTCTTCTGATATCTAAAAAATTTAGTAAGGGAAATTTAAACCAACTTACTTTAAAGTTATGATTAAAATGTTGTTCCTATGGGCCTTATTTGGCCTGCAAAAATGTTTTTAAAAAATTGTTTTGTTTTTATTGGTTTTTGTTTTTTACACCACACTTTGGCACGCACAAACACACACACACACCACACACACACACAACAACCACACACACACCACACAAAACACACACCCACACACACACAAAAAAAACACACACGGCACACCATACCCACGTGAAAACCCCCAAAACACCCCACACCACACAACACCCCACACACACACACACCACACCACACACACACAACACGCACACACACACACACACCCCAACACCCAAAAAATTTTATATATAATATTTATATATTATATTTTATATATTTTATATATTTTTTTATATATATTTTAATTTTTTTTATATACCACTACCATTTACGTACATATGGTTTGCGCAAAAAAATAAAAAAAACAAAAACGAGCTAACAAACAATCCCCCTTAAGCTGTACAAACCCCCCAAAAACTTAATTTTCAACAAAAGAAAACCCAACGAATTTCCACCCACCCTCCACCTCCACCCCCCACCCCACCCCCCGCTTCATCCCCCACCCAAAACCCCCCCCCCTCCCCCCTTCCCCCATCACCAAAAATACAAAAAACACTCAAAAAGAAAGCGAAATAAAAACCCCAAAACACACAGCACAAAAGATGACGGTTAAAAAGACCTTTAAGGGAAAACTTTCAAAAAAAGCAATTCCTTTCAGTCAAGAAAAACCCGGGAAAACACTTAACATTAACAAAAAATATTGATTAAATTGGGATGTCTTTTAAACAGTTTATTTTGATTGCCCAATCTTTTTTCCTGAAGGGTTTAAGTGTGCGGCTTAATATGTTTTTTTGCTACGTTTCGTAAATGGGGCACGCAAGCTTTGCTTAAATTTTTGTTGTCCCTAAGTGGTTTCCCTTTTCATTAACTGGTTTTTGACGTTCAACGGCGCGAAATGGTAAAAACAAAAAACAGGAAATTATTCCCAAACCACTTACCACATGCGCTAATCAACTCAGCCACGGGCGATATAGCCAAGGTGATACTGTTCACTTAAACCTATAGGTCCAAGGTTTGTGGAATCGAATCTTTGTCTTGTGGATTAAGGGTGGACTATGTACGAGCTCCAATGCAATTTGAAGTCAGTCACAAATTCGCTGTATACGCTACAGGTATCCATTAACCCTACTACCGTCGCATGTCGGGAGAAATCCCAAGAAAAAAAAAAAACCCAAACTAGAGACTTAGAGGCGATTCGCCACCAACGAATATCCCTAAGCCCACAAAAAACATGAATAACCAATGCTAAGCCAATATGATACCGGGAATGCGTCGAAAGCCCGGTTACCAACGACCGCGCTTTCCCATTGAATCTTACACCACGGTAATGACAAGTCAGCCTACTGAGTTAAAACATTACTTAAGCTCCTAGAGAACAGATCACCTTTGGACATGAACGACACCATACACTCTACCATGCGGAAAAATCAAAGAACTAGATATACTGTAGCCGCTATAAATACTTATTCGAAAAGTAGAGGTCAGATTTGTGAATAGTGACGAAGAAGCAACCAAGATGCTGGTATCAGTGGCCAAGATAACCCATCACCAACATGGAGTGCATTTATGTCAGAAAGAATTTGGTAGGCATTATCAGCTTACACCCTTCCACAGGATTATCACATCCGTGTCGCCTAGCCCAAGAAACATCACCATCATCCATAACAAATCGAGCACCATCAGCTGACCATTGCAAATGAAAATAAGAATTTACGAAGATCCTAAGAGACCAATAGAAAAATACCCAAGAAGGACATCACATCATCCAATGGATTTTAACGACAAAGTAGGTCCTAACTCTTACAACCAATGGGCCTGAACAGTTGGTCAGTTTGGAACTGGAGAGACCAACGACAGGGGACTACGTCTGCTGGAGTTTTACTGCACCCACAGACTTACCATGCCAATACCCTTTATCTCCACAAGCAGTCAAGGAGGACAACCTGGCATGTGCCAAACGCAAGATCCATAACCAAATAGATTTTATCTTAACACCACGGCGCTTCAAATCCAGCATCAACAGAGCCAGAACAAGAACCTACCCTGGAGCTGACATAGGCAGCGACCATTACCTTGTGCTGCTGCTATTCAAAATGAAGCTGAAGAAAAACAAACAGCCTGCAAACCCACGTATCAAATTTGACGTGGACAAACTGAAAGATCCAGATGTCGAGGAGATCTTCCAAGCTAAGCTTGGCGGACGTTTTGCGGCATTAACCCTCCTGACAAAACACAAACCTCACCAAAACCCAAATTTATAGCAGCCCGAGAAACAAGAGGGGTACTCGTTCGCAGGAAAAACACCACCATGACTACCAATGACACTTGCCCTCTGCATACAAGGGCACAAAAAACCAACCAGGTTTTCCAACCCTAAAGAATACCACCAACAATCTCTAAAAGTAAAATGTTAAAGCAGAGAAAAGGGGACATGATCAATGTAAAATCAAAAAAAAGCAAAAAGGGGGCAACATAAAAGCATACACACCCTAAAAAAACTCACAAAACCACTTAAAAACCAATCATCATCATTGAAACAGCTCCGGAAAACCCCCTCCAGAAAGCCACGCATTGAACAGTTGGGGGAATTTCAAAAACTTAAAACCCCCAATAAAACCTTTACAAACATAATAAAAAAGCACAACATCAAACCCCCTCGCCATTACCTATACTGGGGGAAAAGGGGAAGAACCCACCCCGCACTTCCCAAAGGGGGAAATCCCCGGAGCAACAAATACCACAAGCCTCAAGCAGGGGGCAAAACATCATCCAAATGTTAAGGAATCTGTCAAAGATTTGGGAGCCCCCAAAAACACCAAAAAGGGGACACAAACCATCATCAACCCTCCCAAGGGGAATTTAGCCAAGGCCCAAACATAAACAATACCTCACAGCCCACAAAAAAAAAAAGAATAGCTAAAAGTTATTTTGAATCGACTAAAGAAGGGCAAAGAACACCTTGCAGAGGAACAAGCTTTCGGCGGGCGGGACAAATCGAAAAAATTTTTAACTCCCAAAAACTGATGAAAAACTCTTCAACATCAGAGAACCTGTTCCCAACTTCCGATTTCAAAAGGGCTTTGACAGAGAAAGGCACAAAGGGCCTTGGCGGGTCCTCAAATTTTTGGCATTGAAAAAGCCTTGCAAACCATTCAAGCACTAACAACACCCAACAAGCATCTTCTGAACAATCAGTCGAACTACTTCAAAAACCAAACAGTTGGGGTCCGACAAGGATCCTTTTATACCATCCGTTTAATCTTTTTTTTGGAAACATTAAGAGACCCCCAAATGATTTTCCACTCAACATCTCCATTGGGAAACCCCCCTCAACAATTTCTTTTTGCCGATGACTTGACCTCATGGCGGAATAACACGACTGCAAATTTACACCAATTTAAAAAAAGGCTGACATATGGGGATGAGGTGAGCCGGAAAAAAGTAAAGTCTTTAACAGCACGAGAAAACCCATTAAAAAAATTTACAGAAGGGGCCACAACAAGGTAGACGTTTTTAAATCCCTTTTCCTACCTCACAAAGGACGGGCGACGACGACAAAATCAAAGTCAAATCCCTGCAACATCTCCATAAACAAAACTCACCACCATATGAAAAGTAAAAGATCATTCCCAACAAAAAAAGCTCTAAAACCCCCAACCAGACTATCCGCTGTACTGAAGTGAACCTGACATTGCCCTGAAACAGCAAACATCCTTCATTTTAAACAAAAACCATAGAAAACGGGTGGCATATCCTAAGAACGAAAGGGCCAAAGAATTTTTCAAATCAAATAACACGGGGCAGTCCCCAGGGAAACCCCCTTTTCCCCCTCGTCAAAAAGAAAAAGCTACAGGTTCGGCCACGTCACCCGCCACAACCCCTCTCCCAAAAACGTACTGCGGGAACACTCAAAGGGTGGCAGAAAGAGGGGAAGACAGAACAAGCATGGATGGGACAACATCAGGAAGGACCAGGATGAATACTCGGCATACGCGCAGAGCCGGGGACCGGAATGGATGGAGGAGGCTTACCACGGCATCGTTTTTTCGTGTCCCCTCCACGCCCGCCAAGGCCGGGTCTGATGATGATTGAATGTCAATTTTAAGCGCAACCTCCCACTCTTATTTTCTCCCGGTAAATACACATGCAGAAGATCAAAACGACGTTAAAGTTTTTCGTAATCATGACAGCGTTGGGGGGGTTACGAAACACGCCCAAACCCCCAGGTACATCCCTAAAGTGTTAGCAGATAATAAAAATAAAAAAATTTGGAAATTTATATAGCGCTAATTTGTAAAGCAACAAATCAAAGCGCTCCCTTGTTCTGGGTAGCAACACGTTTAATCATTCCCCCTGTAGGGATGGGGTTGTATGTTTGAACAAGAGATGTGTTTTCTAATTTTCCACCGTTTTTTTTAATTAAATCGTGTGTGCTAGACAATGTCCTTCTAGTATGAGTAAAAAACAGCTTAAATCTGTTCCTTTTTCAAACAAAAGCATGTGTGTGTGTGTGTGTGTGTGTGTGTGTGTGGTGCGCGTGCATCATGCGGGAGCATTTGTGTGCGGGGGTGCATTTTATTGCTTTACAGTCCATGCCCTCACCCCCTCCCCCCCTCAATTTGTTTTCACTGCACCCGGGAAATCTAAACGGGGACGAGTCCGGGCCAAGGCGTAAGAACGAAGAACGCTACCGGCTTTTGGGGGCTTCTTCATCACCTCTCTTTCTTCCCGGGGCGGCAATTTGGACGCTTTCTTTCCTCTCCCGGGCCCCTTGAGCTTGGGCTTTAGCCGTCCCCCTCGTCCTCCCCCCTGAACCATGTGCTGCTGCGCTGCTGCGCTGCTGGCTGTGCTGTTGTTGTTATTGCTGTTGTTTTGTTTTGTTGTTGGAAGCGTGCTTTTCGAGGTGGTGCGTTTTTTTCTCCCCCGGGGGCTCCTACAAGGGGAGGCAGGCACCCGGGTGACCCCTTCAGGAGCCCTGGGAAGGACGGGTGGGCAGGAAGGGGGAGGGGCCGCACATGGCGTGTTGACAAAAAATCACTGGGCCTTCTTTTCTTCCCCTTCTCCTGTTTTGTGGAGTCTTTGGGAGGGCTTTAGGCTTCAGGTCTGTGGGGTGGTCACGTCTGTCTCTTTCCGATTGCTCTGTCCTTCGTCATCCCGTGTCCCGTCTTCTTTTTTTTTTTGTTCGGGTTTTCCCTTTTTCTTCAATCTGTCGCTTTTTTTTCCCCCCGATGCTTGGCTGTTGGGGGGACGATGACTGTGGAGGTCTTCCCTCCCTTTTTAGAAAACCTTTTTTACCAGTTTGTAAAATTTTTTGTCGAACTTTTGGGAATTGCCTTTTTGGGGACCAGCATCAAAAAATTTTTTTTTAGACCTTTGTATCAAATGGAGTTTGGATGTTCCCTTTCCCTTTGGGGTTTGGGGGGATGGGGGCTGAAACTTTCTTTATAAAGTTGTCAGCGATGGTTCCCATTCGAGTGGGAAAATAACTGCACAAATGGGTCCAACAAATGGTTGATTTTACCCCCCGACACCTCCTGGCTCCCTTTCTCCAGTTCCTCAGGTAATGTCGGCCAGGTGTAGCGGAATCCGTCAGGGAGGTCCTCCTTTTTGGCGTCCATCACCCGCCCCACGGGGCTACGGGTTCGAACCGCCGCCCCCTCCCACTGGCTTTTCTCACCACTTCAAAAGTGGGGTTCAATATCTCGGATCGCATCATGAACTTGTTCATGCGCCACTGATCCAGTCGCCCCCACTCTCGTGCCTGGGTGATGAAAAAGGCGGCAGAAAACTTGAGAGCAGAGCTGGTATCAGGAAAGGAATTGAGCAGTCCGCACAGCTTGCTTGACAGCTCCTCTTAAAGTAGGGGTTTGTCCTGCATCCAGAAACAGTAGTGCAGGCCCTTCCTTAACTGTAGGAGCTCCTCCTCACTGAAACCTTCTGCTTTTGCCGTCTTTGCAGCGATATATCGCTTCAATTTCTTGATGGTCCTATTTCTCCTGGGCTGATCATTTGCTGCTAGTCTTTGAGCGAATTTTGCAGTCTTCAACATACTTATTTTGTCAATCCCACATGTGTACATCCAGCCAGATCCATCCATCCAGATATCTTCATGGTGGGCAAAAACGGTCGTATACGCTAAGTCTCACCGTTGGTAAACCTTGGAGATAAGGAGCGAAAAAAATAAAGACGGATAGCCTTCCCCCCAAAAAAACAACCCAACAAAAAACCCCAAACAAAGACAACAACAATAAACCAACCTAAAACAAACCACCCACCCACCCACCCACACGCACGCACGCGCGCGCGCGCGCGCGCGCGAGTAGGCCATTGTGTGCCTTAGGAAAGGATGACAACATTTACAAAACCGCATACACACGGGTACTAGATGTAAAAAAAAAGCACATAAGTGCTTATTCCATTATCCTCGATATAAAATAATGAATAAATAAGTAAAAAATATAAAACACACACACACACATAGAGTCAAGACTGCAAACGTAAATTGAGTAGAGCTACCCCCTTACCAAGCGCAGTAAACAGCATTCCATGGGAAGTTTCCGCGGGAACTTTCAGATCCTGGGAAATGAGCTATCATCTCCTTTGAACCTATCCGTTTTACCACAATATCCACTTCATGACGAAACGTCGGTCCTCTTCAACCTGTTGAATTTGAATTTGTTTCCTTCTTTTTTGTGTTTCATCCCCTTTCTCTCCACACACTTCTACTATTCAGCCACAATTCCACCTCCACCCTCCATAACGTATCCCTCTGCCCCCTTCCACCCACCCACCCACCCACCCATCCGTCAACCACTTATCCCTGAATCAAAGAAAAAAGCCAAAGAACCCCCCCCCCCCCCCAAAAAAAAAAATGCAAACAAGCAACCGATCAACCAAACCACTGACCAACCAGGAAAAGCCACACCAGCAACAACAACAACAAAAATCAAGCCAAAATAGAACAATAGAGAGGAAATTAAAAAGATAAGATAGGAAAAGAAAAGGCCTTTGAAGAAACCTTCCTGCATCAAAAGAGGCAAACCTCTACAAAAAATGGCCACCACAATAAACATACAACACTAAAGTAAAATCTTATACTAAATCAGAAAGATCATACACACTTTCTTGAGAGACCAACCAACCAACCAACCAATCAACCATCCAGGCATCCTAAACAGACCAACCAACCAACCAGCCAACCAACTAGCCAGCTAACCAACTGACCAACCAACCTACGAATGAACCAACCAACGCATAAAACAACCTCCCACCCCCTTAATCCCCCCCCCTCCCCCAACCAAACACCAAACTGTATTTCCCCATAGCGCTAAATGCCACATAATTCTCCTCTTGCTGCACATATTACCTTCACTATGCAATCAGCAGCCACGATAGTTCTGTTATTATATGAACAGCAGCCCTAGGCTATTTAACCGCTTGTCTTCCCAAAGCATATGCCTTCCTCTGATTCTGATTATGCAATAGAAGCCATTCATTGTCAGCATCTTTCGTTAACATGTTGTCAAATCAACGTTGATAGCAGCTGACAGGTAATTGTATGATTCACTGGAGTTTTACGTCAACTTCCCATTTCAGTCATTTAGCCAGCATTGCAAAATTACGGTGAGGTACTCCAGAGTTTGATGAGACAGGAAGTATCTGTTATTTGATTGGTGAATGCAGTTGTCACATGACTATCTGCTTGCCGCCATTTTGTAAAAGCCATTATGCCATTGTATGTGCGTGAGAGGTTTTTGAAATAAAATGAAATGCAAAAGCATTTGTTTTTATGTATGTGCCTGTCTTAGTTAAAAAAATATATATCCGATTGTTTCCATGCATTTAAAAGGGTTCTTTGTAAGTGCCTGTCCGTTTACGTTTTGTTACTGTTTTATGTATTCCATTTTTTATATTTTTAACCTGATATAATCTTTTCTTTTGCTTTTATTGTTCTACTTTTCGTCTCTTGAAACATTGACATGATAACACGCAAGCAAAATGCAAATATTGCATGCATGAGCTTATTAACAACAAACGCAGTTGCACTCTGTGTAAATGCCTGTCTATTTCTTTTAATTATTTCTATTTGTTTTTACTTGTCCCCGCTAAAAAAAAAATCGTCCTATTTCGTTTGTCTTATGTACGTTAAGAATGGTAAATCCCAAGTGCTGAAAGCTATGTATGCTCACGTGGAAGCCAATGTAAGTAGGAGAAGCAGTTTTGACCTGAATCAGAAACAAAGATACTGCCTCAAGAACAAAGAAACATAATGTCCTCCACCCCTTTAAAATCTCAGCAACAACTTGCTCCAAAGAAAGCGAGAAACAAACTAGTAAACAAACACAGGGTGGATAAAGGAAATGAAAAAACAAACACGGGGAAAAAAGAAGAAAGAAAGAAGAAGGAGAGAAAGAAACAAATAAACATAAAGGTGTATGTTTGTCCGTGGTGTCCGACGATGACCTCCAAAACAGCAGAGGAGGCAGCTGCTGTTTTGGAAATTGGGCAGAAATTTGATTATAGTGGAGATGCCTTGCCCACAGTACATCCCCACTCTCTCGGCCAAGTGGGCATAAGGACAGTCAGCATTGGAAATGTTCTCCAAAGGCCAACCAGCCCCCAGGGCTGCAGCACATAAGGACTGTGCGAGTCAAGCCTCCTAGTCAGAGAGTTATAGTCGATCACTAAAGACTAAGCTGTAAAGTGGAATTCCATGAGTGGGAAAGCCACTGATCATACAGCCTCTCACTTTGCTGTTGCCCCCAGTGTCAATGGTTTAATCAAGAACTGTGATAAAGCCCAGGCGCTGACGGCTTACACATAAAGATGTCCCATAACCTATAAGGTCGTAGGGGAACGAGGCGTCAGAGACCTCAACTTCTCCAGGGCCCAGCATATTGAGGGCGGCGCACATCTCCTCTCCTTCGTTGCTTTACCTTCCCTCACCCTAAATAGGGCAGGTTCTCATTTTCATCTGGGTGAACTGGGGGACTGTAATGAAGCCAAGGCGCACGAATGGCCACCCATCCAAGACGCAACCACACCCAACGCTGCTTAATCTTTTCTTGGGAACAGCGAGTGCTCTGACCACTGTGCTACACCATCCCCCTACCGACGAAGTACAAACAGCCAAAAATCCCCTCAAACCTAACAGCAAACATGAAAGCAAACTAAATAACCCCTAAATCACTATCTGCCAGAGAATTGTCCTCTTGGTGCACAAATTGCCATTACTATGCCATCAGCAGCCATCATTGTTCTGTTATTATATGGACAGCAGCCGTGGGTCATTTAACAACCGTCCTCCCAAAGTGCAGTCTCATCCTTTTCCTCTGATTTTGAGCACGCTATAGAAGCCATTCATTTGTCAGCATCTTTCACGGCTATGTCAGAGTAATAAGCATGTGTGTGTGTGTGTGTGTGTGTGTGTTGTGTGTGTGGTGTGTTGTGTGTGTGTGTGTGTGTATGTGTGTGTGTGTGTGTGTGTGTGTGTGTGGATACATATCGTGTATGCATGGGGAATAGACTGCCCGCATGCGTGTACCTGATACGCGAGAGCATTCAGTTTTCGTTTATCTATTTATTCTTTTATTTCTAGGATGAAGGAATAAGCGCTAATGTGCTTTTTGTTTTTACATCAAGTCTCCGTGTGTATGCAGTTTTGTAAATGTTGTCATATGTTCCCATCGGCATACAATGGCCTACTCTTTCGAAAAATGGAACAAGTTTTAAGGTGTGTGCAAGATGTTCTGCATGCGTTCGCACACTGGGCCTCGGTTTATAGTCTCATCCGAAGGACTTTTAGGGAGAGTGGAGTCAGCACTGATGTTAACTCCGGAGGAAAAATCCTCTTGAACGAGATGCGAACACGGGTCAGCAGATCACGAATACATCACTCTAACCACCAGGCTATCCAGGGAGAGGGAGAGAGAGAACTCTGAACTCTGAAATGGTTAAATGTACATCGGCCTTTGGCCACAATACACATTGAGGAGCAAAAACTTGAAGATGAAAAGTGGAAGATGAAAAAAATTCACATAAGTTTGGTAAGACTTTGGCATAATACCCTGGAGTGCACTCAAAACTGTATACTCTTGCATAAGCATATTCCAACATCATGACTAAATAAAGACTGTCGTAGGCCAAGAATCAAAACAAAACACAGCTAAAAAAAATCAGTTCACCCTAACTGCTTCCTATGATACCACAAAAAGATAATAGACCTGTGAACAAAGTTATTGATGGATTTATACCTGATATGTTAACACCTTCTCACATACAAAATATACTAATGAGCATTAATGATTTCAACTGTTATGATTTATGATGAGAGGGAGAAAGAGAGAGAGAGAGAGAGAGAGAGAGAGAGAGAGAGAGAGAGAGAGAGAGAGAGAGACAATTGCTATTTAGCAATCAAGCCATATAGGGCTGTGGTGCGTAACAAACTATATCAAATGCAACACGATTACAATGACATGGAAACCATTGCAGTAGTAGTATGTACAACAAGATTCGATACATTATTGTCCATGTCTCAATTTTCAAAACAGCCTTTCCTTTTCCAGTCTGCAGCCAGCCAAGTCAGCCCATGTAAAACAGATCAGGTCCCGAAGATGATGTAATTCCCTGACACGTTCTTCTGGCAACATGTTTTTCTCTTCTTGCTTGATGTACCAGAACACACACTTAGATTCCTCACCAGGATCTCCATTCCAAGAGTATTCCAGGATGATGTCATCTGATTCACACATCACAATGTTCTGATCACCTTAACTATGTACCACAACCTTTCGAAACCGTGTGTTTCTCTTGCTGTCCTGTAATCGATGCTGCACACATTTGTCAGTTAGAGTAGACACATACTGTTTCACAATACCAGCATCAGAGTCATCCACTGTGCAGCCAACTATCAGCTCTTCCTGCACATCAGACACCTCAGAAGACACACCAATCTTGCTGTCTGTTGCTGGATCACACAGTAGATCAAGTGAATCTGGTGTGGCCGAGGTCATTCACTGCACTGCTGACACACAGTTCTGTGTAACACGTGGTTTGATTTTCTTCTGTTTCCACATCGAGCAGGGAGTTAATGTTACGCAAGACCATCTCTTCCAAGACACTGTCATTGTCACATTGGCGACTTGCCTGTCTTTCTTGGTGTTGTCTGCTTCTTTGGAGATGCAATGATTTGACATGGGGGTTTCTTGCGATAGTACTGAACTCAGGAGTTACCGTCAGCACTGGGTCTGCCATTTCTGTTGACACTGACTTGTCAGCTGGCTTCATTGCAAGACAACACAACGCTGCCACTCTCCCCCGCGACTTTCCAACTCCATACGACGTTGTTGATCAGCAGGGCGTTTAAAGTTGTTATTACAGTTGCTGGGAGGCCAGTAACTGACATTTTGAAGCTAAAATGCAAAAATTTGCAGAAGCTTACTAACAGCACACCCATTCAGTTCTCGTTGGGTCACATTGTCCGAGAGAGAGAGAGATAGGGAGAGAGAGAGAGATAGGGAGAGAGGGAGAGAGAGGTGTCTTTCCCCCTACATACGTGAGACAGACAGACAGACAGACAGACAGACAGTACGCAAATGGTTCAACATGGTAGACTTTTCTAAGCCAAAGAAAGGGGAAGGGATAATCTATGCAGAGAAAAAAAATCAAAATGATTAAATAAGATAAACAAAACAAACAGAAATTAACATGGCATGGTCTTTACGCCATGAAGTTAATTATGTCATGTAATTTCCTGTCTTGCTGAGTCTGTTTCCAGCCACTCCCTCATTACACAATTAGGGAGGTGGGGGGGGGGGGGGGGCAGGATGCCTGGTGGTTAGAGCATTGAGCTCGCACTCTGACGGCGCAGATTCGAACCCCCACCGAGACGCCTGCTCGAGGGGATTTCACCATCCCCCCTCCCCCCTTCCCCCCTGGAGTTAACATCAGTATGGACTCCACTAGCCTGAAAGTCATTTCGATGAGACTGTAAACTGAGGTCCCGAGTATGAACACACACACACACACACACACTTATATATATATGTGTGTGTGTGTGTGTGTGTGTATCTATCTATCTATCTATCTATCTATCTATCTATCTATCTATCTATCTTAACACACGCAGAACAGATATATATATATATATATATACATATATATACATATATATACATATATATATACACACACGAAATAAACGAATAAACAAATAAATGAATAAATAAATAAATAAATGAATAAACAGAACCAAAGTGTGGCTATTGCTAGTTGAAAACAAGAACAACAAAAATAGCCAGCAGCAGCAACAACAACAACAACACCAACAAACAACAAAAACAAACAAACTGATGAAACGAAAATGAAGTCGAGATGGACACCACCAGTAACGCAGCGAAGTGAATCTACCCTTGAACAAGTTCGCATTAGGCACAGAACTTTAGAGACGTGAAATCGGGGCAGGTCAGTCATGGTACTGGGAACAATACACTGCTGTCCACCCCACCCCCTCCCCCTCTCTCTCTCAAGTTGGCGGATCTCTCTCTCTCTCTTCTCTCTCTCTCTCTCTCTCTCTCTCTCTGCACGTCCGTTCTCTCTCTCTCTCTCTCTCTCCTCTTCTCTCTTCTCGTCTCTCTCCTCTCTCTCCTCTCTCTCTCCTCTCTCTCTCTTCTTCTCTCTCTCTCTCTCTCTCTTCCCTCTCTCTCTTACTCCGTTCTCTCTCTCTCTCTCTCCCTCTCTCTCTCTCTCCTCTCTCCTCCTCTCTCTCCTCTCTCCTCTCCCTCTCTCTTCTCTCTCTCCCGTTCTCTCTCTCTCTCTCTCTCTCCCTCTCTCTCTCCTCCTCTCTCTCTCCCTCTCTCTCTCTCCCTTCTCTCCCTCTCTCTCTCTCTCTCTCGTCCTCTCCTCCCTTCCTCTCTCTCTCTCTCTCCTCTCTCTCTCTCCTCTCTCTCTCGTCTCCCTCTCTCTCCTCCTCCTCTCTCTCTCTCGTCTCTCCCTCCTCTCCCTCTCTCTCTTTTCTCTTCTCCTCCTCTACTCCGTTCTCTCTCTCTCCTCTTCTCTCTCTCTCTCTCTCTCTCTCTCTCTCCTCTCTCTCCTCTCTCTCTCTCTCTCTCTCTCTCTCTCCTCTCTCTCTCTCTCTCTCTCTCTCTCTCTCTCTGTCTCTCTCTCTGTACTCCGTTCTCTCTCTCTCTCTCTCTCTCTCTCTCTCTCTCTCTCTCTCTCTCTCTCCTCTCTCTCCTCTCCTCCTCTTCTCTCTCTCTCTCTCTCTCTCTCCTCTCTTCCTCGTCTCTCTCTCTCCTCTGCTCTCCTCTGTCATCGTGTCTCTCATCTCTCTATCTGCACTCTCTCTGTACGTCGATCTCCTCTCTTACTCTGATTTTCTAACTGCTCTCTCTCATCACTCTTCCTCTTTATGTCTCTTCTCTTCTCTCTTACTCGTTCTCTCTTTCCTGTCTCTCTCTCTTCATCCTTCGCTTCTCTCTCTTCTTCTCCTGTCAATCCTCTTCTCTCTCTCTCTCCTCTCTCTCTCTCTCTCTCTCTCTCTCCCTCTCTCTCTCTGTCTCTCTCGTTCTCTCTGTGTGCACGTCCCTTCTCTCTGTCTCTGTCTCTCTCTGTGCAGGTCCTCTCTGTCTGTCTCTCTGTCTCTCTCTGTGCAGGTCCTCTCTGTCTGTCTCTCTGTCTCTCTCTGTGCAGGTCCTCTCTGTCTGTCTCTCTGTCTCTCTCTGTGCAGGTCCTCTCTGTCTGTCTCTCTGTCTTTCTGTAACAGATGACAAAATTTACAAAACCGCGTACACACGGGGACAGGTTGTAAAAAAGCACATGAGTGCTTATTCCATTATCCTCGATATAAAAGACTAAATAAATAAATAAGAATAACTAGATAAATGTCTCTGTCTCTCTGTGCGGGGTCTCCCTCTGTGTCTCTCTTTCTATCTGTCTGTCTCTCTGTCTCTCTTTTGAGCAGGTCTCTCTCTCTCTCTCTCTCACTCCTGTCGTTCCCTTTTTGTACAAGTCTTCCTGCTAAAGTAATCGAGTGACCCCTCCCCCCCCAACTCTCTCTCTCTCTTACACACACACAAGTTGGCGGATCTCTCTCTCTCTCTCTCTCTCTCTCTTACTGTCGTTCTCTTTTTGTACAGGTCTTGGTGCTACAGTAATCGAGTGACACCCCACTCCCCCCCCCCCCCCCCTCACTCCTCTCTCTCCACACACACAAGTTGGCGGATCTCTCTCTCTCTCTCTCTCTCTCTCTCTCTCTCTCTCTCTCTCTCTCTCTCTCTCCTCGCTCTTCTGTCGTTCTCTTTTTGTACAGGTCTTCGTGCTACAGTAATCGAGTGACTCCCCCCCCCCCCTCCCCCCCCCCCCCCCCCCCCCCCTCCTCTCTCTCTCTCACACACACAAGTTGGCGGATCTCTCTCTCTCTCTCTCTCTCTCTCTCTCTCTCTCTCTCTCTCTCTCTCTCGCTCTCCTGTCGTTCCCTTTTTGTACAAGTCTTCCTGCTAAAGTAATCGAGTGACTCCCCCCCCACCCCACCCCTCGTCTCTCTCTCTCTCTCACACACAAGTTGGCGGATCTCTCTCCTCTCTCTCTCTTCTCCTCTCTCTCTCTCTCTCTCTCTCTCTCTCTCTCTCTCTCTCTCTCTCTCTCTCTCTCCTGTCGTTCTGTCTCTGTCTGTTTGTGCAAGTCGTCGCGCTACATTAGTCCAGTGAAAACCTGTTGAAGGAATCTCTGGTAAACAACTGGGAAGGTTTGAAATGGGAGAGTCTCATGAAGGCTTGTTACCTTAAGTATAGTTTGTTTCCTTAGCTGTTTGTATCGTCTTCTTCTTCTTGCTTTTTTTTCTTTCTGTTAAGGTTTTCTTTTTCTTTTATAAAGATGGATGAGTATTTGTTTTCATATTTTACTGTCTATTCTTTTTTTTTATAAGGCGGAGTTTTGGGGACCAAAAATACTTTTGAAAAAATGTAAAATTCAGATCTAATTTCTAGAGTCCAATATATTAATTTTGTTGTTGTTGGATTTATTCTTTGATTTCGAAGATATGAAATAAGTACTCATATAATTTTTATATCCAGTCCCCGCGTATATGCAGTTTTGTAAGTTTTGTCGTCTGTTCCCATATTTAAAAAATATTTTTTACTTTATTCTTTTATATCGAGAATAAAGGAATAAGCACTTATGTGCTTTTTTTACATACAGTCCCCGTGTATATGCGGTTTTGTAAATTTTTGTCATCTGTTCCCACGGGCGCACAATGACCTACTCCTACAAAAAGCGGAACAGGATTTAACGTGTGCGCAAGATGTTCTGCGTGCGTCCGCACACGGGGCCTTGGTTTATAGTCTCATCCGACACGTGGCATGTGTCCAACATTTAAACAAAACAAAACACACGTTCTTCTTCTTCTTCTTCTTCTTCTCTTCTTCTTCTTCTCTTCTTCTTCTTCTTCTTCTTCTGCTACAGCTACTGCTACTTTTACCACTGCTACTGTTGCTGCAGCTGTTGCTGCTACTTCTACCACTGCTACTGCTACTGCTGCTGCTACTGCTACTGCAGCTGCTGCTGGTACTGCTGCTGCTGCTACCATTGCTACTGCTGTTTTTGCTGCTGCTGCTTCTACTACTTCCACTACTACTGCTGTTGGTACTGCTGCTGCTGCTGCTATTGCATCAAGTGCTGGTGTTACTGTTCTGCTATTAATACTGCCATCATCATCTTTTCTTTCTTTTATTCTTTGATTTCGAGGATAATGGAACAAGCACTCATGTGCGTTTTTTAAATTTTACATCCACTCCCCGTATGTATGCAGTTTTGTAAATGTTGTCATCCGTTCTACCGGCACACAATGGCCTACTCTTCCGAATAGCGGGACGGGTTTGAACGTGTGTGCAAGATGTTCTGCGGGCGTTCGCACACGGGACCTCGATTTATAGTGTCATCCGAAGGACTTTTAGGGGGAGTGAAGTCGGCACTGATATTAACTCCAGAGGAAAAATCCTCTTGAACGAGATTCAAACCAGGGTCAGCAGATCACGAGCGTAATGCGCATCACTCTAACCACCGGGCTATCCCGTCCTCCACCCACCCCCCCAATCATCATCATCATCATCATCATCATCATCATCATCATCATCATCATCATCATCATCATAACATCATCATCATCATCATCATCAGTCATATAAAATATGTTCCCAACATCTCAAAGCGCGTTAAAATGTCAAAGTAAATAACATACATTATATGCTCACTTAAGACAAAATGTACCCCCACATACACACAACACACAACACACACACACACCACACACCACACACCACACACAAACACACACACACACAACCACACACACACACACACACACAACAACACACACACACACCCACACCACACACACACACAACACACACACAACACACATCACACACACAACACACACACACACACACACACACACCACAACACACACACACACACACACACACACACACCCCACACACACACACACACACACACAGCCACACACACACATACACCACACACACACACCACACCACAAGCCACGCACACAACACAGCACCACACAAACACGCACGCACAACACACACC
>CM054143.1:51216162-51218662 GCA_028751875.1 Rapana venosa | reverse complement strand
GACCGGGAGAGGGAGGTTGCCAAAGGCGAGAGGGGGTGGTGGTGGTGGGGAGAGAGAGTGGGAGGGGGAGGGTGGTGGGTGGAGGCATTGTTTTATGCACAAGTTCAATTTCCCAAGGCGCTGCGTAATAGTCTTGTCTGCAGCCACACACACACACACACACACACACACACACACACACACAACCCACACACACACACACACACACAACACCCACAACACACACACACACACCACCCGCGCGCGCGCGCGCGCACGCACAGAGATATACACACACATGCACGCACGCACACAGACACACGCACACGCATGCGTACGCACACGCATGCGCACGCACACACATACATTGCTTATTTAATGTACCATCTGAAAAGAAAAGTTTGACTTCGACTTTGGCTTGACTTCACACACACACACACACACGCACAACACACACACACACACACACACACACACACACACACACACACACACACCACACACACACACACCACACACACACACGACACACACACACACACACACACACACACACACACACACAACACACACATACACACACACGCTTGCACGCACGCATGCACACACACACATACACACAGAGGCTGATTGGCTCACAGCAGTGCTAAACATGATCCCTGATGCTATTTTCTTTGGTCTAATGTTTATTCAGTACTCGGGGCGATATAGACACACACGCAGTCACACCGCAAACACACAAACGCACAGGCACGCAGGCATACAGGCGCACGCACACATACACCCCCCCCCCTCACACACACACCCACACGAACCACCCCCCCCCCCACAACACACACATACGAACACACACACACACACACCACCCCCCGACCCACCCACCCACCCACCCCACCCACACACACACACACACACCCCGACCCCCCAACCCCCCCCCCCACCCACACACCACACACACACCACCCCCCGACCCACCCAACCCACACACAACACACACACACACACACACACACACACACACACACACACACACACACACACACACACACACACACCACACACACACCAACACACACACACACACACACACACTCACACACACTCCACGTTATGGCAAACCGATTACTGATCCATTCTGCTCTCAGTGTGATGGCCAACAAATTGAAGATGTTTGTCACTTTTTACTTGTATGCCCAAAATATGCTGTATTGCGAAGAAAACGTATTCCTCTGTATTATTACAGATTTCCATCGAATCTGAAAGTGCAGCTTCTTTGTATGAACACTAAACCTAGTTTGATGTTTAAAGTTGGATTATTTCTTACTAAATGTTTAGATATCAGAAGTAAGGATGTTCACCTTACATGAAAGTATATGATTAACTGTTGTTCCTATGGGCCTGCAAAAACTGAATTAAAATTATTGTTATTGTTATTGTTACACTCCCGACCCACCCAACCCACACACATACACGGACACAACACACACACTTTCACCAACTCATGAATTGTAAACATGGGAAAAAAACCCTCACAAGAGGAGGAAGTAATGATATAACGCATCTATTCTATACTTTACTAGAATAAAAAAAAAGGAAAACAAAAGATACATACTCCATAAAGAAAGTGAGTTATTTCTTATGACAAAGACTGGCATGATTGATAAGTATCATGCAAAATAAACATGTACATGATATGGACTGGTCGATTACTGTGTTTGGGAAATAGGTTAAAGGTGTCCCATAACCTATGTGGCGTAGGGGAACAAGGCATCAGAGGCTTCACTTCTCCAGGGGCCAGCATATTGAGGACGGCGCCCATCTCCTCTCCCTCGCTGCTTTACCTTCCCTGACCCTAAAGAGGGCAGGTACCCATTTACAGCTAGGTGAACTGGAGGACTGTACTGAAGCTAAGGCGCACAAACGGTTACCCATCCAAGTGGTAGCCACGCTCAATGCTGCTTAACCTTGGCTGGGGAAAGCGAGTGCTCTGACCACTGAGCTATCCGTCCCCCTGGGAAATAGAGTATAATATTTTATATCACCTGGAAGCAACAACAACAACAACCACAAAACATCCCCCCCCAAAAAACACCACCACAATAACAACCAAAGAAAGAAATTGCAGGTACACTGACTAATACCTGTGCAAAGTAGTATTTAGGGTTGCTCCAAGAGAATGAATGAATGAATGAATCTTTTTTTTTTCAAGGGTAACGAAATAAACATGCGCATACTTTTTTCATCCGGCCCTTGCCCTGATTAGGGACTATCAAGAAAACAAGGGAAAAATCCTACTACTACTACTACTACTACTACTACTACTACTACTACTACTACTACTACTACTACTACTACTACTACTACTACTACTACATGATTTGAAAAAGATAAGTGTATATTTAACAGTACATAATCCCTAACTGACCTGAACATTAATTTCAAGAGATACATAGATTATATAGATTTTTGAGAGAAAGAGAGATATATGAAATTAGCAGATGGCCAAAGAGAGAGAGAGAGA
>CM054143.1:51191162-51193662 GCA_028751875.1 Rapana venosa | reverse complement strand
GAATTTTTTTATAGCGCTGAATCTTGGTTTTAAAGGGAACAAATCAAAAACGCTCAAATTTTAAAATTTTAACCACTTTAAGTCACGGCAAGGAATTTTCCCCTTTTCCCCCCTGGAAAAAAATTTGGGCTAAGCCCCGGGGCCCCCCCTTCCCCCGGTTGGAGGGGCGGGAGAACGCGGTTTCGGCCCCTTTTGCGCTGCGCCCCCCTTTTTCCCCCCTTTTTTTTTTTTTTTTTTTTGAAAACTGTATTTGTTTTTATAAGTCATAAAGATAAACATCTACACATTTTCAAATGGTTTCAATAAAATTTTTACAAAAATTAAAAGAATTGAAAAAGGGGAAAATCATTAAAACTTAATTACCCTGGCAAGCCAAAAAAGTTTGAAAATATTAAAAAAAAGAATCCTTCATCAGGATAAACTATGACTAAAAAAAGCAAAAGGGCCATAAAAGGGGAAAAGAGAGAGACAGAGACAGAGAGGGCAAAAAGTGTGTTGGTGTGAAATTTTAGAGAAATATTTCCAAAATTAAAATTCCCCCCAAAAAAGTAGGGGATCCCCAACAAATCCATTTTGATTATCCCCGTTTAAATTATAAATTATGATAAAAGAAAAAAAATTTTAAAAACCCATACAAAACCCCAAAAAATAAAAAAAAAGAAACAAAACCCCAAAAAGAAAATTTAAAAAATATAAAAAAAGGGCGTTGAGGGGAGAATAAAGAGGGGGTGAAATGGTTTGGGGGTGAGTGAGTGTGGGGTGTGTGGGGTTGGGGTGGGGTGTGTGGTTGGGGGTTTTTGGTGTGTGTGTGTTTGGGTTTGTTTGAGCGTGGGGTGTGGGGGGGGTTTGGGGTTGGGGGGGGGGGGGGGTGGGGGGGGGGTTTGTTTCTGGGAAAAAAAATATAAAAAAATAAAAAAAATGTAATTTCTCACAAAAGCACAAAAAAATCAACCAAACACTTTTTAAAATTTTTCTCAATTGGCAAATTGAAAATGTCAGGTAAATTAAAAATTTTGTTGGGAAAAACCCATAAACCCCCAATAAAAAAGGAAAAGGGAAAAAAGGGCCCAATTTAAATTATAAAAAAAAACAAACTTTCACTTTTAAGTAATAGAAACAAAATCTTTTTTTTTTTCCAGGATAATGAATAAAATATTCCCTGTGCTTTTTTTTTTTTTTTCATCCAGTTCCCCCCCCCATGGGGTTTTTTTTATGGGGAAATTTTAAAAAAAACCCCTTTTATACCCCCAAAAACTTTAAACAAAGAAAAGGAAAAAAAAAAAACAAACTTTTTTTTTTTAAAAAAAAAAAGGGGAGGGGGGAAAAAAAAAAACAAAAAAAAACAAAAAAAACAAACAAACAAAAAAAACCAGAAAAAAAACAACCAAAAAACAAATTTTAAAAAAAAAAAAAAAAAAACAAAAAAAACCCCCCAAAAAAAACAAACAAAAAAAAAAATAAAAAAAAAAAAAAATTAGCACCGTTTTTCCCCCCAAACAAACCCCCCCCCCCCACACACAAAAAACACACCAAAAAACACCCAAACACACACACCCCCACAACAAAACCCAAAAACAAAAAAAAAGGAAAAAAACCCCACACCAAAACAAAAACACACAAAAACACACACACACCAAAAAACACTCACAAACAAAAAACCCCCCAAAAACCCCACAAAAACCAAAAAAAGGGGGGAGAGAGGGAGGGAAAAAGGGAGAGGTTTTGAGGGAAAATGACAATGAAATTTTAAATTTTTTTTTATTTCGAGGGTAAAAAAAAAAAGGGACTCATTGCTTTTTTTACATCCGCCCCGCCCGGTTTGGGGTACAACTTAATAATTTAACCCAAACTTATTTCATTTTCACAATAAAAACAAGGGGGAAAAACCCTTTTCAAAAAAAACCCCCCCCCCCCCCCCCGCAACCCTCCCCCCCCCAAAACAAACAATTTTAAAAAAAATCCCAAGGAAAAACCCCACCCCAACCCCCCCCAAAAAAAAAACCCAAAACCCAAAAAAAAAAAAAACAAAAGAGAAAAGGGAAAAAACCCAAAACCCAAAAAAAATGATAAAAAAAGGGAAAAAAAAAGCAAACAAAACAACAAGAAAAAGAGCCCAACAAAAAAAGCCAAGAAAAAAAACCCAAACCCAAAAAAAATAAGGGCTTTAAAGAAAAAAAAATCCCAAACATTTCAAATGGTAAAAAATTAAATTTTTTAAAATTTAAATTTTAAGAAATTGAAATGGGCCTCATTAAAAAACCCAATTTTCAAAAAGGGCAATCCAAAAAAAGAAATTTAAAATATAAAAAAAAGAATCCTTCATCATTATATACAAGGAAATTTTAAAACAGGGCATAAAAGGGGAGAGAAAAAGAGAGAGAGAGAGAGAGAGATGAGAGAGAGGGAGAAGAGAGAGGGGGGAGAGGGGAGAGAGAGAGAGGGGACAGAGACGAGAAAAGGGCAGAGACAAGAGAAAGAGAGTGTGTGTGTGTGTATTTTT
>CM054143.1:51183662-51186162 GCA_028751875.1 Rapana venosa | reverse complement strand
CACAGTACACACACACACACACACACACACACACACATTGGCACACAGGCACGCACGCACGCGCGCACACACACATAAGCACGCACGCGCGCACACATTTGACAGAGATAACGATAACGAATTTTTTTTCCCCCTGAGGGTAATAGAATAAGTACAAGACTTTCTTTACATTCAGTGAGAGAGAGAGAGAGAGAGAGAGAGAGAGAGAGAGAGGAGAGGGGAGAGAGAGAGAGAGAGGAGAGAGAGAGAGGAGAGAGAGAGATTTCAAAACATGTATTGTTTATTTTCAAGATAATGGAATAAACACTTATGTCCTGTCTGAATGTTCTGAGTGGTCATCGCTCCCCCCCCCGCGAAACATCCCCCCCCCCCCCCCCCCCCCCCCCGTTCATTAATATAATTAGACTCCCACTTCTTTTCTTTGTTTAATATCGCCACAACACCAACAATCACATAAAAGATAAACAAAATACTACAACCACGCACAACTTCTTACGGAAACACACTCAATCAACAATCACACACACACACACACACACACACACACACACCCCACCACCACCACCACTACCAACAACAACACCTCCACCACCACCACAACCACCACCACCACCACCACCAACCTCTAACCCCTTGTTGTAGATCTATACACATACCATGACATAAGAGAAATGCCAACCTCGAACACTGACAAACGAGCTCCTAGCCCCCCACCCCACCCCCTCCCTCGGCCCCCTAACCAGTTACGTCAATTGCTAACACTTTACATCACTCCGTGACGTAAATTGTCGACACTACGTCATCACTGGCGAAACATGAGCGCGGGAAAAGGATATACCGGAGAGAGTAGAAGGAATGGTCGGACACTGGCCTTAGCCTAGCCTAGGCTAGGCCTAGCCTACCACCCTTCTTCTGCATGGTGGCATCGTACTGTAAGCGCCCAGCAGACTATTGATATCTCAGTTGCAATTGGTGGTGTTGTCTCTGATCAGCTTGGTTAGAGGTCCAGTCTCCCTAGGTAATAATGATACCCAGGAAGGCTGCGATGCCAGAAGTAGCCTATAGGCTAGAATGCCAATGTCATCCGCTACCCGTGTACGGTTGCATGAAGCAAAAAGGTTGGGGTGGGGTTGGGTTTGGGGTGGGGGTGTTGGGGGTGGAAGTGGGGGGGGGGGGGGGGGGGGGGAGGGGGAGGGGGGGGGGGGTGGGTTATGGAGAAAAGGGGGTTTTAGGTGCGGGTAGGAAGAGTAAGTGTGGGGTAAGTAAGTTAGTGTGTGTGTGTGTGTGTGTGTGTGTGAGTGATCTTCAATTTAACGTCTATTCACATTTTTTGTGATTTTAGACGAGAAAAAGTAATATAAACAAGAGAATGCAACAATAACAAAAAGTGTCAAATAACAGTACTTAAAAACTAACTTTAACATACTACAAAAACTGAATTATCGGACTTCTTATCAATCCTGACACAATGTCCAACAGTAACGATGGTTCAGACAAAATCTGATCCAGTGACAAACTTGGTATAGCAGGTAAAAATGCTTTTAAATGTCCACAATCAAAAATAACATGACTATTGGTAATCTTCTCCCCACAAATACAGTTTACATCTTTCACGTACTTTGTCCTGAAAGCATTTAGTTTAAATCTGTACATAAGGATAACATATTTCTACGATTATACCAACCACAGACTTTGTTAGAAATGAAAGCATTTCGAAAATCTATCACATTGCTTGTACCGCTATTATAAAGACAATAGCCAGAATCATATATTTTCTTTCTGAAGTGCTTCCAGCAAGCGTTTTGTAGCAAGCTGTATACCTCATGCAGTGATAAGGCAACGTTTATTTCACAAGAACTATTTTTTTTTCTCGCTCCATATTTTGCAAGACTATCAACTTTTTCATTAAAAAGATACCAGTGTGTGAGAGAACCCAACAGAAAGTAACAGTACTACCACTTAAAATAAAAAAGTGTACCAGATGCCTGATTTCAATGATTAGGTCTTTTCTTACTTTAAAAGTAGAATTTTTTAAAGCATGTAAGACTAATTTAGAATCAACACACAAAAGTATGTTGAATATGTCTTTAGGGAAGTCAAGTACATAGTAAAGTGCCAACACTATAGCAGTTAGCTCAGCTGTAAATATAGATTTGTTTTTTCCCAGGTTGACAGCTCGTTCTACTTTTAATGATGGAATAATGAAAACCGCACCAGCCTCATTAGTATTTAAAACGGACCCATCAGTATAGATTTTGAGATGATCAGGATAAGTAGTTTGAATATGTTCTTTTACTAGCGATGTAAGAATGTTAACATTTTCAGCTTTTCTTACAGAAGAATGATTTATGTCAAAATGAGCTTTAAAAAGTTCCCAAGGTGGGTAGGGAGCTGACTGTACTGACTTTGCTAATTCATTTGGATTAAGTTCTGACTGCTTAAAAAGGGGAGAAGTGTAAGTATTAATTGTAGTAAGCGAGCTGATAGTTCTTGCTCTTTT
>CM054143.1:51173662-51176162 GCA_028751875.1 Rapana venosa | reverse complement strand
AACTACAGAATCCCAATACCCAAATGCTCAATGGTTGGATTAAATAGTCAAAGGTTAACTCCATGGGAAAGAAAGGGATATAACGTCCCCAGATCTCCAAACGCTGATTGGTTAGTACATTCAGAGAATCGAGGTTAACTCCCTTGGAAAGGGATAACGTCACCTAATCTCTCAAAGCTCATTGGTCAGTACAAGTCAAGGAAAAGGTCAGCGCCCTAGGGGAAAGATAACGTCACCTGCTTCTCAAAGGCCGACTATATTGTATTGTATTGCATTGTATTGTGGTATATTGTATTGTGGTGTATTGTATTGTACGGTATGGTATTGCACCGTATTACATTATAATTATTGCACTGTATTGTATCGTGGTATATTGTATTGTTGTGTACTGCATTGTATTTTGGTGAATTGGATTGTTGTGTACTTTTGTGCAGTGTTGTGTACTGCATTGTATTGTGTAGTGTATTGTGATGTATCGCATTGCTTTGTATTGCATTAAATTGTATTATGTATTGTATTATATTGTATTTTAATGTATTGCACTGTATTGTGGTGTATGGCATTGCATTGTATTGCATTGTATTGTGTAGTGCATTGTGTACAACTTTCAGCCACAGCAGATGTCTCTGCGCGAAATTTGGGTTGCTCTCCCTGGGAAGGGCGCATCACTACAAGCAAGAACAGCCCCACCCACTATTTCTTTTTCGTTTCCTGTCTGCATGTGTAGTTATTTCTTTATCAGCGTGACTTTGTTTCTCCTACAGACTTTCGCCAGAGCCAACACTTTTGTTGCCATGTTTTTTCAAGGTGTGGTGAATGCAGCCTCAAGACATACCTATTTTCAAACCTAAGACTTTCCCTTATTGTTTCATCTCATAATTATCTGTCCCTGCCTTCAATGACCAAAAATTCCCATCATCCTGCCGAAGTTTACAAAAAGCTGTGTGTGTGTGTGTGTGTGTGTGTGTGTGTGAAAACTGTTAATTATTGTTGGTTGCATGTGTAGGAGAGGACCCAATGCAAGCGCTTTGATTTGTTTTTACAAGATATAGTGCTATATAAATTCCATTTATTATTATTATTATTATTATTATTATTATTGCATGTTGCATACAGGACCTCGGTTTACCATCTCATTCGAAAAGATTACAGTTAATCCGAGTAGACATACAGTAAAATGCCCTTTTGTGAAAAAAGAAAGGAAAAGAAGAAAACATGACTTAACTCCTGAACGCTCATTGGTTAATGCAAGGAGACAAGCAGGTCAACACCCAGGGGAAATAACTATGTCAGCTTCTTCTTGTAAACTGAATGATTTGTTCGAGTAGACACACAAATGTATATCCGTTAAAAAATAGAAAAAGGAAAGAAAGAAAAGATGAACAGGTAGAAACCAAAAAAAAGGGAGACCATTGAAAAATGAGGTATCAGAGGTCTCAGCTTCTCTAGGGGCCGGCATATTGAGGGTGGCGCCCATCTCCTCTCCCTCGCTGCTTTAACTTCCCTGACCCTAAAGAGGCAGGTACCCATTTACAGCTGGGTGAACCACGCTCAACGCTATTGAAACTTAGCTTAAGAGAGAGAGAGAGAGAGAGAGAGAGAGAGAGAGAGAGAGAGAGAGAGAGAGAGAGAGCGACAGAGAGAGAGAGAGAGAGACAGAGACAGAGACAGACAGACAGACAGCGAGACAGTGCTGTGACTATTGAGATACTCCCTGCTCCCAAAGCAAAAAAACAGCAAAACAAAAAAGAATGTCACTAAATCCCTACGCGCTCATTGGTCAACGCCAGTAGACAGGAAGGTCAATGCCCATGGGACAAAAGAAATGATAATGTCACCTAATTCCTTATCGTTCATTGGTCAGTATTTTGCGATGCAGGAGGGAGGGGGTGTGTTCCAAGGGCAGTCGGGCAGAAACCGAAGAAACGCAGAAACACAGCAACAGAGAGGTGGCAGCGCTCTGATTCTTTGGTGTGTCATTTATCATGAAGAACTTTTGTTTCTGTGTGTGTATACTTCTGTTCTACTGCAGTTTGACGTTGACGTCTGTTATTGTTTGGATAAAACGTGGCGGGGGGGGGGGGGGGGGGGGGGGGCTGTGGAGAGAGAGGAGAGAGAGAGAGAGAGAGAGAGAGAGAGAGAGAGAGAGAGACAGACAGACAGACAGACAGACAGACAGACAGACTGAGAAGAAAGAGCTTGGCAAATGATCAGTCAGTTACTGAGGCCTCCAACAGAAGCCCAAAGTTTTAAGTGGGCTAACAAAGGCTTTGAATGACAAGATCAGGAATGACACGTCCCATTCTATCGTCCTGTGATAGAGACTATGCTTACAATCTCAAACGCTCTCCTCCTCTCTCTCTCTCTCTCTCTCTCTCTCTTCTCTCTCTCTCTCTCTCTATCTCTCTCCCTCTCTCTCTCTCCCTCTCTCTCTCACTTTCTCCTCTCTCTCTCACACGTTAAAATCCGTTCCGCTTTTCGGAAGTGGTGGGAATAGGTG
>CM054143.1:51156162-51163662 GCA_028751875.1 Rapana venosa | reverse complement strand
TTGAGTTGTGTTGTATTGTGTTGCGTTGTATTGTGTTGTTTTTGTATTGTGTTGTATCATATTGTGTCGTATATTATTATGTTGCATTGTCTTGCATTGTATTGAGTTGTATGTGCCGTGTTGTACTCGTGTTTGTTACATTGTGTTGTATTTAGTTGTGTTTTATTGCATTACATTGTATTGTTTTTCGTTGTGTTGTATTGTATTGTGTTGTGTTGCCTATTAACATAGTGTCTTGTGTTTTATTGCATTGTATTATATTGTATTATACTGCATTGTCTTGTTTTGCACTACACTATATTATTATAGTTCATTGTTCTGTTTAATAATAATAATAATAATAATAATAATGTATGGAATTTATATAGCGCTGAATCTTGTAAAGCAACAAATCAAAGCGCTCAGATTTTATTTCATACCACTTTAAGTCACGGCAGATTTCTCTCCGTGAAATTCGGGCTGCTCTCCCCGGGGAGAGCGGGAGAACGCGTCGCCACTTAGCGCTGCGCCACCCTTTCACCCTTTTTTTTTTTTTTCTGCAGCTGTATTTGTTTCCCTATCAGAGTGACTTTTTTCTAAGAATTTTGCCAGGGACAACTCTCTTGTTGCCGTGGGTTTTTTTTACGTGCGCTAAATAATTACGTGTAACACACGGGACCTCGGTTTATCGTCTCATCCGAAAGACTAGCGCCCAGACCACCACTCATGGTCTAATGGATGGGGGAAAAATTTCCGGTCCAAACGGGGTACGAACCGCCGCACACTTCAGACCCGGACTTTTCGCTTTCTAGACAGGCGCGTTACCTCTAGACCACCGATCCACTACTTTTAAACACGGCAGATTTCTCTGCGTGAAATTCGGGTTGATCTTTCTGGAGAGAGCATGTAGCCACGAGAGCAGCGCCACCCATTATTTATTTATTTATTGAATTTTCATGTCTGCATGTATATTTGTTTCCCTATGACAGTAACTTTTTGTCTGCACAATTTTGCTGACAGCAGCTTTTTTTCCCCGATGTAGCTTCTTTTATTTGCACTGAATACATGTTGCACACGGGCTCGCTGTTTATTGTCTCTTACGAAAGACAAGCACTCAGACCACTACTCTTGCGGATGGGGGTAAAGTTCGGCCACAAGCGGGGGATTAAACACGTACTCCTCACTTTCTAGGTAGGTGCATTACGACGGGACCACCGATCCACTGTTATCAACGCTGTTATATTTTTCACTATTATCATCATTATTATCATTATGAAGAAGAAGGAGATGACGATGATGATGTTGACGATGATGATCATGATGATAATGATCAGCATCATCATCGTCGTCATAGTTATCATTGTCATCCTCCTCCTCCTTTCTTCTCCTCCTCCTCCTCATCATCATCATCATCAGTATTATCATTCTTGTTGTTGTTGTTGTTGTTGTTCTTGTTGTTGTTGTTGTTGTTGTTGTTGTTGTTGATGATGATGTTGTTGTTGTTGTTGTTGTTGTTGTTGTTGTTCTTCTTCTTCTTCTTCTTCTTCTTCTTCTTCTTTCTTCTTCTTCTTCTTCTTCTTCTTCTTCTTCTAAGCAGCAGCAGCAGCAGCAGCAGCAGCAGCAGCACAGCAGCAGCAGCAGCACAGCAGCAGCAGCAGTAGTAGTAGTAGTAGTAGTAGTAAGAAGTAGCAGCAGCAGTAGCAGCAGCAGCAGCAGCAGCAGCAGTAGTACTAGTAGTAGTACTAGTAGTAGAAGTAGTAGTAGTAGAAGAAAAAGTAGCAGCAGCAGCAGCAGCGGCAACAGTAATAGTAGTAAAAGCAGCAGCAGCAGCAGCAGCAGCAGCAGCAGCAGCAGCAGCAGCAGCAGCAGTAGTAGTAGTAGTAGTAGCAGCAGCAGCAGCAGCAGTAGTAGTAGTAGAGCAGCTGCAGTAGTAGTAGTAGTAGCAGTAGCAGTAGTAGCAGCAGCAGCAGCAGCAGCAGTAGTAGTAGTAGCAGCAGCAGCAGCTGCAGCAGCAGTAGTAGTAGTAGCAGCAGCAGCAGTAGCAGCAGTAGTAGTAGTAGCAGCAGCAGCAGTAGCAGCAGCAGCAGCAGCAGCAGCAGCAGCAGCAGTAGTAGTAGTATCAGTAGTAGTAGTAGTAGTAGCAGTGGTAGTAGTAGTATCAGTAGTAGTAGTAGTAGCAGTGGTAGTAGTAGTATCAGTAGTAGTAGTAGTAGTAGCAGTGGTAGTAGTAGTATCAGTAGTAGTAGAAGTAGTAGTAGTAGTAGTAGTAGTAGTAGTAGCAGTAGGAGTAGTAGTAGTAATAGTTATGACCCGTGTGGCGGGCAGGGCTAAAACAACATGAGTGGAATGGAATGGATGATAGGTAATCGGTGAGAAAACGGTGTTTGGCTCCAGCGTGTCTGTACGGGGGTGAATTCAAACCCTGTCTTCGATTGGCTAAGAAAAAAAAGAAAAAAAAACCCAACAAAAAGAAAAAGAAAAGGAAAAAAGAAAAGAAGCAAAGATCAACCAGCATGGAGCGCAAAATCTGTGTGTGTGTGTGTGTGTGTGTGTGTGTGTGTGTGTGTGTGTGTGTGTGTGTGTGTGTGTGTTGTGTTGTGTGTGTTGTGTGTGTGTTGTGTGTGGTGTGTGTGTGTGTGTGTGTTGTGTGTGTGTTGTGTGTGTGTTGTGTGTGTGTTGTGTGTGTGTGTGTTGTGTGTGTGTTGTGTGTGTGTTGTGTGTGCGTGTACGTGTGTTGTGTGTGTGTGTGTGTTGTGTGTGTTGTGTTGTATGTGTGTGTGCGTGTGTGTGCAAGATTTGTGTGTATGTGTGTGTATGTGTTTTGTGTGTGTGTGCAAGATTTGTGTGTAAGTGTGCGTGTGTGTGTGTTGTGTGTGTGCGCGCGCATGTGTGCAAGTATGTGTGTGTTATGTGAGTGAGTGAGTGTGTGTATGTGTGCAAGATGCGTGTTTATGTGTTTGTGTGTGCGTGCGTGTGTGTGGTGTGTGTGTGTGTGTGTGTGTGTGTGTGTGTGTGTGCTTGAGTCTCTGTGTGTGTATGTGTGCAAGTGGGTACATGCATGTTCGGGAGAGTATGCATGCATGGGGGTGAGAGCATGACCACAGGCATGCATGTATGTACATAATATTATGCATGTGCGTGTCAGCATGCACGCGTGCACCTATATGTGTGTGTGTGCGCGTCTGCTCCCGCGGGCGTGTCCGTTTTTAAGCGTTTGCATACTTGCACTCATATGTGTGTTTGCATACTTGCACTTTTGTATGTGTGTTTGCATACTTGCACTTGTCAAAGTCAAACTTTTATTTTCAGATGGTACATTGAATAAGCAGTGCAATTACTTTTTTTCATCAAGCCATCCAATTAAAGAAAAAAAAGCGAGAAATGTGTGTGTGTTTGCACACTTGCACTTTTGTATGTGTGTTTGCATACTTGCACTTTTGTATGTGTTCTTTTTGCACACTTGCACTTGCACTTGTATGTGTGTTTGCATACTTGCACTCGCACTTGTATGTGTGTTTGCATACTTGCACTCATGCTTGTATGTGAGTTTGCATACTTGCACTTTTGTATGTGTGTTTGCATACTTGCACTTTTGTATGTGTGTTTGCATACTTGCACTCATGCTTGTTACATGTGTGTGTGTGTGTGTATATTTGCATACTCCACGTTATCATTAAGACCGCATGTACTGGCAAGAAAAATTAAAAAAAAACCCACCTTGTTCCCCAACCCACTTCACTTCACCCTACTGCCAATTAACTGCATCTAATCTGAGCACACAACTCAGGGAGGGATCAGCAGACGACTATTGACCACACTACCCGCTGATGCTGGACACCCCTTCACTGGACAAAGAACACATCAAAGAGAATGCCGAACAGCGGGAAGTTATTCAGGAGATTAATTTCGGAGATTCGCTATTGTTTTTTTTCTTTCCAAACAGTGTTTTTTGCCTGTCGCTACATACTTGAAAAAAAGCTAGCAAGCTTTAGGATACAATCTTTACAAGTGTTTGATGACGACTCTTTGCAAGTGATTGGTCTGTTAAGATCGATTTGAGGAATTAATCTTTGTAAGTGTTTGATCGATCTGTCAAGATTGATGTGATGAAAGTTTACAAGTGAATTGATCAATCTGTCAGTTTACAAGTGAATTGATCAATCTGTCAAGATTGATTTGATGAGTGTTTACAAGTGAATTGATCAATCTGTCTTGATTGATTTGTTGAATGGGTTACAAGTGTTTAATCTGTCAAGATTGATGTAACAAGTTGTAAGTGTGGTGTGGTGTGGTGTGTGTGTTTGTGTGTAGTGTGTTGTGTGTGTAGTGTGTGATGTGTAGTATGTAGTGTGTGTGTAGTGTGTGTGTAGTGTGTGGGTAGTATATGTGTACAGTGTGTGTGTGTGCAAGCCAGCGTGCGCGCGCGCGCGTGTGTATTTGTGCGTTCGTGCGTTCGTGTGAGTGTATATGTGTGTGCGTGCGTGCGCACGCGTTTGCGTGTACAAGCACATACACATGCATAACCTTCATCCTACATGCGTAAAATATATAAACACAAACCTGTTTTCGAGAAAATACATATTCTATTTCAATCAGCTCTCTGGCATGTAATACAATACATCTGCTCTCTACACAATAACGGTAGGATCAACAAGACATTATTGCACACAGTCTGTTTACATCAGCTTTACTGGACAAGAGCATGATTATTATTGAAGAAGAGAATGTGCTACAGAGATTTGCCATTCGTTTTTGTTATGTGCCACAGAGATTTGCCATTCATTTTTGTTATGTGTCAGAGAGATTTGCTTAGGTTTGCCATTCATTTTTGTTATGTGCCAGAGAGATTTGCCATTGATTTTTGTTATCTGCCAGAGAGATTTGCTTAGGTTTGCCATTCATTCCCCATGCTGCCACAGAGAATTCTTCTTCTTCTTCAAGTGTCCGGTCTGGTCCTGCAGACATCGACGATCATGGCTCTCCATTCTTCCCTGTTCTCGTCCCTCTCATGAACTCATTGTTGGTGCCCTCTTTATTCGTTGCGAATTTGTTTAAGCTGTCTGTGAATTTTGTGCGTTGTCTTCCTCTGCTCTTGTTTCCACATATTTTGCCACTCCATAACAGTTTCTCTAGTCCGTCATCCCTGATTATATGGCCGAAAAATTTGAGCTGTCTTTCTCTGATGGTGTTGAGAAGGGATCTCTTGTATCCAGCCATTTCCATTACTTCTGCATTTGTTTTTCTTTTTGTCCATGAGGCTTTCATGATTCTCCGGATGAACCACATCTCCACTGCTTCTAGTCGCTGTTCTGTGTCCTTGGCTAGGGTCCAGCACTCACATACGTACAGAAGAATGGACCATACATATCACAGAGAATTAACCAGGTTTTTAACATCTATTTGCCAAGTGTGTTTACGCATGGTGGTGGCTGTACTCTTGACAAGTATATGAAGTTGTATCTTTGCTAGTTTCTTTTTTTCCTGTCAAGACAGAAATGAGCACATGCGATGTATGTGTGTGTGTGTGTGTGTGTGTGTGTGTGTGTGTGTGTGTGTGTGTGTGTGTGTGTGTGAGAGAGAGAGAGAGAGAGAGAGAGAGAGAGAGAGAGAGAGAGAGAGAGAGAGAGAGAGAGAGAGTGTGTTTGTATGTGTGTGTGTGTATGTGTGTGTGTGTGTGTGTACCCATCCGTCAGCATGAAACCCCTTTCAGCATTTACAAATATCACAAATATATTTTCTCCAAATCTCTATGCTTACTCACGCCGAGGGCCTATTTTATTAGATTCTTGTATGCCCCCAAACTACACTACACAACAGCCCCCTCCCTACCCCCTGTTCTCTGAGATCAAAGATCGTTCTCCCATACAGAGGATCAGCCAGTTTGCCTCTGCAGCTGTCCGGAATTGACCAGCCTTATAGGACTCTGACCACAGCTTGATCCTGAACTAAAGGAGAGGCGAGAGAGACAGAGGGGGGGGGGGGGGGGGGGAAGAGAGAGAGAGAGAGGGAAAGAGAGAGAGAGAGGGAAAGAGAGAGAGAGCGAGAAAGAGAGAGCGAGAGAGAGAGAGAAAGAGAGAGAGAGAGAGAGAGAGAGAGAGAGAGGAGAGAGAGAGAGAGAGAGAGAGAGAGAGAGAGAGAGAAGAGAGAGAAGAGAGAGAGAGAGAAGAGAGAGAACGAATGAACGAACAAACGAACGAACGAATTTTATTTGACAAAAGCTACAAGCCCATCAGTCAAAGGGGGTAATTGTAAGTAACATATTAACATAGGAATGAATATGAAAAGGACATGAGTAATAATCCAAAGTCCAGATAAATGCCAACCAATATTTTCAGTTATTACGTATAGGATCCGTTTCATTCATAGTCTGCTTACGTTTATCTAGAGCCTGCGTTATATATATTGCTAAAGATTTAAGCTCGGACATATTATTTGAAGATAACACCTTTTGTACAAGATTGGTGGACCTGTTGGTTGGGTTTGTCAAAAAAGCAATTTTTTGGCGAATGTCATGATAAGTTCTACAAGCAAACAAAAAATGAAATTCGTCTTCTTCTTCTTCTCCACATGCTGGACAAGAGTTGTTGTCTGTCTCTGCTGTAATATACCATTGTTTGCAGTTCAAAAGACCACACAATCTTAGCCTAAATTTTAGTAAATTACTTCGAAGCCTTTTATTAGTTAACGATATCAGATACTGTTCTGGACCAAACGCATCTTTAAAGGAGCTATACCCAGTGTATTTTTCACTAGACATTAACTGTTCATGCCAGTTTTGATGAAAACATGAAATAAGTCTATCTTTCAATTCTCTAGCAAACTGTTCTTCATAACCCACCCCCTGGCATAGCCAAACAATACCAAATCCATTTATCGTCAAAAGATCTTTTACTTTAGTCGCCCAGTTTACTTTATCATTATTATGTTGTATAAGCAGCATCTCGTATGCTTGTCTGTTTATTCTTAACATAGGAAGCCTGATAAGTTTAATCAAGTATTTAATGCATTTAGTTATGGTTCTTATATAAAAGGGGTATCTACCAGTTTCTCCGTACATAAGTTTATTTGAAGCATGTAATGGAACACATAAGAATTTTTTCATGGCAAAGGTGTGTACTTTTTCAATTTGTGTGGTATCTTCTAGACCCCATACTTCTGCTGCATACGTCAGGGCAGGTTCTATTTGTGTGTCAAACAGTTTCCAAAATAATGTACTATCAGCAGAAGCTAATCTTCTCATTGATTTGATAACTTGCATAACTCCATTTTTAGCTTTTTGACACATCCTATCAAACATAGAGCTATGACACAACTTTGTTGAAAATGTTACCCCAAGGTACTTATAGTTATTTGTTACTTTAAGTTTTTGGTCCCCATAAGTCCATTTTTCTCTCATTCCCAAGTGGCCTCCCATCCTAAATACCATAACCATCGTTTTCTCTGAATTTACTGTGAGGCCCAGACGATCTGCTTCTGATTTTAATGTGTTCAGTTGATTTTGCAGTCCTGTAGGTGTGCTAG
>CM054143.1:51148662-51153662 GCA_028751875.1 Rapana venosa | reverse complement strand
TGGTTTTTCTTTGTTGCTTGTTTGTTTGTATTATGGTGGATATATTTTCAGGAGATTAAAAAAAGTTATTTGATTTGTATGGTTTGATATTGTTCAGGGGTTTTTGGTTTTGTTTTTAATTCCATGTATGCATATATTATTGTCTTCTCTTGTTTGATTTGTATGTTTATCACTGATTAGGTTGTTTTATTCTATGTCTGATATATATATTATTTTATATATATTTATATATATATATATTTATATATATAATCATATATATATTATCTATTTTTTCTCTCTTTTTTTTTTCTTTAGATAGATGGCTTGATGAAAAAAAAAGCAAATGCACTGCTTATTCAATGTACCATCTGAAAATAAAAGGTTGACTTTGACATTGACAGACACAGACATAGACACACACACAGGCACAGACACACAGTCACATTCGTGTACGTGTAATGCAGGCAAGCGAATTGTACATAAAAGCAAAATTACACATATACGCTAATTACATACGCATGCACAAACACCCGCAGGGCGCGCATAGACAGAAGCATGCATAAACTCACGCACACATGAATGTCAGGGTGTTATTGTCTGTATGTGTGTGCGCACGCACACAAACAGAGAGACACACAGACACAGACACAGACACACATCACACCACGAACAGACACACACATATACACAAAGACACACATACACACAAAGGCACACATACAAAGACACACACATACAGACACAAGACACACACAAAGACACACACACACACATCACACATCACACACACACACACACACAACGCCCTTTTTTTATTTTAACGCTTTTGACAATTTTTCAATTGGAACGGACCCTAAGTGGATTTCCCTGCAATCTGGAAGAAAAACCTTACGGTAATGGCCAAAAGATGTGTAACAGAAAAAATAAATCATATTATCCACCAAAAACTGGTTGAAAGAGGCAGCAAAAAGAAAATAAACAAAGCAGATACAGAAAACCTAACAAGCAAAACCCAGAAACTAATCAAAAGAGAACCACTAAGTTACGTTTGTAAGCATGCATAAATACACACGAACGCACGCAGGCACGCAAACGTGCGCGCACACACATACACATACAGACACAGACATACACGCGCACGCGCGCAAATACACACACACACATGAACGGATGACAAGATTTTACAAAACTTCATACACACGGGGACTGGATGTAAAATAAGCACACGAATGTTCGTTCTATTACCCTCGAAATAAAAAAACAAAATAAGAAACAAACGAAAATAAAATAAAACGGGTGCGAGCGCGCACGTATTGACACACCAACTTACACTTACACACCCACCCACTTACCTACCCACGCAAACACTGTAAAAAATTTTGTTTTAGAACAAACAAGTTGAGTTACGATTCAACAATTAAAAATCAATATAAATGAAAAGACTAATTAATGACTATCGTTGGCTCCTTAAAGGGTATCTTGGGTATCACCATTGTTGTTTCCTTACCCAGGTCTAGTGTACATGAGTGTAGGCATGGCTGTCTGTGTGTTTGTCTGTTTGTCTGTGTGTTTGTCTGTGTGTTTGTCTGTGTGTCTGTCTGTATGTATGGCAGTAGGGCTGACACTGGTGACATTGGCTGTCAATGGATTGTAGCTGTTTCTGAAAAAGGCACATTTAAAAAAAAGTTAGAATTTTTTCTGTTTAGCTCCCTTCTATCCACTCTCTCTGCTTCTTAGTCCCTAAGAAAAAAACTATGTAAATGTTCATCTTTAACTCTTTTATGCCTTCAGGGCCTAGACTTTGTCAGAGTTCTTGTTTAAACCATTGACGCTGGGGGCAACAGCAAAGAGAGAGGCTGTATGACCAGTGGCTTTCCCGCTCATGGCATTCGACTTTACAGCTTAGTCTTTAGTGATCGACTATGACTCTCTGAGGCTTGACTTGTACAGTCCTTATGTGCTGCAGCCCTGGGGGCTAGTTGGCCTTTGGAGAGCATCTCCAATGCTGATTGGCCGTATGCTCTCTTGGCCGAGAGAGTGGGGGTGTACTGTGGGCAAGGCATCTCCACTATAATCAAATTTCTGCCCTATTTCCGAAAAAGCAGCTGCCTCCTCTGCTGTTTTGGAAGTCATCGTCGAACACAATGAACAAACATACGAACCCCTTGGAAATGAAGGTGACCATCGTCATCATTCTTTATTTTTTTTGGTCTTCTACTAGTTATTGTTGGCCTTCTGCCCCACATCCTTCCTCATTTTACCAGTGCATTTTCATACATCCTGCAATGGTACGCAGATGTACTGAACTGCTAACCAAATGAAAATAAAAGCATGAAGGTACAGACACTTAATCGTTCATTTACCTAAGTGTTTGACGAAACTGAGCTATCTTTCAAAGGGATGTAGATCAGTTACAAAACAATATCTGAAACAAAAACCCTGTCAAAAAACAACCAAAACCAAAAACCAAAACCAAATCTTAGCTCAGAAAGCGCTTCAATGGTAATTTCTCTGCACTTGAATATAAGTTTCCAATCAAAGTGTTTAGCAGCAGCAGCTTAAACAACGACACAAACCATTAAACAATTGAACATTAGACACCATACACGTATTCATCTTGTACAAGATCAATTGACCGAAATCCCAGTAGTCTGCCAGCAGTCTCAATACCGAAATCATCGCCAAGACAAGTGCTATAAAAGACACAGCCTTTCCCTTATTGCTCCTGACAGAGGTAAAGACTCCACTTTACTTAACACTGATAAGAGCAGACAGTTTTGGTAGAAAGCAGGTCGGAATATGAGACAACATGCCGAAAACGACATTACAGCTATTTCCCGCCAGACACATCAGAATTTCCTTTCAGAAAGATCGCTGAACCAGTTTGTAACAATCATAGGAGGACAAACTCTTCCAAGCACTTGAAGAAGAAGAAGAAGACCTTGAACCTTTCCAGAACGATTTCAATCAAGTGATGAACAGACGCACACGCAGAGAGGTCGTAGGGTGAGGCCAACGGAAATTTAAACCAGGGATCACAAACAGTATCAGGCAGATGTTTGACGCCAGAAGAACATCTAAAGGAATGAGAAACGAAATACAACACCATAAAGAAAACTGGTCAAGAAATGAAGAGAGCAGACGAAAAGTGAATTGAAATACACTTTATTTTCTTTATCTTATGATTATTTTTTTAAATATAATTTCGAGGATGATCAATAAACACTCAAAGCTGTTCTACATCCAGTCACCGTGTGCACACAGTTTTGTAAAATTTTGTCATCCGTTCCTACCGGCACGCATGGCCTACTCTTCCAAAAGGCGGAACATGCCTTAACGTGTGTGCATTATGTTTTGAGTACTTTCGCATACTGGGACTTCGGTTTATAGTCTCATCCGAACAATGGGAAGAGATGAAGAAGCTTTGTGATAGCACTGGATGGGTAACACTGCTGGATTAACAAGAAAAACCGTGTGCTGTTCTCCAGGGTGTGTGTGCTAGTTTACCAGATAGCGACATCACATGTATTGAAAAGAGGCCTCGTCTGGTTCCATTGTTTCTAGTTGTTCTGTTCTCCTCAGCTCTATTTTCTGAGATAGAATTAGATGTTTCTTTCTACAAGTGATTGTGATTGCTCTCTCTCTCTCTCTCTCTCTCTCTCTCTCTCTCTCTCTCTCTCTCTCTCTCTCTCTCTCTCTCTCTCTCTCTCTCCTCTTCCTCCTCTTTCTTCTTCTTTTCGTTTTATTTTGGGTTTTCCTTGTACTTTCATTCATGACGTATCATTCACTTAAACCTCGCCCCCCCCCCCCCACTTTCTTTCGGTTTATTTTTTCTCTATTTCTTGCTATGACTTCTTCTTCTTTTTCTTCTTCTTCTTCTTCTTCTTCTTCTTCTTCTTCTTCTTCTTCTTCTTCTTCTTCTTCTTCTTCTTCTTCTTCTTCTTCTTCTTCTCTTCTTCATTTCACTGTTATAGTCTTCCTAACAATGAACGTTTTTCGACCACACACGCTTGTATTATCGAAAGATTGAAACTAGTTATTGATACCAAAAAACCCACCTTAAAAAACACCATTACTATGGCAGAATCATACAGGCAAACACATTATTTGTTATTTTGCACCAGCACCAAATGCAATCGAAGAAAAATCTGAAAAAAGCACTCAAAATGTAGATTCTCAGTTATTAGCCATATTCAAGTTTTTCGACTGTAGCTAATCAGAAACTCTTTGAAGCGCAGAACAGTTGTATAGCCTTAAAGTCCAAAGGACCAGGATTTGGTGATGAAGATATTCATAACCGTCAATACTGTTCCTCACTGAGTAAGATTTAAGAAGAGACAAGTTTTGTATGCGAACATCTAAAATCCAAATAGACTGATCTTCTTTCAGTTAACCATATTCAAATGTTGAATACTCCTGTTCAATGAGATAGATTTCAGAAAAAAACAAGTTTTGTATACTTACATCATATACAAATCTTAACTGCCGCCAAAAATTGAAAAAATCGCTGCAAAACCCCAAACCAACAGAAAGAAACTCACCAACCAAGTGAAATTAACCACATTCAAGTTCTTCAATACTGCAGTTGATTGAGATTAATAATCCAGTTTAAGTGTAAGCAAGTTTTATATTCAGAAGCCCCATATTTTTCTTCCCGAAATGTTCTATACTTCATTATCGCAGAATCATACTTTCCTTATTTAGGTGTAACAAGCGTTCTTTCCACAAGATCTTTTTAAAAAAAAGGGGAAAAACTTCGATTTGTACTTGGTCGTTTTTTCCCCATTATTTTGTTTATTTTATTCTTTTATATCGAGAATAATGGAATAAGGACTTATGTGCTTTTTTACATCCAGTCCCCGCGTGTATGCGTTTTTGTAAATTCGGTCATCTGTTCCCTACGGCACACAATGGCCTACTCTTACGAAAAGCGGAACAGGATTTAACGTGTGCGCAAGATATTCTGTGTGCGTTCGCACACGGGACCTCGGTTTATAGTCTCATCTGAAGGACTTTTT
>CM054143.1:51126162-51143662 GCA_028751875.1 Rapana venosa | reverse complement strand
CATACTATTCTGACAACTTGTAAGAAGATATTGCAAGTAACCTTGGATGAGGGTCCCACTGGGTGTTATGAGCAATGGTTATTTTGGACAACACTGCTTTGGGATGGGCTGTCTTCAATGACATGTACATTTGACACTGTGTGTATGTGTGTGTGTGTGTGTGTGTGTGTGTGTGTGTGTGTGTGTGTGTGTGTGTGTGTGTGTGTGTGTGTGAACCCTTTTACTGTCTCTCCTCCCTTTGTGGGCCACTGCAAGTTTTCCCCCTCATTTATATCCCTATCAAATGTATGGGTGAAGAGGTTGAGTGAAACAAATGACAAACAGATCGGGTTTTTAAAAAATGTAAAGGCAATCATAAACAGCCTAAATTAGGCTATCAGATTCAAACCAAGCGTTTGGAAAGCATTTCCATCTAGTCCAAATTAATGGCTGGGTAGCCTGTTCTAAAGCCAATCAGCGCTCACTGGTGATTTCATACATAGTTTTTTGCTGCTTCAGTTTCATTTTCCTCTCCTGCATGCAGTTTTCACGCCGCTCATTTCAATCTCTCCGCCCCATCCATAACCAGATTAATTATGTCGTATCCTCAGGGTTGGAAGTCTACAGGGAGCCCATCAGTGTCAGGCTGCTGTGGGGCCACCAGCCCAAGGGGCCCTGCCCTGCTGTTGCATCACTTTGAAGGTGTTCAGTGGTGCCTGTTCAGAGCTAACGTTTGCAGGACACCACCTACTAAGCTCCCTGCTAACGGCAGTATTAGCTCAGTTGCTGAGTCTGATTGAGTGAGTTGCCCATCTGGTGTGGCGACCACCACAACGTGCCTACAACCACCTTGAACCTCCAACCCCAATGGATTTGAAACAAACTCACCACATGAGACCAGAGCAACTGGGGCCACCAAAGCAGACCCAATGTCTGACAGGGCTGTACTCTACCCTGCCTATCATAATATATGGGGGGCGGGGGAGATAATAACAACAACAACAACAACAACAACAACACTACTACTACTACTACTACTACTACTACTACTACTACTACTACTACTACTACTACTACTACTACTACTACTACTACTGCTACTACTACTAATGTATGGAATTTATGTAGCGCTGAATCTTGTAAAGCAATTGTGTTGGTCAGGTTATTTAAACAACACTCTCTCAAACTCGTATCTGTAAAGTGGATGAAACTCGACACTGCGGTCTCAGTCTTCCCAATGAGCCCACACCACACTTACCCTGGGTAGAGCTGGCCGGAATCCAAAAATCAACTATGACTCTTGTGGGATTCAAACCCCGCGACCTTCCAGTCCGTAACCCAAGGCGCTAACCACTGCCACAAGGTGACTGGTTACTTCGTGTCAAGTGTGTGTGTGTTTATATATATATATGTATGTATATATATATATATATATATATATATATATATATATAATATATATATATATATATATATATATATATATATATATAGAGAGAGAGAGAGAGAGAGAGAGAGAGAGAGAGAGAGAGATGAAGGCCTTTAGCTTCTTTTCTTTAGATACGTCCTATTATTACGTGACTTTGCTTTTTTTCCCCAAATGGAAAATATTCCCATTGGTATTACTGGAACTACATGTCCCTAAAACGCTATGAAGACAGACTGTAGACTTAGTTTTAACCTTGGGGATTAAAAAAATCTGTAGAGAGCTGCCCACATCAAATCACAGCTTTAACACTTGTCAAGGCTTGGACCCTAAAGCTCCTGCCATCGACTCGACCCTTTAGGACATCGTTTCATGATATTGTTATGTCGATTAGTCTGAACAGGGTCGCTTCTTTGCTAAATAGGGCATACACCTACGTTGAACTTGAAAACAAAAAATCGCAGGCAGGAAAAGTGCAGAGAAGTTAAGCATATTGCCTGTAAGACTGGTGTTTTGGGGTTTGTTTAGGAATTATTTGATACGTTGAGTTTGGTAGGTTTGTTTTGTTAACGGCAGGAATGAACCTTGCAAAGAGCTTGGTCCTAAGTCCGTAATAGTACGCTATACACCCCCACCCCCTCCACACCCCTGCCTTTCTGCTCTCTCTCTGCGAGTCCAGAGTTCTCTCTCTCATTCAGAGTTAATCTCTCTCTGTCTCTGTCTCTCTCTGTCTCTCTCTGTCTCTCTCTGTCTCTCTCTCTCTCTCTCTCTCTCTCTCTCTCGCTCTCTCTCTTTCTGTGCGCGAGCTGGGGTCGTTGGGATTTGGGAATATCTTAACGATCTCGGTTAGAGAAGCCAGCGACTGCATCCAGCAATTAGGAACACACAAGAGAACCATCAGTCCGTAAACTACGCAGCTCTGAGAGTTGTTCACAAATGAATGTTCGCAATGAACAACAACAACAACAAAGAACAAACAAACAAACAAAAAACACATCTGCTTCGATTCTTCTTCTTCTGTTCTTTTTTGTTCCTCGGCTAGAGCTCCGAGGTTCACCAACGGTGAGATTTTGCGCATACGACCATTTTTTTGCATGTCATGAAGGTAGCCGCATTCACTCAATTGTCGAGACTTTTGTTTCAATAACGATATAGGAGTGTGTGTTTAAAGCCCTTTCTCTGTTTCTCGAGACTTTTGTTTCAATAACGAAACTCAAGTGTGCGTTTAAAGTGTTCTGTTTCTCTACCTATTATGTGATGTCGATTGCGTAATGCCTGTCAACTTTTTCGCTGGTTGCTCCACATGTTATGAAAGTGTGCATTTTATAAAGGCTTTTTCAGCATCATCAACATAACCATCTTCTCTTCCTCCTCCTCCTCCTCCTGATCTTTTGTAAAAAAAAAAAAAGGATCTATCCTATAATTGTTCTCATTTGACGTCAGGAAGGAAATCCTAAGGGAAGACGTATGATGAAGTGAAACAATTATGTCGAGAAAATCTACCAGATCATTCTTGCAAAAATTCGGGTTTTAAAAAAACACCCAAACAAAGAATAAAACAACAACAACAAAAACTGGATTGCCGCTCTTTCTGTATTAGCTTCCTTTGACAGTTTCCATTGGAGAGAAAGACAGACAGACAGACAGAGAGAGAGAGAGAGAGAGAGAGAGAGAGAGAGAGAGAGAGAGAGAGAGAGAGAGAGAGAGAGAGAGAGAGAATCTTTATTTTCCAAGGGTAACAGAATAAGCATTCCCATACTTTATTTCACCCCCCGCTTTCCCTGATTAGGGACTATCAACAAAACCAGGAAAAAACCCAGAGAGAGAGAGAGAGAGAGAGAGAGAGAGAAGAGAGAGAGAGAGAGAGAGAGAGAGAGAAGAGAGAGAGAGAGAGAGAGAGAGAGAGAGAGAGAGAGAAGAGAACACAGTGATGAATGAGTGTTATATTTTAGGACATAAACTTTGTTTTTCGCTCAATCATTCTTTCTATTTCCCCTTTGATGCTTTGGAATCCCTGCCATTTTTTTTTCTATGCGAGGTTGTCGTTCTTGCCCCCCCTCTCTCTCTCTCTCCTCTCTCTCTACATATATATATGTATATAAGAATTCTTTTTATTGGTTTGTTTATGTCTTCATGTTGCTGATTTGCTTGCATGAGTGGCCATGTTTGTATAAACGCTATCGAAGTGTAGGTTTATATATATATATATTCCGTTTATTAGCATGTTTGTTTTCATGTTTATTTCTTTCTTATTTCATTGCGTGGGAAGAGGAGATGTTTGTGTTCGTGTAAAAGCTAAAGAAGTGTGATAATCTTTTAAAAACAAATTTTGTTTGTTTGCTTGTTTGTTTTGTATGTGTCTGCTGGACATATAGATAGATATACGATTTGTGTAAAAAGCCATAAAGCGTCGCTATTTATTTGGTAGTTGGGTTGTTATTCCTTTCTCTGTTTTTTTGTGGATTGCAAAGATAGATATTCGGTTTGTATAGAAGCTATAGAAACCTGCCTATAATATACTTCATCATCTTAATCTATGGCTCATTTGGTCTCGTCAAGTGTGTGTTTCTATGCGTTTGCGTGCGTGTGTGCTTGCGCGTGCGTGTGTGTGTGTGTTGTGTGTCTTCAATTTTTACATCCTTCCACATAAAGTGATATACTTGTGTGTGTGTGTGTGTTGTGTGTGTGTGTGTGTGTGTGTGTGTGTGTGTGTGGTCTTCAATTTTACTCCTTCCACATAAAGTGATATACTGTGTGTGTGTGTGTGTGTGTGTGTGTGTGTGTGTGTGTGTGTGTGTGTGTGTGTGTGGTCTTCAATTTTTACGTCCTTCCACATAAAGTGATATACTGTGTGAGTGAGTGAGTGTGTGTGTATGTGTGTGTGTGTGTGTGTAGGTGTGTGTGTGTGAAGTCAAGTCAAATTTTTATTTCCAGATGGTACATTGAATAAGCAGTGCATTTGCTGTGTGTGTGTGTGTGTGTGGTGCGTGCGTGCGTGCGTGCGCGCATGTATGTGTCCGTGCGTGTGTGTGTGCACGCGTGTACGTGTCCGTGCGTGTGCGCGTGTGTTTGTGTGAGTGTGTGTGTGTTTGTGTGCCTGCATACGTGCGTGCATGCACGCGCGCGCGCGTGTGTATGTATCTGTTATGTTTGGTTTCTCGTTTTTCTTAAAGAAATACACACAAACAAACGGACCACTGGGAAAGAAGCGAAAGTGATGGTGGTGATAGTGAGATGCACTGGTCAGAGAAAAAGGAGGGTGGGTGGGGGGTGTGAGGGATAGATGATGAGGAGTAGAAGAATGGGGATGGGAGGAAGGGTGGATGGGTGGGATGATGGTGGTGGTGTGGTTTGTGGGGAGGGAGGGGGGCAGGGGAGATAAGAATACGAGGATGAATTGGTCTACAGGCATGTATATCAGACGGATTTGAGCATAACTTTTTTTTTATTGGTTATTTTTTGTTGTTGTAGGCTTATCGGTGAACAAGAGGGATATTGCTTCAATTTATTAGCGCCTTCCCCCATTCTCTCTCTCTCTCTCTGTTTTGTATGTCTCTGTCTCTCCCTTCCCTCCTTTTCTCTTTGTCTGTCTGCTTTGTCTGTATATCTGTCTGCCTGCCTGCCTGTCTGTTTATCTGTATGTCTGTATGTCCGTCTGTCTCTCTGTTTCTCGCTCTGTCTGTCTGTCTATCTCTCTCTCTCTTCTTCTCTCTCTCTCTGTCTTCTCTCTCGTGTCTATGTCTCTGTCTCTTTCTCTATCTGTGTTTTTGTTTCTGTCTCTTTGTTTCTCTGTCTGCCTGTCTGTCTGTCTGTCTCTGTCTGTTTGTCTGTCTCTCTAAGAAAAACACACCATATAATGATGTAATATATGTTGTTACTTCTTCACTCAATTATTTTTTCATGGGAAAAATTCCATTGGCTTAAAAAAAAGCAACAACAAACCATTCTTTGTTGTCAAATGAGTAAATCAAAATGAAAAGTCAACTCACTGTCCTTTAGTTGATTAGCTTTTCTACCGGTTTCTTTGATGTTTCGATTCCTTAGGGGACACAAATGGAACAGCGTGAACTGCTGTATAAATAAATTATACACATACATGCTGCTGTTCATTCTGTTGCCGGCTCTCTCTCTCTCTGTTTCTCTCTCTGTCTCTCTTTCTGTCTCTCTCTCTGTGTCTGTCTCTCTGTCTGTCTCTCTGTCGTCTGCCTGTCTGTCTGTCTGTCTGTCTGTCTCTCTGTTGTTATCCTAAGTCATATTTTTGTAGCTGACTTTTTGTTATACAGTAACATTTTGTCGTTAGTATTGCTTTTACCCCCACCAAAATACTGAGCAGTTCGGCAACCCCCTTCATGTATGGGCCAATGGCCTTTTAGTGAATAAATCATTCGAGTTCGAGTTTTCTCTCTCTCTTTCTCTCTCTCTCTGTCTCTCTCTCTCTGTATCTCTCTTCTTTCTCTCTGTCTCTCTCTCTCTGTCGTCTCTCTCTCTGTCTGTCTCTCTCTCACTCACTCTCTCTGTCTCTCTCTCTATCTCTCTCTGTCTTTCTCTCTGTCTGTCTGTCTGTCTGTCTGTCTCTCTCTCTCTCTCCACGACAAATCCCTTTCATGTCCCGAAGTCGGAATGCGGCAATCTGAACGGTGGGTTTAAAAACGGTCGCGTGCAAAATTATACGCAAAAAATAAATAAATTAAAAAATCTCACTGTTATTGGTGAACCTCGGAGCTCTAGCCGAGGAACAAGAAAACAATATTCCTGGGCGGCATGGCTCAGCGTAGCTCCGTGGTCAGAGCGCTCGCTCTCCCCAAGGCCAGCAGGATAAACCGCGGTAAGCATCTATCTGATGTGTCCGTAACGGGTTGATGTCGTAAAGTGGACAGACAGGCTCAACGGAGAGAAGAACCTAACCTCTCCTCCTCCGGTCTGGAAACTTCTTGCGGGGAAACTGGATCCTTTTCCTTCTTTCTCTGTGAAAATGGAAAATAAATGAACGGATTTTATTATTTTTCTGCAGGGAAAGTTTGGGAGTGCTCGGATTTTTACGTTGACAGTTTCGATTTCGACATGACAAAAGTAGCAATATTTCTTTCCACCAATGAAATGTTAAATCATTTTTTTTATACCACTTTAAGTCACGACAGATTTCCATGCATGAAATTCGGGCTACTCTCCCTGGGAAGAGCGCGTCGCCACAGGAGCAGCGCCACCCAATTAATTTTTCTTTTCGTGTCTGCTACTGTATTTGTTTCCCTATCAGAGTGGCTTTTTTGTACATAATTTTACCAGGGACAACTCTTTTGTTCCGTGAGTTATTTTACGTGCGCTAAATAATTATGTGTAACACACAGGACCTAGGTTTATCGTTTCATTCGAAAGACTAGCACCCAGACCACAACTCATGGTCTAATGGATGGAGGGGAAAGTTTCGGGCCCAAACGGGATTCAAACCACCGCACACTTCCGACCCGGACTTTTCGCTTTCTAGGCAAGGGCGTTACCTCTAGACCACCGATCTTTGTATCGCCATTATTTTTGGTACCGCTTTCTTGTGTGTTGATAGAATACGATATGCAAAGCAGTTTAAACAATAATTTCTAGTTACCGTTTGGATCAGGTTCGCGCAGTTGAACGTTATAATCTAGTTAAGGACAAGAACAACATTTAAGGACACACAACAAGCATCGCTACGTTTTCTTGTGATGGGTGGGTACCTGTTCGTGTGTCTTGGCTTCAGTGCAGTCAGTCCCCTAGTTCACCGTGCTGTAGATTCATGCTATCTTATTAGAATGAGGGAAACAAGAATATTATAATAGGCCTACCCCAGCATAATCTTGAAGCTCCTAAGATTACTGGCAGCAAAAGAGCGATCGTTCAAAAGACTGCAATACAATATATATGGGTATTATGCGATCAAAAGTTATTTGAGCAGGACAGAGAAGAAAGAGAGAGAGAGAGAGACAGAGAGAGAGAGAGAGAGAGAGAGAGAGATAGAGAGAGAGGAGAGAAAGAGAGAGAGAGAGAGAGGAGGGAGGAGGGGATAGAGAGAGAGAGCCCCGCAGCGACGACAACATGACAAAGTAGCAATATTTCCACCAATCAGGTCTTTGGAATCTCTTCCCTCCGGTGCAGTCCTTGAGAACATGCCAGCGGCTTCCTGTGACAATAATTCTGATTTATTGAGGACAGATACACAGGCAGACAGACATGCAGAAAGAGAGAAAGACAGAAAGAAAGACAGACAGACAGACAACACAGGCAGACAGACACACAAGAAGACAGAAAGACAGACATACAGACATACCGAGAGACAGACCGACAGGCAGAGAGACAGACAGACACATGACAGACATGACAGGCAGACAGACCGACAGGCAGAAAGACCGACCGACCGACAGACATACAATAAGACAGAGAAACAGACAGATAGAAAGACAGCATGACAGTCAGACACACAGACAGACAGAAAGACCGACCGACCGACAGACAGACAGACCGACACACAGGTAGACCGACAGACAACCACACAGACAGACAGACAGAGAAACAAACAACGCAAAACAAATAAACAACCATGACTGACATGCTACTGGGAACAATCTCGGACAATACAAGCTACTGGTTTCGTTCCAATGTCTCTTTCTTATGCCCTTTCGTGAATCTTTCCGTATAATTTTTTTTATTTCTCTGTTGTTGCTTGGTTTTTGTTGTTGATTTGTTTGTTGTTGTCTTTTGGTCTTTATTTTTGTTCGGGAGGATGGGGGTGAAGCTCCCAATCAAAATAGAATTGACCACAAACCGTCCTTACAGCCCTACCCCCCCCCCCCCCCCCCCATCCTATCACCACCATTTTCAGCTCCCTCCCTCCCCCATCCTCCCCCCTCTCCCACTTCCCGACACCCCCTCCCTCCCTCCTGCCCCCAAGCAAATCAATCACACATACACACTTGCCTCCAGGATGGAAAAAGAGAGCTCAATTCATCCATCATCTGTCTTGATTCTTCTTCTTCTTCTTTCAAAAGCTGTCTACAAGGGAGATAGAAAGTAGTTTTAATGATGAAACTAGGTTTGTGTTGTTTTTTCTGTTTGGTTTTTATCTATTGGTATTTTAGGGGGTAGGGGGTGGGGGGTGGGGTGAGATATAGCCTAGTGGTTAAATACGTTGCGCTTACGATCTGAGGGTCCGGGTTTGAGCCAAAGTGCAGTCCGATGTACCCGTTCGAGGGGATTTCACCCCTGGAGTTAAACATCAGTTCTTCCTACCCAGTCCACTCTCCTGCCTTTGTCAAGCAAATCTGAACTTTATTTTCATATGAACTTTTTAATGAACTTCACCGAAGTCGGAATGTGTCCACTGAAACCTGTGGCAGACCTCCTGCAGATTGACAAGCGCAGGAGAAGACCGGACACTTTGCATTCCGCCCAATAAACCAACCAGCCAGCCAACCAACCAAGCAACCAACCAACTAGCCAAAGCAGGCAACCAACTAGCCAACCAACCAGCCAAACGAACTAGCCAACCAACAAACCAACCAACCAGCCAATCAACTAGCCAACCAAACAAATCAACCAGCCAACCACCCCACCCAACCAACCAACCAGCCAAACCAACTAGCCAACCAACCAACAAACCAAACCAACCAACCAAACCCAACCAACAGCAAACCAACTAAGCCCAACACCAACCAACAAGCCAACCAACCAACCAAACCAACCAGCGAACCAACCAGCCAGCCAACCATCCAACCAACCTGCCAACCAACCAACCAACCAACAAAACTCGACAAAAATCCAGAGGGACGAAAGATCAGACGACAGATACACTTTAAACCATCCCAAGGTTAGTCAAACATTGGGTATTCTCAGATCAACCATGCTGAACCAATTCTGCGTAATACGTTTGACATTTAAAAAACATTTAGAAATTAATATAAAAAAAATGTAAATCGCTCTATTCTCCGCTGTGCCATGTTTACCGTATGTCAGTGTTTACAAGAAAACAGCACGTCACATCTGTTGAATGAAATCGTCAAACGCTTGTTGACATTCATTTAGTTTGACGTCCATAACGCAGTGACGCTCGACTGCTCCGTGACGTAATTTCTGGAACCTCTTGTTTGAACAAGTGACGTTAACATTTCCGGAGTGATAATGAATTAGAAAATCTACAAAACACTGCCTCCAGAAGGTAAAACGCAGTAACTCCATTTTGCCAGATTTCAACAAAATGATAGTTCTGTGTTTGACCCCCTATATAAATGTATATTGCAAAATAAAGAACTTTATAAACATTATCAACGAAACAGGACTTACACAGTAACTCCATTTTGCCAGATGTCAACAAAATGGTCATTCTGTATTTGACCTTAAAGATATTTTGTAAAATGAAATAGCTTTAATAAACATTCTCAACGAAAAACATGTGTTTATTCAAAGATTCAAGTTAACTGAAATAAAAAAATTAAAAAAATGGAATTGTCACCAAAAAAATGTAGAAAATGGAAATACCTTGTTTTACCATGTAATAATAATAATAATAATAATAATAATAATAATAAATGGAACTTATAAAGCGCTATATCTCGCAAAGACAAATCAAAGCGCATGCATTCAATCTACTCTCACACAGTCATGCAATCAATGATAAATAATCAATAGTTTAAACAAACAGATATTACAAACATGGTGGCTGCAAACGAAGTCTATGACATGTAGAGGTGAAGCCTTACTCTTTTTTTTCTGACATCGAAACTACCAGAAGGTTTTTTGTTTTTGTTTTTTGTTTGTTTGTTGTTTGTTTTTTAACATGACTGAGAATCAGGTATGCAGGTATTCATTTGAAGCTGTGGGTTGTGTTTGGGCAAAGTAAGACTGATGGCATGGATCGATTATTTTGTTTTGGGAGGGTGCAAGTGCTGGTTCGTTTCCACGCTCCCCTACTGGGTTAATGGGCCTTCCAGTGATGAATTTTGTCACAGGTCTTTTTCCCCAGTGTGTGTGTGTGTGTGTGTGTGTCTGTGTCTGTGTCTGTGTGTGTGTTTGTGTGTGTGTGTTGTGTGTGTGTGTGTTGTGTGCGTGTGTGTGTATTTTGTGTGTTTGTGTGTGTGTGTGTGTTTGTGTGTGTGTGTCTGTGTGTGTGCGTGTGTCTGTTTGTGTCTGTGTGTGCACGTGCACACAAACCAGCCGACCAACCAGCCTGCTAACCAACCCATCAAATAGTTATTTTAAACACACATGGGAAGGGGGGGGGGGGGGGGCGGGATAGCCTAGTGGTTAGAACATTGCGCTCGTCATCCGACGACCCGGGTTCGATTCCCGTTCAAGGGGATATTTTCCCCTGGAGTTAACATCAGTGTAGACTCCAGTCTCCCCAAAAGTCCTTCGGATGATCTATAAACCAAGGCCCCGTGTGCAAACGCACACAGAACATCTTGCGCACACGTTAAATCCTGTACTTCTTTACGAAAGAGTAGGCTATTGTGTGCCGGTGAGAACAGATGACAGAATTTACAAAACCGCATACACACGGGGACTATATTTAAAAAGCACACGAGTGTTTATTCCATTATTCTCAATATTCTTCTTCATGTGCCAGGTCTGTTGCAGACATCGGCGATCATGGCCTTCCATTCCTCTCTGTTGTCAGTTCTCCTGATGAGTTCATTGTTGGGGGATTCTTTCCTCGTTGCGTAGCTATTCAGACTGTCTGTGTATTTTGTGCGTTGTCTTCCTCTGTCTTTGGTACCACAAATCTTTCCACACAATATTTGCTTTTCTATTCCATCAGCTCTGTTTATGTGCCCAAAAAAATATAGTTGTCTTTTTCTGATGGTTTTGAGTAGGGATCTTTTGTACCAGGCCATTTCCATTACTTCTTCGTTTGACTTCTTTTCAGTCCATGATATTCTCATAATTCTTCTGATATACCACATATCTGCTGCTTCAAGTCTTCTTTCGAGGTCTTTTGTCAGCGTCCAGCATTCACATCCCTACAGAAGGATGGACCATATGTAGGCTTTCAGAGTGTTGATTTTGACGCTGTCTTATATTTCTGTTGGTAAAGATGGGCTTCATCTTGGTGAATGTGTCTTTAGACAAAGCGATTCTCTTCTTTATTTCTGTGTCGCATTTGGCGTCTGGAGTTATTGTGAAGCCCAAGTATTTAAAGGTGCAAACTTGTTTTATTCTTTCCCCTTTGCATAAAATGTTACATACAAGCATGTCTTACTGTTTTGAGATTGCCATGCACTCAGTCTTCTTTGCATTCAGTTGGAGTCCTTTGTTTTCACTTTCAATTGTGACTGTTGTAAGGATATTTTGTAGTTTTTCCTCCGAGTCAGCAGTTAGCACTGTGTCATCCGCATATCTTAGATTGTTTATGTTGTGACCTCCTACTTTGACACCTTCATGCTGCTCTATGTTCCGTAGAATCATTTCGCTGTAGATATTGAAGAGGTCTGGAGAAAAAACGCAGCCCTGCCTCACTCCCCTACAGATCGGTCTGTACTCACTGCAGTCATTATCAACTCTTATTGCAGCTTCCTGTTCCCAGTACAAGTTTCTGATCACTCTAAGATCTTTTCCATCACATTCTCAATATAAAAGAATAAATAAGTAAATAAACACACACGCGCACGCATGCACGCACACACACGCGCGCGTGCGCCCCCCTCCACACACACCACACCACCACCACCACCACCACCATCACCATCCCCATCCCCATCCCCACGTACACACACACACACACACACACCCACACACACACACACACACACACACACACACACACACACACACACACACACACACACACACACACACACACACACAGCACACAGCACATACACACACACACGCACGCACACACACACACACACACACACACACACACATATCGTCTAATACCACTTAGAGTGAACAGACGTTAAATTGAAGACAACAACAACAACACACCACACACACACACACACACACACACACACACCACACACACACACACACACAACACACACACACACACACACACCACACACACACACACACACACACACACACAAGCCCCCTCCCCCCCCCCCCCCCACCCACACACAACAGAACCCCCACCCCCCACCCCCACCCCGACACACACATCACAACATACACACTCGCGTAAACACGCACGCATGCTTTCACTATGGCCGCCTGTAATTTCGGCATCAAAATCATAGCCTGCCTTAGACAGCAAATTATACGGAATGCAATGGACGGCTATAGCAGCGATTATGGAAATTTGATGACAGCATCCTACCCCCACTCCCAGTTTTGATAGCAACACACTCACTCACCCCCTCGTTTTCTCTTATCTCCCCCTCTGTTAAACAGAGGGACTCTTTGAGAAGAGGTGATATAAATTCTCTCTCTCTCTCTCCTCTCTCTCTCTCTCTCTCTCTCTCTCTCTCTCTCTCTCTCTCTCTCTCTCTCTCTCTCTCTCTCTCTCTCTCTCTCTCTCTCTCTCTTCGGTGATTTTTGTGGGGATTTTTGTGTAGATAATTTTTTCCGTATACTGTGTGAGTGTATTGGTATGGGCTTTATTTTATTTTATTATCATATATATTCCTAAGGGCGGAGATTGGATGTAAAATAGCACATGGGTGCTTATTCCTTATCCTCGAAATAAAAGAATTTGTCATTGTCATTGTCTCTATCTATACGGGGACGGGATAGCCTAGTGGTTACAGTGAATGTATTCGTCATCTGCTGACCCGGGTTCGATTCTCGTTCAAGAGGATTTTTCCTCTGGCGTTAACTTCAATTCCGACTCCACTCTCCCCAAAAGTTCTTCGGATGAGACTGTAAACCGAAGCCCCGTGTGCGAGCGCACGCAGAACATCTTGCGCACACGTTAAAATCCTGTTCCATTTTTCGGAAGAGTAGGCCATTGTGTGCCGATGGGAACGGATGACAAAATTTACAAAACTGTATACACACGGGACTGGATGAAAAAAAGCGCATGAGTGAGTATTCCGTTATCCTCGAGATAAAAGAATAATAATAAAAAAGGGAAATAAATAGATATCTATCTACCTACCTACCTCTCTCTCTACATTATATATATATATATATATATATATATATATTATATATATATATATATATATATATTATATATATATATATATATATATAATATTCTTTCTTTTCTTTTATTCTTTTATAGCGAGGATAATGGAATAAGCACTTATTGATTTTTTACATCTAGTCCCCGTGTGTATGTGGTTTTGTAAATTCTGTCATCTTTTCCCACCGGCACACAATGGCCTACTCTTTCGAAAAGCAGAACAGGATTTAACGTGTGTGCAAGATGTTCTGCGTGCGTTCGCACACGGGGCCTCAGTTTATAGTCTCATCCGAAGGTCTTTGGGGAGAGTTGAGTCTGCACTGATGTTAACTCCAGGGGAAAATATCCCCTTGAACGGGAATCGAACCCAGGTCGTCAGATTGAGAGCGCAATGTTCTAATCGAGTGGTTAAGACCGTTTGACTGCCATCCTTGTGGTTCCATATTTGAACCTCAGCATCGACGTCAGAGTGAATTAAGGGTAGGGATTTTTCACGATCTCCCAGGTCAACTTTCAGTGCAGACCTGCCAATGCCTTAATTCCCTTTCGTGTACGCATGTATACATGCGTGCCGAAGATCAAAATATGCATGTTACAGATTCCGGCATTTACGTAAACGTGTGGAAACATGAACATGCCCAGCATGCATTCTGTATAAAGCAAACCGAGCTGCTCTGAAGTCGGAATGTACCAGCGGGCTGACTTCCTACAAAGTTACAAGTGGAGCGGTGGTCTAGAGATAGATAACGCACCTGCCTAGAAAGCGAAAAGTCCGGGTTGGAAGTGTGTGGTGGTTCGATCCCCGTTTGGGCCCGAAACTTTCCCCCCAACCATTAGACCATAACTGGTGGTGTGGGTGCTGGTCTTTCGAATGAGACGATAAACCGAAGTCCTGTGTGTTACACATATTTAGCGCACGTAAAAGAACCCACGGCAAGAAGAGAATTGTCCCGGGCACAACTCCGTAGAAAAAAGCCACTCTGATAAAAAAAAAACAACCCAAAAAACAAAGGCAGTTGTAGACAAGAAAAACAACAACAGAAACAACAAAAAAATAATTGGTGGCGCTGCTCTTGTGGCGACATGCTCTTCCTGAGGAGAGCAGCACGAATTTCACGCAGAGAAATCTGCCGTGACTGAAAGTGGTAGACAATACAATAAAGCCGAGGAAGTCCAGAGGAAAATCAGGTGCTACAACATTCTTCCCGTTAAGGAACAGAAGAGAAAAGAGAAGAGAGGAGAAGAGAAGAGAAGAGAAGAAAGAGAAGAGAAGAGAAGAGAGGAGAAGAGAAGAGAAGAGAAGAGAAGAGAGGAGAGGAGAGAAAAGAAGAGAAGAGAAGAGGAGAAGAGTAGAGAAGAAAAAAGAAGAGAAGAGAGGAGAGGAGAGGAGAAGAAAGGATTAGAGAAGAGAAGAGAGGAGAGGAGAAGAGAAGAGAGGAGAGGAGAGGAGAGGAGAAGAGAAGAACAGAGGAGAGGAGAAGAAAGGATTAGAGAAGAGAACAGAGGAGAGGAGAGGAGAAAAGAAGAGAGGAGAAGAGAGGAGAAGAGAAGCGAAGAGAAAAGAGGAGAAGAGAAGAGAAGAGACAAGAGACGAGAAGAGAACAGAAAAGAGGAGAAGAGAAGAGAAGAGAGGAGAGAAGAGAAGAGAACAGAAAAGAGGAGAAGAGAAGAGAAGAGAGGAGAGGAGAAGAGAAGAGAAGAGAGGACAGGAGAAGATAAACATATATGCATACATACATACATACATACATACATACATACATACATACATACATACATACATACATACATACATACATACATACATACATACATATATCTATATATATCTATATATCTATATATATCTATATATCTCTCTCTCTATCTCTCTCTCTCTCTCTCTCTCTCTCTCTCTCTCTCCTCTCTCTCTCTCTATATATATATATATATATATATATATATATATATGAGACAGTATATTATACAGTAAGTAGGTAGGTAGGTAGGTAGGTAGGTACTGCTCTTCGGGGACAGAGATAAGCCACAGTGCTTAGTTTGGGAGATTGGGTTTGGAGGGACGGGTGGCGCTTATTAGCGTTATCCTCCTCACTGATCGTGTCCTACTTGCATTTTTCATGCGCGCGCGCGCGCGCGTGTGTAGTGAGAGAGAGGAAGAGAGAGAGAGAGAGAGAGAGAGAGAGAGAGAGAGAGAGAGAGAGAGAGAGAGAGAGAGAGAGTGTGTCTTTGTGTGTAAGGGTGTTTGTGTGTTGTGTATGTAGTGTGTGGTGTGTGTGTGTGTGTGTGTGTGTGTGTGTGTGTGTGTGTGTGTGTGTGTGTGTGTGTGTGTGTGACAGAGAGAGAGAGAGAGAGAGAGAGAGAGAGAGAGAGAGACAGAGAGAGAGGGAGGGAGAGAGAGGCATGTCTATGTGTGTGCGTGCGTGTGTGTGTGTGTGTGTGTGTGTGTGTGTGTGTGTGTGTGTGTGTGTGTGTGTGTGTGTGTGTGTGTTTGTGTAGTGTAGTGTAGTGTGTGTGTGTGTTGTGATGTGTGTGTATGGTGTAGTGTGTGTGTATGTGTTTGTGTGTGTTGTGGTGTGGTGTATGTGTGTGTGTGAGTGTGTGTGTTTGTGTCTGTCTCTCTCTCACTCTGTGGGGAGGGTGCTAGAAAGACTGAGAGAGAGAGACAGAGACATAGAGACAGAAACAGAGAGAGAAGGAGTTAGATAGATAGATAGATAGATAGATAGACAGATAGATAGAGAAGCAGACAGACACAGAGACAGACAGACAAACAGACAGACAGTCAGAGCGAATAATAGATAGAGATAGATAGACAGATAGATAGAAAGGGAGAGAGAGAGAGAGAGAGAGAGAGAGAGAGAGAGAGAGAGAGAGAGAGAGAGAGAGAGAGAGAGAGAGAGAGAGAGAGAGAGAGAGAGACAGACAGACAGACAGACAGACAGACAGAGTGGATAATATGATTCTACATATGTCTGCTAATTAAAACACTCATCAACGGTATTGAGCAAACACAATACCTGGTGTTTTATATTTTCCAGAATCGTTAGGTGGCTGCAAAGTATGTTTGTCAGTGATACAGGAAACAACAATAAGAACAACACACACAACAACAACAACAACAACAACAACACACATACATACAAAGACACACAAAGACACACACACACAGACACAGACACACACACACACCCACAGCACACACACACACACAACACACACACACACACACACACACACAACACAGACACACCCCACACACACACAGACGTAGACACACAGTCACACACACAGACACACAACACACACACAGACACACAGACACACACACACACAGACACACACAGACACACAGATACACACAGACAGACACAGACACAACACCACACACAACAACACACACACACAACACACACACACGCACACACACACACACACACGCACACACTGACACAAACACACACACAAACACACACACACACACGCACACACACAGCTCACCCTGACAAAAGTAACAAAAGGGACAAGTTGATAAAAAAAAAACACAACCCGCCAACATTTTGTATATTTTTTTAAATCAGAAACTTTCCCCCAAAATGGGAATACGGCTACCTTCATGGTGGACCAAAAGAATCGCACACTACACAACATATCACCATTGGTGAACACGGGAGCTCTAGCCCAGGAATGAAAAACAAACACACAAACAATAGCAGCATCAGCAGCATCAGCAGCAGCAGCATCAGCAGCAGCAGCAGCAGCAGCAGCAGCAGCAGCAGCAGCAGCAACAGCAGCAGCAGCAGCAGCAGCAGCAGCAGCAGCACACAACAACAACAGCAGCAACAACAAAAACAACAGCAACAGCAACAACAACAACAGAAGAAGCAAAGCGCCCAGAAACTGAGATATATCTAATCATCTAAGCACAACGCACAGCTGCAGACCGGATCCGAACCAGTGGAGGAATGATGTTCAAGCCTTGTGTGGCTCCTGGCACAGAGAGA
>CM054143.1:51118662-51121162 GCA_028751875.1 Rapana venosa | reverse complement strand
AGGTAACAAAAGCCATAGCTAATAAAATAAAAAAAGAATTTTCTGTCAACAAGACACCCCCCTCCCTCCCCACCACACCCACACCGCCACCACCACCATCAACAAGAAAAAGAAAACCCGAACAAAAAACAAACCAACCCGGTTGTTATTCTATTACAAGACAAAATGAGCGCAAACCGTTCGCCAAAGTTCCAGCACAGTACAGTAATATCACACAAAAAAACTAGCATTATTAGAAAATACAGCTGGATTTCCTGTCAACCACACTAGGCCCCTACCCCCTTCCCCCCAAAAAATCCCCACCAGCAGCAACAAGCAAACAAAACAGCACGACCCCCAAAAAAAACAACCCCAAGCCCAAAACAAACAAACAAACCCTAAAACATTAGTAACCCTATTAAACCCCCAAAACATGACCTAGCAAACATACTACTATGACAAAGCTTCAAGCTGGCTGATGCACTTTACACACACACACACACACACACACACACACACACACACACACACACACACACACACACACACACACACACACACACACACACACACACACACACCCACACACACACACACACACACACACACACACACACACATATATATATATATATATATATGTATATATATACACACACATACATACATACACATATATATGCGATTATACATAACTTTCTGAACCCAACAACCCCACCCCACCCCTACCTCCACCTCCAACCCACCCACCCGACAGTTTAACCCAAACGCTCCCACCATTCATTTCACTGCCTCTTCAGGCGTGTACCTTCAGACTAGAAATGCAATGCTTGACGCTGGGGCAATACTGAGGCACTCGGGAGGGGCTGGTCACGTAAGAGGAGGAGCCGAAGAAAGACACAGCCAGGTAGAAAACCCTGGCAGTGCCTCTGCACACCCTCACGCTCTCGGACAAACGTCTGCTGACAGAGATCTGGGAAGGCGTGAGCTGGTCACAAGCCTTGTCCATGTCCTGCAGGAAGTCTTTGTCACACTGCGAGCGGCTGACTTGGCTACTCACACCCTGAAAAGCAAAAAATAAAGGAAGAGAACAAGTGAATTCCTTTCCTCCTTGAGGGGATGCCAGGGAGGGAAAGGGGTGGTGTGGTGGGGTGGGGTGGGGGTGGTGGGTGGTGGTTGTTGCTAGTATAAATTAATGGTATTAGTTTGACATCTGGTTGAAAAGGAGTTAAAAAATGTGAAGCTTTCTTCTTCTTCTTGTTCTTGTCTTTTCCTTGTTGTTGTTGTTGTTGTTGTTGTTGTTGTTCTTCTTCTTCTTCTTCTAGTCTTGTTTTTGTTCTTCTTCTTGTTCTTGTTTTTCTTCTTGTTCTTCCTCTTGTTCTTGTTCTTGTTCTTGTTCTTGTTCTTGTTCTTGTTCTTGTTTCTTCTTCTTCTTCTTCTTCTTCTTCTTCTTCTTCTTCTTCTTCTTAAGCTTACACAGCAACCATTATTGTCTGTTATATGAGCAAAAATGCGTCATGCTGCCGTTATGCGCCTGACAAGTCAGGCCCAGCGCATCTGACTTGGGCATAAGAGATAATTGTTATCTTTTAAGTCTTTGTGGAAAAAATAAGGCAGGAGAATGAATCAAGTAGGCAGAAAACAGACAAGAAGGAGGTGACAGGTCTAGAAAAGGAACAAGGAAGAAACAAAGAAAGTGATAGAAAAGAGGAAATTTCTAGCACAGAATTCCCAGAAGGTGGGGATGCTGTTTATACTGACAGGCCCCCAGCATCCCCACGGGGAAGGACTCGACTGTCACTTTATTACAAATTTTTCAGCAACTACCAATGACATTCATCTCAAGTTCAAAATCAACACCACTTAATCCCTTCAAATATGTAACACCCTTCTTTGAGCGTGGTTACCACTTGGATGGGTGACCGTTTGCGTGCCTTGGCTTCAGTACAATCCCTCAGTTCACCCAGCTGTAAATGGGTACCTGCCTCTTAAGGGTCAGGGAAGGTAAAGCAGCAGCGAGGGAGAGGAGATGGGTGCCGCCCTCAATATGCTGGCCCCTTGAGAAGTTGAGGTGTCTGATGCCTCACTCCCCTACGACCACATAGGTTATGGTACACCTTTACCTTTTAGTTCATGGACAAATCGAGTTAATTCGTGTTCTTTATAGCTTCACCGATCACGAAGGTCATATGGAGACTCCACTGTCGCCTTATTATCAATGTTCAGCAACTACCAGTAACATTCATTCAAAGTTCAAAATCAACGTCATATAATCCCTTCAAATCTCCAACACTGTTGAGTTGATCATAGCTTCCTTGCTTCACACAGTGCGTATGGAGAGGGGGCCAGCATAGCCTAGTGGTTAGAACATCGCGTTCGCAATCTGACGACCCGGGTTCGATTCCCGTTCAAGGGGGATATTTTTGCCCTGGAGTTAACGTCAGTGCAGACTCCACTCTCCCCAAAAGTTCTTCGGATGAGACTATAAACCGAGGTCCCGTGTGTTAACGCACGCACGCAG
>CM054143.1:51096162-51108662 GCA_028751875.1 Rapana venosa | reverse complement strand
TGTGCGCGGGCGTGTTCAATAAGAAGGTAATTGTTCTTGCACCAAAGCGGTCTGCCAGACAAGTGCTCAATAAATTCTCATTATGGTTGTTATCATTAGGCTGAAAATAGAACTCTGGTAGGGGGCAGAGAGAGCGAGAGAGAGAGAGAGGGAGCGAGAGAGAGAGAGGGGGGGAGAGAGAGGGAGAGAGAGATGAGAGAGAGAGAGAGAGAGAGAGAGAGGAGAGAGAGAGAGAGAGAGAGAGAGAGAGAGAGAGAGAGAGAGAGAGAGAGAGAGAGAGAGGAGAGAGAGAGAGAGAAAGAGCGAGAGGGAAAGAGAGAGAGAGAAGAGAGGAGAGAGAGAGAGAGAGAGAGAGAGAGAGAGAGAGAGGAGAGAGAGAGAGAGAGAGAGAGAGAGAGAGAGAAGGAGAGAGAGAGAGAGAGGAGAGAGAGGAGAGAGAGAGATGAGAAGAGAAGAGGAGAGAGAGAGAGAGGAAAGGAGAGAAGATGGGAGAGAGAGAAGAGGAGGGAGAGAGAGAGAGAGAGAGAGGAGGGAGAGAGAAGAAGAGAGAAGAGAGGAGGAGAGAGAGAGAAGAGAGAGAGAGAGAGAGAGAGAGAGAGAGAGAGAGATGAGAGAGAGAAGAGAGAGAAGGAGAGAGAGGAGAAGAGAGAGACAGGCGAGAGAGAGAGAGAGTTGTGCGTTCCAGTGTGTTTGAAGATGCTTTTTACATATACGTGTGCATGCGTGTATGCACGTCTACAAAAAAGCAGACATATAACAGGCAAAAAAATAGACATATAGAAAATAGACAAATAGATAAAAAGACAGACAGACAGACATACACAGACAAGGCATCGATGCGCGCGCGCGCGCGCCCCCCAACACACACACAACACACACACACAACACCACATACGCACACACTCACACACACAACATACGCACGCACGCACGCGCACTTGTTGATATAACTATTTACGGGAAGGAGTTTAAACGGGAGAATTAACACACACACACACACACACAACACACACACACACACAACACACACACACACACACACACACACACAAAAAGGACAGAAAACCAGTATTGAAACAGTGCAGTATAATTCAAAACATTACATGCAACGCAACACATCTGTGACATAACAGAAAAAACACACAACAGAGGTGTATTTGCAGAATATGTATGTATTGTATTGTGTTGTGTGTTGTATTGTGTTGTTTGATTGCATTGCATTGTATTAATGTATTGGAATTGCATGGCATTTGCATGCAATAAAATTTGTTTGTTTTGTTGTCGATATTAAACAGTATGACTTTTACGGGAGTAAAAATTGAAGCTCCTCTTTCCCGAGAAGTCGCACCGTCATAATCTTTAAATCCATGAAAAAAAAAATTAAACCCTTTTAATCCCTTGCAAGTGGTTTTGGGGTTTGTGCGTGTGTGTGGTTTTTAAAATTTTTTTATGTAAAGGAAGAATTACGAATGAACAGAAATGAAGGAATTTACCCCAAAATTTCTCTCATTGCCGCAGGTTCTTTAAGCATATTAAACAGGGACCTCGATTTACATCCCCGTAATAAAAATTGCAATCCCTCCCCCCCCCCCCTCCCCCCCCCCCCCCAGCAAACAGACTCATTGTCTAGCTGATGTTGAAATGTACGCTTTGAGTTGGATTCTCTCTTCACTGTGTTCCCGTACTGACTGGGGTACATAGTGTCCGGTCTTCTCCTGACCTTTGCTTGCAACTCTGCAGGAGGTCTGCCTTGCTGGCCTCAACAGACACATTCCGACTTCAGAGCAGCTTTCTTTTTTGTTGTTGTATAGGATGCATGCTGGGTATGTTCGTGTTTCCTTAGCCCACCGTACTCTGACATGAATGACGGGATCTTTAATATGCATACTTAATCTTCTGCATCTTCTGCATGTGTGTATACATTAAGGGAATTAAGGCACTGGATGGTCTGCACTTTAAGCTAACCTGGATTCCCTCTAAATCCCCATATACCAGACTCTAAGATTCGAACCCGCAACTCCATGAAGCCACGGGATTGAAGTAAACTGGTCTTAACCACTCGGTTAAAAGCGTTCGTCAAGGCGGGATTCGAATCCAGGATTTTTCACTACGTAGACGAAAGCGTCACCCGCAAGGTTACCGATCCACCCGCTAAGACTACAACAGACTGTTGACTCTCTCTCTCTCTCTGTCTCTCTCTCTGTCTCTCTCTCTCTAAAGCACGCACGCACGCACGCACACACACACACACACACACACACACACAACACACACACACACACACACACGCACGCACGCACACACACACACATACACACACACAACACACCACACACAGACACCACAGACACACACACATACACACACACACACACACACACAACAACACTCTCTCTCTCTCTCTCTCTTTCTCTCTCCACAAAACCACACACACACACACACACACACACACACACACGATACAGTAAAGAGACTTAACAGCAACCTAGACAGGCTGTCCTAGCCTGCACTGCACGGTACGCCAATATTCCCCTTCTCCTCCTCCTCACCTCCATGCTAAAACTCTTTTTTGTCTGAGAAGTTGGGAGAAGAGAGAGCAAAGCGCAGGAGAGACAGTTTAGAAAGGACGGCACTGCGCCAGTGTGTCGGAGACTGTTGGATGCACGCTGGGGGAATTGCCGTAACGTCGATGTGGCGCGCGTCAGTTTTCAGGAATGCTCTATCTCTCCTGACTTTTCTCTCTCTCCTCCAGGCTGCGTTTGGAGACACCATTCAGCGCGGTTTATATTATGTCGTGTAGATTAAGGTTGGCAAGAATTGATGTTTCGCCACCTCCTCCTCTTTCCTTCCTCTTCTTAGAAATCCAACCCCCCCTCCCCACACTCACATACACACACACACACTCCCATTCCCCCCCCCCCCCCCCCCCCCCCCCCCCCCCCCAAATCCCGATCCCAAAAACACCCTTCCCAGTGCTATCTTTCTTTCTCTTTTTCTTTTTTCTTTCGTTGCTTCGTTTTCATTTTGTCCTTTTTTCTGTTTACATTGGGATGAGGAGAGGAGAAAATTTAATTATTATTGCGCATGCATGCAGGCAAGTATGGAGTCAGTCAGGCAACAGGCAGACAGACGGTACACACACATAGTGTGTGTGTGTGTGTGTGTGTGTGTGTGTGTGTGTGTAGTGTAGTGTAGTGTAGTGGTGTGTGTGTGTGTATATGTGTGTAGTGTAGTGTAGTGAAGTGTAGGTGTGTGTGTGGGGTGTATTGTGGTGTAGTGTGTGTTTGTGTGTGTGTGTGTGTGTGTGTGTAGTGTAGTGTAGTGTGCGACGCCTTGTAAATGTAAGATGGGTGTACTTTATTCGGCTACTTTTATAAAAAATTCTTTATTTGTATATTATCTGTTGTTTTCTGTTTTAGTTCCTCAACATTTAAAAAAGAGTTTTACGTCTCTAGATGTAGTCTAGGTGACACACACACACACACACACACACACACGACGCAGTAATCTGACCAACGTAGGAAATGAGATAATCATGTCAATGACGTAAATAATATTGATGACGTCAATACAGTTGTCAGCCGTCACAGTCCTTTTCGTAGTTCTATGTTCTTGTAATATTTTCCGGATGCACATAAGCAGGAGGCGCAAAAATGCTATTTTGAGCATTGTTTAATTAACAAAGACAAAACCCTTTCGTATGAAAGCTACATTTAGGGGTTCTCATTGTCTTTTTGTTTCTTTGTCCCTGTCTGTCTGTCTGTTTGTTTGTCTGTCTGTCAGGCTCTGTCTTTCAGTCTCTGGCTCTCAGAGTCTCTGTCTGTCTATCTGTCTCTGTATGTATGTCTGAGTCTCTCTCTGTCTCTATCTATCTGTCTGTCTCTGTTTGTCTCTGTCTCTGTCTGTCTCTGTCTGTCTGTCTCTCTTTCCGCCATCACACGGAAAGTAGTCTTTTTGTGATGGTGAGAAACACACACACACACACACACACACACACACAAACACACACACCCCACACACACACAAAACACACACACACACACACACACACACACACACACACACACACATACACACACACGCGCGCGTGCTAGAAAGTGAGAAGTGGAGGTTTGATCCTCGTTTATGCCCAAACGTTTTACCCTTCCACTTTATTTAATTTCTCTATTTTCTTGTTTTATTTCGAGGATAATGGAATAAGAAGTCGAGTGCTTTTTTTTCTTTTTTTTTACATCCAGTCCTCGTGTGTATACAGTTTTGTACAGTCATTTTGTCATCCGTTCCCACCAGCACACAATGGCCTACTCTTCCGAAAAGCGGAACGGGTTTTTTTACGTGTGCGCAAGATGTTCACCGCTAGACCACGTGCTACTCTTTCAAATGAGAAGATGATTTGTGTGTGCAGAACTCAAGGCTGTAAGAGAGTCATCTCTGGCAAAATTATGTAAGAAAAAAGTCACTCTGATAGGGAAACAGGGACACACGAAGACAGGAAACGAAAAAGAAAAGAAAAAGAAAAAAAGTTGGTGGCGCTGCTCTTGTGGTGATGTGTTCACCCAGAGGAGAGCAGTCCGAATTTGACGCAGAGAAATATGACGTAACTGAAAGTGGTGTACGTGTACAATGCAATGCAGTACAACACAGTATCATTCAATAAGATATGATACGATGTAATGAGATACGTTACACTACGCGCTACACTACAAAATCTCCCCTACACTACACTACAAAATCTTCCCTACACTACCTTTCACTACCCTACACTACACTAAAAATCTCCCCTAAAACTACCCTTCACTACCCCACACTACGCTACACTACAAAATCTCCCCTACACTACCCCTACACTACACACAAAATCTCCCCTACACTACCCTCACTACCCCCACAACTACGCTACACTACAACATCTCCCTACACTACACTACAAAATCTCCCTTACAATACACTACCCTACACTGCACTACAAAATCTCCCCCACACTACACTACACTGCACTACAAAATCTCCCCCACACTACACTACACTACACTCACTACAAAAATCTCCCCTACACTACCCTTCACTACCCTACACTACGCTACACTACAACATCTCCCCTACACTACACTACAAAATCTCCCTTAATAAACACTACCCTACACTACACTAAAATCTTCCCTACCCTAAAACTACACTATACTAAAAATCTACCCTACACTACACTACACTGCACTACCCTACCCCACACTACACTACATACACTACGCCACACTACACTACCCTACACTACACTACACTACAAAATCTCCCCTACCCCTACCCTTCACTACCCTACACTACACTACACTACAAAATCTCCCTACACTACACCACAAAATCTCCCTTACAATACACTACCCTACACTACACTACAAAATCTCTCCTACCCTACCCTACCCCACACTACACTACACTACACTACACTACACTACAAAATCTCCCCTACACTACACTAACTACACTGCACTACCCTAACCTCCAACTCCACTACCCTACACTGCCCTACCCTACCCTACACTACACTACACTACCCTACACTACACTACACTACACTACCCTACACTACACAAAACTACACTACACTACACTACACCACACCACACTACACTACACTACACTACACCACACTACACTACACTACATTACACTACACTACACTACACTACACTACACTACAAATACACACCATACACCACACCCACTACACTACGCTACACTACACCACACTACACTACACTACAAAATCTCCCCTACCCTACACTACACTTTACTACAAAATCTCCCTACATACACTACACTACACTACACACACTGCACTACCCTACACTACCCTACACTACACTACCCCACACTACACTACCCTACATTTACACTACCCTACCCTACCCTACCCTACCCTACACCACACCACACTACACTACACTACACCACACTACACTACACTACACTACATTACACTACAAAATCTCCCCTACTCTACACTACACTACACTACACTACACTACCCTACCCTACCCTACCTACAACCACACTACACTACACTACACCACACCACACTACAACACTACACACACTAACTACACTTACACTACACTACACTCCCATTTACACTACACTACACTACACTACACTACAACACTACACTACACTTAATCTCTCCCCAGTGGATACTTACACAGAGATTGGAACCTTTGGGTATCAATTAACCCGTCAGATTAAAACCTTAACACTCTTAACCACAAGACCATCTCACGCCCGAACTGTGTAAACGCTTAAAGAGTCTGGACAATTTTGTTTTATTTTCCTCAGCCAGTCCTCAGAGATTCAAACAGAGGTGACATTTTTGGCCCATGCAACCGTACGCCTTACCATTAATTAAGGCAACCATATTCCGTCTTTAGAGAGAATCTTGACAATTTTTATTTCGCCCCTCAGCCACTCCTCAGAGATTGAAACAAAGGTGAATTTTTGGCTGAAACAAAGGTGAATTTTTGGCTGAAGCAAAGGTGAATTTTTGGCTGAAACAAAGGTGAATTTTTGGCTGAAACAAAGGTGACATTTTTGGCCCATGCAATTGTACGCCTTGCTATTAATCAAGGCAGCCATATTCCGTCTTTAGAGAGAACCTTGACAATTTTTTTTTGGTTTCGTTCTTTTATCCAGAGGCCCTACCTAGATTCAACAATGACTGCGGGGTATTTCCCAATCATTAAGGTAGCCGCATTCTGACTTCAGAGAGAGAGAGAGAGGGGAGAGAGGGGAGAGAGAGAGAGAGAGAGAGGGAGAGAGAGAGAGAGAGAGAGAGTCCTGACAACTGATTTTCTATTCTATTCTTTTTTCTCTCTCTGTGACAGTGATGTGAGGAGGTGAAGCAGACGGAGGAGGAGGGAAGGAAGGAAGGAGGGAAGGAGGGAAGGAAGGAAGGAAGGAAGGAAGGACGGAGGGAGCAGACCGAAGCACGTTCAAGATGATGACCACAGCTGGAGGGGCAGGTGACTACCTGTGCATCGGAGACTTCATCTGCCTGTACTCCGTCGATACCGAGGGCTATATCTACAGCATCGAGTCCAGGTCAGTGGCGGTGGCACAGGGTCTTCTCTCTCTTTGTGTGTGTGGGAGTGGAATGACCAAAATTTGGCATTTTGTGTATTCTATGATGTTGTGTGGTCTTTCTTTCTTTCTACTTTTGTCGAACGCTCAGATAGCAACTGTTATGTTGTGTCTGTCATCTGAGCGAAAATGCGTTACGTTGTGTTTGCGCTGTCGTTGAGCGCCTGACAAGTTAGGTCTAGCGCATAGTCTAGTATGGTCTAGTCCTGATATCATTATTTAGTGGAAGGACGTTAAACTGAAGTCTAGCGCATCCGACTTCGGTGTGGGAGAGATTTTGTTATCTTTTAAGTCTTTCTGGGGGAAAAAATTTGCAGGAGAATGAACCAAGAAAGCAAAAATCAATCAATCAAACAACACCACAAAAACCCACCCCAACCCTTAGAGAAGAAGGAGGTTACAAGAGGAAAGGAAACGAGGGAGAAACAAAGAGAGAGGGATAGAAAAGAGGGAATTCTTGGCACAGAATTTCCAGGAGGTGGAGATGCTATTTATATTGACACCCTCACGGGGGTGATGTTATGTAGTGTTGTATTTCATTACACTGCATTGCATTGTATTGTCTAAATTCCATGTATTATTATTATTATTATTATTATTATTATTATTATTATTATTATTATTATTATTATTATTATTATTATTAATATTATTATTATTATTATTGTATTGCCTACATTATTTATGTATTAATTTATTTTGAGGATAATGGAATAAGCACTCGTGTACTTAAAAAAAACAAACATCTGATCCCCGTGTACGTGTGCATAGGGTGTTGTAAACTTTGTCCTCTGTTCCTATCGACACAAATGCCCTACTCTTTCGAAAGGTGGAATAGGTTTTAACATGTGCACAAGATGCTCTGCGTGCGTTCGCACTCGTGACCTTGATTTATAGTCTCTTCTCAAGGATGGAATTGAGAGGAGTGAAGTGGAGTGGAATACTGTATTGCGTGTTATGTATATTATACGGTGTTATGTGATGCATTTGCATTACATCGCATAGTTTTGTATTCGCTAACTTATCACAGAGAAAGAAAGAAGAGAGAGAGAGAGAGAGAAGAGAGAGAGAGAGAGGATGAGAGAGAGAGAGAGAAGAGGAGAGAGAGAGAGAGAGAGAGAGAGAAGAGAGAGAGAGAGAGAGAGAGATTATCTTATTCTTTTTTTGTCGAGGATAATGGACTAAGCACTCACGTGCTTTTTTTCATTCTGGGGGAGTGGAGTCGGCACTGATGTTAACTCCAGAGGAAAAATCCTCTTGAACGAGAATCAACCCGAATACAACACTCTGACCACCAGGCTATCCCGAGAGAGAGAGAGAGAGAGAGAGAGAGAGAGAGAGAGAGAGAGAGAGAGAGAGAGAGAGGAGAGAGATGTAAACATTCCCCCTGACGATCTCCTGCTATGGCAATTTATCCCAAACTTATCCCTCCAACCATGGTGACAACACTGAAGGTCGACTAGACCCCTGGATGCGACCTTGACCGTGACCCGAACTACATGATGCTCGAATTTCAACTAATAATTAGAAATTTGAAGATTAAAAAAACCAACATACTGTTGTATAACACAATGAGGTGATCATAAACTATTTTTTAAAGTGCTTGTGATAGGGGAAAAAAAAGATACAACTTAAATGTTCATTCAAAAGAGAAATATCTGCACCCAACTGTGAAATCTGTTAAAGCAATTCACTGACAACAATCAGTTGAACGCTTTATCTGCCCGAATTCGTATTGCACTTTTAAGCTGTGATAGAAATCTCTAGGAAAGCAATTTGAACTCTTAAACGGTGCAATTCGGGAAGAAATTATCCTTTTTGGGGCTGGTACGTCAGCTAAAGTCAAGGTGATGTCCGGGTGCAGAGTCTAACGCTTTGCATGAATACGTGTCACGACACATGAATGGTTATTTGGGTAATATCCCGCTGTTGAGTCAATGCTTTGTATGAAAACGTGCCGCCACATGATTGGTGATTCCGGCAATCAGACAGTACGATGACCTGAAATTTCGGTAATCATCGCAGCAGTTATTGTGGAATTTGTCCCCCCAAAATGAAATTATTTAGTTTTGTACTTTTTTTTCTCCGTTTTTTTGTTTTGTTTTGTTTTTGTTTTTTACTGCCCACCCTTGACTTTATTTCACAGTTAATGACCTAGAGTGACAAACCAGGATTTTGTGGAGCAAATCTGTGTGGCCAAATGTCAAATCAAATGCCATAGTTTTGGCAGCTTACCTCTTTATCAACAACAACAGAAACACAAACAGAAATTCATACGCACTGACGTAACGCACGCTCACACACACGCACACACACACACACACACACACACACACACACACACACACACACACACACACACACACACACACACACACACACACACACACACAAACACACACACGCGCGCGCGCGCACGCACACACTATTGCCATTATCACCATTACAGTCAAGCCAACCACACAATAAGAATAGGGAATATAACCACCACCCTCCCCAAATACAAATGATAATAAACAAATCAAAATGAAAAAAAAAGCAAAGCAACAGGAAACAAAATTAAAAAAACCCCAATACAAACAAAACACATAAAAACAATAGCATTCAAACAAAACAAATGAAAACGAAACATAGCAAAACAAAACCAATGTAAACAAAACACAACAAGCCACAACGAAACTAAACAAAAATAAACAAAGCAAAGCAATTCAAACAAAGCTAAAACAAATCAAAACTAAACAAAGCAAACCAAACAAAACAAAGAAAAACTAAAGAAAGTAAAACTATACACAAAGTACAAGGAAGCAAAGCAACACTGAGCTGAACTGAAGTAAAATGAAAGTTAAGGTAAAAGTTACACTAAGTATCCCTAGAGTGCTGAGGACTGTGTGAGATATCTATCTATCTATCTATCTATCTATCTATCTATCTATATCTATCTATCTATCTATCTATCTATCTATCTATCTATCTATCTATCTATCTATCTATCTATCTATCTGTCTGTCTGTCTGTCTGTCTGTCTGTCTGTCTCTCTCTCTCTCTATATATATACACTTCTAAGGCATAAAAAAGGACAAAACTAACATTGGTTCTGATACACATTTAAACTCGTAGATTAAGAGCGAACGTGTTTTTTTTTTTTTTTCTAAACCATCTCCCATGTCCATTCATATCGCAGACCTGCCATTTCTGTACTCCCTCTTTGTGTACAAATAATTATATAGGCAAAAGATACCACGTACATATTACATATCCACTAACTCGCGTCAGCGCTGAGTAGGTTGCCAAAACACGAACAATAGACTTCATACAGCCGAGGTTGTTCCAGCGCATGATGGTAGGAGTGTAGAGTTTCAGGGGTTATGTAAACAAGACCTTAGATACGTCGCAAAGACGCTGAAGTTGACTTTTGTGCTTGTTGAGTGTTGTGATGTTGTTCATTCCCCAGCCACACCTGGGTTCACAGAAACACGATCCCTCAAGCCACCTGAAGTGACGTTGGTATGTTGCGAGTCAGCCTGAACTGGGAGGTGGCATAGAAGATGCAAACTTCCGCCTCCATATAACCGTGGGTTCTGTCGTTTCCAGTGCCTGTTCTTCCGAGTAGTCAAAAACGCATGAAAAAAGAAATGGTGGCTCGGATGGTTAAGAGTCGCCTGTCGCGCATGCAGAACCGCGACAGGTTTCTGGTTTCGATTTCCAAGCTGCCATTTTTCCGGGTTTTGGACACAAAAAATTCAAAATGCAGTCACATCGGATGGATATAAAGAAAAGCCCGTGTTATCATATCGATTAGAAAAATCTTCAAACTAAATCCAGTCGCTCGGACAGAGTTAGCCAATGTGTGCAAAACGGATGACAAAATTTACAAAACCGCATACACACGGGGACTAGATGTAAAAAAAGCACACGAGTGCTTATTCTATTATCCTCGATATATACAAGAATATACACAAAAAAAGACAGTCTCGACATAACAGTTTACAATGTTAGCAACAACTGTATACGGGGACTGGATGTAAAAAAAAGCACACGAGTGCTTATTCCATTATCCTCGATATCTTCTTCTTCATGTGCCAGGTCTGTTGCAGACATCGGCGATCATGGCCTTCCATTCCTCTCTGTTGTCAGTTCTCCTGATGAGTTCATTGTTGGGGGATTCTTTCCTCGTTGCGTAGCTATTCAGACTGTCTGTGTATTTTGTGCGTTGTCTTCCTCTGTCTTTGGTACCACAAATCTTTCCACACAATATTTGCTTTTCTATTCCATCAGTTCTGTTTATGTGCCCACAAAATTGTAGTTGTCTTTTTCTGATCCTCGATATAAAAGAATAAAATTAAAAAAGGACAGTCTCGACATAACAGTTTACAAGGTTAGCAACAACATGACAGTGTAGGTCTTGGCACTTGGCTCACATCAATAATACCCGACAGGGCTTCTGGCCTAGCTGCCGGGCCAGACAGACACACAGTCTGTGTGGTGACCACTTGCTGCTGGACCTAATCGTGTCTTCTTCTCTCAAGAAGGGGCTACGGGCTGAAATTAGTTTTGAAAAAAAAAGAAAAAGAAAATGCACACACACACACACACGCACGCGCACGCGAACTCATGCAAGCATGCATGTACACGCACGCACGCACACGCACACACACACGCACGTGCATGCACGGTCGTTGACACGCACACGCACGCACGCACGCACGCACACGTATACATATCTGGTATCACTTTATGTGGACAGACGTAAAATTGAAGACTACTACATGCATGAACTTACACACGCATGCAAGCAAGGATGTACGCACGCACGCACGCACGCTCGCACGCACACACCTGCACCACACACACACACACACACACACACACGCATCACACACACACACACACACACACACACACGCATGCACACACCACACACACACACACACACACACATCAGTTCTGTCTAAATTGTTGTAGTGAACAAAAGATGCTAATCTGACCAACAACAATAACAGCCGCATCAACAGCAGCAGCAACACCAGCAAGAACAACAAACACACACTCGCATAGTTACGTTGTCTGCCTGCCTGCCTGTCTGTCTGTCTGTCTCTCTGTCTGTGTCTGTATGTGTCTGTCTGTCTGTCTGTCTCTCTGTCTGTCTGTCTCTCTCATTCTGTTCTCTCCTTTCTTCCCCCCCCCCCTCTCTCCTTCTGCACCCCCCTTCTCTCCTTCCCTTCATCCTTCTTTTCCCTCTCCCCCACTCTATTCCCTCCTCCTCACTACCACCCTTCTCTCTCTCTCTCTCTCTCTCTCTCTCTCTCTCTCTCTCTCTCTCTCTCTCTCTCTCTCTTCTCTTTCTCTTTCTCTTTCTCTTTCTCTCTTCT
>CM054143.1:51088662-51091162 GCA_028751875.1 Rapana venosa | reverse complement strand
TAATCCCTTATTCAAAGTTATTCGAAATAGGGACTGTGTGGAATCAAAAAAAAAAAAGCAACGAGTTCTCTCTCATTCACTGAGTCAGGCGACAAAGCCAAACGACAAGTTCAATGCTCTGGGTGCTTGTGTTCCTCCTATGCAGATGATCCTGCGCGGTTATATCATGGTTGAGAGGCTACCAGACGACAACAGAAACGAAGGGGTACGGTGTTTACTCGAAACTTTTGAAAACCCAAACTGACCAAATTAGGGCAAAATTCACGTAAATTATGGGTCAGGAGCTAGTCTTTCACAAACAAAGGACTTTTTATGTGTGTGTGTGAGTCAAGTCAAGTCAAGTCAAATTTTTATTTCCAGATGGCACATTGAGTAAGCAATGGATTTGCTTTTTTTTCATCAAGCCATCTATCTAAGAACAAATTTCTTAATGATTATACTGTGTGCGTGTGTGTGTGGGGGGGGGGGGGGGATGCAATTGTAAGTAATGTATACGCGTCTAAGCTTGTAGGGGAAAAAATTGTAATAGGAGAAATGGGGCCAAAAAAAAAAGAAAGCTTGAGTGCAGTCTTTGCCAAGTCAGTTGGCGTGGTGATGTGATGTGTTCTGTACTGGTGTAGCTGTTCAACAGGGGACTAGTGTTTAAGATGTAAGGCTTCTCTCTTACTATTGTATTATTTCACCTGGGCTGTTTGCACTATGCACTGATACTGGTATGTCTATGAAAAACCAGGGCAGTGACCGTAGCCCCTTTGTACAATGTCTGTGTTTCAGTTTCAGTGGGGACATTATACTGTGACTCACAAAGACAGGTTTGCTTTCAAGCCTTAGGGTGGCCCAGCTGACGGTAAAAAGGACCTTTTTAAGGTGAATCTCATACTGTCACAATGTGTGAGAGGTGACATGCTACCTGGTGACAAGGATTGGCATGAACAGTAGATACATCATTGACCCTGCTGTCCCATTTCCTCACCGGAAACGTGTCAATAGTCATTGGAAACGTGTCAATAGTCATCGGAAACGTGTCAATAGTCACGGAAACGTGCCAGTAGTCACTGGAAAAGTGCCAATAGATACAGACAGTGGAAACATGCCAATAGATACAGACAGTGGAAACATGCCAATAGACACAGACATTGCAAACATGGAAATAGACAGATACACGGGAAACGTGCCAATAGACTTCGGAAATGTGCCAATAGATACATACGTTGGAAACATGGCAACAGACACAGCCATTGGAAACGTGCCAATAGACACAAATACTGGAAACGTGCCAATAGGCACAGGCACTGGAAACATGCCAATAGATACAGACATTGGAAACATGCCAATAGACACAGACATGGAACATGCCGTAGACAAGACACTTTGGAAACTGCATTAGACAAGACACTGAATCCATAGTACCGGAACATGCCAATCAGACATGGAAACATGTCAATGACACGGAAAATACCAAAGAAGTTACACAGGAACGTTATTATATAGACTTGGAACATGTCAATAGACAACAGAAGCATGCCAATAGCAAAGCTGTAAGTGCCAAAGCTCCGTGAGTAACTGTGGATACTATACAAATAACCAAGGTGTCCCATCAGACACTGTGAGGCTTTGCTCACGTACAAATGTTCGTTTCATTCTTAAGGCGGTAGCTAGAAAGAGCACTGCTCCTCAAGCTAAGTAAGGCAAGTGAGCGGTTACAAGTGGAGGGGGACGTGCCGCCTTGCCTTCAGAAGTTGCCCTGTTGAGGTAAATGGACGTCTTTAAAGGTCAGGAGTAAAGCGAGCGAGGGAGGTAGGCGCCGACCTAATCTGGCCCTTATTCTTGCCTTCTCCCCAACGACCATAGTTATGGACAACCTTTACGTTATTTTTACTTCAAGAGAGCCACTGTGGACAATTGTACATCACACAACACCTATGGCCCAGGCCAAAAGCTGTGTCAGTTCTTGATGTAAGCTAAGAGCCAAGGCCTACATTAAAATGTTGTTATGCATTAAAATACTATATTGAGACTGCCTTCAGCCATGACAAACTCATAGCATAAAAACCCGCACTCTCCTTTAAAGCAGAAAAAAATATCCATTGAAATCGGAGTACAGCTGCCTATAGCTATGGCGAAGTATTTTTAAAACAGTCATACACGCAAACTTCTGAACTAGTGCAAACTTTCGATCTTACAGTGATTCCCAGGTGGGATGACTGAGTCAGAGCACACATTGTGAGTGACCCCTTCAGTGTTAAGCTGTGAAATGCGCAAGAACAGCAACAGCAACAGCAGCAGCAGCAACAATAATAATAACAACAGCAACAACAACAACAACAGCAGCAACAATAATAATAATAACAACAGCAACAACAACGACAGACTATCTGCTAAGCAGAGAAATGGGAAGAGGACTAGGATCTCTCCCGAGACAATGTAGTAGGTAAGACTTGCGTGGCCAGTGCATCACCGAGTTTATTGCCCACACCCACAGTTTCTGCTGCAGATGAGG
>CM054143.1:51081162-51083662 GCA_028751875.1 Rapana venosa | reverse complement strand
TAATTCAGTTTTTGTAGTATGTTAAAGTTAGTTTTTAAGTACTGTTATTTGACACTTTTTTGTTATTGTTTGCATTCTTTTGTTTATATTACTTTTCCCCGTCTAAAATCACTTAATGTGAATAGACGTTAAACTGAAGATCACACACAAAACGAAAACACACAAACACATAGACACACAAACACACACAACAAAAACACATACACACACAACGAATCCCCCCCCCCCCCCACACACACACAAACACACACACACAAACACACAAACACACACACACTCTCACACAGAATTTCACACACATTCACACCAAAACACACACACACACACACTCTCTCTCTCTCTCAGATGTTGAGCCTGTGCATTCAGCCTCTCACTAACTAACGCCCACTATCTCACTGACGCACAACGGCATAAACTGTATTGTAATCACCCACTTTCATTTATATAACAAAAAAGAAAAAAAAAAAAAGAAGAAGAAAACTGCGGGCAGATAACTTAAAACTGGGCTGTGCTGTATTATATAATTATAGTGTATTATGTCAGGGGAAGAGCGGCCAGGATTTTACACAGAGAAACTCTAATGACATGTTAATAAGAAAACGTACAGTACAGTACAATTTGTGCTGTGCAATATACTACAGTCAAACAAATAGATAAAACGATAACATAAAAATCCATCTAGCCATGAAACCGTCCGCACATACTCTGTTAACTAGTTTGGAGTGTCTAATAATGAATTTGCGATCTATATTTTAGATTATCCTTGAAAATCATCATCGCCGTCATCATCATCCTCATCCTCATCTTCATCATAATCACCACCACCATCACTACCACCATCATCAGCAGCAGCAGCATCAGTAGCAGCAGTAGCAGTAGCAGCAGCAGCCTCCTCCTCATCATCTTCATCTTCATCCTCCTCCGCCACCTCCTCCTCCTCCTCATCATCATCATCTTCATCTTCATCCTCTTCCGCCACCTCCTCCTCATCATCCTCAGCATCTTCCTCCTCCTCCTCCTCCTCCTCACCATCATCATCCTTATTCTTATCATCCTCCTCCTTCTCCTCCTTCCCTCCTCCTCCATATCACCATCAAAATTCTCATCCTCATCCCCATACCCCTCCTCCTCTTCATCATCATCATCGTCCTATCCTCAGTATCTTCCTCCACCTCCTCCTCCCCTCCTCCTCCTCCTCATCATCATTATCATGACACCTGTCTCTGAAGTAGGACACGCTCTACAAATTAACTGGAGCATCCACTGATGGGTTAGCACTCCACACAGCCCAGAGCCTTTGATAGAACAAGAGACAGTGACAGCCACAGTTACAGCCACAGCCACAGCTACTACAGCTGTTGACAGCTGCAGTGAACAAGAGTGACTATCCAGTCGTCACAAAAACATGGATACCAAATCTACTTCTGTACGGTGACAGAAAAATCTGTGTGCGACCATGTCAGTTTTAACCCCTGAGTAAAAAATTGAGAGATCTCATGAATGGTTGTTTTTTTTGAGACAGAGAGATCTTTGACATTCACAAAAAAGGCATATTGTACGTAGAAACTGCGATTATCGTATCAACTGAAAGACTAGCTCCCAGACCATCAACTGATGTCTAGCAGATGGGGAGATAGTCCAACTTTTGATAGGATTGTATATCCAGGACATCTATTCTAATGCATGTATTCCGTATTGTTATTGTATAATATCGTATTTGACTGGGTTGCGTTGCATTGTGTAGCGTTGTGTTGTTTGCATTGAATACCACTTAAAAGTCACGACAGATTTCTCTGTGTGAAATTCAGGATGCTCTCCCTGGACAGAAAACCTCTAGAAAAATAAACCCTTTCAATGACAGCATTTGTAGGCATATTTGAGAAAGAAAGAACCGCGCCTTTGGCCTGACCTGACTCGAGTTTCGGCTCCTGGATGAGCCTTCACCAGAGTTCCCGGCAGAGATATCGAAACTTCACTCTCAGTGATAACCTTTAAACCGGGACACTTTCCAGAATTCAGAAGCGTCAAATCGCATTCACAAGAAAATTTCACATCCCTGTGGCTTTTTTTTTTTAAGCTGCCCATCAAAAGATGACGATAAAAAGAGAAAGAAAATATGCTAAAAATATCTGTTGTTATAAAAACAAAAGAAATTCTAGTGTTGAAAAGTGGTAGGGGAAGGGTTTGGTCTGTGGGTGACACCGTAGCTGTGAGTCTTTGACTGCCAGTGCAGTGATGGGTCTGTCAACACAGGGCTGACTCACTTGGGGACAGGGGCTGTTAGAATTATCGTGACCACTGTTACGCTGTTGGTTTGAAGCAAACAACTAACTGTTGTTGGTGTAGGGTGGATTGACAGACTTTCTCTCTTTCTCTCTCGCTCTCTCTCTCTCTCTCTCTCTTCTCTCTCTCTCTCTCTCCTCTCTCTCTCTCTCTCTCTCTCTCCATCTCTCTCTCTCTCTCTCCATCTCTCTCTCTCTCTCTCTCTCTCTCTCTCTCT
>CM054143.1:51041162-51078662 GCA_028751875.1 Rapana venosa | reverse complement strand
TAATGAAGCTTCATAAAGGAAAGGCAAATACCTTGTACAAACAAACTGAAGGGACAAAATGCCTTAATAGTCACCAACAGCGCTCTATCATTATATTTATTCAACCATTTGTGGTGGTGTTTTTTTCCACAGGATTTTGTTTCTCTTTACACAAACCAGGATAGTGCTCGTTATCATTGATATCCTGTAATGTGCTAACAAAACAGACGACCTCTTACCTTCTGCAAATAGGCTTACCCTAGTTTGTAATATCTTTTTTAGGGCTAAAATAGTTGTGTGTGTGTGAGTATTTATTTAGTTATTTTATTTTATTCTTTTATATCGAGGATAATTGAATAAGCACTTATGTGTTGTTTTTTACATCCAGTCCCCGTGTGTATGCGGTTTTGTAAATTCTATCATCTGTTCCCACCGGCACACAATGGCTAAACACACATTTACAGGAATGCATGTGTGCCCTCATACATATACTAACATGTGTGTGTAGATGCACACCCCCCTTACACACATAAACACACATACACACACTCACACACACACACCACACACACTTTTAATATTATTGGTTATGGTAATAATGTAGCTAGATAATATTGATCAAGTTGTTTAATTGTTCCTAGATAGAAGGCTTGATGAAAAAAAGCAAATGCAAATTTTATGAAATGTACCATCTGGAAATAAAAATTTGACTTGACTTGACTTCACACACACCCACACAGATTTGTCCAAGTGTGCATTTTAGCCCTAAGGGAAATTGCAAGCTAGGGTTAGCGTATTTGCAGAAGTTAAGAAGCCGTTTGTTTTGTTAGCGCATTACTGAATAACAATGATAACATGCATCATCTTGGTTTGGGTAAAGAGAAAATAAGTGGTGTGAAGAAGTGTGCCGCAAATGGTTGAATAATCATAATCACAGAGTACTGTTGGTGACCATTTGGGCACTTTGTCCTTTCGCTTTGTCTTTACAAGTATTTGCCTTTCTTTCATGAAGTCACATTGTTGTATTTAAGGTAAACAAATGTTGGGCAGAGAAAAGAAGGGTTAAAGGGGAGGGGGTATAATAATAATAATAATAATATAATAATAATAATAATAATAATAATAATAATAATAATAATAATAATATTAGTAAATGGAATTTATATAGTGCTATATCTTGCACATACACATCAAAGCGCTTGCACTCAACTCATTCTTACACAGTCATACAACCAATAGCAAGTAATAGTTCTAACAAGTCTAGGTATGTGAGAGGGGGAAATAAATAACACAGAGGAAGGCTTGCATTTGTGAGAACACAGATACACCTATAGACAGACACACACATACACACACGCATGCAAATGCATGCATGCACACACAAACGCACGCACACACAAGGAGACTGGGTGTAAGAAAGCACAGGAGTGTTTTTGCATTATCTTTGCTATAAAAATGAATAAATGAATAAATAACACACAAACAACCACACACTCACAAGTATTTCCGCCCTAAGAGAGATGGAAAAACTACCTTATTTGCCGAAGATAAGAGACTGCCTGTTTTGTTAGCGCATTACTGAATAACAATGATAACAGGCACCATCCTGGTTTGTGTAAAGAGAAAATAAATCCAGTGAAAAAACACCACCACAAATGGTTGAATAATCATAATGATAGAGCACTGATGGCAACGATTAGGGCACTTTGTCCCGTGTGTACATGCATTTGCCTGTCTTTTTATTGTGTAATTATTGCATTTAATGTAAAGAAATGTTGGACAGGAGGATAAAGGGTAAAGGGGGGGGGGTGTGAGAGGGAGGAAATAAATGATACAGAGGAAGGCTTGCATTTGTGAGAACACACAGACACAGATGCACAGACAGATAGACACATGCAGGCACCCATGCACAGACAGACAGACAGACACAGAAATGCAAACACACACAAACACATGCAAACACACACAAACACACACACATCCATGCAACTACATACACGCACGCACACAGATACTGACAAGACACACACATACACATGCACACACGCACACAAATACACACACACATGCACAAACACACACATACACGCAAGTGTTTTAACCCTAAGAGAGATTGCAGACTAGCCTAGGACTATTTGCAGAAGGTAAGAGGCGTCTGTTTTGTAAGCCCGTTACTGAATAACAATGATAACATGCACCATCCTGGTTTGTGTAAAGAGAAAATAAATCCTGTAATAAAAGTGCCACAAATGGATGAATAAACACAACAACTGCGCGCTGTTGGTGATGATTAAATTCAGGCATTTTGTCCCCCATTCATTTTGTCTGTTCAAGTATTTACCTTTCTTTCATGAAGTCTCATTCTTGTATTGAAGGTCAACAAATGCTGGGGAGGGGGATGAAGGGTTGGGGAGGGGGTTATGTGGGAGGGAGGGACGTTGGGGGTATGAGAACACAGACCTACAAATACAGGCACAAAGAGATACTGACAGACAGACACACACATACATACATACACATATGCACAGAAACACAAACACATACACACATGAACAAACACACAAACACACACAAACACACACACTCACATACACAAACACTCACACATACATACCCACAATTACACACACACACACACACACACACACACACACACACACACAACATAACACACACACACACACACACACACACACACACACATACACACACAAACACACACACACACACAAACAACACACACACACACACACATACACACACACATACACACACAAACACACAAAACACACACACACACATAACACACACACACACACAAACACACACACACACACACACCACACACAACACACACACACACACACACAAACACACACACACAAACACACACAAGTATTTCGGCCCTACAGGAGATGGCAAACTACCTTATTTGCCTAAGAGGCGGTCTGTTTTGTTAGCGCATTACTGAACAACAGTGATAACAGGCACCATCTGGGTTTGTGTAAAGAGAAAATATATCCTGTGAAAAAAAGGTGCCACAAATGGTTCAATAATCATAATGATAGAGCGCTGATGGCGACGATTAGGGCACTTTGTCCCGTGTGTACATACGTTTGCCTTTCTTTTATAATGTGGAATTATTGCATTTAATGTAAAGAAATGTTGGGAAGGAGGAAAAAGGGTAAAGGGGGGGGGGGGGAGTGGTATGTGAGAGGGAGGAAATAAATGATACAGAGGAAGGCTTGCACTTGCGAGAACACACAGACATAGATGCACAGCAGACAGACAAACACACGCATGCACGCATGCACACACAAACACAGTGATGCAAACACACACACATGCACGTGTGTGCACACACACACACAAGGGGACTGGATAGAAAAAACCACATGCATGCTTGTTGCATTATCTTTGATATAAAAAAGAATAAATACATAAATAACACACACACACACTCACACACACACGTGTTTAGCCCTAAGAGAGATGGCAAAACTACCTTATTTGCCGAAGATAAGAGACTGCCTGTTTTGTTAGCGCATTACTGAATAACAATGATAACAGGCACCATCCGGGTTTGTGTAAAGAGAAAATAAATCCTGTGAAAAAAACCCACCACAAGTAGTTCAATAATCATAATGATAGAGCGCTGATGGCCACGATTAGGGCACTTTGTCCCGTGTGTACATGCGTTTGCCTTTCTTTTATGAAGTGTAATTATTGCATTTAATGTAAAGAAATGTTGGGCAGGAGGATAAAGGGTAAAGGGGGGGGGGGGTATGTGAGAGGGAGGAAATAAATGATACAGAGGAAGGCTTGCATTTGTGAGAGCACACAGACACAGATGCACAGACAGACAGACACATGCACGCACGCATGCACACAGACACAGACATGCAAACACACACAAACACATGCAAACACACACACACACATACACACATGGGGAATGGATGTAAAAAAAAAAGCACATGCATGCTTGTTGCATTATCTTTGATATAAAAAAGAATAAATAAGAAATAAATAACACACACACAACACACACACACACACACACACACACACACACACACACACACACACACACACACACACACACACACACACACACACACACACACACACACACACACACACACACACACACACACACACACACACACGTGTTTAGTCCTAAGAAGAGATGGCAAACTACCTTATTTGCAGAAGGTAAGAGGCCATCTGTTTTGTTAGCACATTACTGAATAATTATGATAACGGGCACCATCTGGGTTTGTGTAAAGAAAAACCAAAATGCAGTGGGGAAAAAGTGCCACAAATGGTTGACCAAACATAATGACAGAGCGATGTTGGCGACGATTAGAGTATTTTGTCCCTTTAGTTTGTTTATGTAAGTGTATGTCTTCTTTATTATGAAAAAAAGTGTCCTTATTGTATTGAACATTAACGAATGGTGGGCCCTGGGATGGAATACTGATGGCAGAAGAGTGGGGTGGTGGGGTGGTGGGGGGAGTATGGTTGAGAGGAAGGAAATGAATTTTACTGAAGAACGTTTGCAGGTGAACACAGGCACACTCACACACACACACTCACACACACACACACACACACACGCACACACACACACACACACACTCACTCACACACACACTCACTCACACACACACACACTCACACACACACACACTCACAAATGGATATTTTCCCCTGGAGTTAACATCAGTGCAGACTCCACTCTCCCCAAAAGTCTTTCGGATGAGACTATAAACCGAGGCCCCGTGTGCGAACGCACGCAGAATATCTTGCGCACACGTTAATCCTGTTCCGCTTTTCGTAAGAGTAGGCCATTGTGTGCCGGTGGGAACAGATGACAGAATTTATAAAACCGCATACACACGGGGACTGGATGTAAAAAAGCACATGTGTGCTTATTCCATTATCCTCGATATAAAAGAATAAATAAATAAATAAATAAATAAACACACACAAATAAACATGTATGTTTGCATGCGCACACATGCGTACACACACACACACACAACACACACACACACACACACAACACACACACACACACACACACACACACACACACACACACACACACACACACACACACACACACACCTAAGCACAACTACACCTACACCTACACAAACACACACTCACACACACACAGAGGCGTGTATGTGCGCACACACATGCGCGCACGCGACTTCAATGATGGTGATGATAGTAGTTGGTGGTTTTGGTGGTGGTGGTGGTGGTGGTGGTGGTAGTGCCGATAGCCACGCTGTCAACGACGACAAATGAAGACGATGACGATGACAATGACAATGACAATGATGATAAGGACGTTGATAACAAATGATGATAATAATGATGATGATGACGAAGACGATGTCTATGATGACGATGACGATGATAATGATGATGATGACGAAGACGATGTCTATGATGACGATGACGATGATGATGACGATGATGATGATGATGATGACGATGATGATGACATGTCTGATTTCAGCACCAGCCACAGCGGTCTGTACATTTACCATGGCCAGGACAGGGACAAGCCCAGCAAGATACCTAACCCCCAGGGTGAGTATTGGTGTGTGAGGCATGGAGCAACGGAGTCAGTGAGGTAGTGAGTGAGTCAGCCAGTGATTCAGTGAGGTAGTGAGTCAGTGAGTGGGTCATTGAGTGAGTGAGGTAGTGAGTGAATGAGCGAGGTAGTGAGTGAGTGAGGTAGTGAGTGAGTGAGTGAGTCAGTGGGTGAGTCAGTCAGTCAGTGAGGTAGTGAGTAAGTGAGGTGGTGAAACCGTTAGTGAACCAGTGAGTGAGTCAGTGAGTGAGGTAGTGATCCAATGAGTCGGTGAGTCAGGTTGAGTGAGTCAGTGAGTGAGTTAGGTAGTGGGTGAATCAGTGAGGTAGTGAGTGAGGAAGTCAATAACTCAATGAGGTAGTGAGTGAGTGATTCGATGAATCAGTGAGGTTGTGAGTGAGTGAGTGAGTGAGTCAGTGAGGTTGTAAGTGGTTGAGCGAGTCAGCGAGTGAGTTAGTGAGTGGGTGAGTCAGTGGGCGAGGTAGGAGTGAGTGTGTCAGTGAGGTAGTGAGTGAGTCAGTGAGTGAATGAATCAGCGAGCGAGTGAGGTAGTGAGTCAGTGGGTCGGTGAATGAGATAGTGATTCAGTGAGGTAGTGAGTGAGGTAATGAGTGAGTCAGTGGGTGAGTGAGTCAGTGAGTGAGTGAGTCAGTGAGTGGGGGAAAGGGGGAGGGAAGAAGAGAGGATAGCAGGCAGAAAAGAAGGTGGGTAGATAGGATAGTCATGTCCCGTTCTGTCTTGTCCAGTTCAGTCCAATCCAGTCTTGATTGGTCCAGTCTTGTCCTGTCTTGCCAAGTCGAGTCCAGTCCAGACTTGTCCAATCCAGTCTTGTCCAGTCTAGTCTAGTCTTTCCAGTTTAGTGCATTTCAGTCTAGTCTTTCCAGTCTAGTGCATTTCAGCCCAGTCTTTCCATTCTGGTCCATTTCAGTCTAGCCTTTCCAGTTTATTCAATTTTAGTCCAGCCTTTCCAGTCAAGTGCATTTCAGTCCAGTCTAGTCCGTTTCAGTCCAGTCTTTCCAGTCTAGCACATTGCAGTCCAGTCTTTCCATTTTAGTGCATTTCAGTTCAGTCTTTCCAGTTTAGTGCATTTCAGTTCAGTCTTTCCAGTCTGGTCCATTTCAGTACAGTCTTTCCAGTCTGGTCCACTTCAGTACAGTCTTTCCAGTTTATTCAATTTCAGTCCAGTCTTTCCAGTCTAGTCCGTTTCAGTCCAGTCTTTCCAGTCTAGTCCATTTCAGATCAGTCTAGTTCAGTCCTGTCTAGTTCAATCCTGTCTAGTCCAGTTTTGTCCATCCAAGTCAAAATGATCGATTTTGAAGGTTGATCATAAAAGGCTTGTTTGGCTTAGGTTATCTTGCCCTGACAGTGAATGAGTAAGGGAGTGAGTGAATTGGTCAGACAGACAATCTGTGAGTCGATAAAGTTAATGAGTGAATGAGTCAATGTGTGACAGAATGAATTTAAAATGTGATTCTCTTTCCAGCTTGTCCTGTGTTTTTCTTTCTGTCTGTGCCTTCTTTCTTCCCTGTCTGTCTGTTTGTTTAGTGTGTCTGTCTGTCTGTCTGTCTGCATACATGTCTCTGTTACTGCATTTCTGTCTCTCTCAAATTCTGTCTGTCTGTCTGTCTGTCTGTATGTCTGTCTGTCTGCCTGTGTCTCTGCCTGTCTGTTTGTCTGTCTGTCTATCTATCTGTATCATCCTCCTGCTCCTCCTCTCTGTCTCTCTATGTCTCTCTTTCTGTGTCTCTGTCTCTGTCTCTCACACACTCTCTTTCTCTTCATAAACTATAAACTTGACTGCACAGCAGAAAGTAAAATTAAGCACTAAAAACCGGCAATGAGCATTTGTAACTCAAACAAAAAGAGTGATTACGAAAGCCAATTATATGGACTGACTGGTTCAATGCTTTTTTTTCTCTCTCTCTCTTAATCGTGTTATCAATCCAACTTGAATGTGTTACAAACTTGTAAAAGGTTGTCAGACTCGTTTCACAATGTTTACCATCATGACCTTGTCTGAAGCATACCGTATAAACAATATAATGTAGCCATTAGGAGGTGGGCCGTTATTTTAATTTCACGGCTCTGCCAGGTCTTAGGAAGACTATAGCCGAGGATTAGTCTCCTTTCCTGAAAAAAATTATCTCCCCTTATTATAAATTCATTCAGCCATGTAGAGAAAATAAAGTGTGATAATTGAATGCATGATCTCTAGTCTTTATCTGGTAATTATTGGAAAATAGGTTAATTGAATGGTCACACTTGCACAATAATAATAATAAATGGAATTTATATAGCGCTGTATCTTGCACAGACAAATCAAAGCGCTTGCACTCAACTCATTCTTACACAGTCATACAACCAACAGCAAGTAACAGTTCCAACAAGTCCAATGCACACACACAACACACACCACACAACTAACACACAACACAACACACACATCACACACACACACCACACACACACGACACACACACTACACACACACACACACACGACACCGAGGTTATACACTTTGGCAGGTGATGGAGTCTTTTGACTGTTGAAAAGCAGGGGGAGCTATGAAATGAAACAGGAGAGGAATATCTTAGGTTTGAAACAAATATGTCTTAAGGCGGGATTTAACAGTATCACAAGAAGGCCTTTGGCAAAGAGAGATAGGGAGGCCATTCCAAATCGATGGACCAGAGACAGAGAAAGAGCGTCGGCCCACGGTGGACTGGCTGAATCTAGGTATTCGAAAGCACAAGGAATCTGCAACAGAGCGAAGGGAACGAGAAGGAGTGTACAGGTGAAGACATTCACAGAGGTAGGAGGGTGCTGTTTTGTGGAGATATTTGTAACAGAGGGTACAGATCTTACAGTTTAATTCTTTGTGCACAGTGCACCAGTGGAGAGATCGCAAGATGAGAGTAATGCGCTCAGATTTTTTTCTTTCTGAGACTTAGTCGAGCTGCAAGAAAGTTTTGAATACGATTGAAGGGAGTGGATAGATGATGCTGATAGACCAATGGCAAAAGAGAATTGCAATAGGTCCAGACAATGTGATGTGGTTGGGTGTGTGTGTGTGTGTGTGTGTGTGTGTGTGTGTGTGTGTGTGTGTGTGTTGTGTGTGTGTGTGTGGTGTGTGTGTAATGCAACGCGGGCACATGCGTGTGAAATTATTTTTTGATTTCTTTCTTTTTATTTATTCCTTTTTTTTAGGATAATGGATTAAGCACGTATGTGCTTTTTTTACATCCTGTCCCCGTGTGTACGCAGTTTTTATATTTGTCGTCCATTCCCACCGGCACACAATGGCCTAATCTTCCGCACGCGCGTGTGTGTATATGTGTGTGTGTACGCGTGCGTGCGTGCGTCGTGTGTGTGTGTGTCTGTGTGTGTGTGTGTGTGTGTGTGTGTCTGTGTTTCAACTTGATAACGGCTGCACACCAGTATAAAAAAAAAATCACTCTTTTCCTTCTGTTTTTCTATGTGACTCTTATATTCATACCGCGTCTGCAGTAAAATGCTTGTGCCTAATATCCTGGACATCTCGACACCCCAGAAACAGATGCTTGATGGTTACCCGTACATCACAAGTCACACACCATGGGATTCATTTGACCAACACTGCAGGCGTTTGTGCTTCGGTCCCAGTTTAACGCTTGGATATATCATGATAGAACTTAGTGTTAACACCCCGGAAAGGAGTCTCAGAACTGGTGTACCTCTATAACAGCATCTTAGTATCATCCTCATCACCATTGACCATTAAAAAGGGAATTGTCTCAGATTCAGTAGCTCCTGTTGTTCTGGCCTCATGGTGATGTTAGGTTTGGTTTCCTTGTGGTGAACTCGAATCCAAAGCTTTCTCGGTCGAAATTCATGGAAGATGGTCGTTGAGGATGCTATGGTTGCCATCACCACCGGCTGGTGTCTCACTTAGTCTGGCTCCGCGACTAAGCATTTTCTTTGTCATCAGTAGAGGGGTCGGTAGGTTGAGTCCTGCATATGTTGGTTCGGAACAAGCACCTCTAAACACTACAGAAATGATGCTGTGAGCTGTGCAGGGCTCATCTGGTAAGTGGTCTTATGGTGGCCTAAAACTGATAAGCTCCCCGAGGACTTCTGACCCTAGGGATATATTATAGAATTGTGGAGTGGCTGGGATGGTGAGATAGGAATAAAGCGAAGTCAGAATGCAGATTCGAGATATCAAGGGCTTAAGGCAGCGCAACGCATTTTCGTTCATTGACAGACAACAATAGAGTAATGAGCATTCAACGAAGGAAAACAGCAAACAAACAAACAACCAACCAACCAACCAACCAACCCTTTCCCTGTCATAATGGTGGTTTTCCCCACTACGGTGTGGGTTTTCTCAACAAGTGCATCCTGTTCCCATACTGAAATACACCACTTGTAGCTAACACACAAAATCAAGACGCCTGAGGCACTGTGTTCGCGGCCAATCCCCCTATCCCTCTGCATATGGTAATACTGTGTGTGTGTGCGTATGAGAGAGAGAGAGAGAGAGAGAGAGGAGAGAGAGAGAGAGAGAGAGAGAGAGAGAGAGAGAGAGAGAGAGAGAGAGACGCAAGCTTTTAAGTCCATTCACAAAAGGACAGTGGGGGGGGGAGGGGGGGGGGAGATAGTAATGTAAAGAGCATAACAACAGCCGCAAAATAAATATTATGGCCTGGAATCGGTATCCCAGTTTACTAGCTAAGCTAATAAAGTAAAAAATCAATAATATTTAACACTACAAACACAATCAATCCTTTGAATACAAGATTTTGTTTGGGACACTGTATCATGCAAGACAGTTGACAAAACAGCAGTCAGGGTAGTCTGTGGAAGAATTTGTGTGTGTGTGCACGTGTGTGTGTGCGTGCCCATGTGTGCACACACACACACACAGCTGTAGTATGCTTTGAGCAACCTTGTGTCATCTCTTGCATTATTGGCAGAACATCATCCATTTATTTTTCTCTGACAATATTTTTAGAGTATTCTAACAGATTACTCAGTAAGTAACTTCTGTTCCTGATGTTTCTCTGGAAGCATTCTAAAGTTCTTCACACAGTGAATGCTCTACCTCAGTCCCATTCATTACTTGTCAACTTGACATTTTTTTGCCATAGTCAGATTCGTTTATTTCAATCTTATCATCATCACGGACACAATCTTTCACTTGAATTGAATTGAACTATTTTGAATTGAATACCACTTTCAGTCACGGCAGATTTCTCTGCTTGAAATTCAGGATGAGAGAGGGCCTAGCAGTTACCTAGGAGAGAGCATGTTGCCACAAAAGCAATGCCACTCATATTTAAAAAATAAGTTTCCTGGTTGCAAGTACATTAATTCAATTATCACCATGGGGACAGAATAGCCTGACCCAAGTTTGAACCACATGCAAGGGAATTCTCCTCCCCTGTGGAGTTAACATCAGTGCCGACTCCACTGCCCCCCAAAAGTCCTTTGGATGAGATTAGAAACTAAGTCCCGTGTGTGAACCCAAGCAGAACATCTTGCGCACACGTTAAAACCTGTTCCATTTTTTGAGAAGAGAAACCATCAAATGCTGGTGGGAATGGATGACAAAATTGACCCCAAAATGCAAACACTTGGGGACTGGATATAAAACATCCCATATGAGTGCTTATTCCATTATCCTCAAAATTAAAAACAAAAACAAAAAAAAACCCCACCACTCTCTCATCTTATATGTAATTTTCTATATATTTGATCATTTATTTTTTCTATATAGGAAATTGATATTGTCTGCCTGTATGTGTCATGTTATGACTGCTACATATCAGTTTGTTGTTCATATTGGCAGTTGTCTGAAGAGGAGCCCCCTGGGGGACTGATGTAAAAAAGCACATGAGTGCTTATTCCATTATCCTCGATATAAAAGAATAAATAAATGAATAAATAAAAAAGAAATCATACATCAACATGCTGGTGAGAAAATAGTTGTTTAAATGTAGCCAGCAGCAAAACACACACTAGGCAGGGTTGGGTAAAAATAAGGCTGATGGCTAGGAAACCTGTTTGTTTTCCTTTATCTTGTGGCTTTGCTCTGTGTATTTTAGTTAAACACCACAGTTAGATTTTTGCTGCTTTTCCTTCTGTTTTCCCATATTGCTCTTGCATTCATACCGCATGTACTAAGGCATCCACAGAAATGAAAAGCTCATTTTGTGAAAAACTAGCCTCTGACTCAAAGCTCATGTGATTTTGCACAAATTTGGTTGGTTTGAATTTTTAAAAAAATTTCAGCAAACACTGTACCCCCTCAGTCCTTTGTCATCTGCTAGCTTCCTTACCGCAATATGGTGGATCGGTGGCCTAGAGGTAACGCGCCTGTCTAGAAAGCGAAAAATCCGGGTCTGAAGTGTGCGGCGGTTCGTACCCCGTTTGGACCGGAAATTTTTCCCCCATCCATTAGACCATGAGTGGTGGTCTGGGCGCTAGTCTTTCGGATGAGACGATAAACCGAGGTCCCGTGTGTTACACGTAATTATTTAGCGCACGTAAAAAACCCCACGGCAACAAGAGAGTTGCCCCTGGCAAAATTCTTAGAAAAAAGCCACTCTGATAGGGAAACAAATACAGCTGCAGAAAAAAAAAAAAAAAAAAAAAAAAGGGTGAAAGGGTGGCGCAGCGCTAAGTGGCGACGCGTTCTCCCGCTCTCCCCGGGGAGAGCAGCCCGAATTTCACGGAGAGAAATCTGCCATGACTTAAAGTGGTATGAAATAAAATCTGAGCGCTTTGATTTGTTGCTTTACAAGATTCAGCGCTATATAAATTCCATACATTATTATTATTAATATGCATGTGCGGGGTCAACACTGTAAGAACATAAGCAATCCTCATTTGATGATCATTTCCAACTTTCTCATGACTACCTGGTATTGCCCTATGTCTTCAATCCCAAAAAACAAGTGCACAGTGCATTTTTTATCCTTTAAAAATCTGTGAAAATTGCTAGGAATGTTTCTGGCTAGCACTCTGTAGAAGATACTACATGACCTGCAAGCTAACACACCAGTGTAACCTTCAGCACGTCTTTTTTCTCCACTTACCTGGGATGGGCACTTTGGCAGCTATGGAGAAATTTGAAATAATAAATAATAATAATAATAATAATGTTTGGAATTTATATAGCGCTGAATCTTGTAAAGCAACAAATCAAAGCGCTCAGATGACTTTATTTTTTTATGCATGTGTATGCGGTTTTTAAAATTTTGTCATCTGTTCCCACCGGCACACAATGGCCTACTCTTTCGTACAGGGGAACAGGATTTAACGTGTGCGTAAGATGTTCTGCAAGCGTTCGCACATGGGGCCTCGGTTTATAGTCTCATGCGAAGGACTATAGTATATATAGCATAGGACAGGAGGGGCAGGATAGCCTTGTGGTTAGAGCACTGTGCTTGCGATTTCACGATTTCATGGCCAGAGTTTGGGCCACCCACTAGGATGTCCATTCAAGGAGACTTTTTCCCTGAAGTTAACTTCAGTACTGACTCCAGTCCCTCAAAAAAGTCCATCGGATGAGACTATATAAACCAAGATCCTGTGTGTAAACACACACAAAACATCTTGCGCACATGTCAAAACTTGTTCTGCTGTTTTTGAAGAGTAGACAATTTCTGCTGGTAAGAATGGACGAATAAGATATATCCAAAAAAAACACCCCACATGCATTCAGGTCATCACGTTTATACATCATCCCCGAAGTTGGAATGTGGCTCCCTTTAAAAAGGGTGCACTGGTGGGCAAAAGTGGTCACATAGGCAAAAATCTTACCAATGGTGAACCTTGGAACACTAGCTAAGGAACGACAAAAGAACCAAAAAAGGGGAAAATATACCCCGAAAAAAGAAAAACAACAGAAAAAAAGAAAAGTCCCAAAACGAGAAAAAAACTCACCACCAACCACCAACAGCAACAAAATACATGTGGGTCAGGGGTTAGTCCAGTAGTTGCACCAGTCCTGATACTCGGAGAACAATAAATGTGGGATTTCCCCTACCTCTAGCTTTGAAGGAGGAGGAAGAGAACGTTTTGTTAACCCAGAGTCAAACACAGATGCCAAAATTACTGAGAGTACTTCACCTGGCAAGATGTATTGACAAACAGCAACACTTTGCCTTGCTGCTATAGGAAAGGTGTCTTGCTAGCAGCCAAGCAAGGAAAGCCACTCAGAGAGAGAGAGAGAGAGAGAGAGAGAGAGAGAGAGAGAGAGAGAGAGAGAAAATGACAAATGACAAATTCTTTTATTTCGAGGATAATGAATAAGCACATATGTGCTTTTTTACATCCAGTCCCCGCCCGTTAGGGATACATCTTAATAATAATAACCCAATACTTATACAGTTTCACAATAAAACAAGGGGAAATAACCCTTTTCAAAACAGCTCCCCCCAACAACCACCCCCCAAAGCAGCAAAAAAGAGGAGAGAGAGAAAGAGAGAGAGAGAGAGAGAGAGAGAGAGAGAGAGACAGACAGACAGACAGACAGACAGACAGACGACAGAGATAGACAGACAAACAGAGAGATTCACATACACACATGCACGATGCAAGTACCACGCACGCTACACCAGAGGGTGGAATTTCTGGTTTAAATCAGTTTCTCTCTCTCACACACACACATGCACACACACACTTTTATCCTCCCACACCTATCCCCTCCCACCAACCCACCCACCCACTCACACAACCCCCTAGCATTCTCTCCTCACTCTCACTTAAAACAAAACAACAAACAAACATAACCACCCCACAGAAATCCTACCCACGCACACACACACACACACACACCCACGCTGCAGTTTATTATCCTTCCATGGCCACGCCCACTCTGTCTTCGTGGCTTCCCATTGGTTGATGGCTGGCCTGATAGACAGTTCAACAGGGACATAGGACAGAGGACAGACAAAGCAGGCAGGGCATGTCTTTGATCTGTCTGAAACAATCAGCAGACTTGCAGACTTCATGTTCATCAGCTCTGGTTGTCTTTTTCCTGCTTGCTGATTGCGTTTGTATTCTTTCATGTAGGTCATAAAAAGTGATGGGTGGTGGTGGTGGTGAGGGTGGTGAGATGTGGGTGTGATGAGTGAACACACACACATGTACATGCTCATGTTATGCTCGCGCGCCCACGCGTGAACATACATAAACTTACACAAAAAATTGCATGTATGCACGCATGCACACACGCACGCACACACACACACACATGCATGTTGTGTCAAATAAGTCTACATGATTTAAATGGCAATAAAATATTCTGAATCTGAATCTGAATCTGAATCATGCACGCATAAGCGCATGCACACACACACACACACGCACAAACACACACACACGCGCACACACACACACACGCGCGCGCGCGTACGCACACACACACACACGCGCGCGCGCGCGCACGCATACAAACACACAGAGAAAAGACTGACAGAGAGAGACAAAGAGACAATCAGGGAGAAAAAGGAAGCGTCAGAGTCAGAGACACACAGAAAGACTGAAATAAAACAGAGAGAGGGGGAGGGAGAGAGAGGGAGGGAGGGAGAGAGAGAGAGAGAGAGAGAGAGAGAGAGAGAGAGAGAGAGAGAGAGAGAGATTTCACGTTTATCTTATATCATTATTTAACTTCCAGATCTCATTTCGGTACAAAATCACCCGGAGAATTTCCATTGCACTCCTAACCTAAACAAAGAGATTAAGTTAAAGGTGCTCTCATAACCTATGCAATCGTTGTGGAGCAAGATATCAAAGACCTCAGCTTCTCCAGAGGCCAGCATTATTATTGAGAGTGGCGCCCATCTCCTCTCCTCTCCTCTCTCTCGCTGCTTTAGCTTCCCTGACCTCAAAGAGGGCAGGTACCCATTTACAGCTGGGTGAACTGAGGGGAACTGTACTAAAAGCCAAGGCGCGTAAATGGTCACCAATCCATTTGGTAACCACGCTCGACGCTGCTTCACCTTAGATTGGGGGAAAACGAGTGCTCTTACCACTGAGTTATCCCGTCCCCTATGACCCTCTCCCCATGTGCACTTGAAAATTTATGACTGTGTCCATCACTTAGGGGACAGAACAGTACACTGTTTAATTTAAAGGCATGGGAGTCACCATCTGAAGACAGACTGAAGAAGGATGAAGGTTACATTACCTTGCTGATCCGTCCAGTTTTTGAATTTCCTTTAAAAAAAAAATTGTTCCTTATAATTATTCATTCCTCGGCTAGAGCTCTAGAGGTTCATCAATGGTAAGATTTTTGATAGCGTATGCCACCGGTTTTTTGTTTCTGCTTTTATACCTTTGAGGTAGCCATATTCCGACTTCGGAGATACAGTTGGGAATTGGACCTAACACATTTTTTGCCGGGATGGTCAGGAGGTAGGCTACCTCCCTGCTCATCTCGAGCTTCAACTGTCTTGGCACAAGTCCCTAAGCACCAAGGAACACTGGTTTAGAGCCTCCTCCCTTCCCCCTAAACCCCCCCCCCCCCGCCCCTCAAGACTTGTCATTCAGTTCAATTGTCCTGTCAAACTGGGAAGAAATGGCAAGGCTGGGAATCAAACCCATAACCTCAGAAATTTATTAAAAAAACAAAAAAAAAATCGAATACACACACGCACACACACACGCGCACTCATGCGCGGCCGCACACACACTCACACACATTCTCTCACACACACAGGCAGGCTGCTCACGCGCGTACACACACACACACACACCGCATACACACACATGCACACACACACACACATCACAACACACACACAGACACACGACACACAGACACACACACACACACCACACCACACACACACACACACACACCATTCCCCCCAAAACAAACAAACAAACAAGCAAAAATTAAAAAGAAAGAAAATCAAGGCTGCCAAGAAGCGCAGCTATGGCAAAAAGTAAGTGTCTGGTAGGGTTGTCGTGTTATGAACGTGTGCATCGATCCGAAATTGTACAACAGTGTGTGGCAACTTTCTTCGTGTGGTGCCGTGTGTGTGTGTGTGTGTGTGTGTGTTTGTGTGTGTGTGTGTGTGTGTGTGTGTGTGTGTGGAGAGAGAGAGAGAGAGAGAGAGAGAGAGAGATATGTGTGTGTATATGTGTATGTATGTGTGTGTATATATGTGTGTGTGTGTGTTTGTGTGTGTGTGTGTGTGTGTGTGTGTGTGTGTGTGTGGAGAGAGAGAGAGAGAGTCAAGACAAGTCAAGTCAAGTCAAGTCAAAAACACTTTAATCATCCCATGAAGGGCAATTACAATACTGACAGGCAGATTGATACTCATCAAATATATCAAAGACACAAAAGCTATATTTCATATTGGTTTTCAAATAAAATGTCACGAACACACACACACACACACACCACACACGCGCGCATGCGCACAAACATCAATTGTGAACAATTTTAAACTCATTGACAGAGACATAAAAATTTATTTTACGCACGCATATACGCAGCACGTACACACGTACGTGTGTGTGCGAAACGCCCACGCCACCCCACACCATACACCAATATATGAATTCAATGTTTTAAGACAGTTGACTAGAAACAGACTTATTTCCACACCCCACGCACCCACACACACACACACACACACACACAATTGTGTATTGACTACATTCGTAACAATGACAATCAGGCAGATAATCAGAGAAATGTAAAAAACTTGGTAGACAACATCATTGTGAATTCAGAAGTCGAATGCTTACGGGCACAAAAGAATTTCTTTTTCTGTTGGTTTTGCTGATGGGACACTGAAACGGCGTTCCGAAGGCAACAATTGAAATTCTGGAAACAAAGCATGAGAAGGATCAGCCAAAATGGCTGTGGCTTTGCGTACAAGCTGCTGATTGCAGAACGACATGAGATCTCTTTGTTCTTTTCCAATTATTTTTGAGCAGATTCTTACAATTCCTGCAGGCCATTCTTGTTTTTAACACTAAGGTTATTGTACCAACAAATGAAAGCAAAAACTTAGAACACTCTCTATGTAAGACTTGTAAAACAAGGAAAGGATCTTTTTGTCTACAAAAAATGAGTTCAGTTTCCTCAGAAAATACAGACGTTGTTGTCCCTTTTTGACAATAGCGTCAGTTTTTAACGTCCCAGTTTAACTTGTGGTCAAAAACAGTTCCCAGATACTTATAGTTCAAAACGTTTTCAACCTCTTGATTATGGATAATAATATTCTTAGGAGTATGCCCTGATCTTCTGCAGTCGATAGGCAGGTCTTTAGTTTTAGAAACATTTAGCTCCAGATAGGCCTGTCACACCAGTGTACGAACTCGGTGAGGGCTGGACCATGGTCTAAGACTGATCCGGATAAGAGGGATAACAGAGCACTATCGTCTGCGAACTTTACCAGAAAGGAATTTCCATAGTTGCTTCTGCAATCATCTGTGCATAGAATGTACAGAAGTGGTGAGAGGACGCAAACCTGCGGAGAACCAGTGCAGGTAAATATAACCGAAGAAGATATTTTGTTGGCAAAAACACGCTGTGGTCTGTTGGTTAAAAATTCAATCAGCCAACGAACAAGTTGATTGTCTACGTCAAATTTTGAAATTATTTTGTTAACCAGAACGTGAGGCTGCATTGTATTGAAGCTGAACTAAAGTCGGCGAACAATATTCTGGCATGAGAGTCAGGTGTTTCCAAGTGGCTATACAACTTGTTCAAAATGAATAGTTTGGCATCTTCGACACCCCTTCGAGACTGTATGCAAATTGCAGTGGGTCAAGGTCTTTTCTGTAGCAGAAAGAATGAGAGATTTTACGATCTTTTCCAGCGTTTTCATCACAAGAGATGTGAGAGCTACAGGTCTAAAATCGTTAGGCCGAGAAGGATTGGGTTTCTTTGGAAGAGGTATTACATTGGAAGTTTTCCAAATAACAGGAATCTGACAAGTATCCAGTGAGGCCTGGAACAGGTGTTGAAGGACACTGGCAAGCTCAGTAGCGCAGAATTTCAGGGTTCTTCCACATATACCGTCTGGTCCGGGAGATTTGTTAATATTTATTGCCTTTAAGTGCTTACAGAGAGAGAGAGAGAGAGAGAGAGAGAGAGAGAGAGAGAGTGCGTGTTCACGTGCGCGCCTCTATGTGTGTGCGCTGTGTGTGTATGTTTTAAAAGAGAGCGAGAGAGAGAGAAGAGAGAGAGAGGAGAGAGAGAGAAAGAGAGAGAGAGAGAGTGGTGTGTTGTGTTTGCGGGCGCGAGCACCGCGTATAAGTTTGCTCGGGGACGGGGAGGGGGGGGGGGGGTGTGAGTGTGTTTAAGCATATTTCTAAGTCATTTTTATTTTTTATTTGAATCCTTTTTTTTCGGGGATAATGGAATAAGCACACACGTGCTTTCTTTCCATCCAGTTCCCCGTGTGCATGCAGTTTTGTAAATTTTGTCATCCGTTCCCACCGGTACACAATGGCCCACTTGCGTGCCAAATTGCGTACGTGCGCACGCACGCACGAGCGCGCTTGTGGAAGGCCAGTTTCAAGACAGACACACACACACACACACATACACACACACGCACACACAAACACATACACACACACGCACACACGCAGAGATATATACAGGCACCTGCAACGGCAGTAAATGGACTGCATGTCCTGAGATGGCTTCCTCCCCACACCACCATCATCACTACACCACTGCCCGCTGCTGACAAGTGCTGCTGCTGCTGCTGCTGCGGCCTCTGGGGTCACCTCACCTAGTGAGCAGGGAAGCGGGATGTGTTTCCCTCCCTTTAACTACTGGACATGCCTTTCCCATTTCCCCGTCCCCAAAACTAGCAGACCACTGTGACCCTGTCTTGCCCCAACTCTCTGTCCCTGTCCAAGAAAAGAGCCTTCCTTTTTTTGTTTTGTTTTTTGGTCTGTTAAAGGGGACACACAGTTGAAACACACACACCAGCTCTGTGAAGATCTCCCGTTGTCTTGGGTATGTCGGGAGTAAACTCCCTAAGTTGCATCTTCATACCATGTTAATGTAGGTGTTATCTTAATAGGATATCTTTGGGGACGGGATAGCTCAGTGGTAAGAGCACTCGCTTTCCTCTAGTCAATGTTAAGCAGCATCGAGTGTGGTTACCGAGTGGATGGGCCATGTGCGCCTTGGCTTTAGCAGAGTCCCCCAGTTCACCCGGCTGTAAAGGGGCAGGTAGGTCAGTGAAGGTAGAGCAGCGAGGGAGAGGAGATGGGCGCCACCCTCAACTTGCTGACCCCTGGAGAAGCTGAGGTCTCTGATGCCTTGCTCCCTTACGACCACATACCTTATGAGACACCTTTACTTTTTAAAAAGAAACCTTTTTAAAGGGGACATACAGTTGAAACACACACCAGCTCTGCAAAGCTCTCACGCTGTCATGGCTCGGGAGTGAACTCCGTAAATCGCACCTTCACACCACGTTAATGTGGGTATCTCTGGGTGGGGACATGGGGCAGGGTGGGCACAGCCTAATGCTGGCGTGGATGGATATCAAAACTAGTTCTCGGCATCTTCCATCAAGAGGGGATGCAGGCTAGGCAGACCGGTCATGAGCTGCTCTGAAGTTGGAATGTGTCGGCTGAGGCCAGCAGGCAGACCTCCTGCAGAGTCACAAGCACAGGAGAAGGCCAAAAAATCGTACTGAGTTCACTTTATGAAGTGATTTAACAGTAAAAGGTATCCAAAGGGCACCAATTCAAGCCAATCCAATCTTTGTGTATAGCCCCGCCGACCACGCAGGCCATATCGGGGCTGTCACTTCGTACGTCCAAAGGGCACAGCCTTTGTAAAAACTGCATGGTTTTACAGTGGAAATTACAGCTGTCTGTGCCTGTGGCATCACGAATCAACATGGTGGTCCTCGTGACCTTCTAAGGTTTTCATCTATAACAAATAAAATATTTTATCCGAAGAATGATGCAAGCTAATTATAAAGATAATAAGATGCATCTGTCTGAAATCAACCAACCAGCCAACCAAACAATCAATCAACGAACCGACCAAAATGTTTGTGGGATCTTCATGAATACTTAACCTTGTGCCCCTTTTAACGTCGTTTCTGTCCTGCCGATATTTTCTCATGGGCTGCTGGAAGGACAAACAATGGATGGGTCCAATCATGGAAGAAGCAAACAGTACAATATATTTCACAGTGTACACCCTCTGCTGCTTTACTGAAAGACATTTTGTAATAATGCCACCTTAGAAACAAAAAACAGTAAACTGCCGAAGTAGTAATAGGAATGCTCTTTCAATATAAACAGCATCCCCACCTTCCAGAAATTCCGTGCAAGAAGTTTCTCCTTTTCTACCACTCTCTTTTTTCTGTTTTTTCCCTTGCCTCCCTCACTCTTGTTTCTTTTTTTTGTGTCTTCCCACTCTACTCACCTCCCTTTTTTTTCAAACAAGTCTGGCAACAGTTTTATCTTATCATACATTATATGACATTTTTCCGCTGGTATTTTAAATCTTAGTTCTGGCGACCAGGTCGTGACGTTATAAGCGCTGGGGTGGGCGCAGGATGTGCGTTCTGCTGCGTTTTTTGCCAATATGATATGTTTTATTCATGAGTTGTTATTACTTTGAAGTTTTTGCTATTTCTTACGCCTTTTTGTAGCCATACCAATTTCGAAAAATGGCTGGCGTCCTCGGAACAGCTTGGTTTTTCTTGGCCTTAAAATTTGAACTAATTAAGTTATTTTGTCATTGAACGGGGCACAGGATAGCCTGGTGGTTAGAGTGATGCGCACTGCGTACGGGATTTGCTGACCCGGGTTCGAATCTCGTTCAAGATTATTTTTTCCTCTGGAGTTAACATCAGTGCCGACTCCATTCCCCCCAAAAGTCCTTCCGATGAGATTATAAACCGAGGCCCCGTGTGAAAATGCACGCAGAACATCTTGCGCACATGCTAAAGCCCTGTCCACTTTTCGGAAGAGTAGGCCATTGTGTGCTGGTGGGAACGGGTGACAAAATTGACAAAACTGCATACACACGGGGACTGGATGTAAAAATCCAAAAATGAGTGCTTGTATCATTATCCTTGAAACAAATAAAAATTAATAATCAAAACAAAATAAATGTGATGTTTCTTTTCTTCTTCTTTTTTTTCTTCTTCTCTCTTCTTCTTCTTCTTCTTCGTCTTCTTCTTCTTCTCAGATTGACTGTGTTGGACATTTGAAGGGATCAGAAGGTGTTGATTGTGAACTGGAAGTGAGTGTTGTTGGAGCCACTGACACTGAATAAGGCGACAGCTCTAATGATTGTGGCTTTCGTGGTGGGCGGGGGCTATAAACCAACGCGACATGAAATGAAATGATAATGAAGGGATGTACAGGAAGTTATGACAACATGTCTGTCTTGAGCGGCAAAAGTAGATGTGTGCTCCAAGTTTATGTGATCTCTCTTTTACTTTTCTTAACAAGCCTTTTCCATTTTCAGGGCTAGCCTAGTAGACGCCCCCAACCACCCCCCTTTCTCCTCCCCCCTTATATCTATTCACTTATTCATCTGTTTATTTATCTAATTTTTGGTTTTACTCAACATTCGTTTTTGCGCTGGGATTTTATTTTATTTATTTTATTTTATTCTTTTATATCGAGGATAATGGAATAAGCACTTACGTGGTTTTGTTTTTACATCCAGTCCCCGTGTGTATGCGGTTTTGTAAATTCTGTCATCTGTTCCCACCGGCACACAATGGCCTACTCTTACGAAAAGCGGAACAGGATTTAACGTGTGCGTAAGATGTTCAGCGTGTGTTCGCACACGGGGCCTCGGTTTATAGTCTCATCCGAAGGACTCAAGTCCTCTGTCCGTTTCCTTGCATTTTATCTCTCCCCCTTTTCCCTTCTTTTTATTCGTCTTCCTCTCTCTCTTTCTCATCATATTTTTTCGTACATGGTTTTCGTCTCAATATCACAATATTTTTTAAATACGCTGCCTCCCTCCCTCCCCCCTCCTCCCTGCGACACACACAGAGAAATAAAAGCATGAAAAACACATCCGAGGTGTGTATGTGTATATACACACACATATCTATCTATCTATCTATCTATCTATCTATCTATCTATCTATCTATCTATCTATCTATCTATCTATCTATCCTATCCATCCATCCATCCATCCATCCATCCATCCATCCATCTATCTATCTATCTATCTATAATCCATATATCTATCTATCTATCCATCTATCTATCTATCCATCTATCTATCTATCTATCTATCTATCTATCTATCTATCTATCTATCTATCTATCTATATCTATCTATCAATCTCTCTCTCTATCTCTCTATCTATCTATCTATCTAGTGTTCATATCAAATCGCGAGCGGAAGGACCTATCCGTTGATCTCCCCTGACACAAAATGGCGGCGGTGGCAGACATTTTCCCGTCACAAGGGGTGACTGGGGTGACAGGCCATGTGACATCTCTTTATACTGTGCCATCACTAGCTGTCTGCCATGACGCTGCTACTATTGCTGCTAGGACTACTCTCTCTCTCTCTCGTCTCCCTCTGTCTCTGTCTGTCTCTCTCTATTTCTCTCTTTCTGTTTTTCTGTGTGTGTGTTGCGCCGCGCGTCGCGCGCGTGTGTGGTGTGTGTGTGTGTGTGTGTATGTGTGTGTGTGTTGTGTTGTTTAGTATGCACTCCCTCTCTCTCCCCTATTGTGTTGTGTGTGTGGTTGTGGTGTGTTTGTGTGGTGGTGTGTTGTGTGGTGTGCTGTGAAAAGTGTTTTCTCTGTATGTGTGTGTATGTGTTGTGTGTGTGTGTGTGTGTGTGTGTGTGTGTGTGTGTGTGGTTTTGTGTGTGTGTGTGTGTGTGTGTGAATGTGTGTAGTGTGTTACTCTCTCTATCTTGTGTGTGTGTGCGTGAGTCTGTCTGTGGCTGTCTGTCGTTCTTTGTAGTTGATGTTTCTTTGTGTGGTGGGTGTGTGTGTGTTGTGTTGTCTGTGTGTGTGGTGGGTGGATGTGTGTTGTGTGTGTGTGTGCATAATCTCTCCCCTTTTTGCGCGCGCGCGCGGTTGTGGTTTTGCTGTTTTCTCTCTCTGTGGGGTTGAGTTTCTGAGTGGTGTGTGTATGGTGTGTGTTGTGGTTTTGAGGTTGTGTTGGTAAGGGGTTACTCCCTCTTGTGTGTGTGTAAGTGTGAAATGCGTGCGTGCGTCCCAAGTGTGTGTGTGTGTGTGTGTGTGTTGTGTGTTCTGTCTGCATGTTTCCCCACACGTTGACAAGGGCAGCAGACTGTTTTGACATCCTGCTTTTACTGTGATCACTCTGTGTCTGTGGTCACACTGCCTCTCCTTGTCTGTGTCTGTTTCTGTCTGTTTTGTTTGTCTGTCTGTTCTGTCTGTTTGTTTGGCAGTCTGGCTGTCTATCCGACTCTCTGTTCGTTTGTCTGTGTTTCTGTCTGTCTGGTCTGTCCGTTTGATTGGCTGGCTGGCTGGCTAGCTCTGTCTTCTATCTACCTACCTACCTACTTTCCTACCTACCTACGTATCTACGTATGTATGTGAACCCCCAAACTTCCCCAGTTCTTTCACCAGCTTCTACACCTGACTCTCAATCCAAACTTTTGTCTGCTCTTCCACTCTCCACATCTTTACCATCGGCCCTTTACTCTCTTCCACTGACAGTTTATCCTAATCACCACAGTTATCATCAACCTTTTCTGCCCCCCCTTTTTTCTACATCCTTCAATGTGCTTATTCAACTCATTTTGTCTGCCAAAGGTAAGCTGATCTCATTTCTGATTTCATTCTCTGAAAAGAACATTGATCTAACATTTCTTACAGAAACCTGTTAAAACCCCACGGTCATGAAACCCAAAATAAAACACTGAACACCCTGTTATAAACCTTTCTCTTCCCCGACCCTCCTGGAAGTGCATTCCATCGTTTATAAAGAATATACTCGACCTGCCTTCTTTCTGTCACCCCCCTTCCTTTCTCACCTAATCTTTCGAATTCCCGTGAACCTCAACTTCAACCCCCTGCCCATCTATTACTTTCTGCGTCTTACCAAGCAATCCCTTGTGCCTACGAATACCTAGATTCAAACCAATCCACTTTTGGCCGCCGCTCTTCCTATTTCGGTCCATCGACCTGGAATGACCCCCTCTCTCCCTTCGGCAGAAACCTAGTTATACACTTTTAAATCCCCTCAGACATATTTATTTCAAACCCAAGATTCCCCCCCCCCCCCTTTAAAACCCCCCAACTTCCCCCTCCCTCCCCCCCCCCTTTTTCCCCCCCCTTTTTTTCCCCTTTCTTTCTTTTTTTATTTTTTCCCCCCCCCCTTTTTTTAAAATTTTTTTTTTTCCCCCCCATTTTTTCTTGATTCATGGTTTTTAGGTTTTTCACCTTTATTTTTTTTTGGGGGGTTAAAACTCTGTTCTCTGTTGATGTTTTTTCTGTGTGTGGTGTGTGTGTGTGTGTGTGTGTTTCTGTCTGTCTGTGTTTGGGTGGTCTGTTGTGTGTGTGTGTGTATTGCGTACTCTCTCTCTCTCTGCCATGACGTTTGCTACTATTTGCTGCTCGACTACTCTTCTCTCTGTCTCCTCTGTCTCTCTGTCTCGTCTCTCTCTCCTCCTATTTCCTCTTTTCTCTGTGTTGTCCGCGTGTTTGTCTTGTATTTTGTTCAGTTGTCGTGTGTTGTAGTGTAGTTGTGTTGTTATTCCACCCTCCTCTCTACCTCTCTCTCATCCTCGCTCACTCTTCTCTCTTTGGTGTGTTGTGATGTTGTGTGTGCCGTGTGTGTGTGTTGTGTGTGAATTGATGTTATCTCTGTATGTGTGATGTGTGTGTCGATGGTAGTGTGTGTGTGTTGTGTGAATTTTAGTGTGTAACATCATTATCTTTGTGTGTGTGCGTAGTCCTGTCTTAGTCTCTCTCTCATGCTGAAGTTGATGTTTCTCTGTGTGTGTGTGTGTGTGTATTTTTGTCTGTTCCGAGTGTGTGTGTGGTGAGAGTGCTGCTATCTTCTCTCTTTGCGCGCGGCGCGCGTGTGTGTTTTTGTCTGTTTGTCTTCTCTGTGATTGATGTTCTGATGTGTTGTGACTGTAGTTGTTGTGTGTGTGTGTTGTGTGTGTTTTCAGTGGTCCGTGTGTGAGTGTGTGGTCGTAATGTCTACTCTCCCTCCCGCTTTTGTTGTGTAAGTGTGCATGCTGCGATCCCCATGTCGTGTGTGGATGTGTTCTGCACTTTTTCCCCCACAATTACAAAGCTAAGATTGACATCCCTCGCTTTTACTGTGATCACTCTGATGTCCTGGTTCACACCCTCCCTTTCCCCTTGCTAGTTACGTCCTGTGTTGTTTGTGTGTCTGTTGCTTTTGAAAACAGTCGGGCGCTATCTAACATGTTATTTCTTAGTTTTGTCTGTCTGTCCTGCCTTTTGTTTTGGGTTAAACTATTGTCTTTGTTTCACTACCTACCTATCTACTTTCTCCTATGATATGCTATGTGTGAGATTAGGTTGATTGATGCGCTTTGATTTGTATTTGCAAGTGTGTCTGCGCTGTTTTAAGTATCATTATCTATCTATCTACTTCTATCTTCTGTCTGTCTATTATCTATGCTATCTATCTATGCTATCTATCTATCTATCTATCATCTATGCTATTATCTATTATCTATCTATCTGTCTGTCTGTCTATCTATTTATCTATTTGTTTACCTGTCTCTCTTATGTCCGTCTATCTATCTATCTATCTATCTATCTATCTATCTATCTATCTATCTATCTATCTATCTATCTATCTATCTATCTATCTATCTATCTATCTATCTGTCTGTCTGTCTTCCTTCTGTGTCTCTGTATATCTATCTATCTATCTATCTATCTATCTACACTATCTATCTATCTATCATCTATCATCTTCTATCTATCTATCTAACTAACTATCTGTCTCCCCTCTCTCATGCCTCTCTCTGTGTCTGTCTCTCACTTTGTCTTCCCTCTTCCCTCACTCTCTCTCTCTCACTCGCTCTCGCTCTCTTGCAGTGGTTTAAAAAAACAACAACTTTTCATATTGAGGACTGGATGGAAAAAATGTCTTTGTAACTTAATCTATTACCCTCGTGAAATAAAAAAAAAATGTTGCGTTTGCATTTGCGTCTGTCTGTCTGTCTGTCTCTGTGTCTCTCTGTCTCCCTCCCTCTCTCCCTTTCTGTCCCTCCCTCCCTCTCTCTCTGTCGTCTCTCTCCTCTCCCTTCCTTTCTCTCTCTCTCCTTCTCCCTCCTCTCCCCCTTCTCCCTCCCCCTCTCTCTCTCCCCCTCTCTCTCCCTCCTCTCTCCTCCCTCCCTCCCCCTTTCCCTCTCTCCCTCCCCTCTCTCTCCCTCCTCTCCCCCTCCCCCCACTGTCCTCCTTCTTCTTTTCCTCCCTCTCTTCCCCCCCTCCCCCTCTCTCTCTTTTCCTCCCTCCCTACCCCCCTCCTCTCTCTCTCTCTGGGCATTCCATGTTGTCTTTAGCTTTTATTACCAGCCCTTCTTACTCGTAGAATGGAGGAGTGGCGGGCTCTTGATGCCAACGGATTGCAGTGAGTGTTTAGCTGATATGGATCTCCACCAACACAAGGCTTCTTATGCTCTGGTTATGATTCAGGGCTATGGAAGCGTGTTATTATGTGTCTTTGTATTTTAGTTGAATAGACGTGCATTCCAGCACCTCACGAGCCTGTTTTTTTTATATAATATGCACGTACCCACGCATGAATGCGCACATGCACATGCACACACACACATGCTTCTTAAGAAAACAACACCACACACACATCGTGCGTGCGCATACATAAACCATACACACGCAGCACTGCATGCACGTGCCACTAACACATACACTAACACACACACACACTATATATATATATATACATATATCACTATACATATATATATATTATATATATATATAATATATAATAATATATATAATATATATAACACAATAACACACACACTAATACTTACACATACTAACACACACATACACACTAACACACACACACACACACACACACACACACACACACACACACACAACACACACACAACACACACACACACACACACTCACTCACTCACAAACACACACCGAAAAGTCACCACTATCCACACCCCTACCTCCACCCACCATTCTTACCCCCCCCCTCCCCCCACAACACACACACCACCTTTCCATCCACCCACATACCCAACCACCCACTGACCCACAAACCCACAAATTAATTCCTACTCATGCCATCCTAATCTTGATTTTCTCTCTCCCTGCACCCCCCCCCCCCCCCCCTTCTGTCCCTACCCCCCCAATACCAAATCCCAGACCAATTTTTTCCCCCCCAACAGCTACTGCCGCTACTACCACTACTACTAATACCACACCAACATCAATTTTGTTCTGTTCAGAAGCACACCCCAGTACGCCCTAGTACCTCCATAAGGGATACCCTTGTCTGACCTACTTGCTCAACTTTCTACTACCAAGTCGGGTTTACCCCCATGGTGGTTTTTTTTTGGAGGGGGGTGGTGAGGGGGGGGGGGGGGGGGAGGAGCAAATTTACACAAGGACAGTGTGCCATCTCCCGTGCCATCTCCCGTGCCATGTTGACCGGACCTGACTGTACTGTGCCATTCAGAATTGTCATAATAAAACAGTGCCCGGACAGTAGTAGTAGCAGTATTTTTTCTTCTCTTCTCTTCTCTTGTCTTGTCCCAGAGCACTATCGATGTAGTACTAGTCATTACTGGGTATTGGTTTTTTTGCTGATGGTGGTGGTGGTGGTTGTGGTGCTGGTGGTGGTGCTGGTGGTGGTAGTGGTGGTACTGGTGCTGCTACCTGCGTGTGTGTGTATGTATGTATGTATGTGTGTGTAGTGTAGTGGTAGATTTTTCTGTGGTATATTGTTTGCTTCTCTCTCTCTCTCTCTCTCTCTTCCTCTCTTCTGCTCTCTCTCTCTTCTCTCCCTCTCTCTCTCTCTCCTCTCTCTCTCTCTCTCTCTCACTCTCTCTCTCTCTCCTCTCTGCTCTGTGTGTGTGTGTGTGTGTGTGTGTGTGTGTGTGTGTGTGTGTGTGTTCTTCATTAATTTAACGTCTTTTCACATTACGTGATCTTAGACTATGTGTCTATGTGTCTGTGTTTTTGAATGTGTGAGTAAAGGTAAAGAAGAAATGACAAATATTCCCACTTCAGTTTTCCTTAACTCACATAAGTGATATTACCACACGGTAGATGCTAGAAGTGCAAGCCCCCCCTCCCCCCAAAGAAAAAAAAATCTCTTCTCCAGGAGAGAAAACAATCCATGGTTTTCTTTACTCAAATACACCTACCTGCTGTTGGTCATCACACTATGCTACTGGACCATACAGTGTTTCCACTGTTATCTAATCTTTTTCTAACAAATCATGGCTTAGGCAAAGAAATTCTATCACTCTATTATCATCACTGGAATGGCTTGAGTAGTTAGAATTGCTATTCTATGACATGATCGCTATCATGAAACCGAAGATCCGAGTTAACACAGAGGCATTCGCTTGAGGATGGTTTTCTATCGGAATTAACATTTCTTCCCATCTGGTACCCCTGCACGGTCTTTAGATGAGAACAAAACTCGAAGTCCCCTGAGCAAACGCATGCATTATATCTTGCCCTCATGTTGAAGACCTAACCCATCTTTTGTAGAACAGTATGCCAGCTATGGCCTGTGATATAGCTGATAACGAATAATTATACCCGATATGTATGTAGCCTGAAACCTGGAAAGGGAAAGGCTCTGATGGGCTTTTCTTCTCTCTCTTCCCTGCGTTCTCTTACCGGATGGGATGCGTAATGCTTGACCTTCTCCTGCACTTGGCATTCTGCAGGAGGTCTGCCCACTGGCCTCAGCCGACACGTTCCGACTTCAGATCAGCTTATTTTTCGTGTGCCGGAGATGTGCAGGGTATGTTCGTGTTTCTGTAACCCACCGAGCGCTGACATGAATTAATCACGAGATCTGCATATTTAAATTTTTATTATGTATATACATGGCAGGAATTAAGGCACTGGTAGGTCTACAATTTAAGGTTAATTTGGAGATCGAAAAAATCTCAACATCGTAAATTCACACCGTACGCCGCTACCGAGATTCAAACCTATGACTTCAAGAATTAAGGCACCCGCAGGTCTACAATTTAAGGTTAATTTGGAGATCGTAAAACCCCCCACATCCCAAATTCGCATCAAATGCCCCTACCGAGATTCAAACCTATGACTTCACGGATCCAAGCGAGTCTTCTTCTTCCTCGTCGTTGAACGCTCAGACAGCAACTCCTGAGGCCCTGACAAATGCTGCCGTTCGCTGAAGGCCCTCCAGGGATCCGAAGAGTTATCCAAAGGATTAAAATCAAATTCTTTAAGCATTCAGCTGTAACGTCTGTCTGTCAGCAGGTTCAATGTGACCAAAACACACACGGCCTGAAACTTCACGTCCAGTGCCCTCCTGACTTCTCAAGGAGCTTCTGGGGAAGTCAAGCCAAGTCAAAGTTAGGCTATCCTTACCATCAATAACTATTCTCCCTCCTCTTCTGACCCCCTCCACTCTCTCCACATTCTCTACCCCCTCCCCCATCCCTTGTTCCCCCAGTCAGGGAACAGCAACGGAATTGGAGGCTGGACACCACAAGCGCATCAACTAATTAATCCGGAGAGAAATTGCAGCAGCAGCAGCAGTTATTACACTGATGACTTTCCAGCATGCTGCGTGTGCATGCATGTTGTGTCAGGTGCTTATCTCCCCTTACAGCATCCTGTTGCAGCCACGCTTACGCACAGGTTCCCACAAATGAAATATATAGGGCTGACCTACATGCCATCCCTGATAATTACGTAAGAGTGCGCTTGACCCAGAGATGTAGAGAACAATAGGATGCTTTTCTGTTTCTAATGATGTGTACTTCAGAGATATAGAGATTAGAAGGATGTTTATGTGCTTCTAATTATTATACTCGAAAGATACGTACTCCAGAGATATAGTGAGCAAAAGGTTGTTTATCTGCTCCCAGTTATGCATTCCAGAGAGATATGTATTTCAGAGATATAGATAGTAAAAGGATGTTTATCTGCTTTCAATTACATAGTCCAAAGATATGTTATATATGTTTGTTCGTCGTGTTCGACGATGACTTCCAAAATAGCAGAGAAGGCAGCGACTGTTTCGGAAATTGGGCAGAAATTTGATTTAAGTGGAGATGCCTTGCCCACAGCACACCCCCACTCTCTCGGCCAAGAGGGCATAAGGACAAGCAGCGTTGTAGATGTTCTCTAAAGGCCAACTAGGCCCCAGGGCTTCAGCACATAAGGACGGTGCGAGTCAAGCCTCCTAGTCAGAGAGTCATAGTCGATCACTAAAGACTAGGCTGTAAAGCGGAATTCCATGAGTGGGAAAGCCACTGGTCATACAGCCTCTCACTTTGCTGTTGCCCCCAGCATCACTGGTTGAATCAAGAACTGTGATAAAGCCAAAGCACTGAAGGAAATAATATGTAATTCACAGACATAAAGAGTAAAAGGTTGTTTATTTGTTCCCAGTTATGTATTTCAAAGATATATATTCCAGAGATATAGAAAGCAAAAGGATGCTTATCTGCTTTCAATCATGTACCCTTGTCTGCTTTTTCTGTTTGTGTCTTGAATATTTTGTTGAATGATCTCTGTTTTTTATGTGCTATTATTTGGATAAAACATTTCAATGTTTAGTCAGAATCCATGCAACCATGGTAATTTTTTTAAATTTTCTTATATTTCCAGCGTTGTGACCCTGATGACACACGCCATGATGGTCTTTAAAGATGGATTAAAAAAAAGTTTTTAAAAAAACTTCTTTACCATTTCTTTCTTTCTTCCTTTCTTTCGTGATTTTTTCTTTCTTTATTTATTTAGGGTAAAGACAGTAGATGGAGAGAGGTGTAGGGGTTGTAGGTTATGTGGTTTTGCGTTTTCTTTCTTTCTTTCTTCATTTTTAAAGTTATTCTTGCCCATATGAGAGACATGAAACGACGCACAGATTTAAAAGCAGGAAATAGATAGATAGATAAACAGATAGATAGATAGATAGATAGATAGATAGATAGATAGATAGACAGACAGACAGAGAGACAGATAGACATACAAACAGACAAATAGAGAGAGGAGGACAGAAGCAGACGCGGAGAAAATACAGAGAGAGAGAGAGAGAGAGAGAGGAAGAGAGAGAGAGAGAGAGAGAGAGAGAGAGAGAGAGAGAGAGAGAGAGAGACAGACAGACAGACAGACAGACAGACAGACAGAGCCGGACAGAAAAACAGAGGGAGAGAGAGAGTGAGAGAGAGAGAGACAGACAGACAGAGACGGACAGAGTGGGGAGAGAGAGAGAGAGAGAGAGAGAGAGAGAGAGAGAGAGAGAGAGAGAGAGAGAGAGAGAAGAGAGAGAGAGAGAGAGAGAGAGAGAGAGAGAGAGAGAGAGAGCACCTACGATGTTTTTAATTTTTTAGGTCCAGCTGTCACAGACATTTAGCCCTCAAAATTTGGGGGCAAGGATTCCCTCCTCCCTGTTGTGTCTGTCATCATCTGCTTTTATGGGCAGCATGCTGCCAACATTCACACACACACACACACACACACACACACACCAACACACACACACCACAACACACACACACACACACACACACACACACACACACACACACACACACACACACACACACACACTTGAATGTGCATGTCGGGGGGACGGGATAGCCTGGTGGTTAGAGTGATGTATTCGTGATCTGCTGACCCGGGTTCGATTATCGTTCAAGAGGATTTTTCTTCTGGAGTTAACATCAGTGCCGACTCCACTCTCCCCAAAAGTCCTTCGGATGAGACTATAAATTGAGGTCCCGTGTGCGAACGCACGCAGAGCATCTTGCGTACACATCAAAACCCGTCCCGCTTTTCGAAGGAGCAGGCCATTGTGTGCCGGTGGGAACAGATAACAGAATTTACAAAACCGCATACACACGGGGACTGGAGGGAAAAAAGGACATAAGTGCTTATTCCATTATCCTCGATATAAAAGAATAAAATGTAAATATAAAGAAAGAAATAAACACACACACACTTTGATGTACATGTATGCACGATCATAACATTCACGTAAGTAAAATAAAACTCACGTATCAACGTTTAGGAATGGGCCCAAGCGAAAAGCTTTCGTAAGCTAATGATGTAAGCTAACTACTCCGATCCCCGAAACCTACATTAAAATAAGATACAAGAGAAGTAGGGTATTTACTATCATAAGGGATTAATTGTATACCAAAGCTAGGTAGAATGAAGTACAGAGATTCAGATTCTTTCCTGAAAGCAACGTTCTCTTAGCCAAGACTTACGAACTCAATCTCTCTGATACTTTTGTGACTTGGTCTAGACAAAATTATAGTTGCCACTATACTTCTGCCGCTGTTTCTGCTGCTACTGCTACTGCTGCTGCTGCTGTTTCTGTTGCTCTTGCTGCTGCTGCTGCTGTTGCAGGTTCTGATGTTGCTGCTGCTTCTGTTGCTGCTGCTTCTGCTGCTTCTTTGCCTATCATTTCCTGTAATTCTCTGCTGGAACTATCAATCAAATAATGCGGTGCCTCTACATCATTTTCCATTCAAAAGCCCATTGTGCGTTATCCATCATGTAATCTATTTCCTCTGCTTTGTCCGCCTATCCTTTTCCCCCCTGTTTGTTTGTCTTTTAGTGTGTATGTCTATCTGTCTGTCTATCTGTCTGTCTGTCGCCTTCTCTGTCTTTTTATCTGTCTCTGTTTCTTTCTGTCTTGTCCCTCTTAAGGGCGGAGACTGGAGGTTAAAAAAAAAGCACATGAGTGCTTATTCATTATCCTCGAAATGAAAGAACTGATTGATTGATCGATTGATTGATTTATTGATTGTGTCAGTGTTTGTCCGTCTGCATCTGGGTCTGTCTGTCTTTCTGTCTGTCTGTGTGAACATTGTCTTTGATTGCTTTTATATGTCAATTTTCTTTTTTTTTTTGTGTGAGGGAAAGGATGAAAAAAAAGTTGTATAAACTTAATCTTTTACCCCAAAAAAGATCATTTTGACTTGACTTGACTTGTCTGTCTATCTGTCTGCACCTGGGTTTGTCTTTGTGTCTTTGTCTCTGTCTGTCTCTCCCCCACTTTATCTCTATGACAATCTGTCTCTCTTTTCTGTGCCCTCCTCACCCTTTTCTGTCTGTCTCTCTTTTTATGTCCCCCTATCTCTGTCTTTCTCTGTCTCTCCCGATCTCTCACTCTTTCTCCATTTCTTGTGCTTTCTTTTCTATTTTTTTTTCTCTCTCTCACTGTGTGTGTGCGCGCGCGCGCGTGTATACGTGTGTGCGTGCGTATATTTTATAGTTATTCTTTTATATCGAGGATAATGGAAGAAGCACTCATGTGATTTTTTACATCCACTCCCCGTGTATGCGGTTTTGTAAATTTTGTCATCTGTTTCCAACGGCACTCAATGGCCTACTCTTCCGAAAAGCGGAACAGGAGTTAACGTGTACGCAAGATGTTCTGCATGCGTTCGAACACGGGGCCTTGGTTTATAGTCTCATCCGAAGGACTTTGATATTCAGTTCGATTTTTTTGTCAAACTGGGAAGAAAGGGCGAGGCTGGGAATCGAACCCAGAACCTCACGGTTAACTTGTTGGCAGGCGAACGTCTTAACCATCCTGCCACCTTCCTTCCGTACATGCATGCGTGCGTGTATGCGTGCATACGCGTGCGTGCGTGAGTGTGCGTGTACGTGTATGTGTGCGTGCGTGCGTGCGTTAGTGTGTGTGTGTGTGTGTGTGTGTGTGTGGATGCGTATTTATGACTTAGCTGTGGCAAGCGTTTGGCAGAGAAGTGATGTATGGAGGAGGACAGAGTCTGCTGCGAGCATTGTCCATCCCTATCGCCCCGGGGCCATAGGGAGTTTCAGGACATAGCCAGCTGCTCTCTGGGCTTTTCTATGTCAGCCTTAAACATTGGATCACGATACTCTCTGTCTGTCTCTATCTTTCTGTCTGTCTCTGTCTGTCTATCTGTCTCTCTCTCTCTCTCTCTCTCTCTCTCTCTCTCTCTCTCTCTCTCTCTCTCGCTCTCTGTGATTGTTTATTCTTCTGCTTGCTGATGATGTCATCCTGCTATCTGAAACTGTTGTAGGCTTACAACAGCAGCTGAATAGCTTAAGCAGTGCTGCAACAGCACTTGATCTTAAGGTTAATCTGAATAAGAGTAATATTGTTGTATTCAGAAAAAATGGTTATTTAGCTGCTCACGAAAAATGGCTGTACAATGGAAAAGTCATGCCTGTGATTAATGTATATAAATATCTATGAATCTGTTTTTCTACAAAGCTTAGTTTCACAACTGCATGTACAGATCTGGCAAGTCGAGGTAAAAGAAGCTTGTTAATTGTTTTGAAAACAATACGATTATTGAATAATAATGCTTTTGACTTGTTCATTAAGATATTTGATGCACAAATACAACCCACTGTGCTATATGGCGCGGACATTTGGGGACTGGATGCAGCTGTGACACATTGTGAATCAGTACACCTCTTTGCTTTAAAGCAGTTTTTAGGCTTAGATAGACGTAACCCTAATGATCTTGTTTATAGTGAAACCAATAGATATCCTCTCTCTATTAATGCTGCTGTAAGATACATTAGATATTGGATTAAGATTCTGCATATGGATGAGTGCAGGTTACCTTTTAAGTCTTACAAGATGCTTTATGATCTAGATGTCAAGGGGAAAAGCACCTGGGCTTCACAAATACGTACCTGTTTATGTGAACTTGGCTTTGGGTTTGTTTGGCTCAATCAAGGTGTCGGAAATTGTAGAGAGTTTATCAAGATTTTCAGGCAAAGACTGATTGGCTGCCGTTGGCAGCAGTGGAGTGGTCATATACAAAACAGTGAAAGATTTCAAATGTACAGACAATTTATAGGTTCACACGATGTCAAACCTTATCTAAAGCTTGATATGGACATACATTTGAAAAGAATTATGTCCAGGTTTAGACTTGGTGTATCAGACATAAATGTTCATAAATTTAGGTATATAGAACATGATGATGATGACCTCATGTTGCTATGCCCATTATGTAAGCAAACAGTGGAAGATGAAGTTCATTTTATGCTGTGCTATCCAGTTTTAGAAGATGTAAGACAGAATTACATTCCGGTAAAGTATAGTAGACAGCCTAATTTATTTAGATTCTGTCTACTCATGACATCTAGTCACCCTGAGATTGTGCGCAGCCTTGCTTTATATTTGTGTAAAGCCTTTAGAAGAAGAGATATCTTGGTTTCTTAAGTCATATTTTTTGGAACTGATTTTTTATTGTGGTAGTTGTGGGTATCCATTAACTTTTTTTGTTTTTTTGTTTTTTGTTTGTTTGGTTGGTTGTTTTTTTTGGTGTTACTTATTTTTCTCACTAAAATACTAAGCAGTTTGGCAACCCCCCTTCATGTATGGGCTAATGGCCTTTTTGTGAATAAATCTTTCGAGTTCGAGTTCTCTCTCTTTGTGAACACGTCTTCATCTGCCCGTATATATATATATATATCTATATATATATACATATATACATTTATATATATATGTGTGTATATATATGTGTGTATATATATATAGGGACCCAACATAAACTTTCCTCTATCGCAAAAACTTCAATAGAATTCGGCAATACGTCAGTTCCTTTGTCCAACTCTGTGAAGTATTTAGGAGTAGTTCTTGACAACACACTCTCTATCAAAAAATTCATCACCCAGACCTGCCAGTCTTGCTACTATCAAATACGGCGCATAAGCGCGATTGGCAAGTATCTGTCCACTGATGCAACTTCCAAGCTTGTCACATCTCTCATTCTTTCACGTTTAGACTACTGTAATTCTCTTTTGGCTGGCCTACCAGCATCATCTATCCACTCTCTTCAACGCATACAAAACTCTGCAGCTCGACTGGTCCTAAGAAAGAAAAAATCTGAACACATCACTCCTCTTCTGCGATCTCTTCACTGGCTTCCTGTCTCACAAAGACTGGAGTATAAAATCAATACCCTCTGTTTCAAATGCCTCCACAAATCTGCACCCTCTTATCTCTGTAACTGTCTTCATCTGTACACTCCATCCCGTTCCCTTCGTTCAGCCGCAGATACTTTGTACTTTCGAATACCCAGATTCAAACAAACCACTGTTGGCCGTCGCTCCTTCTCTGTTTCTGGTCCATCCACCTGGAATGACCTCCCTCTTTCACTTCGCCAAAAGCCTTCACTTGATACCTTCAAATCCAGCCTCAAAACACACTTATTTCCTACCTGAGACTTTCCCCCCAAATATCTGTCCCTAATTTTCAACAGCATCTTTCACCTTCTAAGTGTTGTTCCGAGTGGTGTGTGTGTGTGTGTGTGTGTGTGTTGTGTGTGTGTGTGTGTTGTGTGTGTGTGTGTGTGGTGCGCGCGTGCATGCGTGCATACGTGCGCAAGCATGGTTTTGAAATCTGTTGTTCATTATGTTTAAGGAGAGTTGCATGCCTGTAAATGATTGAGTGCAAGCGCTTCGATTTGTTGTTGTTTTTTTTTACAAGATTCAGCGCTATATAAATTCCAATATATTATTATTATTATTATTATTATTATTATTATTATTATTATTATTATTATTATTATTATTATTATTATTATTATTATATATGTGTGTGTGTGTATGTGTGTGAGGATCATTGTCTTTTTGTTTTATTATCTGTTTTTTTCTGCCTCTGTCTGTCTGTCTGTCTGTTTCTGCACCTCTATATCTGCCTGTGTCTATCTGTATGTGTGTATGTGTGTGAGGATCATTGTCT
>CM054143.1:51011162-51028662 GCA_028751875.1 Rapana venosa | reverse complement strand
ATCTATCTATCTATCTATCTATTTATCTATCTATCTATCTATCTATCTATCTATCTATCTATCTATTTATCTATCTATCTATCTATCTATTTATCTATCTATCTATTTATCTATCTATCTATTTATCTATCTATCTATTTAGCTATCTATCTATCTATCTATCTATTTATCTATCTATTTATCTATCTATCTATTTAGCTAGCTAGCTAGCTAGCTAGCTACCTATCTGTTTGTCTGTATGTCTATCTGCTATATTCTTTATTCTTTTACTTCTTTATTCTTCTATTTCGGGGATAATGGAATAAGCAATCACGTGCTTTTGCCCGCTTGCCTGTCTGTCTGTCTGTCTGTCTGTCTTTCTCTCTCTATCTACCTATCTATCTATCTATCTATCTATCTATCTATTTATCTATCTATCTATCTATCTGTCTGTCTGCCTGTCTGTTTGTCCCTGTCTGTCTGTCTGTCTGTCTGTCTGTCTGTCTATCTCTTTGACCAGGAGTACTCTCTAAGTTCCAGTTTCACTTCTGCAGAATAAAGATACTCCCTGTCTGTCTCTGTCTGCCTATATGTCTGTCTGCCTGTCTAGTTTTTGAGGATGCAGTATTTCCACATTCCAGTTATAAAGCTTACAAACAAACAAAGTCGTAAACAAAACAATTCCATAGACAAATAAAGTTCTCCCGAGCATGAAAACTGTTTAGAAAATATTGTAGGACTGGTTTGTTTGTGTTCACTTGAAAGCTTGTCTCTTCCTTTGCAGTCACTAGGGAGAGAGAGAGGGAGAGGGAAGGGGAGAGAGGGAGGGAGGGAGAGAGAGAGAGGGAGGGAGGGAGAGAGAGAAGGAGAGGGAGGGTGGGGAAGAGAGAGAGAGAGAGGGGAACAAACACACGAACGAACGAATAGAGGGTTATAGAGGGTTTTAGAATAAGAAGAAAAGTAGCTGTTTTACATTCAGCCATGAGAGATTGATTGATTGATTGGCTGATTGATTGATTGATTGATTGATATTCTTTATTTGCAAAGGTAACAGATAAGTATTGACATACTTTTTTTTTCATCCGGCCTTTGCTCTGAGTATGGACATCATTGACAATCGTAACTAATAACTTGAAGGTGAGAGAGAGAGAGAGAGACAGACAGACAGACATAGACATACATACATACATACACACACACATCCGTCCATCCATCTATCCATCCATCCATACATGCATGCATGCATGCATGCATACATACATACAGACAGACAGACAGACAGACAGACATAGAAACAGACATAGATACATACATAAATACATACATACACACATACATAAAGAGAGACAGGCATACATACAGAAAGACAGGCATACATACATAGAGACAGACAGTTTCCTCTGCATGTGTGTGTGTGTTGTGTGTGTGCGCGAGCGCGCGCGCGCGCGCGCGTGTTATTCTTCTCCTATTTCTACGGCACACAGTCCTTGATGAATGCGCAGAACCTAATTACTCATTTAGTTATTACCCCCCTTTCCTGTCATTTCCGGTACGATGCTTCCCAAAATGCTCTGCTGCTTTTTCGAATCTGTAGATCGATCCTGATCGAGTTACCCATCGCCCCCCCCCCCCCACCTTCCCCTCCCCCCCCCACCTTCCCCTCCCCCCCCCACCACCCCTCCCTTTTGATGAAAGAGATGTAATTCTCGAGAGGGGGGGTTCGCTGTCCGAGGCAGGGGCAAGGCAGCAATATCAAAATGTTACAGGGAGACAAACCACGAGTGATTGTGAGCATCATCCCCCCTCCCTCCTCCCCCTCCCCTTCCCATCCCTCTCCGCTCCCTCTCCTCCCCCCCCCCCCCCCCCCCCCCCCCCCCCCCCCCCCCCCCCCCCCCCCCCCCCCCCCCCCTGGACCATCTTTCCTGTCTTCTTCTTCTTCTTCTTCTTTGCCTGCTCATCTTCTTTGCTAAGAGTATTCTGGGTTAGTTTTGAAGGATGTTTGTAGTGTGGTTAAGTGATATGTGTGTGTGTGTGTGTGTGTGTGTGTGTGTGTGTGTGTGTGTGTTTGTGTGTGTGTACGTGTGTGTGTGTGTGTGTGTGTGTGTGTGTGTGTGTTGTGGTGTGTTTGTGTGTGAGTGTGTGAGTGTATGTGTGTATGCGTGTTTGTGTGTGTATATACGTGTGTGTATGTGTGTTCGTGTGTGTGTGGGTGTGTATGTGTGTGTGTGCGTGCGTGTATGTGTATGTGTGTATATATATGTTTGTATTATTTTTATCTTGTCGCTAACTGGATCAAGATGCTTAACTGCACAAACCTGGTTCGAATGTGATAGGGAATTTTTTTTTAACTGCTCCGCACATCGTGTTTATATCAACATTGATGAAAATACGACCTAAAATAACAAGCAATAACAAACTATTCATCAAACAAATATTTTGTTTACATTCACATAATTGAAGTCTATTTTTAATTGTCTTCATTTTAGGGTTGTGATTTCATGTAGGGTGATAGAAAACAGTATGGAAAACTGTTTAGTTATAGTTTCTAGTGACGTTTGGACGAGGTTCGCGCTGTTGAAGGCCTTAATCCAGTTAGTGACAAGAAAACCATTTAAGGACATCACAGAGGTTCCATACTTCCCATCTCTGTCTCTCTGTCTCTGTGTGTGTCTCTGCCTCTCTCTGTCTTCTCTCTCTTTCTCTGTCTGCCTGCCTGTCTGTCTGTCTCTATCAGTCTCTATCTCCCTGTCTTTTTGTGTGTCTATCTATCTATCTATCTATCTATCTATCTATCTATCTATCTATCTATCTATCTATCTATCTATCTATCTATCTATCTATCTAAATGCCTACCTATCTACCTATCTATCTAGCTATCTATCTATCTATCTACCTACGTGCCCATCCATCCATCCATCCATCCGCACATCCACCATCTCTCTCTGTCTCTGTCTCTCTGTCTCTGTCTCTGTCTGTGTTTATCTCTCTGCCTGTCTTCTCTGTCTGTCTGTCTGTCTGTCTGTCTCTCTTCCCTCCATTTTTCTTCTCTCTCTCTCTCCCTCTCTCTCTATCTCTCTCTCCTCTCTCTCTTCCCTCTCTACGCCTCCATCTCTCTCTCTCTCTCTCTCTCTCTCCCTCCATCTCTCTCTCTCTCTCTCTCTCTCTCTCTCTCTCTCTCTCTCTCTCTCTCTCTCTCTCTCTCTCTCTCTCTCTCTCTCCAGTCTCGTTGTGTTAACTACACTCCGATTCCCACCAAGATGCCAGAACTGGATTCACCACGACTGAAGACAGGAGGAGCAGAGGTCCTTGCTGCCTCAGCAACTCGATGATGGTAGGGGCAGGGTCCACACACACACAACACAACATACACAGAAACACACACAAATACACACACACGGACACCACATACACACGCAAGCACGCACGCGCGCACACACAAACACACACAAATACAACACAAATACACACGGACACACACACATACACGCGCGCACGCACGCGCGCACGCACACGCGCACACAAACACACAAATACACACACAAACCACGCACAGACACAGATGCACACAAACACACACCACACACGCACAGACACAGAAACACAAACACACACACAAACACACGCGCAGACACAGAAACACACACATATACACACAAACAAACACACACGCACACATACACACACAAACACACGCACGCACAAATGCACACACGCACACACACAGAAACACACACACGCACACATACACACACAAATGCACACAAATACACATAAACACACACACACATACAAAACACACACAACAATATACATTATCTTTTTTTCTCGCTTTTTTTTTCTTTAGATAGATGGCTTGATGAAAAAAGCAAATGCACTGCTTATTCAATGTACCATCTGAAAATAAAAGTTTGACTTTGACTTTGACTTTGACTTTGACACACACACATACCCACTTTCTCTCTCTCTCTGTCTCTCTCTCTCTCTATCTGTCTCTCTCTGTCTCTCTCTGTCTCTGGCTCTCTCTGTCTCTGTCTGTGTGTCTGTCTGTCTGTTTGTCTGTCTGCCTGTCTCTCTTTTCTTTTCTCTCTCTCTCTCTCTTCTCTCTCCTCTCTCTCTCTCTCTCTCTCTCTTTCTCTCTCTCTCTCTTCTCTCTCTCTCTCTTTCTCTCTCTCTCTCTCTCTCTCTCTCTCTCCCTCTCTCTCTCTCTCTCTCTCTCTCTCTCTCTCTCTCTCTCTCAAGTCTGCCCACATGGCATTGCAGGGTGGACATCCTAGTATCTGCCCAACCTTTAAAATAAATCACTCTTGATTCGTTGACTGGCTTCTCCCTATAAGCTCACTTGAGGTGTTGTTGAAGGATACTGCACTGGAATTAGGTTTTTTCAAGCAGTGTGTCTCTTGGGCCAAGTTGAACCTAGTGGAGTCCATCGTTTTTTTTCTATGTGGCATGCTGGGCATGTTCGTGCTTACTTTTCTTCAAAAATATGGATGATGTTATTTGAAGAAATTTGAGGATAATGAAGTTTGAAACTAATGGGAAAAAATTCGGATACCCTTTTTCCACTCCGTTTAATACGATATCGGCTGAAATTTTGCCTGATAAACACACACGCATACATGCATGCACGAACGCGCGTGCACTCACGCACACACACATCGCTCATCTCTCACACACACAACACACGCGCGCGCGCGCACGTACGTATGCACGCAATCACGAACGCACGCACACATACACACACATACACACAAACACACACACACACACACACACAACACAACACAAAACACAGACACACACACTCTCATAAACACACAACACACACGCACGCACACACACAACACAACACAATGCAACACACACACAACACACACTCATTCTCATATAAACACAACACACACAACACACACACACACACACAGACACACACAAACACACACACACACTCACAACACACAACACACATACAACACACACACCACACACCACGCGTGCGCACACACACACACACACACACACAGACACGCACACACACACACAACACAACACAATAAACGCAAACACACTCACGTACACACATCTCAGACTCACTCTCACATAAACAAACATAAACACACACAACAACACACAACACACAACACACAACACACACACATAACACACACACACACAACACACACACAACACAACACATACACACACACACCAGTCAAACGACACAAGCAGCCAACCAACAACAACAACAAAAAAACCCCTCACTGGCAGGGATAATGTTGCATCTAACTGTACCTCTCCTCTGCACTGCACTTCAAACACTCATTGTCCTAGGGGTAAACACGACGCTGCCCAATCCGTCAATATTTGTCTGGCATTTGCATCTGCTTTTTCGGGGGAGGGAGGAAAATACCGTATGTCTGAGAGGTCCTCTGATACAGGATTATTGCTAGTTTGACTGATTTATATTTGATTCCTGACTTAATGGTTTTATTTCATTGAAGTGGGGGTAGAGAGGGTTGAAGTGAGGGGAGAGAGAGAGATGGAGAGAGAAAGATAGAGAGAGAGAGAGAGAGAGAGAGAAGAGAGAAGAGAGAGAGAGAGAGAGAGAGAGAGAGAGAGAGAGGAGAGAGAGAGGAGAGGAGAGATGAGAGAGAGAGAGAGAGAGAGGGGAGAGAATTCTGAACACTGAAATGATTTAATTGCAAATCAGCCCTAGGCCACAATACAACATAGAAAAGAACATAGGAAAATATATGATATAACAGCACGTATCTATATTGTACAATCATTTGTTAATTGAAAATCATATACATCTCATGCTTAGTACAGTTCAAATGTTCAGGATAGTTGTCTAACCACAGTTTACATTTCACTGTTACTGTAATGATCAGAGTCAGAGACATTATTTTAAAAGGAGGAGATACAGAAAATCACGATCATGTTATGCCACAAATTCTTGATAATACGCAGTATAAACAAAGGTGAATATGTTTAAGTGGTTTAACAGACGTACACCATAGGATTGATTACCTTGTAGACTTCAAGTATTTTCTTCGGCCTATTGCTTGCATGAAACACATATTTAGATAAATTGTATCTGTGGATAGGATCAGTGGCTCTAAGTAACATGTGCAGAGGAAGTTCTTTTGACTCTTTTAGAAATTTGACCCTTAAATCTTCATACTTAGCACAAATAAACACAACATGTTTTTCATTTTCGATCGGGTTCACAAAATGTACAGAATTTATGGGGACGGGATAGCTCAGTGGTCGGAGCACTCGCTTTCCCCCAGCCAAGTTAAGCAGCGTCGAGCGTGGTTACCAGTTGGATGGGTGACCGTTTGCGCGCCTTGGCTTCAGTACAGTTCCCCCAGTTCACCCAGCTGTAAATGGGTACCTGCCCTCTTTAGGGTCAGGGAAGGTAAAGCAGCGAGGGAGAGGAGATGGGCGCCGCCCTCAATATGCTGGCCCTAGAGAAGTGAGGTCTCTGACGCCTCGCTCCCCTACGACCTTATAGGTTATGGGACTCCTTTACCTTTACCTTTACCTACAGAATTTATCACGAACAGATTCACTATAGCGATGTACATTGTTATTCAGTGGGAGTACATTAAACCTTAATTGCGTGATGGCAACACGAAAACAATAATTTTCAATGTCTAGAACATAACTTTCTTTTTCGAAAATAGTCTTAAATGATCTATACGGTTGATATATATCACGATCTCTTATTGTTCCTGACCATTCTTGAATAAACATATCGATGAGTCTCTGTTTAATTATGCTTAGAAACGTTTTCACATCCCCAACTCCCTGCTGCAACCAAACAATGTTAAATCCAGTTAAGCATAGGATTTCTCGTATTTTCGAAACCCAGCACTGTTTTCCTGAGTTGTCTAGTTGTGCAACAGCATTTGACAGGCCTTGTATGGTAACCGTTCATTATTCATCTCTAATCATTTGAACCAATGTCTCATGCAGGCAGTGGGGGGAGGGGAAAGAAGGAGGGGGAGAGGGAGAGATAAAGAGAGAGAGGGGAGATGGAGAGAGAGATGAAGAGGGAGAGAGGGAAACGGAGAGAGAGAGAGGAAGAGGGAGAGAGAGAGAAACGGACAGAGAGAGGAAGAGAAAGTGTGTGTGTGTGTGTGTGTGTTGTGTGTGTGTGTAGAGAGAGAGAGAGAGAGAGAGAGAGAGAAGAGAGAGAGAGAGAGAGAGAGAGAGAGAGAGAGAGAGAGAGAGAGAGGAGTTACGGAAACTCAGATAGTTCTGATACCAGGAACTAGTTTCACACATGCAAACAAAGTTGGTTGATCCTCTTCAGTCCAGATGTGGCTTACAGGAAAAGGGTGGAGAAGAGAGAGGATTCTAAACCGCTCTTCCATGATGCCGATGTTTTCCAATCGCCCTTGACACAGCTAGCGCCCCCTCGCGAGGAGAGGATCAGTGTCGTCGAAGCGAGATAACTCGATCAGGAAGAATCAGCACACTCAGAAAGGAAGCAGAGCAGGCTGGGAGACACTGCACGCTCCAGAGGCAGACAGGGAAGGTCGATAATTAAGACCATGTTTTGCTTATAAGTATGATAATCTATGTTGAGATGTCCAAGTGGGTGGGTGACCATTTACGCGTCTTGGCTTCGGTACAGTCCCCCCCCCCCCAGTTCACCCAGCTGTAAATGGGTACCTGCCCTCTTAAGAGTGAGGGAAGGTAAAGCAGCGAGGGAGAGGAGATGGGCACCGCCCTCAATAGGCTGGCCCCTAGAGAAGTGAGGTTTTTGACATTTCGCTCCCCACCGACCGCACAGGTTATGGAACACCTTTACCGTTACTATGTTGAGGACTCTGACCCTTTAACTGCCAAGTAAAAAGGTTAACAGGTAAAGGCGTTTCCTTAATCTATGTGATAGTCTGGGAGTGACTTGTCAGAGACCTCAGCTCCTCCAGGGGGCCAGCATATTGAAGGCGGCGTCCATCTCCTCCCTTTATAGCTGGGTGAACTGGGGGCGGGGTGGGGGGGGGGGGGCTGTACTGAAGCCAAGACGCACAAACGGCCACCCATCCACTTAGTAACCATGCTCGATGCTGCTTAACCTTATCTTGGGTGAAATGAGTGCTCTGACCACAAAGCTGTCCCGTCCCCAAACTGTCAAGTACTTCCATTAAAAGGATGAGTTATCACATCATGCCATGCTTAAGAAAAAATAGATACACCTACAAATAATACCTTGGCATATTATTCCAAGAGAAATAAGGACAAGAAGACACACAGACATTAATACATAGGCATTAAGCACACACAGAAGAACCCACAACAAGAGCGTTGTCCTTGATGAATTCTGTACAAAAAAAATATTAGGGAAGGGCGTAGAAACAATCTCTTACACAGTCTCATAGGGAAACAAACACACATGCAGACGTGAAATTTTTGCTTGAAAATAATGGGTGGCGCTGCTCTAGTGGCGACGTGCTCCTCCCAGGGCGAGCAGCCCCAATTTCATTTCAGAAATCTGCAGTGACTAAAAGTAGCATACAATGCAACAGATCAAAGCAGACCTAAAGTGTCAGACAACCAACGAACCAAGCATAAAACTTGCCCCCGCCTCCTCCCCTTTCCTAGAAAAAAATCCCCCAAATACAAAAATCAACTTCTGGAGAGAGAGAGAGAGAGAGAGAGAGAGACAGAGAGAGACAGAGAGAGACAGAGAGAGACAGAGAGAGAGAGAACATTGCATGTAATCGTTATCATCCTCGGCAACACTCCCTAACATTTATTGTCTTACAGTGAATGTGACGCTGCCTGGTTTTTTCAATGTTTGTCATTATTTGTATCGATCCGCTTTAAAGAAAAAAAGAAAGATTGTCTAAGACGTTACTGTTTGATACACTGCCCACTACCTCAACTGATAACGATCGTGTTTCGGCATTTAGTCAAATTTTGAGGGAAAGAGTTAGGTGGGAGTTACAGGACGGTGGGGAAGGGTGGAGGGGGGGGGAGGGATAGAGAATTCGACAAAGCTAGGTTTCAGGTTGAAAAGATAGGATTTCATTGTAAGAAATCCTTTATGAATGGACGATTAGGTCTGTCGACACTGCCAGCCATTCCTCCACGCTGTGTTGTTGTTGTTGTTGTCTTCAATTTAACGTCTGTTCACTCTGAGTGATATTAGACGAGGGAAGTAGAAAGTGTAAAGGAGTTTAAAGAAGGGATAAGAAGGAGTGAAAGGAGAAAGGATTAAGAAATAGCATCCGTGTTGTTGTTTTTTGTTGTTTTGGTGGGTTTTTTGGGGGGGGTTTGTTTGTTTGTTTTTGAGGGGAAATAATAATAATAATAAAAACAACAACAAAACCCAACAACACACCTAGAAAAGTAATAATAATACTCTTAAACAGGAGCAAACTTTTAACTCAACAACGTAGAAAAATGAAATAATAATGTAACTACAATAAATAATCGAGTGGACTATGCAATAAACATCTAACAATGGCAAAGGCTAACTTTGAATTTTCAAATTTATTTTCCAGAGACTGTTCAGAAAATGTAGGTAAAAAAGATGTGTGTGTGGTGTGTGTGTGTGTGTGTGTGTGTGTGTGTGTGTGTGTGTGTGTGTGTGTGTGTGTGTAGGATGGGGTAGGGGTGGGGTGGGAGGTGGGAGAGGCTGAAAATGTCCCATTGTGTCTGTAATGATGATGATGATGATGATGATGATGATGATGATTGCAGACCTGTGTCTGCATTAGGTTATGGTACGGTAAGGAGAGAAGGAGGGACATGTACAGGATAGAGTGGGAGGGCGGTTACTGAAAATCGATTAATTAACTCTAAGAGCAGGAACAAACATCATGCTCGGTGTCAGTTGAAACCTTTCTTCGTTCAGAGAGGGTTACAGCAACAGGTGAAATAATCATGAAAGATGAATCTCTGTCTCTGTGTCTCTCTGTCTCTGTCTGTCTGTCTCTCTTTCTCTCTATCTTTGTCTGTCTCTGTCTTTCTCTCTCTCTCTCTCTCCCCTCTCTTCCTCTCTTCTCCCCCTCTCTGTCTCTCTGTCTGCCTGTGTTTCTGTCTCTGTCCCTGTCCCTGTCTACCTGTTTATCTGTCTCTCTGTCTCTCTGACTCTCTCTGTCTCTGTCTCTCTCTGTCTGTCTGTTTGTCTGTCTGTCTCTGTCTCTCTGTCTCTCTGACTATCTGTCTGTCTGTCTGTCTGACTGCCTGTCTGTCTGTCTGTCTGTCTGTCTCTTACTCTCTCTCTCCCTCCCTCTCTCTGTGCAACTTTTGATATTGTCCAGTTGCACCTGAGATAGCAACCCCACTCACCTTCCCAACCCACCCAACCACCAGCCCACCCACCCCCCTTTACCCTTACCCTCGCTCATTCGATCAATTCTTCTGTCTTTTTGTTTTTGTTCTTCTCAGCGCCAGATAATGTGATTAGCATCGATCAGCCCATACTCAGAAGGGCAATGGAGCATGCATGCTAGAAGCGCTACACCACATGCAGAACTGAAAGGAAAGGGGAGATAACTGAAATATTGCTGCATGAGCGATTAAGAATAAGTGCATGTCGGTGTTAGCATTTTTAAGAGGTATTATGACGCCATGCATGCCATGATTCATTCAAAGATTCTACCCTGGAAGTGTCAGAAATTTGCTGTTAATGCTCTTCAATAAAAAGGAAATACGCACTGTCTATGTTGTTTAATGTGTCTGATGGGCTTTCGGTTGAGGAGACGGATGTTGGCTGAGGATGGTAGACGCGAACTGGGGTATGCTCTAGTCTATTATTTTCAAGGATAATGGAATTATTACCCATGCGCTGCTTTACATCTAGTCCCCGTGCTTGAGCGGTTTTGTGAATTTTTACACCCATTCCCATCAGCACACACAATATACAATGACCTACTCTTTCGAAATGCGGAATATGTTTTAATGTGTGTACAAGACGTTCTGTGTGCGTTCACATAGGGTACCTCAGTTTATAGTCTCATCTGAAGGATTTGGAGGAGGGGGGGGGGGGTAGTGGAGTCTGCATTGATGTTAACTCCAGGGGATAAAGTCCATTGAAACGGGATTGGAGCCCGTGTCAGCAGATCACGAGCGCAATGTGCAACTCTCTAACCACCAGGCTATCCCATTCTCCAGTTAGTCGTGGAGACAGAGGCACACAGACAGATCTGATGACGACAGTTTTCCCAGGTAAAGTTGAGGCCAGAAGGAAAAAGAGGCAGACCACCAACATCCTACATTGCCAACATCACTGAGGTCAGTGGTCTGGGAGGAGGGCTACAGGAGATGGTAGAACTCAGCAGAGACAGAGAGAGATGACGAACCCTGGTGGCATTGTGTGGAGCTCCTACTGACGACAGCTGCGAGGAAGACAGCTGAGCTGATGTATCAATTAAAATAGTCTTTTGGGTTGTTACAGGGATTATACGAATTTGATGAGGGATGATGAGCGTCACAGGCCGTGAAACATGTACAAGCCAGGAGACAATGATAAAGAAAGTCTTGAAAAACTCTGCACTCATTTCTATTCATCCCCGAAGTCGGAATGCGGCTACCTTCGTGGTGAGCAAAAAATGATCGCATACACAAATTTCATCATTTATAAACCTTAGAGCTCTAACCGAAGAACGAACAAAAATAATCACCTTCAACTTGATTTTCCCAAACAACAATTAGGGTCCTGTTATGAACAGGCTGCTGCTTGCTCTGTCAATATTTTTCTGGCATTTGCATCTTGTCTAGGGGGAAATTAGCGTCGTGTTGTAGCACGTCCTCTGATGCATTGTCGCTAGCTTGACTGACTGATTCCTATCTGACTTCTGCCTGCTTTTTCTCATCTTTAGAGAGGTTGGGAAGGAGGAGGGAGGGAGGGAGGGGGCAGGGAATGAGAAGTCACACAAAGCCAGATTAGAAATTGTGAAAATAGGATTTTCATGTTTTGGACTTCTGGGGCTATTGTAGACATTATCAACCATGTATCTCTTCTGTAAGAGCTTCAAGTGTCCTGTAGTGTTTGTGATGATGATGAATGCGGATGTATGTTGGTAAGGCTTCTGGTGCATAAAGAGAGGTGAGAGAGAGGAGAGAGAGAGAGAGAGAGAGAGAGAGAGGGAGAGAGAGAGAGAAGAGAGAGGTGAGAGGAGAGGAGAGAGAGGAGAGAGAGAGAAAAATGGAGGATATTGTATTGTATGACACTTTAAGTTACGGAGTTAGAAGCTCTCTGTGGAATTTCGGCTGCTCATCCAGAAAAGAGAGAGAGAGAGAAGAGAAGAGAAGAGAGAGAGAGAGAGAGAGAGAGAGGTCGTTTGGTGTGTGTGTGTGTGTTGCCACAAGAGCAGTGCCACCCATTGAGGGAAGTAGGAAAGTGGTTACAAGAATTAATTCCTTTCAGTCACAGCAACAAAATTCACGCTTGAACAAACGTGGTTGTAACAGTTCTACACTTCAGAAGTTTCTAAAGGAAGAAAGGAAGTCATCTGATTTTGCCGTCCATAGCTTTTGGCATTATCAAGTTCACCTCAGACTGTACCCCCTCATGAGATTCAACTAAATGTCATCAAAGCAGGGTAGCCCCATCAGGATCTGCCAGCAGGCTGAAATGTTAGGGTTTGTTGAGTGCTGTGAAGCAGTCATACCAGAAGCTGACAAGCAAGGAAGAATTTGGCTAATACTTTCACTGAAAATTCAAAGATTGTAAAGGAAAAAGGTAAAGGTGTCCCATAACCTATGTGGTCGTAGGGGAGTGAGGCATCAGAGACCTCAACTTCTCAAGGGGCCAGCATATTGAGGGCGGCACCCATCTCCTCTTCCTCGCTGCTATTGTAAAGTACTTCATTAAAAACCTTGCACTATCCTACCAATAAATGTTTGTGCAAGAGGCTTGTAGATAGAAAATACAGATATAAACAAATAATACCAAGAGACAGAGCCGATCCGGAGATGGGAAGACCAGGACATATTGGAAAACAAAGAAGAAAATATATCAAAGATATCACCTGCCAACAAGTGAACCGTGAGGTTCTGGGTTCGATCCCCAGCCCCACCCTTTCTTCCTAGTTTGACGAAACAATCAAACTGAGCGTCAAAGTCCTTCAGATGAGACTATAAACCAAGGCTCCCGTGTGTGAACGCATGCAAAACATATTGCACACACCTTGAAACCCGTTTCGAAATTTCGGAAGAGAAGGCCATTGTGTGCTGGTAGGAATGAATGACCAACAACAAAACTGCATGCACACAAGTGTTAGAACACCATTCCCAAAGACAGAATGCCCCTACCTAAATGGTGGAGGACACACTCGTAAAAATCTCACCATTGGTGAACCTCGGAGCTCTAGCCGAGGAACGGAAAAAAAATCAGAGACAAAGTTGCAACAAAGGTAGCCATTCACTACAGAGCTTTCTAAAGCAACCACCCTCTACTGGTAAACGAACGCTGTTCTCTCTGTCCATGTCAGTCTGGCATTTGCATCTGGTCTGGGGAAAACTGCTGCCATGTCTGCATCGGATACCATGTTGCCAGCTTGACTGATTTCTATCCCATCTTTGTTGTTGCTTTCTTTCATTTTCCAACAAGGGAGAGGGGAGTACAGGAGGGACCAGACAAAGCCAGATTTGAGGTTGAAAGATAGAATTTCCACGTTAGAAATCCTTGTGGGTGGACTTGTGTTTGGCGAACATTGTCATGCCAGCCACTGATCTTCTTTTTATTTTTTGAGGCTGCGAGTGCCTGGCGGTGTTTGTAATGATGACTACAAATCTGTGTTTGTGTGAGTCAGCAAGAATGAGATGGGGGGGGGGGGGTGGGACATTGTGCAGGAAGGAGCAGGGATGATGCTTTAGAAAATCAATTCCCTTCAGTGGCGGGAGCAAGTTTCGCGTTTCAACACAACTGGATGACACTGCTCTCTTCACAGCAGGAGAGAGAAGGGAAAGGAAAAAGAGACGACTCCAAATCCCTCTTCCTGTGACTCTTGATACTGCCCAGCTAGCTACCTGCCCCTGAGACAGTGACTCTCTCTCTCTCTCTCTCTCTCTCTCTCTCTCTCTCTCTCTCTCTCTCTCTCTCTCTCTCTCTCTCTCTCTCTCTCTCTCCTCTCTCTCTCTCTCTGCCTGCCTTGAACCAGCGAGGCTCCATCAAAGCCAGGAAATGGTGCTGACGGTGGATTGGCACCCCTCAGAAAAGCAGCAAAGCATTGCTGTGAGACAGGACACTGGCAGGAAAGGAGCCGTGACTGAACTCTCTGTTCTGATGTTGTGACTCATCACAGATCGACCATTTCAATTTTCAGATAATTACATAGAAGTGTGCTCCAGCTAAAAGCGTGCACTGTCACCTGCAGTGCTTAAGCAATAGAATAGTGGTCGGACATAGCTATGAACAAATATGGACAGAGAGAGAGAGAGAGAGAGAGAGAGAGAGAGAGAGAGAGAGAGAGAGAGAGAGAGAGAGAGAGAGAGAGAGAAGAGAGGGAGAGAGGAGAGAGAAGAGAGAAAGAAAGTGATTGTTTTTATTATTCGTTTTATTTCGAGGATAGTGAAATAAGCGCTCATGAGCTTTTTTCATCCAGTCCCCGTGCGTATGCAGTTTTGTCAATTTTGTCATCCGTTCCCACCGGCACACAATGATCTAGCCTACTCTTTCGAAAAGCGGAACGGGTTGTAACGTGTGTGCAAGATGTTCGGCGTGCGTTCGCACACGGGACCTCGGTTTATAGTCTCATCCAAAGCACTTTTGGGGAGTGTGGAGTCGGTACTGATGTTAACGCCAGAGGAAAAACCCTCTTGAACGAGATTGGAACCCAGGTCAGCAGATCACGAATACATCACTCTAGCCACAACAGGCTACCCCGTCCCCCAATGAAACAAAGCAAACACAGAAGAAAACTGACCAGAGTCTGAAAAACATCACAGCATTTAATCGTATCCATCTTTGATTATTTTCTTTCTAATGTCAAACGTACATTGTAATAATACTTGATCTCGCGCCATTCATCTTAAGCTTGCATCTTCTTTGGCAGCAAAATGTTCTTGTCTGAGAGGTTGTCTGATTCATTGTCACCAGTTTTTCGTTTGTTTTCGTTGTTTTTCCGTTAGAGCTCCTAGGTTTGCCAATGGTGAATTTTTTGTGTATGCAATTCCTTTTGCCCACAGTTAAGACAGCCATTTCCAGACACATTGATGATGTCTAAACACAGCACCAGTGTGCATCCGAGTTTGATATTTTTTTTAATGATCTCTTTTTAACTGGCACGAATGTCCTAGCCTTCCGTAAAGCAGACACGGTTTTAACGTGTACGCAAGACGTTCTGCGAGCGTCTTCACACGTGAAACCGGTTTATAGTGTCATCCAGAGGACTTTTGAGAGAGTAGAGAAAGTACTGATGTTAACCCCAGGTGGAAAAATCCCCTTGTACGAGGGTCTCAGTGGTGGCTCGAACCCGGGCCGTCAGACCCGAGAGAGCAACGTTCTAACCACTAGGCTGTCCCTGTCCCCTTCTTGTCACTAGTTTGACCGGCTTCTGTCCCATTCATGGCTTCTTTTTTTTAAAGGGGAAGGGAGGAAGGAGAAAGTACATGGCGGGGAAAAAAGCGAAAAGGGGAAGATGGAAGGGGACAGAAAGACAAAGCCAGGTTTCAGGTTGTGAGGATGGATAGGGTTTCTATGCTGGGATTCCTTGTGTGGGTAGACCGCTAGTTCTGTGCACACTGACAGCCATTCATTTGGTCTGTGGGGGATGCCAGTACTTTGTAGTGACTGTGATGATGATGATGATGATGATGATGATGATGATGATGATGATGATGATGATGAACGCAGATCTGTGTGTGGATGAGGCTTCTGGTGCTGTGAGGAGGGACTGAGAGGGGGGAGAGAAGAGAGAGAGAGAGAGAGAGAGAGAGAGAGAGAGAGAGAGAGAGGAGAGAGAGAGAGAGAGAGAGAGAGAGAGAGCGCGAGAGAGAGGAGTAACAGGACATCAATCATTTATAGTGACAGGAACAATGTCCATGCCAGAGCAACTTTGGCAGACATTCAAAGGGTGGTTATAGGGATACGTGGAAAATGAGAGATGGTCACATTTATCTCTCTGTCTCTCTATGTTTCTGTATCCCCCCCCCCTCTCTCTCTCCAAGATGAAGAGAGTATGCACCTCGCTCTCTCTCTCCCTTTCCATCTCCCTCTCGCTGTCTCTGTCTCTGTATCTGTCTGTCTCTGTCTCTCTCTCACTCTCTCCAAGATGAAGAGAGTATGTACCTCTCTCTCTCCCTCTCCCTCTCGCTCTCTCTGTCTGTCTGTCTCTCTCTCTCTCCCTTTCTCTCTCCCTCTCCCCCCCCCCTCTCTCTCTCTCCCTCTCCCTCTCTCTCTCTGTCTCTGTCTGTCTGTCTCTCGCTCCTCTCTCTCTCTCTCTCTCTCTCTCTCTCTCTCTCCCTCTCCTCTCTCTCTCTCTCTCTCTCTCTCTCACTCCTGAAGCTTCTGATGTTACCCAGTTGCCCTTAGGACAACAAGCCTACGCTCTCCCCCCCCCCCCCTCCGCCTTCAAAGATGACAATCAGATCATCGCCATCCAAGTGGTCAGGATTGATCAGCACACTCACATAGGCAGCAGATCAGAGCAGGCTGGGAGCCAACGAATGACCTGCAGCTGGGATAAGAAAGAGAAGACTGCTGGTGCTTTTGTTGTGGGGGAAAAAGTCGATCGCCTTGAAGAGGCTGGAATCAACAGAAAACCAAAAGCTGACGAAATGACTTCTGTTGTTGTTGTTGTTGTTGTTGTTGTTTAGACAGGAAAGAGGAATTACGTCTGTTTGTTTTTAGTGTGTAGTTAAAGGGCGCATGTAGCACTGACATGAAAGAGAAGTGACTTCTTTATGTTTTCAGTGTGCAGTTAAAAGGCGCATTTAGCACTGAACTAAGAGTTATGATCTTTAAAGTTATTGATGACTCTACGACCTGAAATGTCCCAATTAGATCGTGTTGTGCTCAAGAACAGACACTATTCATATTATGTATGTGCTCTGAAAATGAGACTGGGGAATGATAATATGCTCCTCACTTGTCTCTGATAACACACACACACATACACACACTAAACACCACACACACACACACACACACATCACACACACACACACCACACACACACACACACACACACACACATATATATATATATATATATATATATATATAATATATTCTATAAACATACATACATACTACATACACTATATATTATATATAAATTTATAATATATATAAATATAATACTAATACATATTATTATTATAATATTTATATATATATGTATATAAAACACAATAAACTGGTCAATGAAAACAAGTGCAAGTATCCTATACAAATCAGTCATCATTTCAAAAGTGATTTCTTAAAGGTTTGTTTTTTTAAATCCTCTGAAATTTTGGTGACAGCATTTGGAGATAATTGCACTCAGGTCCACTAGATTTGCCCAACCTCAGTCCTGAGTTTCCACTCCCGGATGAGCAAAAAAAAAACCACACACCA
>CM054143.1:51001162-51006162 GCA_028751875.1 Rapana venosa | reverse complement strand
AGTGGTCGGAGCACTCGCTTTCCCCCAGCCAAGTTAAGCAGCGTCGAGCGTGGTTATCAGTTGGATGGGTGACCGTTTGCGCACCTTAGCTTCAGTACAGTTCCCCCAGTTCACCCAGCTGTAAATGGGTGCCTGTCCTCTTTAGGGTCAGGGAAGGTAAAGCAGCGAGGGAGAGGAGATGGGCGCCGCCCTCAATATGCTGGCCCCTAGAGAAGCTGAGGTCTCTGACGCCTCACTCCCCTACGACCTTATAGGTTATGGGACACCTTTACCTTTTTATTCCCTTTAAAGACATTGGTGAGTGGTCAGAAAGTGTAGAGATTCCCCCCTCTCTCTCTGTGCCCCCCCCCCCCCCCCCCGTCTGTTCTTCTTTTATACCCTGCTTGGCTGGATCGATTAACTGATTGAAAAACTAATTAAACAAGCTTCTAAGCATCTAGTTAAGTGACTAACTAGCTAATTCAACATTTACTGACATACTCGTCTATTAACTTATAATGTATACTGACGTGTGTGTGTGTGTGTGTGCGTGCGTGCGTGTGCGTGTATGTGTGTGCGTGCGTGTGTGTGTGTATGTGTGTGTGTGCGTGCGCGTGTGTGTCCTACAGATTATGCTTCAGGAGTTCAACGCCAAGAACGCACAGTTTCGGATCCTGCCACAGTACAAAGTCAAATCCGAGGGAGAAGTGGTATGTCATGTTGCGCTTCTTCTTTAAATTTGAGATTCGTATTGTGTTGTATTGTTTCGTATTCTTTTGTTGTGGATTTGTATTGTGTTATCTGTTTTGTTTATTTTTGTTGTGTGATTTGTGTATTGTTTAACATTGTTTTACAAATTCCTTTATGTTGGTATTATTATATGTTATGACTTGTTGTGGTGTTTGTTGTGTGTGTGTGTTGTGTGTGGGGTTAATTTGTTTGTATTGCTTTTGTTGTGTGATTGTCTAAGTTATCTTAAGTTTGAATACAGTTCATTTGCACAGTGTGATTGTATGGAAAGTGGTTTTAATTCTTTTGTTTTGTGATTTGTATTGTGTTGAAATTGTTTTGTATTCTTTTGTTGTATGATTTGTTTGTGTTAAATTGTTTTTATTCTTTTGTTGTGTGATTTGTATTGTGTTAAATTGTTTTATATTCTTTTGTTGTGTGATTTGTATTGTGTTAAATTGTTTGTATTCTTTTGTTGTGTGATTTGTATTGTGTTACATTGGTTTATATTCCGTCGCATTGTCAGTCGTATTGAGTTAGTTTAGGTATTTTCTTGTATTGTTTTTGTGTTTTTGTTTCCCAAATTTGATTTTTATTGTAGTATATAACTTTGTATTTTTGTTTTGTATGGTATTGTGTTGTGTTGTATTGTATTGTTTGTGTATTCTGTCGTATTGTCATTTGTATTGAGAGATTTTCTGTATTTTCTTGTGTTGTTATTTGTAGACCATGATTTGTATTTTGGTCTGTAGATTTGTATTTTAGTTTTGAATTGAATTGTGTTGTATTGCATTGTATTATGTTGTACTCTTTTGCATTGTATTGCAGTATATTGCATAATTTTGGAATGCTTTGCTTTGTATTTGCTACATAATTGCACTTTATCGTATTGTATGATGATCCGTATTCCGTATTGTACTGTTGTATTATGTTATTTTCTCTCTCTCTCTCTCTCTCTCTCTCTCTCTCTCTCTCTCTCTCTCTCTCTCTCTCTCTCCTCTCTCCCCCCCCTCTCTCTCCTCTACCCCGTTTTTTCACTTCTTTTTTCTTTGATTTTTAAAAAAAATTGTTTTATTTTTTTCCTGGCTGTTTTTGCTATAACGTAATGTACAGCTTTTTTCCCTTTTCTTTCTTTCTTTTTTTTCCTTCCTTCCTTCTTTCTTACCTTTTTTTTCTCTTTCTTTTCTGCTATTTTTTTCCTACTTCATCTCCTGCTAAGAGAACCCAGAACACTGGGTGCCTTGTACGGTTTTTGAAATCCCATTGATCACTTTAATTCTAGCTTTACAACACCAAAAGTTAAGAGCGGTTTGGAGGGAAATGCGTTTGGAGGGGGACGGGATAGCCTGGTGGTTAGAGCGTTGCGCATCGCGCTCGCGATCTGCTGACCCGTGTTCGAATCCCGTCCAAGGGGCTTTTTCCACCCTGGAGTTAACAACAACTACCCCTTCATCCCCCCTCCCCCTGAATCCTTCAGAAGAGACTACTAAAAACAAACGCACACATCACATCTTGTGCACTCATTAAAACCTAATTCGCTTTTTGAAAGAGTAGGCCATTGTGTGCTAGTGGTAACGAATAACAACATTAACAAAACCGCATGCACGTGGGGATTTGATATAAAAAGGTCACATAAGTGCTTATTAAAATTCGATGGAATTTTAAAAAAAATACAGGAAAAAGAAAGCTTCTTAAAGAATCTTTGGACCCAAAGGCCTCCTCTGATTAATTTTGTTTTTTCTCTCTGTCTAATTGACCGATTGTGTGTGTGTATTTTTGATTTTGTTAAAACTGTTAATCATTGACGGTTGCATGTGTAGGAGTGGGTTGAATGCAAACGCTTTGATTTGTTGTTGTTGTTTTTTCACAAGATATAGTGCTATATAAATTCCAGCTATCATCATCATCATCATCATCATCATCATCATCATCATCATCATCATCATTATTATTATTATTATTATTATTATTATTATTATTATTATTATTATTATTATTATTATAATAATATTTTGTAAACCGTTTTTCTCAAAAACTTTCACATATACGCACATCCACAGGTGAATGGATGTGTGCTTTTGTGCACTGTTCCTCATGAATAGACATGCATAGGCAACTTCAAACAACACACACACACACACACACACACAACACACCCACACACACACACACACACACACACACACACACACACCACACACCTCACAATCCCCCCACACACCCTCACACCTCCCACCACCACCACCACCATCACTACCCTCCACAGCAAAAACACACACCCACTCACATACCCACCCTACCATCCAACCAACCAACCAACCCACATAATACAGTATCCATATCAGCAATAACTCACTCCAGACAAACAGACAAACCAGACCAGACCAGACCAGACCAGACCAGACAGACAGACAGACAGACAGTCCAGACAGACCAGACCAGACAGACCAGATAGACAGACTTCTGCACTGCTCCTATGAAGAAAAACCCCCCACAAACAACCGACCCCAGCATTGGAGTGAAACACAAGACGAGCCATTGGGAAACTGGGGGTTAATAACGGCCATCAGTTATCACACGCAGACGACTGGACAAGGCTGACACTTCGTGGGCCATTGAAAATGAAGGAGACAAGTCTGCTGTATTCTCACCGTTGACAAAGATGGACTTCAAGGGGGTCAGGGTTGTTTTTTAGGTGGGGCGGGGTTGGGGAGGGTTTTGGCGGGTGGGGGGGGGGGGGGGGGTAATTTTCTTGGTTAGAGTTCCGAGGTTCACCATTGGTGAGATTTTGTTGCGCATCCAATCGGTTTTTGTGTGTGCTTTTTTTGCCTCACATAAAAGTAAACCACATTCGGGCTTAAGGCATTATGCTGGGTATGTTCGTGTTTGCGTAAACCACCGATCGTTGATAGGAATTATACAAAAGGTAGGTAAAGGAAAAGGTGTCTTATAGACTACTTGTATGTGGTCGTAGGGGAACGAGGCCTCAGATACCTCAACTTCTCAAGGGGACAGCATATTGAAGGCAGCGCCCCATCTCCTCTCCCTCGCTGCTTTACCTTCCCTGACCCTAAGGAGGGCATTTACAGCTGGGTGAACTGGGGGGGATGCTGTACTTTAGTCAAGGCGTGCAAATGGTCACCTATCCAACCACGCTCGATGCTACTTAACATTGGCTTGAGGAAAGCGAGTGCTCTGACCACTGAGCTATCCCGTCCTGAATTATATACAGCATCTTTACGGTGCACATTTGATCTTCTGCATGTGTACACATACATGAAGAGAATTAACACACTGGAAGGGCCTGTTCTTGAATTTGACCTGAGAGATCGAAAAAATGCGGTGCCAAGATTCACACCGCCGACTTTATGGACCCATGGGATTAAAGCCAAACGGTCTTAACCACTCGGCTATAGCGTCCTCTAGGGGTCAGTTTGTTGAAAGCGCGGTTGCATCAGGGGCGATGGACTGACCCTGTCCTGCGTGTCGGCCTGACCGAAAGTTGAAATCCGCCAAACAATTTCTGAAGTTTGCGTCCGACGTGTGAGCAACATCGGTTGTACGTAGTTGGCCAACTTTACTGTCCATGCAACTACAGTCTTTAGGTCAATCTTAGCTGGTATATCGCTTGCGAGGGTTTCTTTTTTATTTTAGGTGAATACGTTTACGCTGAGACAGAGAGTAACAAGGGATGAAATCGTAACTGTGCAGAATTATGGACCTGTCTCTTTGTACCGTAACTCGTCTGCAAATCGAGGGGCCGGTCCCGCTGATATTCTTCCTCATTCTGAAACGTTTTTCATTGTGAAGGGAATCAGCAGCAAATGACTGTCTGTTTAAACGGTAATTGAGCTAGCTAGTTTTATGTCCAATCAATCATTATCTCTCGTTATTTTGCGTTACGTTGTCTTTAGCTGAGATTTCAATATTGGGGCAAGGCCATCATTGCAATGATGATCATAACTGTGACGAGGATGCACCACAGTCAGAACATCTTTTCGAACGTGGTATTATCGGACAGCGGTACGATAGTCAGCTCGAACAATTACAATCATACAGCTGTAATTGTCTTTCATCAAACTAACACCTGTTAGTATTTGAATGGGTGGTCTAGAGGTAACGCACCTGCCTAGAAAGCGAACAATTACAAGTTTGATCCCAGTTGTGCTCGAAATTCCTTTCCACTGGACCTTGGGTGGTCGTCTGGGTGCTAGTCTTTCAGATGAGACAATATATGAATGTTCCGTACGCAACAGGCATTCAGAGGACCTTATAAAAACCCACGGCCACAT
>CM054143.1:50983662-50996162 GCA_028751875.1 Rapana venosa | reverse complement strand
ATCAATATCATTGTTGTCATCATCAATGTCATCGTCGTCGTCACCCTCCTCCTCCTCATCGTCGTCATCATCGTCATCATCGTCGTCGTCGTCGTCGTCGTCATCATCATCATCATCATCATCATCATCATCATCATCATCATCATCATCATCATCATCATCATCATCATCATCATCCAAGAGTCCTGAGCATTAACCATTGTGCCAAAGTGGCGAATTGTCTTTACACTTTTTTTCTTTTTATACAGAATTTGTTATGGTTTTGCCCTTTGTATACTTTTTGATCCCCATGTTGTTTTTTCCCCTCAAAAATACAGCTTCTATAGTGCTAGTGTAGCTTTTGACTAACCTACTAATGTATGTGTTAGATTTGTGTGAAAATTTCTTCATATACTGAATAATGATTATTAATTTTCCACCGTAAGTGTGCTTTTACTAACTTTTCGCTCGAACATAGTGCTGTGGTTGTCAATCGTGCAGCTATTCTTTTATGATTAGTATAGCATTGTAATTTAAAGTAAAGTAGTGTGGGTTTGATTTTTGACACGATACATACACCATACACAGACGCCTCCGCGCTCTCTCTCTCTCCCTCTCTCTCTCTCTCTCTCTCTCTCTCTCTCTCTCTCTCTCTCTCTCTCTCTCTCTCTCTCTCTCCCTCTGGCTATTTGACCCATCTTTTTTCTTTCATTTTTTTTCATCAATGTTATTGCCATATTTTGACGATGCTTGATTAATATGATTGATTAGTTGATTTACTGATTGGTTGATTGGTTGATTGATTAACTTGATACCTTAAAATCCAGCCTCAAAACGCACTTATTTCCTACCTGACACTTTCCCCTCATATCTGTTCCTACTTTTCAACAGCATCCTTCATCTCCTTCATCACCACCTAAGTGTGTGTGTGTGTGTGTGTGTGTGTGTGTGTGTGTGTGTGTGTGTGTGTGTGTGTGTGTGTGTGTGTGTGTGTGTGTGTGTGTGTGGTGTGCGCGCGCATAAATTTGAAATATCTTATGTTATTTGAGGAAAGTTGCATGCGTGTAAATGATTTGAGTGCAAGCGCTTCGATTGTTTGTTTTACAAGATTCAGCGCTGTATAAATTCCATATTTTTCATTATTATTATTATTAACTCATTTTGGCTGAGGGGTTGGTTCTTTTTCCTCACTAATAAAAATGTTCGTAGTATCTCCCTCCCTCCCTCCCTCCCTCCCTTCTCTCTCTCTCTCTCTCTCTCTCTCTCTCTCTCTCTCTCTCTCTCTCTCTCTCTCTCTCTCTCTCTCTCTCTCTCTCTCTCTCTCTCTCTCTCTTCGAGAGGCTTTTTAATAAATCTTGCCAATGCCTGCGTGAATGAAGCAGTGAAAAGGGAAGATAATTATTGTTTTATGCTAACGTGAGAAGTTAACTCTATTTGTTCTAAAGTAGAGTGAAAGTGGGGGCGGGACAGCTCAGTGGTCGGAGCACTCACTTTCCCCCAGCCAAGTTAAGCAGCGTCGAGCGTGGTTACCACTTGGATGGGTGACCGTTTGCGCGCCTTGGCTTCAGTACAGTCCCCCCAATTCACCCAGCTGTAAATGGGTATCTGCCTTCTTTAGGGTCAGGGAAGGTAAAGCAGCAAGGGAGAGGAGATGGGCGCCGCTCTCAATATGCTGGCCCCTAGAGAAGTGAGGTCTCTGACGCCTCGCTCCCCTACGACCAGATAGGTTATGGGACACCGTTACCTTTTTAGAGCGAAAGTGCTATAGTTGGTCACTGAGTGTAAGGTTGTTTTATGGAATCTGGTTTTGGTTTCATTTCATTTCATGTGTGTTTGATGTGGTTTTTCCCAGAACGCGGTGACCGTCCTGGGTTGACCCGTATGGTTGGCCATGGCGTTGATACAAGGAATGACCCTGTTTTAATCTATGATAATTATAGCTGCACAGTTTTAATCTGAGCTCTGTGGTCGGCGGGGCTTTAAACAACAGGATTAGATTGGATTGTTCTAGTCCTTCAATGATTGTAGATAATCCAGCTCTTGGGTAAATTGCAGCACTTTGTGTTTTATTGTTATTAATATGTAACGCTTTCAGAAAGATGCTATGGCCGCAATATGAATGAACTATTCGTGTTCGTACGCGCGTTCTCTGTGTGTGCCTGCATGTGTTCATTAGTGTGTGATTGTGTGTGTATGTGTGTGCGTTTGTGTTTTGTGTGTGCGTGCGTGTGTGCGTGGGGTGTGTGTTTAGTGTGTGTATGTATGTATTTTGTTGTTGCTTCGAATTTTACGTCTGTGCACTCAAAGTGATATTAGACGATGTGTGTGTGTGTGGTGGTTTGTGTGGTGTGTGTGTGTGTTGTGTGTTGTTTTGTGTGTGTGTGTTGTGTGTTTTTGTTGTGTGTTGTGTGTGTGTGTGTTGTCTGTCTGTCTGTCTGTCTGTCTGTTTGTAAAAATACGCCGAGAAGGTTAAGAAAAATAGAAAATCCAAGACAGGTTCAAAAATATTTTTCTGTAATTGACGATTTGTTTTTACTAGGAGGCAAACAGTATCAGTTCTAAGAGGAACAGTATCAGTATAAAATAAAAAGGTTATCCGTTCTCAAAGAAACACTGCATCATTTCTAAAAGAAGAATAGCGAGCATTAGTTGTAAGAGAAGCGTATTGTGTTAATAAAATCATCAGTTTTAAAAAAGAGAACATCAACAGTTCTAAAAAAAAAGATAGAGAGAAGATATCTTATAAGTTACAAGAGAAGAACATCCTCAGCTCAGCCGTATAATGGCAGAGGGTTAAAGGGTGAGGTTCAGGGTTTAAAAACTATGCAGACCCTCATGTTTATCATTATTCCACCACCTCTCCATGCATGATCTGGACACAAGTTCTATGGATGAGAACTGCATACCGATTTTCTATAAGCAACATACATTCAGTGAACATTAAGCTACAGCAACAACAAAATTGCCACTGGCAGAGTCCACTGGTCAACCCGCAGTAACTGAGGTATAGACTGCCATGCAGGGATTGGTCTACAGTGCCACTCTAGACGTTGCTCCAAACAAGACTGATGTGGGCATAGAAGGTGTGGCCATGGTCACCCGAGAGAGAAGGGGCTTACTAGTTTAGGTGTATTTTCTCTCCAAAGCTAGTTTATGAGTTTTGTTTTTAGACGTATGATCCAATGATGCAGGTTTTATTTTTACTAGAGTTGTTTTATATCTTTACAAAACTTTGTAACGCAAGTTCATCGGTGATTCCTTTTTGAAGTACAAAATTCTCTTTAAGAATTTTTTTCCCGGTTCCTCGGCTAGAGCTCCGAAGTTCACCAATGGGAAGAGTTTATATTTTTTACCTGTTTAAAAAATGATTTCCAGCCTTTGTGATCATATTCAAAGCGTGTTGCTTGTTGTACTAGAACATGAATTATATATATATATAGTTATGTCATTATATATATATATATATATATATATATATATATATTATATATATATATATATATATATTATATATATATACATATATATATATATATATATATAGAGAGAGAGAGAGAGAGAGAGAGAGAGAGAGGAGAGAGAGAGAGAGAGAGAGAGAGAGAGAGAGATAAAAAATAGTTTCCAAGGAGTATGTTTAATACCATAGTGCGTGCATTATTTGAGCTACATTTCTGTCTTTCTAACAACGTTGTTTGAGAATGGACAAGTTATTGATATTTTTCATCTGTCTTTAATATTTTCCATCATCCACCATCCAAGCACAAAACAAACAAATAAACAATGACGTTTGCTGTAAGCACAAAGTAAAGACTATTTTCAGTTGCGATGTATTTAAGTTCACTGCTGATCTTTGACAAGTGGAATTGAATGCTTTGCTCTGATATTATGTATGGGGAAAAAGAGCTTTTGAATTATGAAAGTGTTGGTATATGCATCCATAGACTTTACCCCCACTGTCAAGGACAAACATTTAAAAATCTCGACGCAGCTCTCGAGTTCGATAGGGCTACACTGTACAAGAACAAGTAACTAAATGTTCCCTGTGTATCTGATCGTGTATTCATAGGTCAGAGTTGAACTTGGGAGTGGAGAGGTCAGGGTTCACGCTCGTTCGCTTCTGCAAGGAGAACCCGGAACTGGACCTGCTGGTGAAGGTGAGTTGTGCTTGCTTGCGGTGTTTAGTCAAAACGACGTCATTTCCTCGTTGTTGCATGTCTTTTTTCTGAAATCATAATGGCGTGAATCAGTCATAAACCATTTGTTATTATAAGCACATTTACACGTGTTTTTTTTTTAAGTGTTTCTTTTTTTCTATCATAGAAAGCCATTGTCATTAATAGAACATGTTAGTTTTGTGTATCGTCATCATTTTACTTAGCCTACTGATTTCTTTGTTTTGAAAACTGTATTGATAAAATAGAAAAAAACCATGCTGAACCAATTTCTTGGCTTATTAGGCTATTAGAATGTATTGACTGCAGCAAGAATAACGTACACTTTTTTTTGCTGTATATTTAATTAAAATCCTGTTTAATATTCAGAATGTTTTATGTGTCAGCTTACTGAGTACTTCATGGCAAAACTCGCAGTGTGCTAACTATGAAAAAGCAAGCGTAAGTCTAAACAGTGACAATGTCTTATTTTAGTGAGCTTTTTTTCATTCGAGCATACAACCATCGCTTTTTCCAACCCCATTAGCTTTTGTTTCTACTTATTCCGTAGCGATTTTTAAATCCCCAAAAAACCACAATTCCACCTTGTATATTTTGCAGACTTTTTATCTTTGGTGCGTTTTTGTTTTTTTGTTTTTCAGAGAGGAATAAGTGTTTACCCCAAATTCGTAAAGGTAGAATGATCTGTGTACAACCATATTATACGGTGTGCCTGTGTCCATGTACTCATAACTACACAGCACTTGGATGTTACTGTATTATATATATACAACAGTGTGATCCTCCTTTTCTTGTATCTGAGTCTTCTGTACTACGTACGTCTGCTGAGTCTTGTGTGTGCTTTCTGCTGAGTAGCTGTCTGTTCCAGAGCTCGAAGTAGTAGTCTGAAGCATCACTTATACTCAACTTGTTGTCTATACCGTATATATACATATACCATTGACTTGAACTGTCGCCATTCTGTTGTGGGAAAGTAGTCTGTCTCCTCTGTGTCAAAGTATAAGACTTACATCTCTCTACTCTCTTATCATTTACAGAACTGTCTTTTCTGTGAGAGTCTGATATAAAAGCATCTTATAATTAAGCATTTTCCCCATGTATATGGCTAACGGTATTGCTGTCCTTTAGTGGGTAGCTGCATCTATCGCATCTATAGAGGGCACGGTAGTATTCTATATAAAAATGCATATATTCTATGGTTTCCTCCATTCTAAGTCATTTCTATGGAAACGGCATACTGTTCTTGAGGGGAAACTCTGTGTGTGTGTGTGTGTGTGTGTGTGTGTGTGTGTGTGTGTGTGTGTGTGGTGTGTTGTGTATCCTGTCAGTCTTATAACTTGGAGGCATTTCATCTCTGAAAATGTTTAACATTTAAAGGATATTATCTTGATTTTTTTGGAGGTAGATATAAGGAGCGTGCTATTGATTGTTCAGTGGTAAGTTAATTTATTTCTCATCATTTATCTTATTTGTGTGTTCTCGAATCAACACTTTTATAAAGAAAATAACCGTAGAAATAACAGTTGTATTGTATCATATACTACTTTCAGCCACAACGGTTTTCTCTGCGTAAAATTCCGGCTGTTTTTTTCTGGAGAGAGTGCGTTGCCAGCAGAGCAGCGCCACCCCCCCCCCCCCCCCTTTTTTTTGTTTTTGGTTTTAATATCTCTGTAAGTGTCTTTGTCTCCCTATGAGAGTGTCTTTTTTTCCTCACAATTTTGCCAGGAACAACACTCTTTTTGCCGTTGGCGTTTTAACATACACGGAATGGGTGTTGCATTCGGGGGGGGGGGGGGGGGGGGGGGGGCCTTGGTTTGTAGTCCCATCCGAAAGGCTAGCACCCAGACCACCACTCAAGGTCTAGTGTATGGGGGGGGGGGCGGATTTCAGGTTGTACCCAGACCTTGTAGTTGAATTTCAGCAGAACAGTATCTGATATGGTCAAATACTAATGTTCATGGTCCAGAATTTTTAGTTTAACTATTTCTACAATGATTTATTCAAGTCTAAGAAACGACATTCTGCGTTGATTCATTCCAACTTCCATAGACACATCTTGATTGGTTTGTCAGTTGGAAAAAAAAAGATGCTTTGCTTCAGATCAGCTGCCTCGTCCTTTTGAGGAAATCTGTTTTGTCTCAGTTAAAATAGTTATTTGACTAGGCCTTTTTAAATATTAATTACATCTTTTTTATACTCTAAACAGTCTTGTTTCGATATGTTTGTTTGTTTGATTGGTTGTGTTGTGTGTGTGTGTGTGTGTGTGTGTGTGTGTGTCTTTCTGTCTGTGTGTGTGTGTGTGTGTGTGTTGTTTTTGTGTGTGTGTGTGTGTGTGTGTGTGTTGTGTTGTGTGTTGTGTGTGTTGTGTGGTGTGTGTGTGTGTTTTCGTAAGCTGCTATTGTGGATGATAGTCACGGAAATGGCATTACGCTTCGATTTATCCCAACGTGTATCAATTTATCAGCCTGTCTTTCTCTGTCTCTCTCTCTCTCTCTTTTCTCTGACAATAACTATTTCTGGCCTCACAATATATTTTGTCCAAGCCTGGAATGCTCTCTCACCCTGACTCTTATCTCTTTCTCTCTCTTTTTCTCCCTCTCTGCGCATGCGCGATGGCTATTCACTGGCAAGCTGTGTGACGTAAACATGTGCGTTCTGGGGTTCACGATTGCGTCCTGTGCTTGTCATGACGTCATATTGCCCCTCTCGTCTCTGTCACGTGCGTTGACAGCGTCTTCTGTCGACAGTGTTGATGACGTCATTGTTTTAACCCGTTTCCTGCACCAATAACTGAATTCAGTCTCACACGAAAGTCTAAACATTTGAAAATAATAGACAGCTTGAAATGTGACGATTTTGTGTGTTGGTGTAGAATATTGAAATGATATGTCATTGATCTGTATTAATGCACGGATGGTATTCAATTTTAAGCTAAATATTAAGGGTGGCGCGCTGTATAAAAGGAAAGTTGTGTCAATTTAGAGCACTGTGCGTAGTACTTTTATTTTAGTAGTAGAATGGTATGATCATTATCTTATTGATTAGTATTTATGCTCTGATATTATTTTTTAGTGTAATCTGAAAACTAGAGATGGCATGCTGTTTAAAAAAAAAGATTCACCTAACCAATTTTAACCTGACTTGTTTTAACAGCCTGGCTTCATAGCATACTGTTTATTAATAACAACGTTCATGTTTGCATCCTTATAATATTTTATCAGGCTGTCTATTAAAACACCCCCAACTGAAGCAGACAAAGAAACACACACACATTACGTAATTCATTACTTTTGAGGAGGTGAAACACGCGACACATTCACACCATTTCAAGCTCCTATATACAAAATCAACCCAATATTCATGCTATTCAAATTTTGAAATTTAGATATGCAAAATAGTAAGCAAGCCATAGTCGTACTATAACTTAAGTCTTCGAGCAGAAAACTTAACTGTATGAAGTTTTAAAAGGGGAAAACTCAGACATACAAAACAGTAGCTAAGTCAATAATCAGTCATAATGATAACACAAAGATTTCATTGCGTACCGGACCATAGAATGTATCTCTATGAGCAGGATTAAGTGTAAACAATCTAAACTATGACTAACAACAATAATGATAAAGTATAAATCCTTGGCTCAAACAGTGAAACTGATTATTTCAAAGTTGTACTTTTAAATGGTTAGCTTTTCTGAAACTCATTTGTGAATAGTTATGGTTGAAATAGTGGTTCTTCAATACAGAAATGTTCATTAGATACGTTTTTTTAGGGGAAGGGCGTTATGATCTAATGATCTGTATTTTTATGACGAATGTCCATTAAGACTTTTTGGGGCTGTTAAGTATTTAACAGTTCGTGTTAATTAAGTGAAGAATGTATTATGAAAAGGAGAGAGAGAGAGAGAAGAGAGAGAGAGAGAAGAGAGAGAGAGAGAGAGAGAGAGAGAGAGAGAGAGAGAGAGAGAGAGAGAGAGAATTTGTGTGGTTTTGAAATAGGAATGGGTTTTGGAAGAGGAATGGCAGGCAGTAAGAGTTCAAGGGAAAGATGCAGAGAAAAAGAAAAGCCAGACAAACAAACAGACTAATAGACAGAAAAAGGCAGACACACACACACACACACACACACACCACACACACACACACGCACGCACGCACCACAGCACGCACGCACACACACACACACACACACACACACCACACACACACACACACACAGAAAGACGGACAGACCTATCATAAGTGGGGAAGGGGGAGGGTGTGGACTGTGTATGTGTGTGTGTGTGTGCGTGTGTGTGTGTGTGTGTGTGTGTGTGTGTGTGTGTGTGTGTGTGTGTGTGTGTGTGTGTGTGTGTGTGTGTGATGTGGTACGGAACGGGGTGGCGGAGAGTGCAGCTACTGCTGGTGGTTGGTGGGCAGGGAGGCAGTGTCATACGACTGTTCCACAAGGAGCTGGAGGCTTACCTGGTAGCCGAGGGCCTCTTTGAGGATGAGGTGACCGAGGACGGTAAGTTGGTTTTTGTGTGTGTGTCTTGCTTTGTTTCTTTGTCGGTTTGTGTTTGGTTTGTGTGTTGGTTTTTGTGTTGGTTTGTGTGTTGGTTTTTGTTGGTTTGTGTGTTGGTTTGTGTGTTGGTTTTTGTTGTTGGTTTTGTGTGTTGGTTTGTGTGTTGGTTTTTGTCGGCTTTGTGTTGGTTTGTGTGTTGGTTTGTTCGTTGATTTTCTTTGTGTGTTGGTTTATGTGTTGGTTTTCCTTGTGGTTTTTTCGTGTGTTTGTTAGTGTGCTTGTTTGTTTATTGGTGTTTTGGTTTGTTGGTTGGTTGGTTGGTGGTTGGTTGGTTGGTTGACTTGTTTGTTGGTTTGTTTGTTTGCTGGTTTGTTTGTTGGTTTTGGTGGTTGATTTACTTGTTGGTGTTTATGTTGGTTTGTTTGTTTGTTTTGTTTACTTGTTTTTTGTGTTTTGTTTTGTCTACTTGTTTTTTGTTTTGTTTTGTTTACTTGTTGGTTTCTTTGTTGGTATACATGTTGTGTTGGTTTTGTGATGGGTTTATTAATTGGTTTGTTGTTTAGTTTGGTGGTTGCATTACTTGTTGGCTTTTGGTCGCTTTATTTGTTTGTTGGTGTCATTGTTGGTTTGTTTATTTGCGTTTGGTTGGTTTGTTTGTTTGTTTGCTCATTTGATAGTGTATTTCTTTGTTCGGTATTGTCTTACGGGATGTCCATTAGTTTTATCCACCTAAACTTTAAGCATTTCCCCATCTCCAATCCCAGCCCTGCAGAATTTCTTTTTTTTCTTTTTTTCTTTTCTTTTTTTTTGGGGGGGGGAGGGGGGCTTGATTCTATTTCCTTTTAAAATAGCGAAAAGAACTTGTTGACAGTTTGTTTCTTTGTTTGAAATCATTTTCGCATCCGTATTTTATCAGTAATATTTTGGTGTTGTTTTCTTGGGTGTTTGTTTTCCTGCTGCTTTTTGCTTTGTTTCTCCTTCCTCCTTTCCTTTGTTTTATTTGTTCATTTCCCTCTTTTATATCGTTTTTGTCGAAATACTCATGTCTTTTTTTTTCTTTACTTTATTTTGGTAGTAGCTATTCACTCCGCTTCCACGTTATCTGTCTGTTTTATTTACTTTTTTTCTTTTTATCAACTTAGTTGCTAGATTACTGGTGATTCTTTTTCGTCTTTTTGTCGTTTTTTTGTGGTCATTCATTCCCCTTTTCATTTTCTGTGATTGTTTGCGTTTGCCATTTTAAAAAAAGGTTAGTTTAAAACAGTCACACAATTCTTCATCATCAATCATCCATGTATTCATTCATTTGTTCCTTCCTTCCTGTCTTTTTTTGTGTCTTTCTTCTCGTCCTTCATTAATTCATTCGCTCATTTATTCATTTATTTTATTTTCTTTTAACAGGTGCGGAACTTCTTGACCAAACCGTGTAGTTTTTATACCTAATATGTGTATCATTTCAAGATTATTTTAGATAACATTTTGTCACATTCAGTTCATTTCACTCTCACTTAGTTTATTGACTCAATGTCTTTAGTACGGGCATATCTATATCAATTTATATATCAATCTCTCTCTCTATATATATATCAATATATATATATATATATCAATATATATATATAAATATCATTACCTTACTTGAAAAAATGGAATGTAGTCATAGCATAAAACTGCATTTATTTCTATCTTCCATTTCTACAGCTTAATATACATTCGAGTGTTCTTTTTTTGATGGAGAACCATGATATTGTAGAGGGAATGGGATCGAAGACCCCTATTCCATACATGCTTCTTCATGTTTAGAACCCTGGGCCTCATCTTTCTTCTCGTCTTTCTCTCTTAACTTATAAGAAGTCATAGGGACACCACAGTGAAGAGCTATTCGCCAAATTCCTCCGTATAGTTGTTGTGTGCCAAAGCCTGGGTTTACTGTGAACGGTTTCTTTGTCCGTTCTCCAATATTGTTTGTCCCTATTAGTTTGTTTTTCTGTCTGCCTCTTTGGCTCATTTCCTTGACAGTTTTCTTGCAACACAGTCCTTTGCGAGGTCTCTGGCTCATGACATGAACACTGTGTTGGTTTAAAGAGGTGTTTATTCAGAACCATGCTGCCATATAAGCCAGTACTACCTGTGACATGTGGGTATATGGAGCTCATCAGTCTGAGAAGGCAGTCCATCTAGGAGAAGAAAAACTCTGATTTCAAACCTCCGCTGCCTTGCGGACATACCTACTCATAGGAAAGGTCTTTGGAAGTAAACCCTGAGTCCCCAAGGCAGTCCGAGGCTGTATACAGCATCGTTCTGGCAACTCTTGCGACGGCACTGGAACCATGCATATCAGCGATTGCCTTTCCAATGGACCATTCCAACGACGTGGAGAGGGGGGGGAGAGGTAGCTTGCCCTCCATACTGACTTCTCCAGGCTTTGCGCTCTGGAGAGGTCTAGAGCGCAACACCATAGTCTTCCCAGACTGAAGGCTGCCTAGGAGGTTATTCAGAAAGAGACAAACGTGACATACATACACTTTGGAGTTAAGAGCAACAGCAAGCAAGTAGCATACAATGGGCCCTAATACAGAAAACGCTAAACTTACCAGTAATCTGGCAGCTTGTGGGCACGTAATCATGAATATGGCATCATCGTAATCTTTTCAAAAACAATTATAATTGTGACATATCAACTTCTCACTTTTTCTTAGACTTTGCTGCAACCACGTTTTGAAAGGAAAGCTACAATTGTTTAACACAAGTTTACAGACTAGACAAACAAAGCAAAAACAACGACACAATTTCAAGACATAAATAAGACGGTGGTCTAGAGGTAACGCGCCTGCCTAGAAAGCAAAAAGTCCGGGTCGGAAATGTGCGGAGGTTCAAAGCCCGTTTGGGCCCGAAACTGCCCCCCCCCCCCCCCCTCCATCCTTCAGACCATGAGTGGTGGTCTGGGCGCCAGTATTTCGGATGAGACGATAAACCGAGGTCCCGTGCGTTAAACATAATTATTTAGCGCACGGCAAGAACCCACGGCAACAAGAGAGTTGTCCATGGCAAAAATCTGTAGAAAAAGGCCACTCTGATAGGGAAAAAATACAGTTGTAGACAGGAAAAGGAAAAGGTAAAGGAGTCCCATAACCTATAAGGTCGTAGGGGAGCGAGGCGTCAGAGACCTCACTTTTCTAGGGCCAGCATATTGAGGGCGGCGCCCATCTCCTCTCCCTCGCTGCTTTACCTTCCCTGACCCTAAAGAGGGCAGGTACCCATTTACAGCTGGGTGAACTGGAGGAACTGTACTGAAACCAAGGCGCGCAAACGGTCACCCATCCAACTGGTAACCACGCTCGACGCTGCTTAACTTGGCTGGGGGAAAGCGAGTGCTCCGACCACTGAGCTATCCCGTCCTCAGGAAAAGAAAAAGAATAATGGGTGGCGCTGCTCTTGTGGCGACGCGCTATCTACGGAGAGAGCAGCCAGAATTTCACGCAGAGAAATCTGCTGTAACTTAATGGGGTATGACATAAGATAAAATAAATACTTTTAAAATGAATGACAACAATAAATGCCACATAGTAATCAGGATTTTCTTCTTCCTTTCTTCAAAGATTTTGGCTGATTTTCTGCTAACCTAGATCTCCACGAAGGTCAGAACTACTCAGTCAACTTCCCCAAAGTTCACTTTTGATGGATATTGTTGTTCTTCTTGTTGTTGTGCGTTCCCCAGCTTAACACTCTGGGGGTCACCCAGCATGTGCACTCTGACTCACTCACCCCACCTGGGAATCACTGTGAAATTGGAATTGCACACAGATTGAGAAATTTGCGAGCATGACTGTTTTTAAGTACCTCACCATA
>CM054143.1:50971162-50973662 GCA_028751875.1 Rapana venosa | reverse complement strand
ATCAAGAATTCGTGGCATAACATGATCATGTTTTTTCTGTATCTCCCCTTTTTATACTAATGCTCTGACTCTGATGATTTCAGTAAATGTGAAATGTAAAATGTGAGTTGACAACTGTCCTTAAAATATGAACTGTAGTAGGTATGAGATGTACCATTATGATTCTCAATTAACCAATGATTGTAGAATATAGATAGGTGCTGTTATACAAGATATTTTCTTATTTTCTTTTCTATATTGTATTGTGGCCTAAGGCCAATGTGCAATTAAATCATTTCAGAGTTCAGAGTTCTCTCTCTCATAAAGAGAGGTATGATGTGTATAGATCGTTTAAAAGTATTTTTGTAAAAGAGCAGTATTTAAACTTTATAGATGTCTACTGCTTTCGTGTAACAATTACACAAGCAAGAGTTAATGTTTTACCTCTTAACAATAATGTGTATAGGTATAGTGATAATATCCGAGATAAATTATGTCCATTTTGTACAACGAACTTTGAAAATGAAGCCCACTTTCTATTGGAATGTTACATGTACTCAAACTTAAGGGAGAGAGAGAGAGAGAGAGAGAGAGAGAGAGAGAAGAGAGAGAAGAGAGAGAGAGAGAGAGAGAGAGGGGGGAGAGAGAGAGCGAGAGAGAGAGAGAGAGAGAGAGAGAGAGAGAGAGAACTCGAACTCGAGTGTTTTAAATGAGGGTAAATGGATAAGTCAAGGACTTCTTTGCACCAAGCCCTCGTGAAGAAAGGCAAACCAACATGAAGAAATGTATAAGATATAAATAATAAAGCTGACAAGAAACTTACTCACTTAGTTATACGTGCAATCAACTACTCACATTATCAGTCAATTATACGATCAATCAGCCAATCAGTACAAATTGACTAATTACATATCTATACACATCAAATCTTTCCTCATACATAAGGATACATTCACACAATTGCCATCCACACTCGCGCAGTCATGCGTTTGAACAACCAAAATAGAGAGAGAGAGAGAGAGAGAGAGAGAGAGAGAGAGAGAGAGAGAGAGAGAGAGAGAGAGAGAGTGACAGAGAAAGAGATTTCCATATCATTTATTTTTTGTCAATATGCAGATAGAAAGAAAAAAACCTCAGTGTAGCTGTATCATGAATTGTTATCTTAAATAAGAATTTTTAGAATTATTCCTTGATCAAATAGCAAACATGACCTAAGCATAAAGAACATGATCAGCTAGAAACAACCAGCGTCTTGCTTATATCATGCTTAGCTACAACATCAGCATTTACACAGCAGCTAACGCTCCCTATAAGGACAAAAGAAGGAGATAACAAAAATCAATTGAGAGTGTAGGGGGACGGGGTAGCTCAGTGGTCGGAGCACTCGCTTTCCCCCAGCTATGGTTAAGCAGCATCGAGCGTGTTTACCACTCGGATGGGTGACAGTTTGCATGTCTTGGCTTCAGTACAGTCCCCTAGTTCACCCAGCTGTAAAAAACACCTAGCTGTAAATAGGTACCTGCCCTCTTTAGGGTCAGGGAAGGTAAAGCAGCGAGGGAGAGGAGATGGGTGCCGCCCTCAATATGCTGGTCCCTTGAGAAGTGAGGTCTCTGACGCCTCGCTCCCCTACGACCACATTGGTTATTATGGGACACCTTTACCTTTACTTTATGAATTGAAGGATGATTTCTGTTAGAAAATAAATCCAGTCACAGAAACTAGCAGTTTTCTGGGGCAGTCTTGTAGTCACTTTTGGCAGCCACTTGTTCTGTCTTCGAGTCCTTTTGTTTTCAGGCAGTGAGAACTGGTGAGGACGGAAGGGGGGAGGGGGAGAAGGACTGAACTAGCCATCTCAAAAGTGGTTTTGTTTCTTTGAAAGGACTGAACTAGGGTTTTTTTTTAAAGGACTGAACTAGCCATCTCAAAAGTGGTTTGTTTGTTTTTTGAAAGGACTGAACTAGCCATCTCAAAAGTGGTTTTGTTTCTTTGAAAGGACTGAACTAGCCATCTCAAAAGTGGTTTGTTTGTTTTTTGAAAGGACTGAACTAGCCATCTCAAAAGTGGTTTTGTTTCTTTGAAAGGACTGAACTAGCCATCTCAAAAGTGGTTTGTTTGTTTTTTGAAAGGACTGAACTAGCCATCTCAAAAGTGGTTTTGTTTCTTTGAAAGGACTGAACTAGCCATCTCAAAAGTGGTTGTGTATCTTTGGTTCACTGACTCAGAACACAACCGTTGTAATTCATTGTTCGTTCCTCGGCTAAAGCTCTAAGCTCTACCAATGATAAAACCTCTGTGTATGCAACCGTCTACCCACCTTGAAGGTAGCCGCATTCTGACGTTGGGAATTATGTCCAAACACGAAACCAGTGTGCCTGTATTTTAAGACCCCCCCCAAAAGTCATCTGTTTCTACCAGTACACAACGGTCTATCATTTCTCCCAAAGTCACATTTGGTGCAGGACGTATGTGAAAGATGATCTGAGTGCGTTCGTACTCGAGACATCGGTTTATAATCTCATCC
>CM054143.1:50953662-50963662 GCA_028751875.1 Rapana venosa | reverse complement strand
TTATTTTTCTTTGTTTTTTTACTCCCACTTTCTTTTTTTAGGAATAAGGTTAATGAGGACTAGCAGTGGGCAAGGTCTATCGATCAGCTAGTGTGTTGAGTGCATCTCGGCGAATGCTTTGAGAGTTGTGTCATTTTTTTCTGGATCTCTTTATCTGGAGAGAAAGAATCTCTCTTTCTTCTTCTTCTTCTCCTCTCTCTCTCTCTCTCTCTCCTCCTCCTCTCTCTCTCTCTCTCTCTCTCTCTCTCTCTCTCTCTCTCTCTCTCTCTCTTGTTCTTCTTGTTCTTGTTGTTACTGCTGTTGTTCTTCGAGCTTCTTCTTCTTCTCATCATCATCATCTCATCATCATCATCATCATCATCATCATCTCTTCTTCTTCTTCTTCTTCTTCTTTCAACTCTTCTTCTTCTTCTTTGCATTCTTCTTTGCATTCTTCTTTGCATTCTTCTTCTTCTTCTTTGCATTCTTCTTTGCATTCTTCTTCTTCTTCTTAGCATTCTTCTACTCAACATTCTTCTTCTACTTCTCCTCCTCCTCCTCTACTTCTCCTCCTCCTTCTCCTCTCTGTGGTCCATTAATATGTGGCATGCCTGGTAGTGCCCGGTCTTCTCCTGTGCTTGTCACTCTGCTGGAGGTCTGCCCTGATGGCTTTAGCTCACACATTACGACTTTAGGCAGCTCCTTTTGTCTGTGTAGAAGATGCAAGTCAAGTCAAGTCAAGTCAAGTCAAATTTTTATTTCCTGATGGTACATTGAATAAGCAATGCATTTGCTTTTTTTTTCATCAAGCCATCTATCTGCAGTCTTGATATGTTTGTCCTTTCTTAAACCACCCAATGCAGACATGAATAACGGGATCTTTGACGTGCATATTTTGATCTTTTGCATATATATATATATATATATATATATATAGATATAGATAGATAGATAGATAGATAGATAGATATAGATATATCACAAAGTAAAAGTAGAACAACCAGCATATATAGATGTTCCCCAATATTTCGGCTTTCGCCTTCCTCAGAGAGGGAAGGGGGGGGGGGTTATTATAATAACGTGATGGAATGACGTCATTCTCAATTATACTCATTGTGAAACTTTGTTATGACATTGTAAATTAAACATCGTACTTAGACCATAGTAGAGAGAGAGAGAGAGAGAGAGAGAGAGAGAGAGAGAGTCACCTCTATGTCAAATTGTTTTATTTATCTCCCATGATGGACAAGGTGAGATTGCTTCTTGTGTGTCCATGCTGTGTTGAGTGACTTCAGAGTTTTGTAACTTCACCGTTATGTATAAGTGTGTGTTTGTGTGTGCGCGTGCATGTGCATGTGTATGTCCGTCTGTCTGTCTGTCTGTCTGCCTGTCTGCCTCACTATGTCCTCGTTCTTTACTCTATTCTAGGACAAACTGTCATTCTTCACCACAACCTCATAATTGTCAAAATTTGTTTATTTCAAGATTTCATTTCAACAATGATCAGTGCAGGAATGTAAGCTGTTCACACCGTGTTACGTACGATACACTACGACAACAGCCAGTTCAGGACTAGGTCACAGACAAGGACAATATCCCGTCCTGGGATTGTTTCTTTTCTCTCCTCTGCCTGACGTTTGCGTTTCTGGTAGCGTGGAACACAACCTTCACCTTACACCACACTACACTACACTACACTAATAATAATAATAATAATAATAATAATAATAATAATAAATGGAATTTATATAGCGCTGTATCTTGCACAGACAAATCAAAGCGCTTGCACTCAACTCATTCTTACACAGTCAAACAACCAACAGCAAGTAACAGTTCCAACAAGTCCAAATGCACACACACACACACACACAGGCCACACACCCTAGCAGGGTGATGGAGTCTTTTGGCTGTTGAAAAGCAGGGAGAGCTATGAAATGAAACAGGAGAGGAAAATCTTAGGTTTGAAACAAATATGTCTTGAGGCCGGATTTAAAGGTGTCACAAGAAGGCCTTTGGCGAAGAGAGATAGGGAGGCCATTCCAAATCGATGGACCAGAAACAGAGGAAGAGCGACGGCCCACGGTGGACTGGATGAATCTAGGTATTCGAAAGCACAAGGAATCTGCAGCAGAGCGAAGGGAACTACACTACACTACACTACACTACACTACACTACACTACACTACACTACACTACACTTCACTACACTACACTACACTACACTTCACTACACTACACTACACTTCACTACACTACACTAAACTAAACTTCACTACACTTCACTACCCTACAATACACTACACTAGACTGCACTGCACTGCACTACACTTCACTACACTACACTACATTGCACTACACTACACTACACTACACTACACTACACCACACTACACTACACTACACTACACTACACCACATTGCACTACACTACACTACACTACACTTCACTACACTACACTACACTACACCACACTACACTACACTACACTACACCACACTACACTACACTACACCACACTACACTACACTGCACTGCACCACACTACACTACACCACACCACACTACACTACACTACACTACACTACACTACACTACACTACACCACAGTACACTATACTACACTACACTACACTACACTACACTGCACTACACTACACTACACTGCACTACATTACAGTACAGTACAGTACACTACACTACACCACACTACACCACACTACACTACATTACACTACATTAACACTACATTACACTACACTACACTACACTACACTACACTACACTGCACTGCACTACACTACACTAACACCACACTACACTACACACACACTACATACCACACCAACCACTACACCACACCCACACCACAACTAACCCACACCACACCACCACTACACTACACACAACACCTAACTACTAACCACCCACACACACCCCACCACACACACTACACCACACACCACACACCACACCACACTCACACACTACACTACACACCACACACCCAACAACACACACACCACCCACACACACAACCACACCACACTACACCACACCACACACACCACCACCACACCTCACCACACCCACCACACTACACCACACCACACCACACTCACCACTACACACACCACACCACACCACACTACACCACACCACACCCACACTACCACACCACACTAACACCCACACCACACACACACACACACACCCACCACACACTACACTACACCACCACCACACTTCACTACACATACTACACCTACCCACACTACACTACACTACTACACACTAACTACACCACACCACACCACACACACACTACACTACACCACACTACACACACCACACACACACACTCACACCACACTACACCACACCACACCACACTACACTACACTACACACACACCCACACCACACTTCACACTACACTATACTACAACACTACACCACACACCACACCACACTACACTACACACAACACTACACACACTACCACACACACCACACTACAACACTACACCACAATACACCACACCACACCACACTACACCAACCTACACCACACCACACCACATACACTACACCACACTACACTACACCACAACCACTAACCACACACCACACCACACCACCACCACACCACACCACACCACACCACCTACACTAACCACACCACACCATACACACCACACCACACCACACCACACTACACTACACCACACCACACCACACCACAACACACCACAACACACCACACCACACCACACTACACTACACTACGCTACACTACACTACACTACACTACATCCCGCTAGTGATTAATTTGTGTGTAAGGACATGCCGTCAGCACCTGGGCTTTATCACAGTTCTTGATTAAACCATTGACGCTGGGGGCAACAGCAAAGTGAGAGGCTGTATGACCAGTGGCTTTCCCACTTTACAGCTTAGTCTTTAGTGATCGACTATGACTCTCTGACTAGGAGGCTTGACTCGCACAGTCCTTATGTGCTGCAGCCCTGGGAATTGGTTGGCCTTAGGAGAACATCTCCAACGCTGACTGTCCTTATGCCCACTTGGCTGAGAGAGTGGGGATGTACTGTGGGCAAGGTATCTCCACTATAATCACATTTCTGCCCAGTTTCCAAAACAGCAGCTGCCTCCTCTGCTGTTTTGGAGGTCATCGTCGGACACGACGGACAAACATACATACAGGACATGGAAACCTGGCTTTTGGGCTGGCGCTGCCCGTGTTAACGTTAAGGCACAGCTCGTTCATGTTCACAGTCTCTGAATTAGGACGCAAGTCAAGGAAAAAGGGAACTGGAGGGTGTATGTGGTGTGTGTGTGTGTGTGTGTGTGTGTTGTTGTGTGTGTTGTGTGTCTGTAATGATGTGTTGGTTTGACTGGTGGTGTGTCGCAGTTTATGTGCAGCAGTGTGGGGTGTTTTGGCTTTGGATAATTCAACGTGATGTCTTTATGTTGTGAGAGAGAGGAGTAGTGGCAAGGCATCTCCATAGAATCAATTTTGCCCAAGTTCAAAAGAGCAGCTCCTCTGCGTTTTGGAGGATCGTCGACACGAAAACAAACGTACATACGGACATGATCGCTTTGGGCTTGCGTGCCCTGATTACGTTAATGTGCAAGCTCGTTCATGGTCACAGTCTTGATTTGGACCGGACCGCAGTCAAGGAAAAGGGAACTGGTGGTGTGTGTGTGTGTGTAGGTGTGTGTGTGAGAGTGTGTGTGTGTGTGTGTGATGTGTGTGAGAGAGAGAGAGAGAGCATGTGTGTGTGTGTGAGGTTGTGTGTGTAGGGTGGTGGTGTGTGTAGGGTGTGCGAGTGTGTGTGTAGTGTGTGTGTGTGATAGGTGTTGTGTGTGAGTGTGTGTGTATGTGTGTGAGTGTGTGTGTGTGGTGTGTGTGTGTGTGGCGCGGCAACTTGCCCTGGCTTAAAGTTTTCTTAGTTTATTAAGCTAAGTGCTGAGCTAGCCTCGACATCGAAATGCTTGTAATGTTACTTATTTATTTATTTTATTTTATTCTCTTATATCGAGAATAATGGATTAAGCACTTATGCGCTTCTTTTTACATCCAGTCCCCGTGTGTATGCGATTTTGTAAGTTCTGTCATCTGTTCCCACCAGCACACAATGACCTACTCTTACGAAAAGCGGAGCAGGGTTTAACGTGTGCGGAAGATGTTCCGCGTGCGTTCGCATACGGGGCCTCGGTATATAGTCTCATCCGTTGTAACATGTTATGTTTTGAGATTGTGTTCAGCCAAGGCTAGACAAGCTCTTTAGCATTTATTTATTTTATTTATTTATTTATTCTTTTATATCGAGGATAATGGAATAAGCACTCATGTGCTTTTTTACATCCAGTCCCCGTGTGTATGCGGTTTTGTAAATTGTGTCATCTGTCATAACATAACCTGAACTCTCCTTTATAGGATAAAGAAAAAATTCTCTGCAGTTGGAGTTCGGCTGCCTCTGTTGAGAGGTACTTGAAAAAACAGTCATCTTCTCATGCAGTGTGTACTCACAGTAATTCCCAGGTGGGATGAGTGAGACAGAGGTAGTGCGTATTCTGGGTGACCCTCACAGTATTAAGCTGCCGTGGAACTCGCAAAAACAACAGCAACAATAACAACACAACAACAACAACAACAACAGTACATCCCACTATCGATTTGCGTGAGAAAATGGAAAACTGGCTTTTTTGGACCCTATAACAACAAGACTCATTCATCTCACTTCATAGGCCCTGATTTATAACCACAAGCTCAATGAAAATAACTGGAAGTATAATATGTATCTTCTAGTCCCCACTTAGAGAAAGACTGTCGCGGCTTTTAAGACTGGTTTTTTTCTGTTCTCATCAATCACGTTTGCGTTATGAGAGAAGACAAGAGTTGCTATCTCAACCACAATTGATTGTCATGCTGCAAAAGACCAGATTGATGTCTCTGGTTCGGTGAATCCAGTTGCTCTGGTCTCACGGTGACCTCAGTGTGGGTTTCCCCCCCACACACACACACTTCTGTGCCTGTGATGAGTTAGTGCCAAAGCCTTCAGGGCTGGAGGGTCACGGCAGAAGGTCGTTGGAGGGACGTTGTGGTGGTCCTCACCCCAGAATGGGTGTCTGTCTGGTTCACTCTGGCCTCTGAGACTTAGCTGTTGGTGTCGCCAGTGGCGGGGGAACATCTTGCGCACACGTTAAATCCTGTTCCGCTTTTCGTAAGAGTAGGCCATTGTGTGCCGCGGTGGGAACAGATGACAAAATTTACAAAAACCGCATACACACGGGGACTGGATGTAAAAAAGGGACATAAGTGCTTATTCCATTATCCTCGATATAAAAGAATAAAGTATTTTTTAAAAATGAAATAAAATACAAAACTGTGACCTCAGAACAAGCACCACTGAACATTTTACTGGTGCTGCTGCTGCTACTGCTACTACTACTACTACTACTACTACTACTACTACTACTACTACTCTCTCTACTACTACTACTACTGCTGCTGCTGCTGCTGCTGATACTACTACTACTACTACTACTACTACTACTACTACTATTACTACTACTACTGCTACTACTACTACTACTACTGCTGCTGCTGCTGCTGCTGCTGCTGCTGCTAAGGATAATGATGATGATGAAGATGATGATGATAATGATGATGATGATGATGATGATGATAAGGAATTTGTATAGCGCTGAATCTTGCTAAGCGGGGAAAAAAATCATAGCATCACCAAAGTAACCTAGCAGCAGGGCAGGACTACTCTGTCTGGTGGCCCAACGATGGCCTGACGTTGATAAGCTACTCGTGGATTTCTTATCCTAAACATTGCAACTTTGACAAGCCTGGGTATAGCTGGGGGCAGAGAGACCGAAATGAGCGAGCGGTATGGGGAAAGTAGGATAGTCACGCCACAGAAGATGAAGCAGCAAAAAAAAAAAAACCCAACCCTTAAACAACAGCAAAACAACAACAACAGAACAAGCGGTGACAGCTTAGGAAACCTGTTAGCAGTGTGTTCTATTTCCACACTGACACCCCATAACTGGGAACAACTTTCTCCAGTTGCATCGCTTTGCTCATTGCTGGGGTTTACTTTATGGCTTGTGGTGGCTGCGTTTCCTATAATGTGATATCCTGAAAGTGCTGGTTTTTTGCTCTGTCAGTTTGTTACTAGATGTAGTTATGCTGTAGTTCGAATGTCTATGAATATGTGTGATTCCATGTTGCAGATTGTTGATGTTTGTGTCTATCTATCTAAAGAGTGTTGATTATTATGTTTGTTTTGAATGGTTTACATTGTCTTCTCTTTAGTATAATGTTGTATCTGCTAGAATTTCTCTTTATGAGATGATAACATTGTCTTGAATATTGAGTTTTTAAACCCTTTCTGGTCTTTTTGATGAGACTATAAACATAAAGTCCAAGGTGTGAACGCAAGCAGAACATATTAGCGCACACGTTTAAACCTTTTCTGCTTTTCTGAAGAGTAGGTCATCCGTGCTAGTAAGAACGAATAGAAAAAAAATCATCCTTCACTTGCTTACTGGTGTCACGTTTAGACATCATTCCCGAAGTCGGAATGCAGATACCTTAATGGAAGGCAAAAGCGATTGTATAATTATGCAAAAATCTCTCTGTTGGTTAAGCTTGGAGTTCTTGCCGTGGAATGAAAAAGAAACTACAGCAAAACCTCTGGCTGGCTGCATACTGTGAATGGTAACACGGACATTTCATATTATGACTTGTTCTGACTACTGCAGAGCTACAAACTGTAAAGTCATTCAGTAAAGACTGCAAATTAAATCAGGAGCTATCAAAGCATCATAAGTGAATGCAGCAATTAACAAATTGAGAGAGAGAGAGAGCTCTGTGTCATTTTCCTGTCCTTGTCCAATTGGTGTGGTGAATGGAAGGGAGCGGGAAATGAGCGAGGTGCTTGTGTGGAGTGATGGATTGGCTGAGAGGGAAGTGCAGTTCAGCCGTTTTCTCAGTGTCAACCCTGCACCGTGTCACTGGGTCATGTGTTCACAGTTGTCTGGTGGGAGGGGGGTGTTGTTGGTTTTTTGTTTTTGTTTTAGTTGGTTGGTTGGTTGGTTGGTTTCTGTTGAAAGCCTAAGGTTAAGGCGAAATAGAGATTTCTTTCTTTAATCGTGTTGTGCAGAGAAACAGATGAAATGTGGCTGATGGTTTGGATTATTCGTGTTTAATATATATCACTTATTGATCAAGTAAATTATGATTATAATAATAATAATAATAATAATAATAATGTATGGAATTTATATAGCGCTGAATCTTGTAAAGTAAACAAATCAGAGCGCTTGCATTCAAATCATTCACACGCATGCAACCGTCCACAAATATCAAAATAAACAAATATCACATTTATACACACAACACACTTAGGTGGGGGTGAGGTGGAGGTGAAGGATAGCTATTGAAAAGTAGGAACAGATAACAGGGATGATGTCAAGTAGAGTATAAGTGCGTTATGAAACCGTTCCAGATTTTTCCCACTGAGACGCTGTCTTCCTCTGTGACTTTTTGTGCATTTCCAAAATCCAGTTGCTTTTCGCTTGTTTGACTTTATTTGCTTGATTGTATTGGGTTTTTTTCTTGATTTTCCATTGATTTTATTGTTTATCTGCGGTGGTTATCAGATGGGCTTTACAATTGAAAGCCTGGTAGGTATAAATATCATTCTCTTGTAGAGGTCCAAGATGGTGTTAGTGATCCTAAGCTACACAGTCATCTTCTTTCTCCGTCGATCCATCACTTCTTTACCCACCCACCCCACCCCCACCTCCACCCCATCTGTCTTTGTTTGGAGCTGGTTGCCTGATTTTTATTAAAATCTCAGTTTTGTTTTTTTACGGATATAAGCACTAAGTCATGATCACTGCCGATGTCATCTCCAGACACTGTTCTTGTCTGAGCCTTTTTGGTGGTATAGTTATTGGAAGTGCTGTGGTGCCAGAATCCTATCTGTCTGGTTATGAACCAGCCTGTTAGGAGCAACCTCTGTTTTCCAACCCAAAGCTGGTATACACCAGGACCAGCCTTAGTATTCCAATCTCTGAAAATTTACAAAATCGCATACACACGGGGACTGGATGTAAAAAAGCACATAAGTGCTTATTCCATTATCCTTGATATAAAAGAATAAATAAATAGATAAATATATCTCCCTGGAAAAATAGAGATATCTATCTGGGCACTTTGTTCATGATGTAAATAAATCAGTGGATCAATTATAAAGGTAACAGCCCTGCCTATCACAGAGACTATTATCATGACTGTCACCTTGATGGACATTTAAAAAAAACACGTTAATAATCAACAAACAAGGTGTCAAACAATCTATTCTTTCTTGGGTATTGTCAATAAAAGATGGAAAAAAAAGAAACCTTATAAATGTATTTGTCTCCAGTGCACATACCGACAGTTTGACGTCAGTATTTTTTCCCCGTTTGTCTCTCTTCTCCCTCACTTTCAGGAAAAGAGAATGAGAGAGATGACATTGCTTCTTGGGGATTTTGTTGCTGTTGTTGTTTTTCTGGGCCATGACATGAATATCTAATCTGACCCAAAATTATATTTATTTGAAGAAAATTGTGCTAGAACATTGTCTATTATTGCTTTTGCTATCTAAAAAATCATACATAACTTTAGGTGATTTTGTTTCCAAAAAGAAACACACATTAAACATGTTTTGACAAACTTTTGTATCTTCGACACTTGTCCTTTTCAACTGAATGATTGTTTTGTTTTGGCGTTTATTTTTGTTGATATGTTCTTGGTTTTTAACTGATCTAGAGTTTATTTGTGTTTTGCTGCTAAGCAGACTCCAAAGGAAAGATAATCTAGTCAGCTGTTTTGGCAGAAGCTTAAAGACTTGATGTGGTTTTTTTCTTTGCCTGTATCCACCAGACTTGATCAACAGAGAAAATGGAAACAGGAGACTGGCCATTTATGTGAATGATTGAT
>CM054143.1:50943662-50948662 GCA_028751875.1 Rapana venosa | reverse complement strand
CACATTATTCAGAGAGTGTTATTGAGGAGATGGTAGTGGGGTGGGGGGGGGGGGGGGGGGCAAGTGCAGGTAACCACTGCCAACTTCTCCATCATTTTGAAAATGATTTAGCAAAGATTCAATTAGAAAGAGAGATGTACACACACACACACACACACACACACCACGCACACGCACGCACGCACGCACGCACGCACGCACGCACGCACGCACGCACGCACGCACGCACGCACACACACACACACACACACACATATATATATATATATATATATATATATATATATATCTTTCAATGACATGATTTTTGGCATTTTTGTGTAAGGCCTTTGGCCTGATCTGACTGGAGTTTCAGCTCCTGGATGAGCCTTCGTCAGAGGTCCTGGCGGTGATTGATGCTTCACCCTTACAGTGAGACACTTCTCCAAATTTAGGAGAGATTTTGTTTCAGAGAGTGGTGATATCAGATATGTTAGTATTTATTCAGAGAGTGCTGATATTTTGGAAAACTTTTCTTTTCAAGGGTTTGCCTTATCTACACACTGATGAGAATGGGCACTTTTAAAATAAGTTTATCTAGTTACCTTGATTTGCATTTCGATCTGTTTGCCTGCTTACACTTGATATCCAGAAAAGTCTACTCTCTGGATCAGTTTTATATCCATGTTTGTATGCAGTTTATATCTCATTGCATTCCAAGAATGATAGCAACATGTACATGTACATGTAGCATCCATCAGCAAAAACAAAAAAACAGTTTCTGAAAAAGAGCTACCAATATTGTCCACACATTGTATCAAAAACTATGACACTATCAAAATTAGTAGCCCCCAATGTCAAGATAAAATGTTCATAATTTCTCAAGCACTGTGGTTTTCTGCTTATAAAAAGCGTGGAGTAGTAGCTTTTGACACCTTCTGCTCTGTTTGGTATATAGCATGAATTTACTCTTCGGTCTCTTTCAAAACATGAAAAATAGCTACAAGGCAATACTAGATGCCCGCTGTTAAAAATTATTGTTTAAAAAACAACACAAATATGACAGAAACCCTGTAGCACCTTTCTTTTAAGGGGGAGAGAAATAGAGAGACAGAAAGACAGACAGAGACAGAGATACAAAGAGACAGAGACAGACAGACAGGCACACAGACAGACAGGCATACAGACAGAGAGGCACACACACAGACAGACAAGACATACATAGACAGAGACAAAGACAGACAGACAGAAAGGTGGACTACAAGAGCTGTGTCATTTGCCTGTCCTTGTCCAGTTGGTGAGGTGAATGGAAGGGAGCGGGCAAATGAGAGAGGTGCTTGTGTGGAGTGATGGATTGGCTGAGAGGGAAGTGCAGTCAGCCGTTTTCTCTGTGTCAACACTGCACCGTGTCACTGGGTCATGAGTTCACAGTTCTCCATCAGAGAGAGGAGAGGAAAAGGGGGGGGGAGGGGGGGGGGGGGGGAGGAGGGGAGGGATGTGGAGGGAGGGGAGGGAGAAGGTTCTCACTGTCTTTTGTTTCAAGCCAGACAGTTAAAAACGAAATCAATTTGGTTTTTTTAATCTTTTGTGGAATGAATTGTGCTGGCTGACTTTAAAGGAAGATCCTGGCTGACATTTTAAAAGGACATTATATGTTTAATGAATACATATAGGATTTTTTTTTAAATATAAAGATAAGATATATGTATATATATGTTATATATGTATATGTATATATCTACATTATATATATATGTATGTATATATATATATATATATATATATATATATATATATATATATATATATATATATATATATATATATATATATATATATAATCTCTTTTCTATCTCTCAAAGTCCTCAACATGAGGAAATAACTAAAAGTTGTTATTGAATGAAAAAAACAATTTAATGATGTTCTTTCTTTTGTAGTATGTAGTGATAGGGGACAAGATAGCTCAGTGGTCAGAGCACTCGTTTTCCCCAAGCTAAGGTTAAGAAGCCTTGAACTGACCGTGGTTACCTCTTGGAATGACACCTCTCTCTCTCTCTCTCTCTCTCTCTCTCTCTCCTCTCTCTCTCTCTCTCTCTCTCTCTCTCTCTCTCTCTCTCCTCTCTCTCTCTCTCTCTCTCTCTCTCTCCTGTGTTTAACTTTTAAATCAAGTTTTATTTCTGTCATTCAATACTTTTAAACTTGAATATCTTAAATAAAGAGATAGGTTTATCGCCTTTTCCTTATAAATGAAAATGCAGACGGAATAGTATTGAAAAAGAGACCCCACATGTACGCTAAGCTCTAATGGCTGATCCATGCAAGGTATGGGATCTCGCCATCTCAGGACTTTTGTTGTTGTGCGTTCCCCAGCTGAATACGCTGGGGGTCACCCAGAACGTGCACTCTGACTCACTCACCCCACCTGGGAATCACCGTGAGATTGAAACTGCACACTGAATAAGAAATTTGCGTGTAAAATTTTTTAAGTATCTCGCCATATTGGCAGACGTACTTCGACTTCAGAGGATTTTTTCTCCTTTAAAGGAGAGAGTGCAGGTTGTTATGATAAGAGCTTCTTATGGCTGAAAGCAATCTCAACACAGCATTTTACAACATAACAACATTGTAGTGTAGGCCTTGGCAATTAGCTGACATCAATAACTGACACAGGTTTTCACCTGGGCCAGTGTCTTGACTTTTCAAACCATTATGAATTCGTTGGTCTCTGTCATTACCCAATCACTGGATGGGTGTGTGTGTGTGTGTGTTATTTATTTATTTACTTATTTTTTATTTTATTTATTCTTTTATGTGTGTGTGTGTGTGTGTGTGTGTGTGTGTGTGTGTGTGTGTGTGTGTGTGTGTGTGTAGAATTGGAAAATCGTTACCTGCTAGTATGATGAGGGGTGGTGGGGTGGAGAGGGAAGGGGTTCTCTCATTTTCAACGTCAGAAATTGCTCTACAGGAAATGGCGGGTCTTTTACCCAATCGGAGACATGCTAACGACTGCCATCTTCATTTGCTGTCACATGCATGCGCTGTGCGCGTGTGTGTGGGCGTGTGTGTGTGTGTAGTGTGTGTGTAGTGTGTGTGTGTGTGTTTGTGTGTGTATGTGTAGGTGTGTGTGTGTGTGTGTGTGTGTAGTGTGTGCGTGTGTATACAGTGTGTGCATGCTTGCGCGCAGTTGTGTATGATTAAGTGTGCGCGTGCGCACTTTGTGTGTTTGTGTGTGTGTGTGTGTGTGTGTGTGTGTGCGCGCGCACACACCTTGTGTGTGTATGTTAGCTAGGCACTGTGCTTTTTCAACTGGTTCTGTTCTTTATCTCCTCCCTTCTCTCTGTGTTCCCTTCCTGACCTTCTCCTGTGCTTGTCACTCTGCAGGAGGTCTGCCTGCTGGCCTCAGCCGACACATTGTGAGATCACAGTAGCTCATTTTCTTTTTTTATTATTACACAGGATGCTTGCTGGGTATGTTTATGTTTATGTAGCCTGGCGGATGCTGGCATGAACTGCAGAGTCTTTAACGCGCAAAGTTGATCGTGTGTGTGTGTGTGGAGAGAGAGAGAGAGAGAGAGAGAGAGAGAGAGAGAGAGAGAGAGAGAGAGAGAGAGAGAGAGAGAGAGAGAGAGCGAGCGTAAGAGAGAGTATGTGTGTGTGAGTGAGTGAGTGGATGTGTGAGGGAGAGAGTGTGTGTGAGAGATAGAGAGAGTGTGTGTGTATGTGTGTGTTTGTGCGGCGTGCATGCGTGCGTGCGCGTGCGTGCGTGTGTGTGTGTGTGCGTGTGCGCGCACCTTGTGTTTGTGTGTGTTTGTGTTAACTAGAATGACGGATGGAGGGTAGGAGAGGAAGGGTGGTTGTGTGCCCTGTGTCGAATGTCACTACACCAGAGGAGGTAGCTGTTTTCCATGACATATCATCACGTATCCCTTCCCCCTTCTCTCCCTCCGCCTCTCCTTTCTCTCTGTCACTGTCTGAATCCATATCACTGTCTCTTCCTTCCTTCCTTCCTGTTTTCCTGCCTTCCTTCTTTTCTTTCTTCCTGCCTTCCCTCTTTCATTCCTTTCTATCTTCCTTTCTTTCTTTGTTCCTTCCTTCCTTTCTTTCTTTCTTTCTTTCTTTCTGTCTTCCTTCCTTCCTTTCTTCCTTCCTTCCTTCCTTCCTTTTTTCTTTCTTCCTTTCTTTCTTCCTTCTTTCTTTCCTTCCTTTCTTTCTGCCTTCCTTCTTTCCTTCCTTTCTTCCTTTCCTCCTTCCTTTCTTCCTTCCTTCTTTCTTCCTTCCTTCTTTCCTTCCTTCCTTTCTTCCTTCCTTCTTTCTTCCTTCCTTCTTTCCTTCCTTCCTTTCTTCCTTCCTTCTTTCTTCCTTCCTTCTTTCCTTCCTTCCTTTCTTCCTTTCTTCCTTCATTCCTTCCTTCCCTTCTTCCTTTCTTTCCTTCCTTCCTTCTTTCCTTCCTTCCTTTCTTCCTTCATTTTTTCCTTCCTTCCTTCCTTCCTTTCTTCCTTCTTTCCTTCCTAGCCTAGTCAGGTCTTTGATGTTCGAAATTGTATGATTATCTCAGCTTTTTTCTGTCCACGTCTTTGAAGATCCCGGTATTCTGCGTGTTCAGTAATGGACTCTGGCACTTACACACCAAAATAAATACAAACTAATTCTGGGCGCTTTTTGGGCGTGATGTCTTATTCTTCAGAGAGATTGGTGGTCTAGAGGTAAAGCAGGTGTCGAAAGAGCGAGAAGTGTGGGTTTCATTCCCGTTTGAGCCCCGAACTTTTTCGCCTATCCATCAGACCTTCAAGTGGTGGTCTGGGTGCCAGTCTTTCTGAAGAGACGATAAGCTGATGTCCCGTATGCAATACCCATTTCGCGCACGTAAAGGAACCATCGGTAGCAAGAAAGTTGTCTCTGGAAAAATTATGTGGAAAAAAAGCTACTGTGATAGGAAACCAAATACAGCAGAGACAAAAAAAAAGGGTGGCGCTGCTCTTGTGGCGACATGCTCTTCCCGGGGAGGAGCAGCCCGAATTTCA
>CM054143.1:50926162-50933662 GCA_028751875.1 Rapana venosa | reverse complement strand
AATAAGATTATGATTATGACAATGCTGCTGCTACTGATAATGGTGATGAGGAGGAGGAGGAAAGAGGAGGAAAAGGATGATGATGATGATGATGATGATGAATGATGATGACGAACGACGACGACGACGACGTCGACGAGGTAGAGGATGACGATGATGATGGCGACGATGATGATATTAATGATAAAAGATGATGGTGATGACGATGCTGTTGCTGCTAATGCTGATGATAACGATGAAGATACTAAAAAATACGATAGCAATGACGACGGCGTCGATCCTGCCGCTGCTGCTACTTCTCCTGCTGCTGATATTGCTATAAACGATATCCACGTCAACAAAGATAACAATAACAATGCTGATGACAACGACAACAATACCAACAACAACAAACAAATAACGGTGGCGGGCAGGTGGCGGCCAGCGGAGAGAGCATGTACGACGACGCCTTCACCATCCAGCACGTGGAGAAACAGTACGTGGACGACTTCAACTACGTGGCCGGCATGGTCCCCTTCCTCCTCAACCTCATCAAAGACGTGAGTCACCTGCAGGCTCTGCGAGGGAGCGGGTAGAGGGGCTGGAGGGTGGGTGAGTGGGTGGATGGGTGGGGGGGGGGGGGTGAGGAGGGTGGGGGGGAGGGGGATGGGGTGAGGGGTATCATTGGTTCTTTTGGTTCGTTTCCTTCTTTTTGGATGGTACGGGACGGGATAGCTCAGTGGTCGGAGCACTCGCTTTCCCCCCCCCCCCCCCCCAGCTAAGGTTAATTAAGCAGCGTCGAGCGTGGTTACCAGTTGGATGGGTGACCGTTTGCGCGCCTTGGCTTCAGTACAGTTCCCCCCCCCCCCCCCCCCCCCCCAGTTCACCCAGCTGTAAATGGGTACCTGCCCTCTTTAGGGTCAGGGATGGTAAAGCAGCGAAGGAGAGGAGATGGGCGCCGCCCTCAATACGCTGGCCCTTAGAAAGAGAAGTGAGGTCTCTGACGCCTCGCTCCCCTACGACCTTGTAGGTTACGGGACTCCTTTACCTTTACCTTTTATGTAGGCAGGCAGGTGGGAAGTTTGACGTCCTTTTGTCAGTAGGCCTGTTCTTAATAATTAAGAAAGCCAGTCAGAGCTTGGTTCTTTTAGGGAATTTTTTTTGAGTGCGGGTTTTTTTAATTTATTCATTGCTTTTTTTTCTCCCTTGCTTCTTTGCTTTTTTTATAAAAAAAATCTTCATTCCCTTTGATTGGTTACCCTTTTTTTGTTCTTCCTTTCTTCCTGTTTTTCTCCATCTCTGCATTTTTTTTCTCGTATTTCTTCTTTTCCTTTTTCCTTCCTTTTTTGTTCTCTTCCATCCTTCTCTACTTACTTACTTCCTGTCTTTTGTCTTCTCTCCTTCCTTCCTTCCTTCTTTCCTTCCTTCTTTCCTTCCTTCCTTCTTTCCTTCCTTCTTTCCTTCCTTCCTTCTTTCCTTCCTTCCTTCCTTCCTTCCTTCCTTTCTTTCTTCTTTCCTTTCTTTTTCTTGTTCTTTTTCTTCTTCCTTTCTTCTTTCCATCCTTCCTTTTTTCCCCCAGCTTTCATTCGTTCTTGTCCACCCTAGTTTTACAGGGGTGGATTGTGTCAGCCTTGCCCGGAACCGATTGACTGATTGATTGATTGATTGACTGACTGATTGATTGATTGATTGATTGATTGATTGATTGATTGATTGATTGACTGATTGATTGATTAACAGTTCCATTGGTTATACACTAATCATTCCATCGAATTTGCTCATTAATTTTATTCACTCCTTCGTTTGTCTTAGTTTTCGGAGATTTAAAGGCTCTTTGTGCTTTTTTGCCCCGTTCCTCCATTACTTTTGTTGATGTTGTGGGTTTTTTCAACGAGAGTTTAATGATGTATTAGTTTGCACTTTGTGACTGAAGACAATATGACGTGAAGTCAGCATTTTGTATCCTTTTGAAATTCTTACAGAATTTTGTTTTCGTAGGTGTGTATATCTTCGTGTATTTTGTTTTAAATTCAGTCAATGAATGCTGAGAATCCACAAAAAAGTTTTGACACACTCACAGGCTTTCCTTGACAAGTTGTATATAGCTAACAGCTAACCCACAAAACATAAGAGTGATTTTACTCACATTAAAGTTTCTTCAGCCTCAAAAATCAATTTTGATATAAAAAGTTTTGTATCTATAAAATAAAATCCTCAAAATAGTTATTTGTTTGTGCTGGCATTCTTCTTAAGAAGATCACAATTTCGTCTTTCATCGTGCTCATGAAAAGATTGTAAAATGAATTACACCCAATATGCAGGACAATATCTATTCTCTCTGCCGAAAGCCTGCGCCTAGGCTATCACTCAAGGTCTGGTAAAATCGGCAGGGAACATGGGGAGTGGGATCGGGGTGGAGGTGCTGGAAGTGAAGAGGAGGAGGGGAATTAGGCTTCGGGCCAAAGTCGATCTGATGGCTTCTCACTTGAGTTTTAACCTTCTCCAAACAAGATACCCACGTGTATAGAATTGACTGGCAAGGTTTGAATAAACATGCAGATTAATACATGTTAAAAAAAAACAACCCAGAAAATGCTGGATTTTCTGGTTCAAAACCTTTTTTTTTCCTGAAACTTGATAAAAACAAAATTACTGACTAAACAGTGAACATGAATAAAAGAAACGTGGAAGAAAAGAAAGAAACGAAAATTTAGATATTTCCACATTGAAATAATATTAAGTCAAATGACTTTAAATGTGTAAAGGTGTGAGTTTTGTTGTTGTTGTTGTTTTTGTTGTTGGGATCTTTGTTGTTGTTTTGGGGTGTTTTTTGTGAGTACGTAGAGCTTGTCTTTGTCACTGCCAGTAGAATCTGTAGTTCTGTGGGTTCCATTCCCTTTTGAAAGTAGATGTTGGCTTGTATGTCCTGTCTTCAGGTTAAGTTAAATACCCCACGCTTTGATGTTGTATCTGTCCTCTTCTTTTCTCTCTCTCACTCACTTTCTCTCTCTCTCTCTCTCTCTCTCTCCTCTCTCTCTCTCTCTCTCTCTCCTCTCTCTCTCTTCTCTCCTCTCTCTCTCTCTCTCTCTCTCTCTCTCTCTCTGTCTCCCTGTGTGTATTTGTGTGTGTGTGTGAGATTATGGTGATGATGATGATGATGATGATGATGATGATGATGATGATGACTAATGATGATGATAATTGATGATGATGATGACGATGATGACGACAGTGGGTTAGATAGTGTAGTTTGGGACAGGAGGCGGGGACGGGGAGATTTCAACACAAGTTAGTTAAAAGAAATTCTCTCTAGCACCTTATGACTCAATTGATCACTCTCTTCCAGCCGAGTTTCTTTTCTTTTCTTTTTTTAGCAATAAGTATTGATACTTAGATTCTTTATTCATCATTGTGTATACAACAGTATAAGATTCACATACTTTACGAGATTTCTTTTTGGTACGATGCATATTCTTTTGGGATTTGTGATATATAAGTGCATCTTTCTGATTTTTTTTTGTACTGTTAAGATTTGTCTGTTGTAATGGAAGATACCCATCACGCCTTTCTCACTGTCTTTGCCCTTCAGCTGGAAAACCCAGACGACAGTTTTTCAGTCTGTAGCGTAAGTGGTGACAAATCGCTTTGTTAATTATCGATAGTTTTGAATGGTTTTATTGATCGACAGTATTCTATCGGTGTTTGATACTTATTAGTTTTGGTAATGTGTTGGTCTCAATTTTTGAGCAAAAGTTATTCAGTTTTTTTTTATTATTATTATTATTATTATTATTATTATTATTGCAGTCTTTTTTTCGGAATTTTTGATTGAATGGATTTGAAGTTACGTTGTTTGTGACTTATTTTTTTGTGTGGTTTGGTTTGTTTTTTTTGGAATTGATCAATTGTTAATTTATTGAGCTGTGTTGAAGTTTTGTCAGTGAAGATGTAGTTTTGTGATCTTGTGGTGACAGTTTGTGAAGTGAATTGGAGTGGTTGACATTTTACTACGTTGTGACTGAGGTTGAGTTGTCTCTTTTTTTATTTTATTTGGTGGTAATTTCAAATTGCCAAAAATAATTTTGAGCTGTGAATGTGCCTGTAGACATTTCATATTGTTTATCAACTTTGTTGAAGTTTTGACTTGAATTTATGCTTCGATACGTTATCTTGCAATCGCCATTTTGGATTTAAAAAAAACACTAAATCTTTGTTTGGAAAAAGATCCGAAACAAAGAGGTTCTTGCAGTTGCATAACCCGAACAGACTTTTACATCTTAATGTGAATGTTTTGGTTTTTGGCCTCAATGTGTTTGAATGATGTAGTGATGTGTTTTTTCTTATTGCACTTTGCTTGCTAAAACTTTGAAGATGAATTTGCAGGATATCAATAGCTGTTGGTAATGATGAAGTATGCATTGTTTGAGTTCAAACAGACTTGTGTTCCTCTTAGCGTCATCGTGATAAGCAGCTTGTGTTAGTGTGGTGGTAGCATCACAGAATTAGTGAATACTGATGTACAAGTGTGTGTGTATCTGTGAGTGTGCGTTCGTGCGTGCGTGTGTGTATGTGTGTGAGTGTGTGCGTGCGCGTGTGTGTGCCTGTGTGTGTGTGTGTGTGTGTGTGTGTGCACGCGCGTGCGGTGGGAAGTAAGGTAGATGTGGGCATGCCTTCGTGAATGTGCCAAAAATGGAACTGTATGACTGTGTGTTGGTATGTGTCTTGTGCATGCATGCATTTTCAGTTGTAAGTGTAATGGCAAAACAACTTTCAAGCTTAATCTGTACTTTAAAATGCCTTCATTATAGCACACTAAATCTAGAATACTTTAGGGAGGATGCGATTTCTGGATGGAAAGAAATAATGGCTTCGGATCAGACTATTTCTGGCCTTAATACTTCGAAACTCGGCAGTTTAAAAAAAATTCCCGATTTCACAGAATAGCTTATGTGCATACCTGAAATTCGGGGCTGCTCTGCCCGGAGAGAGCGCGTCGCCACAAGAGCAGCGCCACCCATTATCTTTCTTTTATTTTTTCTGTCTGCATGTGTTTTTTGTATTTGTAGAGTGGTTGTTTTTTCTCAGAGCATTTTACTGGAGACAATTTCTTTTTTTTGCCGTGAGCTCTTTTACATGCATTTTATTGTACTGATAAAAAGAAATTTAGCAACAAGAAAAAGTAATATGATGATTATGTCAATGAAAGCATAAGACGCTGCTGAACTAGCTTGGGGAAGTATTCAAAGAAACAAAGGTCTCTCCGCAAAATATCCAGTTGTTTTGATGAAGCATAAAGTCATTCGTTTTACTTTGCATCATGGCGGTAGACAACTCGGATTAATCTCTCTCTCTCTGTCTGTCTGTCTGTCTGTCTGTCTGTCTGTCTGTCTGTCTGTCTGTCTGTCTCTCTCTCTCTCTCTCTCTCTCTCTCTCTCTCTCTCTCTCTCTCTCTCTCTCTCTCTGTGTGCATGTTTACGCGTGTGGGGCTTATTGGATGATATAGATGAATGAACACATGGCATTTGTCAACATGTTCCTATTGCTATCTCTGCTGCTGCTGCTGCTGCTACTGCTGATCTTATACATGATGGTGTGATGCTTATGTTGATGATGATAATGACGACGATTATGATGATAACTTTAGTTACAATGACGATAAGCATGATGATGATGATGATGATGATAAGCATGATGATAAGAATGATGATAAGCATGATGATAAACATAATGATGATGGTGATGGTGGTGGTGGTGGTGATGATGATGATGATGATGATGATGATCCTGATCCTATCTATTACGCTCAATGGCTCACAGAACACTTGCAGCCAATTTTCTGTTATGGATGCGCATGCTTGAGCTTTTGGTGTGGTGTTAACATTTCAAAGCCCCATTTCACATTTTCAATTTCTTCTCAAACAACTGAAAACGATACTATTTTTGTTGTTGTTGTTGTTGTGTTTCTTTAAAGATCAGTACTGTCACATGAGTACATTATTCTATGATACTCTCTGTCTCTCTGTCTGTTTCTGTCTCTCTCTCTCTCTCTGTTTCTCTGTCTGTCGGTCTGTCTATCTGTCGGTCTGTCTGCCTGTCCGTCCGTCTGTCTGTCTGTCTGTCTGTTCGTCTGTCCGTCTGTCCGTCTGTCTGTCTGTCCATCTGTCTGTCTGTATGTCTTTGTCTGTGTCCCTCTCTGTTTCTCTCTGTCTGTCTGTCTGTCTGTCTGTTTCTCTGTCTCTGTCTGGCTCTGTCTTTATCTATCTCCACCCCATCTCTGTGTGTGTGTGTATATATATATATATATATATATTTAGAGAGAGAGATAGAAATATAGATAGAGAGATAGAGAGATAGAGAGATAGATAGATAGATAGATAGATAGATAGATAGAGAGATAGAGATATATATAGAGAGAGAGAGATAGAGAGATAGATAGATAGATAGATAGATAGATAGATAGAGAGAGAGAGAGAGAGAGAGAGAGAGAGAGAGAGAGAGAGAGAGAGAGAGAGAGAGAGAGTTATGATTGCATTGCAGCCCAAGGTCAATTCCGAGTTCTCTCTCTCTCATAGTTTGTTTATTTTTTCATTCAGGTTCAAAAGTGCATTTTAATCTACGTGCTCCTTCCAGTGAAAGCAATCATTTTTTTGCTCTGAGTTTGTTGGGGTTATTTTTTCTGTTTGGTTGGGTTGTTGTGGTTTTTTTTAGTCTTACAAAATGTAATTTGTAGTTTGCGTGAGAAGGTATCCTTGTTCGATATCATATTGTAATGTTGTTTTCGTCCTTCCTCTGCTTTATGCATTGAAAATTTTTGTGGTAATTTTTTTTCTTCTGAAGGTGATTTTGTGTATGTGTGTGTGCGTGCGTGCGTGTGTTTGTGTGTGTGTGTGTGTTTGCGTGTGTGTGTGTGTGTGTGTGTGTGTGCGTGCGTGTGCGTGTACGTGTGCGCGCGTGTGTGTGTATGTGTGCGTTTGTGTGTGTGTGTGTGCGTGCGTGTGTGTGTGTGTGCGTGTGTGTGTGTTTGTGTGTGTGTGTATGTTTGTGTGTGTATGTTTGTGTGTGTGTGTGTGTGCACGCACGCACGCGCCCGCTGGAGCCTCCTATGAGGCATGGGCTAGAAAATACCCACATAGTGTAGCCACTGTCGTTAAGAATTTTTTCTCTCTCTACTCTCTTTCTGTCTCCCTCCTCTCTCTCTATCTCTATCTATCTATCTCTCTCTTACTCTCTCTCTCTCTCTCTCAAACACATCTACTTACATATTCGGATGTATGCACGCACGTATTAACTACATACACACACACACACATGCATACACAAACGCATACACAAACACGTGCTCACACACACACACACCTTTTCTTGCAATTTTCATTTATTCTGTCCATAGTAAGGAGCATATAAGCGATACAGCAGACTTGATATCACAGTGTTTGTTATGTCTAAAAACCAAGATAACTGACACCATGAATCTGTCATCTTTTAACAGATCAAGTTGTAGGAATAATGAACATGAATTTT
>CM054143.1:50916162-50921162 GCA_028751875.1 Rapana venosa | reverse complement strand
TGTCTTAGTATAATCATTACGAAATTTGTTCTTAGATAGATGGCTTGATGAAAAAAAGCAAATGCATTGCTTATTCAATGTACCATCTGGAAATAAAATTTTGACTTGACTTGACTTGACACACACACACACACACACACACACACACACACACACACACACACACACACACACACACACACACCGTGCTCGAACGCATGCAGAACATCTTGCGCACACGTTAAATCCTGTTCCGCTTTTCGAAAGAGTAGGCCATTGTGTGCCGGTGGAAACAGATGACAAAATTGACAAAACCGTATACACACAGGGACTAGATGTAAAAAAAGCGCATGAGTGCTTATTCCATTATCCTCAGTATAAAAGAATAAATAAAAAAATTTAAAAAATAAAACACACACACATACACACAGCCACCCCAACCACCAAACCACCCCAACCACCAAACCACCCAACCACCCAACCACCCAACCACCAAACCACCAAACCACCAAAACCACCCAATCCGTACCCAACCCAAACAAATACACCCAACTACTCAACCAACCCAACCAACTCACTCCAACCCAACCCACACTCTGCACCCCATAACTCCACCTCATGGGTGCAGGTCATCGACTTGCTGGTTCGGATCCTTCAATGCGCTCTGGGCGGAGTGCAGGACGAGCTGAACCTGATCCAGGTCTTCAAGGAGGCCTACGAGATCCTCTACACCTACATGATCGGCAAGTCCCGCAAGAACGCTCTCTACTTCGCCAAGTACATCGACTTCTTCCAAACCCAGTTCACGCAGAAGGTACGGGCTTGATAGGCTGGTGTAGGGTAGGGGTATGGGGAGGGGAGGGGATGGGGAGGGGAGGGGAGGGGAGAGGGGGAGGGTCGGGGAGTGGAGGGGAGGAGTGGGGATGGGGTAAGGTAGGGTAGGGGAGGGTAGGAGAATGGGGTTAGCACGCCTGTGTGTAGGGGGGATGTGTGTGTGTGTGTGTGTGTGTGTGTGTGTGTGTGTGTGTGTGTGTGTGTGTGTGTGTGTGTGTGTGTGTGAAGGTTTGTTAGTTGAGACAATGTATGATGATACTGTGTGTTTGCGATGGTTGGTTAGTTGAGACAGAATACATTCATAAAGACTTCATTGGATTTGAAAAAACAAGCTAGATTTCTTGTATGCTTGCATATTGTTGTTGTTGTTAATGACGATGACGATGATGATGATGATGATGATGATGATGATGATGATGATGATCTTCTCTTCTTCTTCTTCTTCGCAATTATTCTGTGCAATTCTTCTTTGCAATTCTTCTTTGCTATTCTTCTTTGCAATTCTTCTTCGCATTTGTTCTTCGGAAGTCTTCTTCGCAATTCTTCTACGCAATTCTTCTACGCAATTCTCCTCCTCCTCCTCCTCCTCCTCCTCCTCGTTGCGCGTTCCTCAGCTTAACACGTTGGGGGTCACCCAGAATATGCACCCTGTCTCACTCATCTCATAGTTATGGGATAGACTGTGAGATTAAAATTACACACTGGATGAGATGTTTTCGTGTATGACTGTTTTCAAGTACCTCACCACATAGGCAGCAATACACCGACTTCAGAAGATTCTATCTCTTACAAAGAAGCGTGTGCGGGCTGTTACGCTAACTGTTAGTCACGGCTGAAGATGATCTCAGTATAACATTTTACAACATGACAGTTTGATGTAGGCTTTGATACTCAGCTGACATCAGTAACTGGCAACACTTTTAACCTGAGCCATCAATGGTTGGATAAACTGACTTTGGTCATCAAGGAATCATAGAAGTGAGAAACATAACAAAGTGTACTGAATGTTTATGAGTTCAAAAAGAAAGAGACTGATATTTGTTTGATATTGTACAGTGCTGGTTTTTTTAAAACGTAATTACATTAATGATGACAACAATGATGACATTAATGATGTGTTGCTGTTTATTGCTGAGAACGTGCATGTAACAAAATTCATGTGTGCTAATGTAGGCGAAATAAATCAAGCAAAATTATATTTATAGATAAAATATCTGTCACTGAGAGTTATTTTCCGATTAAAAAAGTACCGTTAAAATCAGTCTCCACCTTACAATGTATTTCATAATTACAATAACTATTTCTTGCTTAGTCTTTGCTTTAAATCTTTCTTATCTTCCCATGATTGTGAGTTACGTCATCCTGTCAACATCCAACATAATTGTGACTCTCATTCTGTCCATTCATTTCCCTTTAACAAAGCACGGTGATTTTTTTAAAATATTGGTCACTTTTTGGGTGAGGATTGTATGTTTCTTTCAAACTCTTCAAATAGTTCCAGGAGTCAAAAGATTAAGTAAAATAATATATATTTATGTGATTTTCATGTCGAGTCCCCGAGTGCATGCAGCAAGGTATTTCTCGCTACTCCATCAGTTGAGAAGTTTACTGAAGGTATGACTCTTATTTTCAGGGCGGTATCGGCATCAACGTGGCCCAGATGATTGTGGAGCTGATCCGAGACAAACGGAAAATTGTTGACCGCATCACCCATCAGCAGATCGATGAGTTTGTCGGCCTGCTGCAAACTTCACAGGTAAGGTGACCTGAGGGGAGGGGGGGGGGAGGGCATGCAGAGAGGAAGACTTGCCACCAGGCGTGTGTGTGTGTGTGTGTGTGTGTGTGTGTGTGTGTGTGTATGTGTGTATGTGTGTGTATGTGTGTGTATGTGTGTGTATGTGTGTGCGTATGTGTGTGTATGTGTGTGTGTATGTGTGTGTATGTGTATGTGTGTACGTCTGTGTGTGTACGTGCGTGTGTATGTGTGTGTGCACCCGCGCACGCGTGCGTGCGTGTGCGCGCAGATAGATAGATAGATAGATAGATAGATAGATTGATTGATTGATTGATTGATAGATGGATAGATAGATAAATAAATAGATAGATAGATAGATAGATAAATAGATAGATAGATATACAGACAGACAGATAGATAGATAGATAGATAGATTGATTGATTGATTGATAGATGGATAGATAGATAAATAAATAGATAGATAGATAGATAGATAGATAGATAGATAGATAGATAGATAGATAGATAGATAGATAGATAGATAGATAGATAGATAGATAGATAGATAGATAGATAGATAGATAGATAGACCATATAGGGAAAAAAGTAAATATATAGACATTCACACACGCATATGTGCGCACCTGCTTTCAGTTTGAGCGTATAAAACGAGACTCGTGCGAGTGACAATTACTTTCAGATGAGACTATTAACCGACGTTCCACGTGCGAACGCACGCAGGACATCTTTTACACACGTTCAAACCTGTTCCGCCTTTCGGAAGAGTAGGTCATTTTGTGCCAGTTGGAACGGATGACAACATTAATTTTTACAAAACTGCATGCACACGAGGACTGGATGTAAATAGCACATGAGTGCTATTCCATTGAGAAAATTAAAAAAATAACTCTCTCTGTGATACACACGGGGACTGGATGTAAAAAAGCACGTAAGTGCTTATTCCATTATCCTCGATATAAAAGAATAAAACAATAAAACAACAAAATATCTATCCTGTGTATACAACTATCTCTATTCTATGTGTTAATGCATGTTTACGTCTTAGCTAATTCTTTGGACATTTCATTATTGTATGTTTAAGTGAACGGTTATTTGATTAATTTATTGGACTGAAGGCTGGATGAAAAAGGTTACCATGGTGCTTATTCTTTCCCCTCAATAAAAATGTTCATTCATTCGTTCATCCATTCTCCTCTCTCTCTCTCTATCTCTCTCTCTCTCTCTCTCTCTCTCTCTCTCTCTCTCTCTCTCTCTCTTCTCCTCCCCCCCCCCTCTCTCTCTCTCTCTCTCTTCTCTCTCTCTCATCTCTCCTCTCTCTCTCTCTCTCTCTCTCTCTCTCCCTCTCCCTCTCCTCCTTCTCTCTCTCTCTGTGCAAGGAAGGAGGGTGGCAGGATGGTTAAGACGTTCGCCTGCCAACAAGTAAACCGTGAGGTTGTGGGTTCGATTCCCAGCCTCGACCTTTCTTCCCAGTTTGACAAAAAAATCGAACTGAATGTCAAAATCCTTCGGATGAGACTGTAAACCGAGGCCCCGTGTGCGAACGCATGCAGAACATCTTGCGCACACGTTAAATCCTGTTCCGCTTTTCGAAAGAGCAGGCCAATGTGTGCCGGTAGGAACAGATGACAAAATTGACAAAACCGCATACACACGGGGACTGGATGTAAAAAAAAGCACATGAGTGCTTATTCCATTATCCTCGATTAAAGAATAAATAAATAAATAAATGCATACTACAGTACTAGTCCTACACATGTCAGGATAACGTCTTCTTTTTCTTCTTCTTCTTCTTCTTGCTCTCAGAACTACCGTTTCCTGGACCTGCTGCACGTGCTGTGTGTGTGTGATGACGTGGCCATTCCCAACAACCAGTCCTACATAGTGCAGCGCTGGCTGCAGTGCGAACAGGTTGGTGTATAATCTTATTATTATTATTATTATTTCGTTGTTGTGTTGGCTGATAATCATCATGACGATTGTAAGCCTACATGTATTTTACAGATTGAAAGCTTTCTGGATTTAATCTGTGTTTTTCATCGGTGCATTCTTTTTTTTTTTGCCAAAGAACATGCGTGGAGGATTTTTTTTTGTGGTCAAGAGATTCATATCAGGGGTTTGCCACCATTGCCTAGCCCTCTCCTGTTAGCGCTACCCGGGGTGGCACCACGCGGAGGTAGGAGTAGGACTTGGAGTCTACAATGCCAAAGCGGCGTCGATGTCCACGTTTTCAAACAAACACACTGTAGACAGATCTGATGACGAGATAGTTTCTCCAAGGTAAAGGTGTGAGGGCAGAAGGAAAAGAGGCAGACCACCAACATACAGTTGCAAACCAAAAAAAGAAAAAGAAAAGAAAAGGTGGCGCTGCTCTTGTGGCGACGCGCTCTCCCCGGGAAGAGCAGCCCGAATTTCAAGCACAGAGAAATCTCGT
>CM054143.1:50908662-50911162 GCA_028751875.1 Rapana venosa | reverse complement strand
GCTGCTGCTGCTGCTGCTGCTGCTGCTGCTGCTGCTACTACTACTACTACTACTTCTACTACTGTTGTTGTTGTTGTTGTTGTTGTTATTGTCATAATTATTACCATTACTATTTATTTTCTTCTTTTCCTTCTCATCATTAACATTATTTTCTTATATGATTATCATTACTATTATTATCTTCTTAAATCAAAACACATTTAACTGTGTAATGTATTTCTTGCTTTCTCATAACATCTAAACCATTATGTATTTCTGATTTGTTAAGCATACTTGTAACTACACACGATTACTCTTAAAATGATCATATGGATAACAATAATAATAATAATATAAATAATAATAATAATAATGAGGTTAATGATGATGGCGATTATGATTATTCTGTTGACAATGGTCACCGTTGAGATATTTTGTGATCTTTCCGCTCTTGGTGGTCGTAGGCTACATGAAAATGATGTGTGCCATCAACTCCCACCCCCCAGCACACACACACACACACACACACACACACACACACACACCACCACACACACACACACACACACACACACACACACACACACACCACACACACACACACACACACACACACACACACACACACACACACACGCTCACACACACACACACACACACACAACACTGAACATGCCTGTACCATCCATTCCTAGTTTTTCTGTGAACTCATCAGGTTTGCACCTCTAGTCATTATTTTTTCAATGCACATTAAACGAGTGTGGGTACCCGGGTGCACTGCGTGTGGTGGACGAGGACTGTATGTGTGTGGGTAGATGAGATGACTAGCTGCATGGGTGTGAGGTGTGAGGAATGGGTTTGCATTCTGGTCAGTTGTTGGGGTGCCATCGTTCAAACATTCCTCCAGGCTCAGTTTCCAGAAACCAGGATGAAAACAATTTTTGTGTGTGGTCAAAGCAAGGTTGCTAGCAGTTTTTCGTAAGTTGATAGCTACTCTGTAACATCAAGGGGAGTTTGAAGAAAGCTTTTAGAACAAAGAGTGCGGGTTGTTATGTTAAAAACTTGCAGTGGCTGAAGACAATCTCCACATCACATTGATTATCTTCAACATATCAACTTTTCAAAGTGTAGGCCTTGGCACATAACTTACATCAATAACTGACACCGCTTTTGGCTTGAAACAACAGCTGATCAGATGGATTGTTGGGGGTGTGTTTTCTTTAATCGTTAGTCTACTCAAAGTGAAACCAATCCTTCGAACATACACAAAAAAGTACAAAATCATAACTGCACAGCATGCATGCACCGTGTTAACTAGATATTTAAACATACCACCTTGCAGCAATTTTTTTCTGTTTACATATTTCCAATTCTTCGAACATGGTTTTACATGTAATTTCTAGTAGTTTTAACAATTCTAACAACATTATGCAAGAGACTTCTTATTAAAATTTTGTTGAGGTCAAACCTGGAGCACAAATTCGCCCAGACGGCTGAATTCAAACAACAGTTTCTCGCTTCTGCCTTTGTTGTTGTTGTAAAAAACCCACACACAACAAAGAGTAAATACAAAAACTGTCCTGCAGCCTATGAAAGCTAGTCTATACTTCTCTGATACCAGATAACTCCTCAAATGAAAACAATGATGTAGCCTTTGCCAGTCAAATCTATAATCGTCCTTCCCACCTCGTTTCTCAGTTAAAGTTCCGAAGTTCACTAATGCTGAGGTTTTGTGTAGGCGAGACCGTTTGTCCACCATTTAGGTAGCCGCATTCCGACTTTGGGAAATAATATTGTCTGAAGCATGCCATAAGTTTGTATATATATATATATAGATATAGATATAGATATATATAGATAGATATAAATATATATATATATATATTTATTCAGCCTGAAGAAGCTTCAGATAGAAGCGAAAATTTGCTGACTGAAATAAAAGGAGAAACTAAGCTGAGCACAGTTGTGTTTTCTCTTTTAGAAGTGCATTGTGATTGACATCGGATATATTTTTTTCTCTTTCTAGCAGCGTGTGGGTGATTTGCTTTTTAGTTATTTATTTTGGATGATTTTTATTATATGTATATAATGATTATATATATATATATATTATGTGTATATATATATATATATTATATATATATATATATATATTTATATATATATATATATATATATATATATATGGTTCTTATTATTTACAATACAAGTCTGCATTTGTATCATAACTGGGTGGGTTTTTTTATCTGGACAAAGATATGTTTGAATCATAGATATGAATTATTTTTTAAATGACTGCATGGAAACGAGCCTGGAAGAATTCTGGAATATTCACACCCCCACCCCCTACCTCCAACAGCCCCCACCCCACCCCACCCCACCCCCCTACCCCCTGCAACCCACGCCATACACCCCCACATCTATCCCTCCTTTTTTTAAAACTATTGCAAGTGTGGAGTGTGTGTGATTTGTACGTACATGTTGGCTGTGGCTAACGGTAGACCAGTGCTTGGTTGATTGC
>CM054143.1:50893662-50903662 GCA_028751875.1 Rapana venosa | reverse complement strand
CGCTGTCCTTTGTCTTGTCTTGTCTTTCTGTCTGTCTATGGGACAATCCCTCCCCCACCCTCTCTCTCTCTCTCTCTCTCTCTCTCTCTCTCTTCTCTCTCTCTCTCTCTCTCTCTCTCTCTCTCTCTCTCTCTCTCTCTGTGTGCTCTGAAATCTTGCCCGAACCCATCTGTGCCAAGTACTGCAATCTTACTACCAATTAGTATACCGCTTGTTTGTCTGTCTTGTATGTTTGTTGTAGGTCTGTTTGTAAGTTTGTGTTTCTGTCTGTTGTTGGTAAGTCTATTTGTCTGTCTGTCTGTATGTCTGTCTCTCTGTCTATCTTTCTGTCTGTCAGATGTATCTTTGTCTGACTTATCTGTTGTTACTGCGTCGTAAAAGGAAAAAAAAACCTCCATCGCTGATCTCTAATGCAGTGATAGCATGTTAACCTTAAGAGGAAAGTACCCAAGCTCATCAGAATTGACTGACAGCCTAAGATTGACAAACAACAATAAAAAGAAAAAGAAAAGCCAAAAAAACACAAAAGCCAACCTACAGCTGCATAGACAATAACGTTTGCCGACGACCCATCGACGGTCCTCACACACTGAACGCAAATTTCAGTTGTGTGGCGGGTTACAACTCTTTGGTCAATACGAGCAGTAAGCCGCGGATCGGTGATCTAGTAGGTATCGCACCTGCCTTGAAAGTGAAAAGTCCATGTCCGAAGTATGCGGTGGTTCGATCCCCGTTTGGGCCCAAAACTATCTCCCCATCCATTAGACCATGAATGGGTTGCCTTGGTGCTAGTCTTTCGGATAAGACAATAAATGGAGGCCCCGTGCGTGTTACACATAATTATTTAGCGCAAGTTGGGTTTTTTTAAATACCATGACAACAAGAGGGTTGGTCCCTGGCAAAATTTTGTAGAAATAAAGTCACTCTGATAGGGAAACAAATGCAGTTGCAGACAGCAAAAGAATAAAATAATGGATGGCGCTGCTCTTGTGGCGAAGCGCTCTCCCCGGGGAGAGCAGTCCGAATTTCGCGCAGAGAAATCTGCCGTGACTTAAAGTGGTATAAGTAAATAGATAAATAAATAAATAAATCAATAAATAAATAAATAAATCCATCGACGATGAAGCAACCGTGCTTTCATAAAACAGGCCCAAGAAGGTGTCCTCGTTACGCGTTTTCCATCCCGCCTTTGCTATCATCTCTCTCCTTCCTAAAAAAGAAAGAAAGAAAGAAAGAAAAGACAAGAAAAGACAAGAAAAGAAGAAAGAAACAAAGACAGCCCATGACCCGAACATTTCGTTTAACTAAATAGTTCTTCTCTTGGGTTATGACACTAAAAAGCTGATTGCGAAGATCTAACAGGCGGAAAAGAAAGAAAGAAAGAAAGAAAGAAAGAAAGAAAAGACAAGAAAAGAAGAAAGAAACAAAGACAGCCCATGACCCGAACATTTCGTTTAACTAAATAGTTCTTCTCTTGAGTTATGACACCAAAAGGCTTATTGCGAAGATCTAGCAGGCGGATTACACAAGCAAAAGAGCTAGAATGGTATAGCAAGCAGTATGAGATGATGAATGATTAACGTTGTTGATGGTTCTACTGATAGAGGCTGGGGAAGGCTTGCGGTTGAGGATTCAGCAAGAGATCCCGTCAATAATAACATGAAGTGGGGAGTTCGCTTGAGAGGACAAGAAAATAATGGTGAAGCCAGCGAGATTAAAGGAAAATTAATAATCCTTCTCTGCGTTGTTGGACACAGAGAGAGACAGAGAGAGAGAGAGAGAGAGAGAGAGAGAGAGAGAGAGAGAGAGAGAGAGAGAAGAGAGAGAGAGAGAGAGAGAGAGAGAGAGAACTAAGCCTGCATGATGAAAGAAAATAAGCCTTCTCAGCGTTGTTGCCAAGAGACATTCTTTCAGACAAAAGACTTAATCTATACTAATCTGAATTTGGAGCTGCTTACGTGCAGATTAGAAGAAAAAAAGTGGTGTTGATTGGGTCCTGAGAAATTCTTATCTTTCTGGGTGATTTTCTAGATCCCATAACTCGATTTTACGGCATTATGACTCCCATTATGGGTGTTAAGTGTAATTTGGGTATTTTCGTTGTTGTTGGGTGTTTTTAAACTCTGTGGTTGTGTCAAGTATAGACCATGGATTAGATTGGACTTGGATTGGATTAGGAAACGTCCAAAGATTGGGGTTGACGTGCCATGGATATATCTGCAAGTCCGTCTGTCTTGGGTCTGTTGCATGCACTCAGCCAGCCTACTGCTGCCTGTCTGTCCAGTCTTCTACATCATCATTCTCTCCATTGACGTCTTGGTCATCTTCCTTATCTTCTTATCTCCGGGGGTGATTTTCTAGATCTCAGAACTCGATTTGACGGCATTATGACTCCCATCAGAACATCTTGCGCGCATGTTAAAACCCGTTCCGCATTTCGGAAGAGAAGGCCATTGTGTGCCGGTGGGAACGGATGACAACATTGACAAAACTGCATACACACGGGGACTGGATGTTAAAAAAACACATGAGTGCTTATTTCATTATCCTCGAAATAAAAGAATGAATAACTAAAAACTAAATAAACCTTCCTCTACCCCCCCCCCCCCCCCTTTCCTTCCACTCTTCCTGTCAGCCCTGTTTTGGGGGTGACAGTTGTCTCTGAGTATTCGGCAAAACATAGCAGTTTTAAGAGCTTTGGCTTTTTTTTTCAAGACCTCATTTGGACTTTCATTAAAATGAGACTTGTTGTTTTAGGGTTTTGTGTCTTTCCAACACATTTTTGCCATCTTTCTATGATATATCCACATTTCGAAGGCTTCTACCTTTCTCTTTGTTTCTGTATAAAATGTCCATGTTTTAGTCCAGTAAAAAAAAAAAAAAAAAACCACTTGGAATTCTGAAGCATTTTTTGGTAATCTTATATATCTTATAATATTTAGAGTAAATGATATTTGTTTTGATGTCAACACACACACACAAACGCGCGCCCGTACACACACACACACACACACACACACACACACACACACACACACACTCACACAGACAGATAGACAGACAGACAGAACTGTACATTTGCGTGTATGCAGATGTGCGTGCAGGGAAGTTTTCTAATAAGAAAATTAAATGGGTGGGATACAGACAGAGAGAGAGAGGAGAGAGAGAGAGAGAGAGAGAGAAGAGAGAAAGAAGAGAGAGATGGAGAGAGAAGAGAAGGATGGGTAAGTGCAAGGTCCAGCTATCTAATTTAATATGGAAAGCAGAGGAATCACACACACGTGCGCGTGCGCACGCACTCACGCATACCACGCACACACACAAGCGCGCGCACACACACACACACACACGGCAAGAAAGAGAGAGAGAGAGACACACACACACACACACACACATGCAAGGGAGGAGGAGGGAAAGAGAGACAGACAGACAGAGACTCTCTCTCTCTCACACACACACACACACTCACACACACACACACACTCACTCACACACACACTCACTCACACACACACAAACACACAAACACACACACACAAACACACACACAAACACCACACACACTAACACACAAACACACAAACACACAAACACACAACACACACACACACACACACACACATATACACACACACACACAGCTTGGTGATTGGAGCGTTGCGCAATTGCGCTAGTGATCTCATGACCCGGGTTCGAATTCCGTTCAAGGAGATCTTTTTTCCCTGGAGTTAACCTCAGCACCGACTCCACTCCCCTTCCCTCCCCTCCACCCCCCTCCAAAAAAAAGTCCTTCGGATGAGACTATAAGCCGTGGTCCCACGTGCGAACGCACGCAGAACATCTTGCGCACACGATGTAACATGTTCCGCTTTTCGAAAGAGTAGGCCATTGTGTGGCGGTGGGAACAGATGACAAAATTTACAATACTGCTTACACACAGGGAGTGGGGGGATGTAAAAAAAAAATAGCACAGGACTGCTTATTCCATTATCTTTGAAATAAAGGAATAAAATGAATACAAAATAAATAAAATAAATAAATAACACTTACATTCTGTCTCTCACCGTGGGGATGCCGGGAGCCTGACAGAATAAACAGCATCCCCACCTTCTGGAAATTCTGTGCTAGGAATTCCCTCTTTTCTACCCCTCTCTTTGTTTCTGCCTTGGTTTTTTTCCCCTGTCACTCCTTCTTCTCGTCTATTTTCCGCCTTCTTGGTCCATTCTCCTGCCTTTTTTTTCAGAAAAACTTAAAACATTTTCTCTCCTATGCTGAAGTCGGATGTGCTGGGCCTGACTTGTCAGGCGCTTAACGGCAGCGCAACGCATTTTCGCTCATATCGCAGACAACAATAGTTGCTGTCTGAGCGTTCGACCATGAAGAAGAAGAATAGTCTTTCTCCTCTACAGCGTATGTATGTTGATGGATGGACGTTAAACTGAAGAACCATTCCTCTTTTTGGAAAAAAAAAAAGAAAAGAAAAAAAAGAAACAACAGTCTGACCTAACAGCAAACCACACATCTCACCCTGCTTCCAGACATCACAGCCCTGGCTATAAAATTCGGTTAGTCCCGCCTTCCTGTTCAGAAATGTAGAACCCCCACCCCACCCCTCTCTCTCTCTCTCTCTCTCTCTCTCTCTCTCTCTCTCTCTCTCTCCTCTCTCACTCACACACACACACACACACACACACAGACAAACACAAAAAAACAAGAGACAGACTTCCCTAGTAAATTTACCTTTATGATAAAAAAAGAACACATTTCTGATAAGAAAAATGAAAAGAGAGACAAACAGACATGCAGACAGACAGACAGACAGAGACAAAGACAGACAGAGATACAGACACACAGACAGACAAACAGAAACACAGACAGAAACACGGACAGAGACACACACACACAGAGATAGATAGACACACAGAAACACAGACAAACAGACAGAGACAGAGAGAGAGAAATGGATAGACACACAGAAACAGAGACAAACAACACACCACACAGAGAGAGAGAGAGAGAGAGAGAGAGAGAGAGAGAGAGAGAGAGAGAGAGAGAGAGGAAAAGAAATAGATAGACACACAGAAACACAGACAGACAAACAGACAGACACACAGACAGAACCCTCTTGCACACAGCCGTTACCTTCTGTCTACACTGAAACAGAAGTAAACCTGAATACTATCACGATTCATTAGACTCCATCATCCCCACTTTTTAGCACCCCTCTCCTCCGCCTACGCTGTCAGCCTCTCCCGTCTCTTGCCTGAAGGAGCCGACACACGAGCCTGCCCAACCGAACCGTTCAGAAGGTCGGGATGAAACAGATCCCAAAACCAATCATCTGCCACTCCAAGCTCGCGTCTCAAAGGGCCATAGGCTGGTCAGGTTTAACTTCCACACTGACGGTCGGACGCTATAGCCGAGTGGTTAAGTAGACCGTTCGACTTCAATCCTATGGGTCCATGAAGTGGGGGGACGGGGATAGCCTAGTGGTTAGAACATTGCGTTCGTTATCTGATGACCCCGGGTTCGATTCCCGTTCAAGGGGGATATTTTCCCCCCTGGAGTTAACATCAGTGCAGACTCTACTCTCCCCAAAAGTAATAATAATAATAATAATAATGTATGGAATTTATATAGCGCTGAACCTTGTAAAGCAACAAATCAAAGCGCTCAGATTTTATTTCATACCACTTTAAGTCACGGCAGATTTCTCTCCGTGAAATTCGGGCTGCTCTCCCCGGGGAGAGCGGGAGAACGCGTCGCCACTTAGCGCTGCGCCACCCTTTCACCCTTTTTTTTTTTTTTTCTGCAGCTGTATTTGTTTCCCTATCAGAGTGGCTTTTTTCTAAGAATTTTGCCAGGGACAACTCTCTTGTTGCCGTGGGTTTTTTTACGTGCGCTAAATAATTACGTGTAACACACGGGACCTCGGTTTATCGTCTCATCCGAAAGACTAGCGCCCAGACCACCACTCATGGTCTAATGGATGGGGGGAAAATTTCCGGTCCAAACGGGGTACGAACCGCCGCACACTTCAGACCCGGACTTTTCGCTTTCTAGACAGGCGCGTTACCTCTAGACCACCGATCCACCTTCGGATGAGACTAGAAACCGAGGTCCCTGTGTGCGAACGCACGCAGAACGTCTTGCGCACACGTTAAATCCTGTTCCGCTTTTCGTAAGAGTAGGCCAGTGTGTGCCGGTGGGAACAGATGACAGAATTCACAAATCCGCATACGCACGGGGACTGGATGTAAAAAAGCACATAAGTGCTTATTCCATTATCCTCCATATAAAAGAATTTAATATATATATATATATATATATATATATATATATATATATATATATATATATATATATATATATATATATATATATCAGCAGCTTCTGATAAATTAAAGGTGGAGTCTTTCACAATCTTGCCTGCCAACTTCAAGTGCAGACCTGCCAGTGCCTGAACTCCCTTCGTGTATAATATATACTCACGCAGAAGATCAAATATGCACGATAAAGATTCTGTAATTCACGTCAGCTTTTGTTGGGTTACGGAGACACGAACATACCCGGCATACATGCCTGAAGTCGGAAGGCGGCTACCTTAACAGTGGGTAAAAACTGTCACATACCCAAAATCTCACGATTGGTGAACCTCACAGCTCTAGTCGAGGAACAAAAATAAAAAGATATCTTAACCATTTGGAGTAGGTCCTGTTCTATCTCAGATGGACAGCCCGCATCCTTTCAGCCATTCAACACACCTTTAAGGCGGGACGGGATAGCCTAGTGGTTAGAACATTGCGTTCGCAATCTGACAACCAGGGCTCGATTCCCGTTCAAGGGAATATTTTCCCCTGGAGTTAACACATCAGTGCAGACTCCACTCTCCCCAAAAGTCCTTCGGATAAGACTATAAACCGAGGTCCCGTGTGCGAACGCACGCAGAACATCTTGCGCACAAGTTAAATCCAATTCCGCTTTTCGTAAGAGTAGGCCAGTGTGTGCCGGTGGGAACAGATGACAGAATTTACAAAAACCGCATACGCACGGGGACTGAATGTAAAAAAGCACATAAGTGCTTATTATATTCCATTATCCTCGATATAAAAGAATAAAATATAATAAATATAACTAAAATAAGCTTAAGGGCATGTTGTGTGTGTGTTACCTTGCGAATGTGTTTGAAGCCTTGGGAGTCACAGGAGACTTTGCCATGCACACCTTTCAAATGGTTGGGTTTTTTCCAATGGCAGTTCATCCTTTTCACACTGACAGGTTCAAACAAAACAAGTTTGAACTGTCCATCTCGTCCCCAAGGGGATGTCAGGGGTCTGTCAGTATCAATACCATCCCCCACCTTTTTGGAAATTATGTGCAAGGAATTCCCTCTTTTCCATCCCTCTCTTTGTTTCTGCCTTCTTTCCTTTTCTTTCTGTCACCTCCTTCTTGTCTATTTTCTGCCTTCTTGGTCCATTCCTCTGCCTGTTTGTTTGGTGTGGGTGGGTGTTTTTTTCTAGAAGGACTTAAAATGTAACAATTCTTTCCCATGCTGAAGTCGAATGTGCTGGGCCTGACTTGTCAGGCGTCTTAATGGCAGCGTAACGCATTATCGCTCATATGACAGACAACAATATTGCTGTCTGAGCGTTCAACAAAAAGGAAGAAGAAGAGAAGGAAAGAAAGAAAGAAAGAAAGAAAGAAAGAAAGAAAAGAAAGAAAGAAAGAAGAGGAGGAGAATTGCGAAGAAGAAGAAGAAGAGAAGAAGAAGAAGAAGAAGAAGAAAAAAAAAAGAAAAGAAGAAGAAGAATTGCAAAGAAAAGAAGAAGAAGAAGAAGAAGAACAACAACAACAACAACGACAACAGCAACAACAACAACAACAACAACAACGGGTCCATCTGAACCGTAAGGTTAAAAAGGATCGTGTGTCAGCATCTTCAGACTCTCTGAACATCCCTACCCCGCCTTTTATCACCCTTTCCTCCACCCACGCTTTCATTTTGTCCTGTCTATTCAGAAGCCATTATTGTGATGCTGCCGAGCAGTTAGTTGTGACATTTGGCGCCGGTTTGTTTGTGCACTGTTTGGGGATGGGGGGGAAGGGAGGGAGAGGTGTGCGGAGGAACGAGGTCTGTAAAGTTAATGGCTGTCTCATTAGAGAGCAGTTTTGTTTCCTCGTTTTGTCTTAACTGCAATGACTTCCTTTCCTTTGATCTCTGTCTGTCTCTCTGTCTGTCTGTCTCTCTCTGTCTCTCTGTCTCTATGTCTCTCTGTTTCTGTCTCTGTCTCTCTCTTTCTCTGTCTGTTTGTCTGTCTGTCTGTCTGTCTTTCTTTCTTTCTCTCTCTATCTGTCTGTCTGATTCTCTCTCTGTCCCTCTGTCTGTCTCTGTTTCTCTACCTCTCTCTGTTTCTCTACCTCCTCTCTGTCTGTCTGTCTCTCTGTCTCTATGTCTGCTCTTCTCTCTCTCTTCTTCTCTCCTCTCTCTCTCTCTCTCTTCTCTCTCTCTCTCTCTCTCTCTCTCTCTCTCTCTCTCTCTCTCTCTCTCTCAACGTCACCCTCCCTCCATTCTCTTTGTATTCCGTCTCTCACCATTCCTCGGTCACTTCTGCAACAAGGTATCGGCGTTCTAGAATCGAGTGGCTCGGTGGTCTAGAAGTAACACCCCGTCTAAAAGAAATGGCAGACAGTCTCGGGTTCCATCCTCGATTAAGCCCGAACTTCCCATTCTTCAGTCTACTAGACATTGAGGAGTGGTCTGGATGCTAGTCTTTCGAATGAGATATATACGCGAGGTCGCGTTTTCAGCTAGGGGGGACGGGATAGCCTAGTGGTTAGAACATTGCGCTCGCAATCTGACGACCCAGGTTCGATTCCCGTTGAAGGGGATATTTTCCCCTGGAGTTAACATCAGTGCAGACTCCACTCTCCCCAAAAGTCCTTCGGATGAGACTATAAACCGAGGCCCCGTGTGCAAACGCACGCAGAACATCTTGCGCACACGTTAAATCCTGTTCCGCTTTTCGTAAGAGTAGGCCATTGTGTGCCGGTGGGAACGGATGACAGAATTTACAAAACCGCATACACACGGGAACTGGATGTAAAAAAAGCACATAAGTGCTTATTCCATTATCCTCAATATAAAGGACAAAAAGAATAAAATAAAGCTAAAGTAAAAGAACCCACGGCAACACGAAAGCTGTCCCTGGCAGACTCTTGAAGGAAAAAGCCACTGTGACAGGGAAACAATGACACGTGACACAGAAAGTAGAATTTTTTAAAATTCATTATTCGGGTGGCGCTGGTCTGATGGTGACACTTTTTCCTTAAGCAGAGAACCCCGAATGTATGAGAAAAAAGCTCCCGTAAAGGAAAAGTGGTATAAAATGCATCTCTCACTGTCTATGTCAGATTTACTTCGAATCTTAAAAGTTTTTACAAAAAAAACGGCACAGGTTTTTTTTTTTTTTGGGAGGGGGTTTTTGTTGGTTGGGTTTTGTTCTAATTTTACTTTGGGAGCCATAAGCAATAAAAAACGAACAAATTACGTCTACAAAATAAGAGAGGAGAGGAATTGTAATAGAGAATGAAAAAAAAAGCCCAATACAAGGTGTTGGGGGGAGTAGGATTTTGTGCCCTTTAAACTCAGAAAATGAATATTTTTGGGGGGGGGGGGGGGGGGGGGTCAGGGTTCTGTCACATAATAAATACCCCTTGAAAACTAGTCCCCAGGGGGGAGGGGGCCCAAAACACGGACATGACTGTGCTGACCAGTGGCTTCTGGTGAATGAGTCGTTCCTCTCCACCCGAAAATAACACCATTTTAAACGCAGACACAAAGGAAACAGATAGTTCAACAGATCAATAACGATTGGAAACTAACTGTTCTTACATTTTCTGTTCTGAAGACAGTTCTAGTCATGATCCAAATGATGTACTGTAGAGCAAGGAAGCCAGACTGAACACCTAACGATTCCTTTCATTCCCTCCCTCTTCCTGT
>CM054143.1:50881162-50883662 GCA_028751875.1 Rapana venosa | reverse complement strand
TCCAGAGGAAAATATCTCCCTTGAACGGGAATTGAACCCGGGTCGTCAGATTGCGAGTGCAGTATTCTGACCACTAGGCTATCCCGTCCCCCCTGGGTAAGGCGTGTGGATGACGCAAGGTTGGTTCTCGGGTCTCCCTTGTACTTTGTGGTAGGTATGGTGTTGCCTTCCTGAGGTTGGCCAGCATGACACGTTCTTCATCTAGCCTGTTTCCTCTTCCTGTTTTATGTACCTACCGGTCAACACAAGCATTGTCTGGTATTGAGTGCAGACATTCCTGTGCAGCGTCTTCTCACAGACTGACATACATTATGATATTTTAAATGAGTAAGTAGAACAGTGTATTTTTTGCAATCATGAAAGAGACACTTTTAGTATAAAATTTTCCCCCCAATAATAAACTTTAATTAAAGGTACAATGAAATCCATCCCCACTTTCGCAAAAGATCACTCTTTTGGATAGAGTCTCTCTTCACAGGGAATGTTCAACATTCATCCTGTTTGAATTGGGAAGTTTGTGATTCACCATCCTAAACTTTATAATTACTTGGGCAAGATTTGTTGGCAATATTGAGAGTTAGCTTTCAAAGATGGTCTACTTATCCTTGAATAGTATGTCATTGTTATACCATTGTTTTCTGTCAATTTCAGTTAACCAGCTTTGTATGTACCGATCTTGAAGATACTTCACTACCTTATTTCTTTCTTAACTGTCAGGGGAAAACCATAATGAAAGTGACTGATCCAAAAGTCATTTCAACCAATGCCATCACCAGTTCACTTTATTCTACAGAGCCCTGGAGGTGCTAGACTTGCTGCTGACTTACCAGAGGAATCTCCGCTTGCAGGTTGGTAACTACTTGTATTTTGACATGACTGATGCACAATACAGCCTGGTGGTTAAGACCATTTGACTTCAACCCTCTGGGTCCATGGCGTCGTTAGTTCGAATCTTGGCAGTGGCATCTGGTGAATTAAGAGTGGGAATTTTCGCCATCAACTAGGTTCATTTAAAGGGCAAAACTGCCATGCAACAATTCCATTCATGCATCGTACACATGTAGAAGAGCAAACGTGCACGTAGAAGAGTCTGTAATTCATGTTTGGTGTGCAGTGGATTACGAAAACATGAACATACCCAGCATGCTTCGTGTACTACACATTAAGCTGGTCAGAAATGGGTATGTGTCAGCTGAGGCCAGTGGGCAGATTACCTACAGAGTTACAAGCAAAGGAGAAGACCAGGCACTACACATTCCGCCCAGTAAATAGATAAATGGATCGCTGAGGAGAGAGAACAATGAACAATGAACAAATTTTATTCTTCAGGACACCAGCCCCTAGAATGGGGTCAAACCAAGCATATCAAAACGAAGCCAAAACAAAACATGACATATATGGCAACTGCAAAACATAACTAATGTAACATGGGACTATCCAAAATGAGACCAAATTATCTACTTTAAGCAGTTGTGTATATTAAACAGTTTTTCAATATCCATTCTCCAAATTGTCAACATATTCCTGCCGTACTATTAAAGCATTGAAAAGATAAAAGCTGAGATTGCGAATGGAAGAAACTGAACCATGTTTTAGCAAACTCACGTATGGTTGGTTACTAAAGTCCAAATACTTATGTCTTAAATCAGTATAAAGAATGCAGCTCTTAAGAAAATGATCCTAATCTTCCAATACATTACACAGCTTACACATGTTGTCAATGTTTTTCTTAAAAGTTCTTTTAAAAGATGATCCATTAATTGGTAGTAAGCCAAGACGAAGTTTTATTAAACAGTCTCTGAAACAATTTATATATAAGTAGTTAAAATATCGTTCACATTCAAAGTTAGAGGAGAGACAGACAGAATAAACAGATTTTGGGGGGATACAAAGCCAAAGCAGCATCAGGTGATCCATTCCTTCTGGCATGGCGCAGAGCTTCATGGGAAAATTCAAGATGGCGGAGAGGAGCTCCATAGCCCGGAAGTCGCAGCACGTGTTGGCGCCTCTGCTGTACGACCTGTACAACCCACAGGATCAGAGCAAGTACGTGCCTCTGTCTGTCTGTCTGTCTGTCTGTCCGTCTGTCTGTCCGTCTGTCTGTCCTTTTGTCTGTCTATGTGTATGCCTACCTGCCTGTCCCTTTGTCTGTTCCTCCGTATGTCTCTATGTCTGTCCTTTTGTATGTCCTTTTGTCTATCTGTCTGTCTGTCCTTCTGTCTGTCCTTTTGTCTGTCCAGTCTGTCATTCTGTCTGTCCTTTTGTCTGTCCTTTTGTCTATCTATGTGTATGCCTATCTGTCTGTCCCTTTGTCTATTCCTCTGTATGTCTCTATGTCTGTCCTTTTGTATGTCCTTTTGTCTATCTGTCTGTCTTTCTGTCTGTCCCTCTGTCTGTCTCTATTGTCTGTTTCTCTGTCTGCCTCTCTGTCACTCTGTCAGTCACTCTGTCTGCCTCTCTGTCTCTCTGTCTGTCTCTCTGTCTGTCTCTCTGTCTGTCT
>CM054143.1:50843662-50878662 GCA_028751875.1 Rapana venosa | reverse complement strand
CACACACTTTCTCCGCCACGCAAACGCAACGTTTGCAGCGCTACCTAGTAATCATGGGTAGCAAGCAATTGACCCCAAGTTAACGGCGGTGAAGGCTATGGCGGAACATTCGTGCCAACAGTTGGCAACTGTCCGGCAAGTGTTAGGTGGCCAGGGACAGGCTTCTTTCTCTTCCTGGCCAAAAGTGCTTCTGTCACGCGATACGGCCGCGTGCTGGATTTGAAAAAAAGGGTGGCCGAATGGCTACGGTTATTCTGGATGTCTGAATTGGTAGTGGAGTGGAGTGAAGTGGAGTGGTGTGGAGTGGTGTGTGAGTGGAGTGGTGTAGGAGTGGAGTGGTGTGGTGTGGAGTGGGAGTGGGAGTGGAGTGGAGGGGAGTGGTGTGGTGTGGAGTTGTGTGGAGGGGAGGGGAGTGGAGTGGTGTGGTGTGGAGGGGAGGGAGGGGAGGGGAGGAGAGGGGAGGGGAGGAGAGGAGAGGGGAGGGGAGTGGTGTGGAGTGGAGTGGTGTGGAGTGGTGTGGAGTGGAGTGGTGTGGAGTGGTGTGGAGTGGAGTGGTGTGGAGTGGAGGGGAGTGGAGAGGAGTGTAATTTTCAATTTCAAATTCAAATACTTTAATATCTGAAAAACAGAGAAATTCATGTCAGTGTAGTGTAGTGTAGTGTAGTGTAGTGTAGCGTGGTGTAGTGTGGTGTGGTGTAGTGTAGTGTAGTGTAGTGTAGTGTAGTGTAGTGTAGTGTAGTGTAGTGTAGTGTAGTGTAGTGTAGTGTAGTGTAGTGCGTTGTGTTGTATTTATTGTGCAGTAGTCGTTTAATTCATGTAACTGTACTTCATCGTTAACCGTTTAGTATCATGTTGGTTTAATTAAGTAGACTGCATTTAACAATATTCATCAGTTCTTATTACGGTGTTCAGTATTCATAATATTTCATCTTTTTTTAAAATCTTTTAATAAAAACCTGACATATTACAGGCAGAAGAGATACGCGACATGGTACAGAATAATGATCATGGCTTAGCTTTGCCTTTAAGAAAAAATTACCTGGATTTTTTTAACAAACTTTTGCTGATATGTGTGTCTGTATTTTATATGGATGAGATGCAAATTCGTTTGTTAAAGTCGACTTGATAAAATTAAAAGATTTCATACTCCCATCGCAAAACTGTTTCTAGTTACAAATTTGCAGACATCCGAGTCAACCATACATGTTCATGAATTCATGCACTGTTTAAGTCATGTGAATGTATTTATTTGAACTAAGCTGTTTCTCACAAAACGATAAGTATTTAAGATTTTCCTTTGGTGGCTGAAGGGGTATTTATGGCCTGGAGTAAAACCATTAAGACACATGCTATTTTCTAAATATTGAAATTACAAAAAAGGTTACTTAGTTGCATACACACTGTCTGAGACATTAATTTTGACATTGCTGCAGGATACTTAGATAAAAAGTCCAGGTATCTGAGAACAAACACTCGAGAGAAAAATATCTGCATTTCCTACCACAAACATAATTAAAAACCCAAGGATACCTGTGGATCAAAGTCACATCCCCTGTTGATGCTCAAAAACCTCTCCATGCAACTGTGAAGCAATGCAGGCTTGTCTGGTGTGGACTTGTGACCCATCACAAACCCGTACTAAGAGGATCGATCCTCCAGGATCGATCGTCCCGGGAGATGGGATAGCCAAGTGGTCAGAACATTACGCTCGCAATCTGACGACCCGGGTTCGATTCCCGTTCAAGGGGATATTTTTTCCTGGATTTAACATCAGTGCAGACTCCACTCTCCCCTAAAGTCCTTCGGATGAGACTATAAACCGAGGCCCCGTGTGCGAACGCACGCAGAACATCTTGCGCACACGTTAAATCCTGTTCCGCTTTTCGTAAGAGTAGGCCATGGTGTGCCGGTTGGAACAGATGACAGAATTTACGAAACCGCATACACACGGGGACTGGATGTGAAAAAGCACATGAGTGCTTATTCCATTATCCTCAATATAAAAGAATAAAATAAAAAGGATACATTGGAAGGAGGCAATCACCCAGGGCACCTACGGAAGAGCTAGATCTCACATGCCAAAGAATATACACAGTTCCATATGCAAGACATTCTTGCAGCAATTTAGCAAAGATGGAAATGGAATTCTCTCTCTCTCTCTCTCTCTCTCTCTCTCTCTCTCTCTCTCTCTCTCTCTCTCTCTCTCTCTCTCTCTTCTCTCTCTCTCTCTCTCTCTCCTATCTGAAGGTCTGCTGCAGATGTCCAGTCCTCCTGTCTACCAAATGGGTCAGGAAACTGAGACAGGGAGAATGGAAGGAAGTAGAGATTTCAACTGCACAAGCTTGGGCGTTTATTAGATGCATACTGTTGAAACCGCTAGTTGGGTTGTTCATCAATTTGTGGTCAGAGTCTTCAGCGACGTATTTGATGTGTAATGCAGTATCACACAATACTTTAAACCATGGCACGATCCCTCTCAACTCATTCTAACCTAAATCATGCAGGATAATTCTACACTGAAGGCGGGTGCTCTGGGCCTGACTTGTCAGGCGCTTAAGAGCAATGCATGAAGGACAACGAGAGTTGCTGTCTGATCGTTCGACAAAGAAAACGAATACATGATCCTAGTTTCTATAGTTAAAATACGCCAAAATACATAATAGCAGTGCAACAATGGTTAAACGACTTCAATACACACACATACACATACCACACACACACACACACACAACACACACACACACACCACACACACACACACACACACACACACACACACACACCCTCTCCGTAAGATACTGTGATGACTATGTACATGATTACAGAGCTTTAGAAAATGTGACAGTATGTATGAGGGCGATGTGAGAGACCTTGGATGAGGAAGAGTTTGTTATTATCCCCATAACCCTAACATCACAGCACCACAGAGGAGCTCTGGCACTTCTACGGTAAGAGAAAATGTGCTGATTGCGTGACTACAAAAACCGAAGATTTTTGGTTTAGCTCATTTTTTCCCCATTCTCTATTCAAAATAGGATGGAAGGGAGAGGGGATAGGGTAGCTGAATGGTTAAACCATCAGAATCCTAATTGGGTCGTACTCTAAAGCCAGGTTCAAGTCTAGGTGGTAACTTTTCCTTTTGAGGGTATCTTCCCCGAGGAGTGAACACACATTAGCTGTTGTCAGTAGGGGGAGTAGTGGGTGGTGTCCTGCATAATTATGTCAGCTCAGAACTGGCATCACTGGAAAAACCACCAAAATGACCCAGTAGCAGTGCGTGACGCCCTCTGGCTGGTGGCCGTACGGTGGCCTTACATTGATAAGCTCATTGTGGACTTCTGACCTTAGGGATACGTTAGTACATGATGAACCTAGGTATGTATGGCTGGTGCAGAGAGATCTCGATGAGCAGATAGCTAGGAGACATGCAGGACAGCAACTTCACAGAAGATGAGGCAGAAGCTAAAGCAAAAAACAAAACTAACAAAAACAAACATCCAACTAAAAATAGCGTCTGGCAAATGCATGTGTACAGTAAGTGATGATGACACTTTTGATGGGGCCAGAAGACAAACTGATTGTCTGTCTATAAAACAAACAACAACAAAAGACCACAGAGATAGTATCGCTGTGTTTCTTCTTTGCTTGTTTGTTTGTCTGTTTGTTGTGTGTTTCTTTAACCGGTTTTTGTTTTGTATGAGAAGAAAGAGAAACCGTTCAGAAGGTTATCTCCTACTGCTGACTTGCACTCTGTATTTCTCACTGCACATCAATCCAGCATAGCTCAGTCTAGGGCTTATCGCTAATACAATAGCGCGCCCCTTTCTTTCCCCAAGTCCCCGGGTGTGGTCAGTTCCTGCAATAATCAGCACCAGCTGGCCTCAGCTGGGCCGGGATGGGATGGAATGGACAGCAACTGAGAGGAGCTCAAAGTGTGGGGAACTGACAGTTGTGTTCTGTCTGCTTATCTACGACTTTTACTACAATGTCAGACACAATACCATAGATTGGCCATGTGAAGGAAACAATAGTGTGACATGAGGGAAAGTATGACAATTCGTGGTTAGGAAAATAAACAGAGTAACCACCACCACAACAACAAAAACAACAATAGTAACCACCACCACAACAAAAACAACAATAGTAACCACCACCACCACAACAACAAAACAACAATAGTAACCACCACCACCACAACAACAAAAACAACAATCAGTCAAAATGACATTTCAATACACTAGTAATAAATAATAATAATAATAATAATAAATGGAATTTATATAGCGCTGTATCTTGCACAGACAAACCAAAGCGCCTGCACTCAACTCATTCTTACACAGTCATGCAACAATAGCGAGTAATAGTTCTAACAAGTCCAAATGCACACACACACACAACACACACACACACACACACACACACACACACACACACACACACACACACACACACACACACACACACACGTTATACACTTTGGCAGGGTGATGGAATTTTGGGCTGTTGAAAAGCAGAGATAGCTATGAAATGAAACAGGAGAGGAAATTCTTAGGTTTGAAACAAATATGTCTTGAGGCCAGATTTAAAAGAGTCACAAGAAGGCCTTTGGCGAAGAGAGATAGGGAGGCCATTCCAAATCGATGGACCAGAAACAGAGAAAGAGCGACGGCCAACAGTGGACTGGTTGAATCTAGGTGTTTGTAAGCACAAGGAATCTGCAGCAGAGCGAAGGGAACGAGAAGGGGTGTACAGGTGGAGACATTCACAGAGGTAGGAAGGTGCTGTTTTGTGGAGACATTTGTAACAGAGAGTACTGATCTTATAGTTTATTCTTTGTGGCACAGGCAGCCAGTGGAGAGATCGCAAGAGAGGGGTAATGTGCTCAGATTTTTTCTTTCTGAGGACTAGTCGAGCTGCAGAGTTTTGAATACGTTGAAGGGAGTGAATAGATGATGCTGGCAGACCAGCCAAAAGAGAATTGCAATAGTCCAGACGTGAAAGAATGAGAGATGCCACGAGTTTTGATGTTGCCTCTGTGGACAGGTACTTTCGAATTGCACTAATACGTCGTAATTGATAGAAGCAGGACTGGCAGGTCTGGGTGATGAATTTTTGCATAGAGAGTGTGTTGTCAATAATGACCCCTAGATACTTTACAGCAGTGGATAGAGGGACTGATGCATTGCCGAATTCTATTGAAGCTGTTGTAATGGAAGAGAGTTTGTTTTTGGTCCCTACAAGCATGGCTTCAGTTTTATCAGCGTTTAGTTGTAACTTGTTCTCTATCATCCAGTTTTGGATATCTTGAAAGCAGTAGGTCATATTCATCAAGAGGGAAGGCAGATTTTCAGGAGTGTCACTGCTTAGAATCTGAGAGTCATCTGCATTAAAGTGATGGTTGATCTGATGACGGTTAATTATATGTGACAGTGGAGCGGTGTAGAGAGTGAAAAGAACATGGCCCAGAACATTGACACTCATACATTCACTAACAAAAGAAGATCTGGCCTGACTGACCCATACCACCCCAGTGGCCAAGAAGCTCTGTGGAGACTGGGAGGGAGGACCTGCATGCAGAGTACAGCTGCCTTCATCACAGAGACTGAGCTGTCCAGCTGACGAACGCTTCAAAAATAAATTCCTACTCACTCAGGCCCGAAGCAGTTTACGCATAAAGTAAGGCATGCGCATGTGTGCTCGCGTTTTATGCACAAGCGTGGACACACATGCATGCATGCATGTAACCACAGATGAACATGCAGGCTACACAAACACAGACACACACACACACACACAGACACACACACACACACACACACACACACACACACACACACACACACACACACACACACACACACACACACACACACACTTGTACGTGTGTGTCTTTCCTGGTGTTCTGTCTGTGTGATCCCATTTCCGAGAAGTATTTAGATGGCAGACGATAAAAAGACCACTCCTGTTATCTCCTGTTGACAATAAAAAAGGATCCCTTTTCTCTACCATTCTTTTGAAGGAGAACAACAACAAAAACACAACGTATTTGTATCACCATCATAACCATCATCATCGTCCCTCGTCGTCATCGCTTTCATCATTATCATCACAGCATCAGAATCGTCATCATCAACCCGTCATCATTATTGTCGTTTTTATTTGTCGATATGTTTAATCCATCTGTCGTCTTTATTGTCATAATCAACTTCGCTATCATTGTTAGCATCATCATTATTATTTGTGTATGTCTTTTTTCCGTGTGTGTGTGTGTGTGTGTGTGTGTGTGTGTGTGTGTGTGTGTGTGTGTGTGTGTGTGTGTGTGTGGTGTGTGTGTGTGTGTGTGTGTGTGTGTGTGTGTGTGTGTGTGTGTGTGTGTGTGTGAACCACTTTACGTTAATATAAAAAAGAATAAGATGATGATAATGATGGTGTGTGTGTGTGTGCGTGTGTGCGTATATGTGTGCATGCGTGCATATGTGTATATGTGTATGTGCGTGTGCATGCACGTTCGTGCTCGCATTTGAGCTGTGTACGCTTACTCATTGCTCGGAAACGCCTTCTGTGGAACACAACATGATATTCTTTTAATGATACACGTTTTGCAACACAAGCAATTGTGCAGTGTAACTTTTTCAAGTCCACCCTGGCCTGTCTTAACCTTGTCCTGCTCAGTTCGGCTCACATCGATTCAACTCACAAACCTAAGCTTACTTTATGAGAACAACCCCATCTAAACACAACATCGATAATTATTAAACTCGATGTATCCAGCGTGGTTACCAACTGAATGGGTGACCGTTTTGCGTACCATGGTTTTAATACAGTCCCCTCCCCCCCAGTTCACCCAGCTGTAAATGAGTACCTGCCCTCTTTAGGGTCAGGGAAGATAAAGCAGTGAGGGAGAGGAGATAGACGCCGCACTCAATATGCTGACCCCTAGAGAAGTTGAGGTCTCTGATGCCTCGCTTCCTCTACGACTGGATAAGTTATTTTACACCTTTATCTGTTACGTTTATCCAGCAACAACACATAATATCAGCTTGATAACCCATTCCAGTCCATAACGTACTATTCTTTACATCGCAGTCGAATTGCGTATATAATTTGTTCTCTCCCGCTTCTCACCTAGACCTCAGAGGTTCACCAATGGGGAGATTTTGCGTACACAACCGTTTGCCCACAAATATGACTTACGTCTATACAAGAAGCCAGTGTGCATGCAGGTTTTTCAGTTCTGTCATCCCTTCCTACCAGCTCGCAATGGACTACTCTGCCGAAAAATGGAATGGATTTTGCCATAATTTATTTGCAAGAGATTCTGCCTGTGTTTGTAAACGGGATCTCGGTTATAGTCTCATCCAAAGGACTTTCCGGGGAGTGGAGTCGGTACTGATGTTAACTCCAAGGCAAAAACTTCCTTTCAAACGGGGGTCTCGGTAGTGGCTCGAACTCGTGATGTCAGCTCGTGAACTCAATGCTCTAACCACAGGGATATCCCGCTCCCTGGAGTGCGTATGATAATTATAAGCTATGAAATAACTGCTATCAACAGGGATGCAGTAGAGGAAGAAGCGATAGCAGCAGAACAGTGATCAAAAGGCTTTGCTAGGAAGAAACACATTGTGATAAAGATTTTTCAGCTGGCTACAGCAAAACATAGTTCGAAGGAAGTAAAATGATCATAATGATCCAGATGATGAGAGAGAGAGAGCCCTGACGTGTTATGAAGGATTATTATGATCATGACGAAATGTGATAACACCAGACGGGGTCTGGCACTGTGAATGATACAAGATGGGCTGATTTCGTGTCTGGAAGGGAGAGATCCGAAGGTTTGCTAGTTATCTGTTGGGGATGGGGTGGGGTGTTTGGAGTTATGAGTTGTTTTTTGTTTTGTTTTGTTGTGGTTTTGTGTTTTGTTTGCTTTTTGGAGGATGGGTGCTGTCTTTTCTTTTTCTGTCCTTTTCCGGGGGTTGGGGGTGGGGAAGGAAGTACTGGGGGTTGGGGGTGTAGATTCAGGAAAATGGTTGTTATTCAGACTCTGTTTCTTTGTAATGTGGCCTACTTTCTAGGCCGGGGTCATTTTTCTTTGTAATGTTGTTCTACATACATATTTAGATGACAGACAATACAGAGGTTTTAGCTAGCTGCTACTCTTTGTTAGGGCACTTTATCGCGCTTTTACTAATCATTACTATTGTGTTGCATTGTATTGTATTGCATTCCATTGTATTGTATTGTATTGTATTGTACTCTACTTTAAGTCAGGTTAAATATCTCAATGTAAAATTTGGGATGCTTTTTCCGAAGAAAGTGTATCACCACAAGTACAACGCCTTCCACTTTTTTAATTTACTCTTTCTCTCTGCATAATATGTATTTTTTGTTGAGAATAGCTTGTCTATACAGAATATCGCCAGGGACAATATTGTCTCACTATCATGGGTTCTTTCACATACGCTAAATGGCTAATGCATGTGGGACCAGGGTTTATCGTCTCATCTGAAAGATGAACACCCAGACCACCCTTCAAGGTCTAAAAGATGGTAAAAAAAAGTTCAGGTTCAAACGAGGATCGAACCAACGATCTCTTGTTCTGTAAGCAGGCATGTTGCCTCTTGACCACCAACCCACAATAACCTTATCTGAAGCTACACCAAGAGAACAAGAGATGGCAACGAGTAACGAAGAGGAAAACTGGCCATGAAAGAAATATCATTACCACGATTCTCGAGGGTGAGAAGGGAGGGAGGGAGAGAGAGAGGGAGAGAGAGGGGGTAGGGGGGGAGGAAGAGAGGGACATTTTTTTTTTATATATCTAGGATAATGGAATAAGCACTCATGTGCTTTTTTACATCCAGTCCCCGTGTGTATGCGGTTTTGTAAATTTTGTCATCTGTTCCCACCGGCACACAATGGCCTACTCTTTCGAAAAGCGGAACAAGATTTAACGTGTGCGCAAGATGTTTTCCATGCGTTTGCACACGGGGCCTCGGTTTATAGTCTATATAGTATAATGGTTTATATAGGGAGAGAGAGGGAGGGAGAGAGAGAGAGAGAGAGAGAGAGAGAGAGAGAGAGAGAGAGAGAGAGAGAGAGAGAGATTGTGTGTGTGAGAGAGGGGAGAGGGGAGAGAGAGAGAGAGAGGAGGAGGAGAGAGAGAGAGAGTTGGAGAGGAAATATGATGATGGTTATTGTCCACATGATGAGTGACGATAACAGAGAGGTGGCCTGACCATTTGGATCAGGCAAGAGAAGCTTAGGGCCTTGTCTGGTTTCCAGGACTCAAAGAGACTTTGGGGGAGGAGGGGAGCGGGTATTGGGGGGATGGGGAGGGATAAACTGTGTTTCCCTTTGCCAAAGCGGCCTGTGCTTTGAGATAAGGGTAATGGTTATGTGGCTCTAGCGTCTAGCTTTAGCCCCTTTATGTCTGTTGTTCTATCTCAGTCTGTTTTCCTCAGTATTGTTTGTCGTTCCGTGTGTGTGTTTTTGACTCTGTAACTTTGGTAGACTACGGCAGAAAATAGACAAGGAGGAGGTGACAGGAAGAAAAGGAACAAGGCAGAAACAAAGAGAGTGATAGAAAAGAGGAACGGCAGCGTGACGCGTTTTTGCTCATAAAACAGGACAATTGTTGCTGTCTGAGCGTTCAAAGCAGAAGAAGAAGTAAACCCTTTACAGTCCACCATTTTTTTTGTTTAATTGCTCCACTCTCGTTGATATAAATAAAAAGGAGCAGGTTAGATATTCATAAAAGAGAGTTGTGGATGTTGAATATTCTTCTCCAGTAAGGAATCTACCGTAATTAGTTGTGGAATACACGCATATCTATCAATCAATCAATCAATCAATTTATCTATCTATCAGTCTGTCTGTATGTCTGTCTATCTCTATTAATACGCACACACACCACACACACACACACACACACACACACACACACACACACACACACACACACACACACACACACACACATATATATATATTTATATATATATATATAGCTTGTATATTTCCAGAAAGGGGGAATGCTGTTTACACTGAAAGATCCCCCAGCATCCCTTCAGGGATACGTTATGTTAGTGGTCCAAATGAATACGTAAGCTTTCAACAACCCCCATCTGATAACTACCTGCAAGAACAAGACATCAAAACAGCAAGGAAGACCAAAAAACTTGGCAATAAACGAAATATTATTACCATGATTATCGAAGGTGATGGGAGAGAGAGGGTGGGGGAGAGAGGGAGAGGTGAGAGAGAGAGAGGGAGAGAGAGGGGGGGGAGGGAGATGGAGAGAGAGAGATGGTTGGAGAGGAAATATGATGATGCTTATTGTCCACATGATGAGTGACGATAGCACAGAGGTGGCCTGACGATTTGGATCAGGCAAGAGAAGCTTAGGCCTTGTCTGGTTTCCAGGACTCAAAGAGAGTTTGGGGGAGGAGGGGGGCGGGTATTGGGGGGAGGGGGAGGGATAAACTGTGTTTTCCTTTGCCAAAGCCGCCTGTGCTTTGAGATAAGGGTAATGGTTATGTGGCTCTAGCGTCTAGCTTTAACCACTTTATGTCTGTTGTTTTACCTCAGTCTGTTTTTCTCAGTATTGTTTGTTGTTCCGGTGTGTGTTTTTGACTCTGTAACTTTGATAGGCTACGGCAGAAAATAGACAAGGAGAAGGTGACAGGAAGAAAAGGAAGAAGGCAGGAACAAAGAGAGTGATAGAAAAGAGGAACGGCAGCGTGACGCGTTTTTGCTCATAAAACAGGATAACAATAGTTGCTGTCTGAGCGTTCGAAGAAGAAGATAGGCTCCGGCGATTAGATGCTAGACAATGCAAAGAAGACTTCCGTAGGCTTGTTAACAGTGTCTTCCAAGATTAGAATTAGTGGTTTATATCATGGACATCATTGATGGCATTGTGGTCTGGTTCTTTACCGCCCTCGTTGTCATCATCGTCATCAATCCTTGTTTCGTTGCTGACATCATCATTGTTATCGTTGTCATCATCATGGTTTTGTTATCATTGTCATTGTCAACGTCATCACCATCTGAAACTGTACCCAAAACAAGTATGAAATAGTGCAGTGCAATGCAACACTGTGCTGTCTTTTTTTTAAAAAATGAAATCCATGTTAAATTGATTAATGGCGTGCATTCTGAATTTATGGCAAAAATCCGTTTTCAAAATATATACTGCTCACAAATATAAGAAATGTTGATATATGAATTGAGACAAAATGCGTGGATTAATCAATATTCTAAAAGTAAAGTACTTTGTTATTCAAACCCCTTTTCAGTCCACCATTTGGTTTGTTTGATTGCCCCACTCTTGTTGATATAAATAAAAGGAGCAGGTTAGATGTTCATAAAAGACAGTTGTGGAAGTTGAATAGTCTTCTCCAGTAAGGAATCTACTGTAATGAGTTGTGGAATACATGCATATCTATCAATCAATCAATCTATTTATCTATCAGTCTGTCTGTCTGTCTATCTATCTCCCTCTATTAATATATTAATACACGCACAACACACACACACACACACACACACACACACACACACACACACAACACACATATATATATATATATATATATATATATATATATATATATATATATATATATATATATATATATAATTTCTCAGAAAGGGGGAATGCTGTTTACACTGAAAGATCCCCCAGCATCCCTACAGGGGCACGTTATGTTAGTGGTCCAAATGAATACGTAAGCTTTCTGATAACTACCTGCAAAAACAAGACATCAAAACAGCAAGGAAGACCAAAAAAAACTGGCAATAAGCGAAATATTATTACCATGATTATCGAAGGTGATGGGAGAGAGAGGGTAGGGAGAGAGGGAGAGTGAGAGAGAGAAGGGGGGAGGAGGGAGAGAGAGAGAGAGGGGGGGGAGGGAGGGAGGGAGATGGAGAGAAGAGAGAGGTTGGAGAGGAAATATGATGATGCTTATTGTCCACATGATGAGTGACGATAGCAGAGAGGTGGCCTGACGATTTGGATCAGGCAAGAGAAGCTTAGGGCCTTGTCTGGTTTCCAGGACTCAAAGAGAGTTTGGGGGAAGACAGGGAGGGGGATGGCGGGGCGGGAATGAGGGGAGTATTAAACTGTGTTTTCCTTTACCAAAGCTTTGAGAGATAAGGTAATGGTTGTTATTTCCGGTCTCTGATTCTTGCGTCTAGCCCCACTTTATGTGTCTGGCTGTATCTCGGTCTGTTCCTGCCAGTCTTGTTTCGTTCGGCTTTTTGTTTGGTTTTTTTTTGCCTTTACACGTTAGTGAATGCTTCTGTCTCTGTAATTTTGCCGTACGGTGACGATTCGATGCCAGACGATATTATAAAACAAAACCTTACGGACCCATTATTCTGTCTGTTTGTTTTGAGGGTTTTTTTGTTCCTTGGCTAGAGCTCCGAGGTTCACTAATGGTGAGACTTTGAATTCCCCCAACCAACACACCCCCCCCCCCCCCCCCATTAGCCTGCCCGAGTGTACAACTTTTGTGTGTGTGGGGGGGTGGGGGGGAGCGCGCGCGTGCGTGTGTGTTTACATTTGTATTTGTAAAAAACTGTTAATTGTGCGCGTGTGTGTGTTTACATTTGAATTTGTAAAAATCTATTAATCGTAACTGGCTGCATGTGAAAGAATAGGATGAATGAGAGCGCTTTGATTTGTCTTTGTTTTTTTGCAAGATTTAGCGCTGTATCAATTCCATGTATTATTATTATTATTAATTCCAATTTCGAGTATAATAGTTTTCTAAACACAAGTGTGCATGCGTTTTCTTTTTTCTTTTTTTAAAATTTTGTCATCGGTGTTGTTTGTGTGTTTGTTACTTTGCGTTTGTGTGTGTGTGTTTGAGTGTGTGTGTGTGTGTGTTATACAAGTGTGCATATGTTCATGCATGCGCCCACAGTCATGCATGTGTGTAAGTGGACACACAAGCATACATGCCTACATGCACCTGCACCAGTTTGCTTACCATAAGACATGAATATCCATGCGCGCGTATTTGCATACACATGAATATGTATTTCTGATGCTGATGTACATGATGATGATGATGATGATGATGATGATGATGATGATGATGATGATGGTGATGATGATGATGATGATGATGATGATGATGGACGGTGTCTTGGCAGGACCTGTCGCAGTACAAGTACAACAAGCTGATCACCAAGGCCCTCAACATCCTCAACAAGGTCTACTCCTCCAAAACCAACATGTTCAAGCTGTCCGCCATAGCCCAGGTGATGAGAAGGAAGATAGTGATGATGATGATGGTGATGGTGATGATGGTGATGATGATGATAATGATGAGGGGGAGGAGGAGGATGGAGGTGGTGGTGGCGCTGGTGGTGGTGGTGGTGGTGGCGGTGATGTTGAAGATGATGAATCATACATACTACTACTACACTACGACTATTACTACTATTTCTGCTGGCTGCTGCTACTCTATACTACTACTACATACACTACGACTACACTAACTACTAGCTCTGCTGCTGCTGCTAGCTGCTGCTGCTTCGCGGGCTGCTGCTGCTGCTGCTGCTGCTGCTGCTGCTGCTCCTCATGTTGATGCGACGACGACGACGACGACGACGACGATGATGATGATGATGATGAGACGAGATGACGATGATGATGATGATGATGATGATGATGATGATGATGATGATGATGATGATGATGATGATGATACACTCACAAAGCATCCTTGTATCACACAAAAATCTTGCACCATTAACTCACTTTGCCATGTGTGTGAACTTGAAGGCTTCTTTGTCTCTCTTTCTGTCTTTTGTAGTTTTCTGGTAATGAGATAATGTATAATGTTATTCTCAAAACTATACAATCGAATAGCATATTAAAGGTAACGCTGTGATGGAGATGTCTTATATATTATTGTTATTAGAAATACATGTTACATGTTAATGTGCAAAAAAAAAAAGAGACTCAGATTCCTAGTATAAAGAATTCAGGTAAAAGACGTAAGAACCCAATCCATTTCAAACAGGTTTGTTCATACAAAATAACCTTTATCCAAGCACTCAAAACAAAAGAGACAATACACCTAAAGTGACTCATACGTGCCTACAACGCAGAAAAGGAAGGAAACTAATTCTAATTCAGATTTGTCACGTAAGATCTCAAACCAATTCAAACCGCTTCATTCAGGTTTTGAACACAGTAACGGTAAAAGTAAAGGTGTCCCATAACCTATGTGGTCGTAGGGGAGCGAGGAATCAGAGACCTCAGCTTCTCTAAGAGCCAGCATATGGAGGGCGGCGCCCATCTCCTCTCCCTCGCTGCTTTACCTTCCCTGACCCTAAAGAGGGCAGGTACCCATTTACAGCTGGGTGAACTGGGGGAACTGTACTGAAGCCAAGGCGCGCAAACGGTCACCCATCCAATTGGTAACCACGCTCGACCCTCTTATCCTTAGCTGGGGGAAAGCGAGTGCTCTGACCACTGAGCTATCCCGTCCCCTTTATTCAAGCAGGTAGTAACAAAAGAGACGAGATATACACATGAAGGGACACATTACATACATACAACATAGAGGTAAACCAGTACAACTCCTGTATATAAAAGGCTAACCATACCTTCGGTTGTCAGGTGCTGCTGACCCAAGACTCAGCACGTGTGCACCGCGAGGTGCTGAAGAACATGCCCCTGCTCCGGAGACTGGCCAGAGCCAAGCTGGACGACCAGCAGGTCAAGCTGATGAGCGACATCCTGGATGACCTGGCTGAGTAAGTTCGCCTGCACAGGATCCTACATGGACTGGTCAACTTTTGGAGAGGGCTCGCTGACTGAGTTTATTTTGTAGCAAATTTGAGGTTCTGGGTTTCACTTCCAGGATACCTTCCAATGTTGTTTTTTTTAAATTTGTGTAACACTTTAAGTCACAGCAGATTTGTGTGAAATTCGGATTTGGTGTTCACTTAGAGAAGACCTTATTGAGCAAGTTTACTTCCAGAAAACTTTGCAGAGGATGGTTACTTCTGCAGGATTTTGCTAAACATATTGAACTAAAGAAGACCTTACAGTGGATCGGTGGTCTAGAATTAATGCACCTGCCAAGACAGTGATAAGTCGGGCTCGATTCGTGTTTGTGCCCAAATTTTCCCCATCCTCTAGACCATGAGTGGTGTTCTGGATGGCGGTCTTTCGGATGAGAGGATAAACTGAGGTTCCATGTATAACACGCATCCAGACCACGTCAAAGAACCCACGGCAACGCGAGAGTCATCCATGGTAAACTTCTGTAGAAAAAAGCTACTCTGACAGAGAAACGAATACGCATGCAGACAGGAAAAGGGAAAAATGAAATCTCCATGAACGGGCGGGTCTCGGAGATGGCTCGAACCTGAGATTGATCCCGGGCCGTCAAGTCGCGAACGCAACGCTCTAACCACTAGGCTATCCCGCCCCGGCCCCCTCCAGTTATCATTCTGTTTCTTGATATTTTGTCATATCTTCCAAGTCCCTAAAAGGATGACAGGCATTAAAGTGATTGAATTTGAATGTGTCATGACATACCGCCCTCAAGTGCTTACTCCATTATCCTCGATTAAAAGAAAAAGAATAAATAAATAAATGATTCTGTTTCTTGATGGGTTTTTTAAATAAATGATTCTGTTTCTTGATGTTTTGTTAAATCCTCCGTGTCCCTAAGGAGATGACAGGCATTAAAGTGATTGAATATGAATGTGTCAGGACATACCGCCCTCAGGTGCTTTCTCCATTATCTTCGATTAAAAAAAAAAAGTTTCTTGATGTTTTGTGAAATCCTCCGTGTCCCTAAGGGGATGACAGGCAATTAAATGATTGACTGATGTGTCAGGCTATCCGCCCCAGGCCCATCCATAACAGAAATTTATCAATTCGTTGAGTGTGTGTGTATCTCGTGTCCCTAAGGGTGACGGATTAATGTGATGATGTGATGTGTGTGTTGGTCCTGCAGTGTGGTCGTTGAAATTTGTTTGTGTTGTGTATTGTGTGTGTATTTGTGTGTGTGTGTGGTGTTGTGTGTGTCTGGTGTGTGTGTGTGTGATTTGTGTGTGTGTGTGTGTTGTGTGTGTGTGTGTGTTGTGTGTGTGTGTGTGTGTTGTTGTGTGTGTTGTGTGTGTGTTGTGTGTTGTGTGTTGGTGTTGTGTGTGTGTGTTGTGTGTGTGTGTGTGTGTGTGTGTGTGTGTGTGTGTGTGTGTGTGTGTGTGTGTGTGTGTTGTGTGTGTTGTTGTGTGTGTTGTGTGTGTGTGTGTGTGTGTGTGTGTGTGTTGTGTGTGTGTGTGTGTGTATGGTGTGTTGGTGTGTGTGTGGTGTGTGTGTTGTGTAAGTGTGTGTTGTGTGTTGTGTGTTTGTGTGTGTGTGTGTGTTTGTGTGTGTGTGTGTGTGTGTTGTGTTGTGTGTGTGTGTGTTGTGTGTGTGTGTGTTGGTGTGTGTGTGTGTATGTGTGTGTGTGGTGTGTGTGTGTGTGTGTGTGTGTGTGTGTGTGTGTTTGTTGTGTGTGTGTGTGTGTGTGTGTGGTGTGTGTGTGTGTGTTTGTTGTGTGTGCGTGCGTGTGTGTGTGTGTGTGTGTGTTTGTGTGTGTGAATGTGTGTTTGGTGTGTGTGTGTTATGTTGTGGTATGTGTCTCTGTCTCTGTGTCTCTGTGTGTTTGATGTACTCTTCCCTTTATGATAAAATTTTCTACTCTTTCATAAAACAAGAATTCATAAAAGTTTCACCCATAGCTTTTTGAAAACTCAGAATTTGATATACAATAAAAAGACATTAATCATTAACTATCACTCCCTACATTTTTGTGTTAATTATACATAACCCAATATTTTGGTCTGTATGCTCACAGATCGTGGACATAATCAGAAAGTTAGCTTGTTTTGGAATCCTCTTTGTTTCTATAACTTTGAGCTATCACTTAATATTTGATTCCTTATTTCAGGGATCCTCATCATTCTGTTTGAAATCCTTGTCCAAGAAATCGACCCCAAGTTGTTGGTAAGTTTATCAGTATTCAGCTGGGGGGTGGTAGTCTACACATTTTTATGTGACATAACAGTCAGGATACTGGCCAAAATAATCATGCTTTATTTCCTTGACGTGCCTTCAGCGCCTGGACTTTATCACGGTTCTTGATTAAACAATTGATGCCGCGGGCAACAGCAAAGTGAGAGGCTGTATGACCAGTGGTTTTCCCACTCATGGAATTCCACTGTTACAGCTTAGTCTTTAGTGATCGACTATGACTCTGTGACTAGGAGGCTTGACTTGCACAGTCCTTATGTGCTGCAGCCCTGGGGGCTGGTTGGCACTTGGAGAACATCTCCAACGCTGACTGTCCTTATGCCCACTTGGCCGAGAGAGTGGGGATGTAATGTGGGCAAGGCATCTCCACTATAATCAAATTTCTGCCCAATTTCCGAAACAGCAGCTGCCTCCTCTGCTGTTTTGGAGGTCATTGTCAAACACGACGGACAAGCATATACTTCCTTGAAGCTACATCTTTGTTCTGTATGACTGACATCAAACATTTCATTTTGTCTTACACTATAGAGTACTGCAATACAATATGTCCACCACCACAGGAGAAGTACACAGGAATGACAAGTATCTTTAATTAAGAAGATGTTTTACTTGCAATATAACAACACACCACAACACAATACAGCGCAACACAACACACTACAACACAACCCTACGCAACACAACACACCACAACACTATACAACTATACCCCCACACAACACAACACACCACTATACCACTATACCACTATACCCCTACACAACACAACACACCACACCACTATACCACCACACAACACACAACACAACACACCACAACTACAGTACAATACGATAACGTCCCCAACAGAAGCAGTACGCAGGGAAGGCAGACATCTTCAAAAAGACGTTGTACCCGCAATACAACACAGCACAACACAACTCAACCAAACACTACAACACCACCCAACCTAACCCAACCCAATCCAATACACTACACTACACTACAATACAATCAAACCAACACAACACAACACGATAACATCCACCGCAGGGGCAATATGCAGACATGACGGACATCTTAAAGAGAAGTTGTACCTGTAATACAACACAATCCACACAATAGACTATATACTGCACAATACAACATCAGCCAACACAGCACACACAAACACCACCACACCACACCACAACCCAATGCAACCCAACAATACTATAATAACTAACAATCATCCCTGTACATTAGCAGTACGCAGGGATGACGGACCTCTTCAAGAAGACATTGTACCTTCAATACAACACAACACAAAATAACAACACCACAAACACAACACACCAACACCCCACAACACCACAACACCACACGACAACACCACAACAACACAATATAACACACCACTACACCACAACACCCCACCACACCACAACACCCCACCACACCACAACACCACACCACAACACAATACAACCCAACAACACTATAATAACAATCATCCCTCTACAGGAGCAGTACGCAGGGATGACGGACATCTTCAAGAAGACACTGTACCTGAAATACAACACAACACAAAATAACAACACCACACACCACCACACCACAACACAACACAACACACAGCAACACAAACCACCACCACACCACAACAACACATCACAACCCAACACACTATAATAACAATCATCCCCCTCTACAGGAGCAGTACGCAGGGATGACGGACATCTTCAAGAAGACCACAACACCACCACACCACAACACAACACACCACACACCACCACCACCCAACACACCACAACCCCAAAACACTAAATAGCAATCATCCCCTTACAGGAGCAGTACGCAGGGATGACGGACATCTTCAAGAAGACACTGTACCTGCAATACAACACAACACAAAACAACACAACAAACACCAACACACCACACCACACGACAACACCACACCACAACACACCACCACACAATACCACACCACAACACCATACCACAACACACCACCACAAACACACCACCACACAATACCACAACACAACACCATACCACAACACACCACCATACCACGACACACCACACCACACCCCACCACACACAACACACCCCACCACAACACAACACACCACACCACCACAACATCACACCACACCACCACCACACCACCACAACACCACAAACCCAACAACACTATAATAAAAAATCATCCCCTCTACAGGAGCAGTACGCAGGGATGACGGACATCTCCAAGAATACCACAACACCACCACACCACACCACAACAACACCACAACAACACCACAACCCAACAACACTATAATAACTAACAATCATCCCCCTACAGGAGCAGTAGCGGGATGACGGACATCTTCAAGAAGACACTGTACCTGCAATACAACACAACACAAAATAACATCACCACACACCACCACACCACAACACAACACAACACACCACACAACACCACAACAACACAACACAACCCCAAAACACTAACTAAAAACCATCCTCCCTACAGGAGCAGTACGCAGGGATGACAGACATCTTCAAGAAGACGCTGTACCTGCAATTCAACCCAACCCTGAGTTGAAAAACCCAAAAAAAACACAAACGAAACACCACACACCACACCACAACACACACCACACACAACACCACCACAACACAACACCTACCACAACACAATACAACCAACAACACTATAATAACTAACAATCATCCCCTCTACAGGAGCAGTATGCAGGGATGACGGAACATCTTCAAGAAGACACTGTACCTAAAAAATACAACACAGCACAAAATAACAACACCACAAACACAACACACCACAGCACACAGCACCACAACACAACACAACACCACAACACAACACAACACAACACAAAACACTATAATAACAACCATCCCCTCTACAAGAGCAGTACGCAAGGATGACAGACATCTTGAAGAAGACACTGTATCTTCAATACAACACAACACAAAATAACAACACCACACACCACACACCACAACACAACCTACCACCACAACACAACACCACCACAACACAATACACCACAACCAACAACACTATAATAACTAACAATCATCCCCCCTTACAGGAGCAGTACGCAGGGATGACGGACATCTTCAAGAAGACCACAACAACACCACAACCCAACCAACACAACACACCACTACAACACACCACCACAACACCACAAAACCCAACAACACTATAATAACAATCATCCCTCTACAGGAGCAGTACGCGGGGATGACAGACATCTTCAAGAAGACACTGTACTGCAATTCAACACAACCTGAGTTGAAAAACACAAAAAAAACACAACGAAACACCACACACCACACCACACCACACCACAACACACCACAACCTAACAACACTATAATAAATAACAATCATCCCCCTACAGGAGCAGTACGCAAGGATGACAGACATCTTGAAGAAGACGCTGTACCTGCAATACAACACAACATAAAATAACAACACAGCACCACAACGCAACAACACTATAATAACAATCATCCCCCCTACAGGAGCAGTACGCAAGAATGACAGACATCTTGAAGAAGACGCTGTACCTGCAATACAACACAACATAAAATAAAAACAACAGCACCACAACGCAACAAACTATAATAACAATCATCCCCTTACAGGAGCAGTACGCAAGGATGACAGACATCTTGAAGAAGACGCTGTACCTGCAATACAACACAACACAAAATAACAACACCACACCACAACACCACACCACAACCCAACAAACACTATACTAACTAACAATCATCCCCTCTCACAGGAAGCAGTACGCAGGGATGACGGACATCTTCAAGAAGACGTTCCTTCAATACAACACAACATAAAATAACAACACCACAACACAACACACCACACCACAACACACCACCACAACACCACAACAACACCATAAACACAACAACACTATACTAACTAACAATCATCCCCTCTACATGAGCAGTACGCAGGGATGACGGACATCTTCAAGAAGACGCTTACCTTTAATACAACCCAACCCAACTCAACACAAAACACCACCACACCACACCACAACACACCACACCACAACACAGCACCCACAGCACACCACAACACACCACACCACAATACAGCCCAACACAATACACAACAACACACAACAACCCCCCCCCCCCACCCCCAACACACCAACAACCCCAAAACACTAACTAAAAACCATCCCTCCCAACAGGAGCAGTACGCGGGGATGACGGACATCTTCAAGAAGACTCTGTACCTGCTGAAGCTGCTGGCTCGGGAGAACGAGACCGTGCAGCACCACATCTTCGAACGTCTGGACATCCTGCTGGAGGTCCGCGTGGTGGAGAGTGACCTGGCCATCGCCCTGGCTGAGGTTCGAGTCCTCTGTTGTTTTCGTGTGGTGATGTTGGAGGTGGTGTGAGGTGTGTGAGGTGTGGGTGGTGGGGTGGTGTGGGTGAGTGGTGAGTGTGGTGGTGTGGGTGGTGGTGGTGGTGGTGGGTGTGAGGTGGTGGGGTGGTGGTGGTGTGGTGGTGGTGGTGGTGGTGGGGTGGTGGTGGTGGTGGTGGTGGTGTGGTGGTGGTGAGGTGGTGGTGGTGGGGGGTGGTATGGTGGTGGTGGTGGTGGGGGTGGTGGTGGTGTGGTGGTGGTGGTGGTGAGGGTGGTGGTGGTGGGGTGGTGGTGGTGGTGGAGGTGGTGGTGGTGGTGGTGGTGGTGGTGGTGGAGGTGGTGGTGGTGTGGTGGTGGTGGTGGTGGTGGTGGTGGTGGTGGTGGGTGGGGGTGGTGGTGGTGGTGGGGGTGGGTGGTGGTGGTGGTGGTGGTGGAGGTGGTGGTGGTGGTGGTGGTGGGGTGGTGGTGGTGGTGGTGGTGGTGGGAGGTGGTGGTGGTGGTGTGGGTGGGTGGTGGTGGTGGTGTAGGTGGGTGGTGGTGGTGGTGGTGATGAAGGTGGTGGTGGTGGTGGTGGTGGTGGTGGTGTGGTGTGGAGGTGGTGGTGGTGGTGGTGGTGGTGGTGTGGAGGTGGTGGTGGTGGTGGTGGTGGTGGTGGTGTGGAGGTGGTGGTGGTGGTGGTGGTGGGAGAGGTGGTGTGGTGGTGGTGTGGTGGTGGGTGGTGGTGTGGGAGGTGGTGGTGGTGGTGGTGGTGGTGGTGTGGAGGTGGTGGTGGTGGTGGTGGTGGTGGTGGTGTGAGGTGGGGTTGGTGGTGGGTGGTGGTGATGAAGGTGGTGGTGGTGGTGGTGGTGGTGGTGGTGGTGGTGGTGGTGGTGGTGGTGGTGTGGAGGTGGTGGTGGTGGTGGTGGTGATGAAGGTGGTGGTGGTGGTGGTGGTGGTGGTGGTGGTGATGAAGGTGGTGGTGGTGGTGGTGGTGGTGTGGAGGTGGTGGTGGTGGTGGTGGTGGTGGTGATGAAGGTGGTGGTGGTGGTGGTGGTGGTGGTGATGAAGGTGGTGGTGGTGGTGGTGGTGGTATTTTGTGAGTGTTTTGGGGCTTAGAGCTCGGGGGGAGGGTCTTTTATTTATATCGAGGACAATGGAATAAGCATTTATTTGCTTTTTTACATCCAGTCCCCTTGTGTATGCGATTTTGTAAATTCTGTCATCTGTTCCCACCGACACACAATGGCCTACTCTTAAGAAAAGCGGAACAGGATTTAACGTGTGCGCAAGATGTTCTGCGTGCGTTCGCACATGGGGCATCCGTTTGAGTTATTATGGGTAGAAGTGTAGGGGGGAATCGATGAATGGATAGATGGGTGGATGGTGTGTGTGTGTGTGTGTGTGTTTGTGTGTGTGTTTGTGTGTGTGTGTGTGTTTGTGTGTGTGTGTGTGTGTGTGTGTGTGTGTGTGTGTGTGCCTAGGGTTCGTTTTAGTTATTATGGGCTAGGATTGAGGTGGGTGGTAGTGGGTGGTATGTGTGTGAGGGGGGGGGGGGGTGTATGTGCGTGCGTTTCGTGTGCTTTGAAAGCTTTGTCTTTTCTACGTCTTGTTTTATGTGTTTTATAATTATCTCTCTCCCCCTCTCTCCCTCTCCCCCCTTCTCCCTCCCTCCCCCTCCCCCTTCCCTCTCTCCCACTCTCCCTCTCTCCCACTCTCCCTCCCTCCCCCTCCCTCTCTCCCTCCCTCTCCCTCCCCCTCCTCCCTCTCTCCCTCCATCCTACTCCCTCCTCCACCTCTCTCCTCCCTCCCTCCCTCCTCCACCTCTCTCCTCCCTCCTTATCCCTCCCCTATCCTTCCCTCCTCCCCCTCTTCCTCCCCTCCCCCTTTTCCTCCCATCCCTCCCCCATCCCTCCCCATCCCTCTCTCCTTCCCCATCCCACCCACACCCCACACCCCACCACCATCACCACCCACACACCCCCCAACCCCCCCCCCCCCCACCAACACCCCCCCCCCAACAACAACAACACACACACAACCCACACCACCACCCTTCACAGGTGTTCTACGGGAACCAGAACACCTGCCTGAAGATCAACCCCAGGCAGATCCAGAAGGTGGTGAACCGGGCGGCCGAGCTTCAGGACCGAGCCCCGGAGTTCCTGGACCTGCTGTCCATGATCGTCAAGGTGGCCGGCACGGGGCTGACCCTCAAGAGGAACCAGGCCTACGTCATGAAGTACATCATGCAGAACTACAAGAAGCTGGCCTTCGTCCTGGACTTGCCTCGCGAGGACAGGTTAGGTTAGGTTAGGTTGTTGGGGGGGGGGGGGGGGGGGGTAGGGGGGGTTGGGGGGGGGGGGGGGTAGGGGTGTTGGGGGAGGGGGGTGGTGGGGGTTGGGGGGTAGGGGGGGGTGGGGTGGTTGGGGGGTTGGGGTGGGGGGGGTGAGGGGGGGATTGGGTGGGGTGGGTGAGGGTGGGGGTGGGTGATGGGGGGGTTGGGGGGGTTGGGGGGGAGGGGGGTGGGGGGGTGAGGGGGGGTAGGGTGGGGTGGGGGGTGGTTGGGGGGGGGGTTAGGGGGGTGAGAAGGTGGGAGGGCGGTGGGGAATGGTGGCAGCAGGGGTGGTGAGGGGTAGGGTGGTGGAGGGGTGAGGGGTGGGATGGGGAGGGTGGTGGATGAGTGGTGGGTTGGGGGAGGTGTGTGTTGGGGGTAGCGGTGGTAGGTGTGGGGTAGGGGAAGGGTGGAGTGTGTGGGGGTGTGGTGGGGTGGGGTATGTGGGTGTGGTGGGTGTAGTTGTGGTGTTGTGGGGGTTGGGTGGTAGGTGTGGGTGTAGGTGTGTGGGTGGTGGAGTGGTGTGGGGTGGTGTGTGGTGTGGGTGGTGTGGGTTGTGGTGTTGGTGTGGTGTGGGGGTGAGGATGTGGGGGTGGATTGCAGTGGGTTGTGGGTGGGTTGTGTGTGTTGTGTGTGTGTATGTGTTGCTTTGTTTGTGTTTGATGATGTGTTGTGGTGTGTGTGTGTGTTGTGTGTGTGTGTGGTGTGTGTGTGTGTGTGTGTGTGTGTGTGTGTGTGTGTGTGTGTGTGTTGTGTGGTAGATTTGTTGAGTGGATTGGGGTGGTGTGTGTGGTGCGTGGGTTATGATGGTGTGGGTGGGGGGTTGTGTGTGTTGTCTGGTGGTGTATGTGTGTTGCGCACAACATTTACTCTTTTACTGATGCATGTTGTGTGTGTGTGTGTGTGTGTGTGGTGTGTGTGTGTGTGTGTGTGTATGTGTGTGTGTGTGTGTGTGGTGTGTGATGCACTGTGTTTTGTGTGTGTGCATGCTGTCTGGTGTGTGTGTGTGTGTGTGTGGTGTGTGTGTGTGTGCCTGTGTGTTGGTGCATGCTGTGTGTGTCTCAGGGAGAAGATTCTGATGAACAGCAGCAACATGTCCACCCTGAGGTACTACATCAGTCTGCTGGACCTGCTGGCCGTCTGTGCAGAAGTACGTCTCTCTGTTGCTCTGTGTCTGTTCTCCTTTGGTGTCTGTTCTCCTTTGGTGTCTGTTCCTGGGCTAGAGCACACAGGGCTCAAACCCAGCATCCCTCAGTCAAGGGTCCAGGGCCAGTGTTCAAATCAACGCACCTTTTTTTCCCTTTACCAAATCCAACAGTGGTCAGTTCTTGCGATTATTAGCGCCAGCTGGGCTGGAATAGATAGCAGCTGAGAGTAGCTGGCAGTGGGGGGAAACTGACAGCTGTGAGAGCTCCGAGGTTCACCCATGGTAAGATTTCGCGTATGCGACCGTTTTATTTATATCATGAAGGTAGCTGTATTTCGATTTCGGGGATGTATTTTGGGTATGTTTATGTTTCTTTAACCTTCGAGCGCTGACATGAATTCCGGGATTTTTTAATGTGCATTTGTGATCTTCTATACGTGTATATACACAAAGGTCTGCAGGTCTGTGCTTGAAGATGGTTCGGGAGATCATCAAAATCCCTACCCTTAATTCATTAGACGCTGCCAAGATTCGAACCCACGCCATGATGGGCTTGTGGGATTAAAGTCAAACGGTCTTTAACCACACGGCTACAGCATCTGTCAACTGTGTGTGTGTGTGATCTTCTTGATATTCTTTTTCAATGCCAAGGCTGTAGAGATAGAGATAGATACATGGTACGTCAGATTCCAGTTGCAAGACTGTGGTGTGAACGCTAGATAGTTATGAGATAGGGTGGTCCTAATTACCTCCCTCTGTGGTGTGAAAACTACAGTTATGAGATAGAGTGGTCCTAATTACCTCCCTCTGTGGTGTGAAAACTACAGTTATGAGATAGAGTGGTCCTAATTACCTCCCTCTGGTGTGAACGCTAGATAGTTATGAGATAGGGTGGTCCTAATTACTTCCCTCTGTGGTGTGAAAACTACAGTTATGAGATAGAGTGGTCCTAATTACCTCCCTTGCCGAAGGAGTAAGAGCGCAACACCGCTAACGTGTCTCTAAATCTTTGCACGCGCAAGGAGGAGAGAAACCTAACCACCACAATGTGTAGGGAATCCTCAGATAATGTCCCTGGACAGGGATTGGGGGTGGGCGGTCTTCGTTTCTGCCATTCTGTCGATGAGGAAGACATCTTGTTGTGTATCTTTAACGCGCGTCGCTTCACCTTGTGCCTGTGCAGGGCGAGAACATGTTCATCGAGTCGCTGTGCCAGACCATCCTGCCCATGGACGACCTCCTGGTGATGCTGAACAACCCGGGCATCGACAACGTGCTGAAGAAGCCCTTCCTCAAGTGCCTCCACCACGTCTACCTCAAGTCCAACGGCAACGTGGTGGACACTCAGACCTCGGAGATCCCGCATGACAAGTAAGTAGCTGGAGGAAGGGAGGGGACTTGGGCGGAAGGTGGAGGGTAGGGTGCGGGGGGGGAGGGTTGGAGGGAGGGAAGCCTGTTGGGGGTAGTGGGGGGTGGTAGGAGAGGAGGAGGGGGTGAATGTGGTGGTTGTGGTGGTTGTGGTGGTGAGGTGCTTGTTTTGTAAATCGTCAGAACTGGTTGGTTTTGTGATTGAAGGTTTCTTCTTGTGTGATTTTACATTAAGATAAGTAGAGAGAGAGAGAGGGGGAGAGAGAGAGAGAGAGAGAGAGAGAGAGAGGAGAGAGAGGAGAGAGAGAGAGAGAGAGAGAGAGAGAGAGAGAGAGAGAGAGATAGGGAGAGAGAGAGAGATCTGTGTGTGTGTTTGCATGAGTGTGTGTTTGTTTGAATGTGTGGACAGGATTGAGCGAATTGAGGAAGGGAGAGGGGTGGGATGAGGTGTAAGTGTGTGTGTTTGAGAGATTAAGATATTTGTATACAACTCTTGCTTTTTTCTATGTTTTGAAAAATCTTCTGCTTTTATGCTTTGCTTTTATCGAATAAGTACACGATTATAGTCATCAAGTAACAATTTCTTAATAGAAAATACTTTGATATCAGCAAGAAACTAGTGTGTTGGGTGTACATTTTCTCCATAAATGAATACTTTTAACGTGGTTAAAACAATATTGTATATATATTGTAAGTGTTCGTGTTTACTCTTTAACATTTCTAGTCATTTGCATTCACGGATTGCATAGTCCTTTCACTTTAAATCCGCACCGGTTCTTGCATTACTGCATCTTTTTTTGTAGAGCACTAATGTTTTTACTAACATTTTTTAAAATATACGAACAATTATCGTGTTCCTTAAACTGGATTAATTCGTGATATATTTGTATTTGAAAATGAGCGTATTTTTTCAAACTTACCCATGTTTAAAACAATTGTAGGTTTAATTTTTGTGTGTGTGTTTCTGGTCATTTTGAACACATTCTTCAAACTTTTTCTTAAGGGTTTTTTAACTGTTCATCAAATTGCCATAGACCTATTTTGTGCCTCAATATTGACAAATCTGATGTAGAATTACTGACCATTTGACTTACGAAACTTACCGTGTGTTTCTTTTAGTTTTGGTTTTGGGTTGGGTGGGGGTTTTGTTTGAGGGATGAGGTTGGAATAGGGTTATGATAAACCAGCGACAGTTTAGTTTTGGGCGAAGACAGATGTATGTCACTCTTGATGTGGGTCATATCTCTGAAGGATTCCTATGTGTGCCCCCCTGTGTCTAGATCTGAGGCACAGTCTGAGAAAGACTTTTTCAAGAGGAGGAAGAGACAGCTGCAGCTGCTCTTAGAGTTTCAGTGGTAAGATAAGGACATGGTACCAACTCCAGCACCCTGACTCCTCCGACTCTTTCTGGATTTATCCCGCGTCCTTGCTTCTTCCAGTGGATTGTCTGGACCTCTCTCTCTCTCTCTTTTTTCCGTCGTTCTCTTTCTCTCAGTCTCTTCTTGTGTTCATTCTCTGGAGATCTCTCTGTTTCCCCCTCTCTCTCTCTCTTCCCTCTCTGTCGGTTTCTTCTTTTGTTCTTCTCTGGAGATCTCTCTTTTCCCCCCCTCTCTCTCTCTCTGTCAGTTTCTTCTTTTTGTTCATTCTCTGGAGATGTCTCTTTTTTTTCTTTCTATCTCTTTCTCGGTCTCTTCTTGTGTTTAATCTCTGGAAACCTCTCTTCTTCTTTCAGACTTTTTTTGTTTGGTTTAACCCTCTTGATTCTCTTCTCAGTACGTTTCTGATTTTATGTTCTTGATTCTCAGGTAGGCTGAATCCGTCAGTTTCTTCATTTTTATGTTTACCCACTACCCGCCTGCATCCCCTGAACTTCTTCTTTTAAAGTCTCTGGGGTTTTCTCTTTCTGTCTGTCTTTCAGGTTTTTTTTGCTCCAGTCTTTTTTAAATTCATTTTCAAGTTTGATCAGTTGAGTCGGTTGATTCTTTCTGTCTGTTTCTTCCCGTGTTTTGTTCCACCCCACTTCCACCTTGTGTCTCCCTTTGTTACTTTGTTCAGTCTGATTATTTTATATCTTTATATTGATATTGGGAAGGGATAGATCAATGGTCAAAGCACTCACTCTTCCCAAGCGCGCGTTGAGCGTGGCTACCTCTTGGATGGGTGACCGTTCGTGCTCCTTGGCTTCAGTACAGTCCCCAGGTTCACTCAACTGTAAATAGATACCTGCCCTCTTTAGAGTTAAGGAAAATAAAGCAGCGAGGGAGAGGAGTTTGGGGCCGCCATCAAAATACTGGAGCCCTAGAGAAGCTGAGGTCTCTGACACCTCACTCCCCAACCACGGCGTAGGTCATGGGAACACCTTTACGTTTTATATTTCATCGGTTTTTAAAATTCATTTCTCAGTCTTTTGATACTTCTTAGGCCTTGCCTTTTAGACTCACAATTCCAACTTCTAGAAAACATGCTTAAACTTCTTGATTCTTCGCCTGTCTGCTCTTTCTAATCGTTTAATTCTTTGTTCGACCTGTTCGTCCTAGTCTCTTTGTCCTCTCTACATAGTTCATGCTTCAATTCTTAATTCCTATTCCAATTCTTTACATTTTCATGATTTTGAGTTTGTGTTTTTCCACCCAATTTTGTGACAGGCATTCTGATTTTTTTCCCTCTTGATTCTATTCTCTCTTTAGATTATTTTTCAACTTCTCTATTCAGCTTCCTATCTGGTCATATCAGTTTCCTGAGGCTTACTTCTTTCTAGAAATTCTGATTTTGCTTCAGTCTGTTCTGTGCCTTCTGGTTTATCAGTTATTCTTCCATAGTCTTCTGTTCTTTTTCATCTATGGATTCTAATTACAGACTAATCTTTGTTCAGTTTTAAGAATGCCTTTCCAGTCTATTCTTTTCAGATTCGCGACACTCCTTCCAGTGTGCATTTTCGATCTTTTTTTCTTCTTCCACTCTATTCTCTTCGATCAATTGATATTTCTTTCACTCAATCAGGTTTAAGCCTCCTTATTCTGCTAACAGCCTGTTCGTTCTACTTCCCTAACTATTGTACAAGTCTGTACTTTTGAGTCTGTTCAGTCTGGTTATTCTAATCCTGTGAAACGGGGTCAGAACTGATATGCTTCCTATGACAGACCAGGCCAAGAACACAGTGATGAATTCACGAATCCTCCGTCTAAACTGTTGTTCTACACTCTGTTCTTTAGTTTCTCTTTCCTGTCTGCAGTGGTCAAACTCTCTTGGTTTTTCGTATTCAGCCATTTCTTTCCATCTCTGGAATGGTCCAGAAGTCTTGGTATTTCTGCATGACTTCCTCTCGGCTGAGTGAATGAGAGGAAACTCGTTGCTTTTTTCTGATTTCCACAGTCTCTTAATCGGATAAATTCGCTGGGACTATAATACAATCTCATTGCCATTCTCTGGGATTTTCGGTTGGTCAGAGTTTTTATGTTCTTCTTGTATGTTGGTTTGGGTTCTTTCATCTTTTCCCAGTTCTGTTTTTAATCTTTCTGTCTTTTCTTCCTCCCTGGGGTTTTTCCTTTCTTGTCAATTCCCTGTCATACCGTACATCCCTCTTTCTTTCTTTCTTTCTTTGTGTCTTTCTTTCTTAGAAGTTCTGTCTTTAACGTCTGTACTGTTCTTTGTACCACAAGTGTCTGTCTGCCCTTCTATGCACCGCTGAAGCCCAGCCCTGTGTTTCCCTATCCCTGCTCTCCCAGAACTGTCTGTTAGACAGTCTTGTACCATCTTTGACCTTCTATGACTGATTTCATTCCAGGCTGATGCTTGTTGTATCTCAACTCTATGACACATCTCTTTTCCCCTTTTCTGCCTATGTGGAGGAATCTTATCGCACTGAGACTTTCAGATTTTTTATGTCATCCGTCTTCTGTGTATCGACGGTGTTTTGTTGGGTTGGTTTGGTTTTTTTACTGGGTGATCCCATCTTGAATTTGTAGGTGTTTGCAGGTTCGGTTCAGTTTGTGTTTTATAAGCCGTGTGTGTGTGTGTGTGTGTGTGTGTGTGTGTGTGTGTGTGTGTGTGTGTGTGTGTGTGTGTGTGTGTGTGTGTGTGTGTGTGTGTGTGTGTTTCTCAAGGCTGACTGGATTTTTTGTGTGATCTAGTAGTGAAAGAGAATGTCTCGTTTTGTTTTGTTTTGTTTTTTTAATCTAGACGTGTTCCCTACCCAACACAATCTATAAGTGCAACGATTGTTCTTGTCCTTTTTTTTACACACACTTTGGTGGTTTTGAGAACAAAATTTACGGGTGATGGATGTCATTGCAAGCACCGTCTGTTTGAAAGTGTTGTTATTTGAATGCCAACCCTGGTGCCGTTCTGAAGTGTTTTTGATCGGTTCTGGTTTGGTCAATTTTGAACATGTTCTTTTCTTGTGATTGACTTTTGGCATTTGTGTATGTGTGTGTGTGTGTTCATCTTTATTGTCTTTCCTGTGTTGCATCAAGGGAACGTAAGCAGGAGAAAGTTGTCGAAATTCTTCAATATTTTTTAAGGGAAAAAATGTGATTTTCTTGGGGGTTTTTTAATTACTTTTTTTAAAAAAGAAAATGACACTTTTTACGGAATTATTAATACGACTGTCTTAAAAACATGTGTAAACACAATAGTTCTTATTTCTCACGAAATATAAAACTTAGGATGTGATTATGTCATAAAATATGAAATATATAAATTACACTCTTAGGCAAATGAAAAGACACGTTTAATGATTTGACATTTTGAATGAATGAATATTTCCTTTACAATCTGCATTAAAAGCTAAGACTTTTCTTAAAGATATTGTTTCAAAATTCTTCCAGAAAAAAAATTATGCCAACTTCATACAGTTTTAGATTTCATAAGAAACAAGAAAGATTAAAATTGACCATTCAAGCTGAACCATAGCAGTGTACCTGTACGATATGCAACGTACCATTCTCCATGTTCATGAAAATGACAGTGAAGAGATAATCTTAGCAAAAAGCCCAAATTACCGCAAAGAAAAATCAACATGGATACTGGATGTCTTTAACAAAAAAGCTGCATTCCGCACGGTTCAGTTTGAAGATTATTATGTTTCATTTGTTACGTTAACGCTATGACCTGTTCCATTTACATACAGTTTTTGTTGGTAAGTATTAAGATAAAGAACAACAATTCTGTGGAAACGCAATAAACTGTTCAATTTACATATAAAATGGGTTTGGTTTGGGGGAGGGTTGGTGTTGGGTTTTTTGCATATCAAGGTAAAGAACAACACTGCTATTGAAAACATGAAAAGCGCAATTGTCATTTCTACCTTTAACCCTACAAAAAAGGTGGGTTTGATTCCTGTTGGTTCCCTTGACATGCCTGTCTGTCCTGCTCCTGCTCCTGCTCCTCCTCTCTGTGTCTCTAACCTCTTGCACGTGCTGACAACAGCGCTCAAGCGGAACGCCCTTTCCATGACGTGTACCGAGGGTAACGCAACTTCTCTCCCCCTTCCCCTCCTTCCTGCTCGTCCCCCTCCCTCCCTCCCTCCTCCCCTCCCTCCTCTTGTCCTTTTGTGCTGTGCTGCCTGATTGTCAACCATTTTGCAATAACCCCCCTCCCACCTCCTCCTTCTCCTCCTCCTCCTCCCTTCTCCCTTCTCTATCCAGCATGATGTGGAGTTAGCCTTAGTTTTATTTGACAGTCATCGCTTGGCAGGATCCTTGTCTGACAGACTTAGTCGTCGCTGTTTTTTTGTAGAGTTCCTGTAGAGTTTTGTTTTCGGTAAAGAGGGGAAATGATGCTTTTTTGATTGTGAAGGTCAGAAATGCATTGATCATGTCAGATTTGAAGATCAGATATTCGTTGGTCAGATCGGATTTGAAGATGAGAAATCCATTGATCAGATCAGATTTGAAGATGAGAAATCCATTGATCAGGTCAGATTTGAGGATCAGAAATCCATTGATCAGGTCAGATTTGATGGTCAGAAATGCAGGTAGACTTTAGTTGAAAAATCAGCTATTATTCATCTAAGACATTCAAATTGGCTGGACGGTTAAACGTGCTTTGAGAAAAATAGCCCAGTTGTGATTTCCAAAGTCCATGGTCTGAGATTGGACTAGAGAACGGTAGCTGAAGGTGCTTGGCCTCTGTGACCTTCTTTGCGTCATTCTAAAAGGATCCTAAAATATCAGATCAGGCGTAGAGATTCTATAAGGAAAACTTTTTATAGATTTTACAAGTTTCCTTATGGATATTTCCATATTTGTATACAGCCGTTATCCTAAGCTTATTTTCTTCATTCTTTCTTTTAGTATCTTTTGAAGACAGTTGTAGTCGGCCACAAAAAATTAATACCAATTCATTGTAGTAAATGCGACAGACATTTCTAAATCATGAACTGTCTCTCTGTGAAGGACCACAGAGGGTCAGGTTTCAATCCCCGTCGGGACCTTTGCTGACTGTCCATTCAGGATGACCACTAGTCCAAATACGAGCTAGGTCATGTCTATAGCAGGACCTTAACTGCTGCATTCGAATACTTTCATATTGTATTGGGGTGTTGTTTTTGTTGTAGATAGTTATCATAATGATGAATAGGTTGTAAACGGTTTACCTGGACATGGATTCCTCCGCTATATAATATTTCTAATACAATAAAATTACAACTTGAAAGACTAGTTGTATCTACATGATTGATCAAGTTAATAATAATAATAATAATGTATGGAATTTATATAGCGCTGAATCTTGTAAAGCAACAAATCAAAGCGCTCAGATTTTATTTCATACCACTTTAAGTCACGGCAGATTTCTCTCCGTGAAATTCGGGCTGCTCTCCCCGGGGAGAGCGGGAGAACGCGTCGCCACTTAGCGCTGCGCCACCCTTTCACCCTTTTTTTTTTTCTGCAGCTGTATTTGTTTCCCTATCAGAGTGGCTTTTTTCTAAGAATTTTGCCAGGGACAACTCTCTTGTTGCCGTGGGTTTTTTTACGTGCGCTAAATAATTACGTGTAACACACGGGACCTCGGTTTATCGTCTCATCCGAAAGACTAGCGCCCAGACCACCACTCATGGTCTAATGGATGGGGGAAAAATTTCCGGTCCAAACGGGGTACGAACCGCCGCACACTTCAGACCCGGACTTTTCGCTTTCTAGACAGGCGCGTTACCTCTAGACCACCGATCCACAGTTAGTCAGTAAATTAGAGATATCGAGCCGTATACAGTCAGTCATATAAAAAAAATAGCTAATTTCTTCAAGGAGCAAAACACGAGAAGAAATCAGAGATCTAGGTATACATGCACGTTGTGCGGTGGTGGCGATGGTGGCATCAGTAAACTGATAGAAAGCGTACTGCAAACCTTCATATTAAACCAAGTGACTCAGCAATTTGGTGGGGAAAAGGGAGTATGGGGGCAGGGGGGGGGGGGGGGGGGGGGGTAGGGTTAAAGGAAATAAGGTCATGTTTATCAGTTCATTTGCAAAAGATCATCTGTGTCATGTTGGAGTTTGTAAAAAAAAAAAAGGGGTAATTTTTTTAAATTAAAAACGCACGAAATGAAAACCTCTGAAACAGGACAAGACAGAACAATGGAGCATTTTTATACTGAAAATGTGTATGGTCACTTACTCCCTAAATTTCCCTCCGTTTCACGACCCTTAGTATCTCTAGGGAAACGACTTGAACGGACGACCTAATAGTTTGTTGTGTCCCTTCAATTTTTGCCACAGTTCTTTCCCCCTCCCCAGCAGTTTTACGTTGGTGCATGCATTGACTAACCGCATGAGACAAACAACAAAAGCAGGCGTATGTTCCATCCTCGAGAAGGTAGGGTATGTGTGACGTCATCGGCAATTTCTTTTTTTCAGAAGCCACATACACCTTTTCCCTTTCCATTGAAAAAGACTACTACAAATGCAGAAACTCTACGTTGTTGGTGTGTGTTTTTTAAAACACAAAAAGCCGTCAGTGTTTATGGTGACTGGAACAAAAATTGTAATTTTGCCGGTGACGTCACACACAACCTGACTTGAAGCAGATTGAACATACACCAGGAACATAGCCCAGGTGTGGTTCCAGTGTCCGTGGTATGAGGTCGGTTTAGAACGATAGCTGGAGATGCATGAGCATGAGAAAAAAAATCACCATTGATGTGCTTGTTCGACTTTTTTTATTTTTCGCTTGTCGTCAGAACTCTGCGCTTCAGAAGTGTAGATGATGTCATATGCTGGCTGGGGAATGGTGTTAATGACGAGATGATGATGATGATGATGATGATGGTGATGATGATGAAGGTAACGATGATGATGATGATGATGATGATGAAGAATGTCTTCTTCTTTTCATGTCAAACTATGTCGGTGACGTCATCATTTTCTGTTTTGTTCGTGTCGGTGGGAATGATGGTGACACATATCTTACCAAAATGTTGCCATAGATAATTTGTCAGTAGTTTGTCGCTTGTGTTGTGTGACTGAGAATTTAAAAAATACTTAGAATACTATGACTGAGAGTGCTTGAAAGCTATATAAACTGTATGTGTGGTGACAAGATAAACATAAAAATCACATTCTTTTTGTATTGTGGACATTTAAAAAGCAATTTTATTTGCTGGGCCTAGTTTATCATTGCACTAGCGTTTGTCTGAACCATCGCTATTGTTAGACATTGTGTTTGTGTTAGTAAGAAGTCCGATAACTCAGCATTTTTCCCTGTTCCTTGACAAAAGCTGCGAGGTTTACCAATGGTGAGATTTTGC
>CM054143.1:50823662-50838662 GCA_028751875.1 Rapana venosa | reverse complement strand
GGCACACAATGGCCTACTCTTACGAAAAGCGCAACAGGATTTAACGTGTGCGTAAGATGTTCTGCCTTGTTGTTGAGATTGTTGAGACCCGCCTTCAGATGTGATGTTGAGAACATCTTCAGCCATGATAAGCTCTTAGCACAGCAACCTGCACCACACTCTCAAGGAGAAACGGAGGATGGCTGCCTATATGGTGAGGTACATTTTTTTTTAAAGCCATTCACGCACAACCTCCTCATCCAGTGTGTGTACTTACAATCTCCACAATGATTCTCAAGTGTCATGAAAGAGCCAGAGTGCATTTTTCTGGGTGACTTCCATGTATGTTAAGTTTGAGAACGCCCAACAACAACAACCACAGCAGCAGCAGCAGCAACAACAGCAAGAAGATCAACAACAACAACAACAACCATATCAACAACCACAGCAGCAACAACAACAAGAAGATCAACAACAACAACAACAACCATATCAACAACCACAGCAGCAACAGCAACAAGCTCAACAACAACAACAACCACAGCAGCAGTAACAACAACCAAACCAACACATACAACTGCTATACAAGACTCAACATCCATACAACAACAACCATAAAACAACACCAACACCAACAACAGCAACAACAACAACCAAAGCAATAACAACAACAACAATCATACAACAACCACAACAACCAAAGCAACAACAACCATACAATACCTCAACAACAACCACAACAACAACCATACACCAACAACCATACAACATTCATACACCAACAACCAACAACCACACAACATTCATACACCAACAACCAACGACCATACAACATTCATACGTCAATAACCACACAACAATCAAACCCCACCAACAACCATTCAATAACAGTCATACAACAATACAACACCACCAACCACAACCACAACAACCACAACCACACTAACCAGCATCCTGACTCGGGTGTGTACTGATCTGTCCATTCTCTAGCGGTTCTGCAGCGGCTCCGGACTTCGAGTCCTCAGCCTACGGCACCGTGCTGTACATCATCGAAGGCGTCTTCCCTTTCCTGGAGACCTTCTACCGCGACTTCTACTTTCCAGACCCCCAGACCCACGGCCAAGAAGCGGACGAAACGGACCACTTGGCCAAAGCTTGTGTGGTCAGTAGTGTGTTGGGTTGGGTTGTGTTGGGTTGGGTTGGGTTGGGTTGGATTGGGTTGTGTTGGGTTGGGTTGTGTTGGGTTGGAGTGGGTTGGGTTGTGTTGGGTTGGATTGGGTTGGGTTGGGTTGGGTTGTATTGTATTGTGTTGTGTTTTATTGTATTGGATTGGATTGGATAGGATTGTGTTGCATTGTATTGTGCTGTATTGCATTGTACTGTATTGTTATACTACATTAAGTCATGGCAGATTTCTCTGCGTGAAAATCGGGCTGCTGTCCCCAGGGGAGAGCACGTCGCCACAAGAGCAGCGCCACCCATTATTGTTTTATTTGGTCTTTTCCTGCGCTGCCTGCATGGATTTTGTTCTTCTGTCTGACCATTTGACCCTTACAGGTCGCCTGTAGAACTATAAACAACATGAAATGAAATGAAGTTAGCGTTACAAGAACGTTTGGGAGGTATCTTTTTCTTTATTTGTAGTTTTCATATTTTTAGTTACAAAAAGAGCACTCGCTTTCCCCCAGCAATAACCTAATTAAGCAGCGTCGAGCGTGGTTTCCACTTGGATGGGTGGCCGTTTGCGCGCCTTGGCTTCAGTACAGTTCCCCAGTTCACCCAGCTGTAAATGGGTACCTGCCCTCTTTAGGGTCAGGGAAGGTAAAGCAGCGAGAGAGAGGAGATGGGCGCCGTCCTCAATATGCTGGCTCCTTGAGAAGTTGAGGTCTCTGATGCCTCGCTTCCCTACGACCACATAGGTTATGGGACACCTTTACCTTACTTATTTACAAAAAAAATTGGGACAAACGTTTCTAAACAAAATGAAATAAATAAACAGATACAATTTATTTTCATAAACAAGTGATACCAACTGTTTTTCAAGTACTTCATCAATCAAGAAAACACACACACACACACACACACACACACAGAGAGAACACGTACACACACGCACACAACAACACAACACAACACACATGCAACACAACACAACACACACACACTCTCTCTCTATCGCACACACACACACACACACACACACAACACATCACACACTCTCTCTCTCTCATACATACACACACAACACACACACAACAACAACAACAACACACAAACACACACACACACTCTCTCTCACACACACACAACACACACACAACAACAACAACACAACACACACACACACAACACACACACAACAACAACAACACAACACACACACACTCTCTCTATCTCTCTCACAACACACACACACCACAACACAACACACAACACACAACACAAAACACACACACACAACACACACAAAACACAACACATACAACACACACACACACAACAACAACAACAACACAACACACACACTCTCTCTCACACACACACACACCACAACACAGCACACAACACCACACAACACACACACAACACCACACACACAACACACACACACACACAACACACACACACACCACATACATCCTTTTGTTCATGACTGTGCCCTGTGTGTGTGTGGTGTGTGTGTGTGTGTGTGTGTGTGTGTGTGTGTGTGTGGTGTGTGTTTGTGTGTGTGTGTGTGTGTGTATTTGTGTGTGTATTTGTGTGTGTGTGTGTGTGTATTTGTGTGTGCGTGTGTGTGTGTGTGTGTGTGTGTGTGTGTGTGTGGTGTGTGTGTGTGTGTGTGTGTGTGTGTGTGTGTGCAGATGTTCAGTGAGCTGATGGGATCCCTGCTGTTCAAGCCACAGCACATGAAGAACATGGTCAACTGCCTGTCCGTCATCGTCCCCGTCTCCAACATGCCCAATTCGGTAACCACAACCACACTGTGTGGGTGTGTTGGGTGGGTGTGTGGGTGGGTGGGTGTGTTGGGTGGGTGGGTGTGGGTGTGGGTGTGTGGTGGTGGGTGGGAGGGTGGGTGTGGGTGGGTGGGTGGGTGGGTGTTGTGTGGGTGGGTGTGTGGGTGTGGGTGAGTTGTGTTGTGTGTTGTGGTGGGTGTGTGTTGTGGTGGGTGGGTGGGGGTGTTGGGTGTGTGTGTTGTGTTGTGTGGGTGTGTTGTGTGTGGTGTGTTGTGGTGGGTGTGTGGGTGTGTGTGGGTAAGTAGTGTGTATGTGTGTGTTGTGTGTGTGTGTTGTGTTGTGCGTGTGTTGTGTTGTGTGTGTCGTATGGGAGGGTGGGAGGGTGTGTGTGTGAAAGTGTGTTGTGTTGTGTGTGGTTGTGTGGGGGTGTGTGGGTGTCGTGGTGGGTGGGTGCGAGGGTGTGTGTGGGGGGGTGAGTGTGTTGTGTTTGTGTTGTGTGTGTGAGTGTTGTGTGTGTTGGGTGGGTGGGAGTTGGGTGTGGATTTATTTAGTTTATTTTATTCTTTTATATCGAGGATTATGGAATACGCACTTGTGTGCTTCTTTACATTCAGTCCCCGTGTGTATGCGGTTTTGTCAATTCTGTCATCCGTTCCCACCGGCACACAATGGCCTACTCTTACGAAAAGCGGAACAGGATTTTAACGTGTGCGCAAGATGTTCTGCGTGCGTTCGCACACGGGGCCTTGGTTTATAGTCTCATCCAAAGGACTTTTGGGGAGAGTGGAGTCTGCACTGAAGTTAACTCCAGAGGAAAAATCCTCTTGAACGGGAATCGAACCCGGGTCAGCAGATCACGAATACATCACTGTAACCACCAGGGCGAGAGAGAGAGAGAGAGAGAGAGAGAGAGAGAGAGAGAGAGAGGGAGAGAGAGAGAGAGAGAGAGAGAGAGAGAGAGAGAGAGAGAGAGAGAGAAGAGAGAGAGAGAGAGAGAGAGAGACAACTCAGACTCGAACTCTAACTCGAACTCGAATGATTTATTCACAAAAAGGCCATTGGCCCATAGATGAAAGGGGTTGCCGAACTGCTTAGTATTTTGGTGGGGGTAAAAGCAATAGTAACGACAACATGTTACTGTATAACAAAAAGTCAGCTACAGAAATATGACTTAGGATAACAATATCTCTCTTATTCTGAAAGCTTTACACAAATATAAAGCGAGACTGCGCACAACCTCAGGATGACTTGATGCCAGGAGTAAACAGAGTCTAAATAAATTAGGCTGTCTACTATATTTAACAGGGATGTCGTTCTGCCTAACATCCTCTAATACTGGACAGCACAACACAGAATGTACTTCATCCTCCCGTGCTTGCTTACATCATGGGCATAGCAGCCTGAGAATGAAGTAAAGAGAGGAGAGAGAGAGAAGAGAGAGAGGATAGAGAGAAGAGAGAGAGAGAGAGAGAGAGAGAGGAGAGAGAGAGAGCGGGAGAGAGAGAGAACTGGGTGTGTGTAAAAGTGTGTGCAGATTTTGTGTTGTCCCTTTCAGAACCTGGAGCACATCATGGAACGCTTCGCCACTGGCATCACTGTGGAGGACACCTCCAGTGCCATCAGACGGGTCAGTGTGTCTGTGTGTCTGTGTGTGTGTGTTGTGTGTGTTGTGTGTGTGTCTGTGTGTGTGTGTTCTGTGCTCTGTGTGTGTGTCTGTGTGTGTGTGTGTGTAGTGTGTGTGTGTATGTGTGTGTGTCAGTGTGTGTGTGTGTGTCTGTGTGTGTGTTGTGTGTGTGTCTGTGTGTGTGTATGTGTGTGTGTGTCTGTGTGTGTATGTGTGTGTGTTGTGTTGTGTGTCTGTGTGTGTGTGTGTGTGTGTGTGTCTGTTGTGTGTATGTGTCTGTTGTGTCTGTGTGTGTGTATGTGTGTGTGTCTCTGTGTGTGTGTGTGTCTGTGCTGTGTGTGTCTGTTGTGTGTGTGTGTGTGTTTGTTGTTTTTGTAGTGTGTTGTGTGTTGTATTGTAGTATGTGTTGTGAGAGTGTGTGTGTGTGTGTGTGTTTTGTAGTGTGTGTGTGTTGTGTTGTTTTGTAGGTGTTGTGTGTGTGGGGGGGGGGGGGTGTGTGTGTGGTGTGTGTTGTGTGTTGTGTGTGTGTGTGTGTGTGTGGTCGCGCGCATACACTCGCATACGTACATGTGCGTTAGATGATTGTTACCTAACGCAAATCTTGGCTCCTGCTGATGTAAAATAAAATCGAGTGCCCGTCAAAAACTAATAAATTCAGGAAAGTACTTTACTGTAATTGACATTGAATTCATGATGTCCGTTGAAATGTATTTACTGACTCCTAAATTCATTGACATAACAAAGGTCATTTCTCAATATACCATTACTGTCCTATTGCAGCCTTTCATTGCTCAGTCACTTTGTTCTACCTTAACTTGTTCCCCATTACCCTCTTCCCCCCCGTTAATTTTCACTTATTTATTTTGTCCAGTTATTCATGTATCTATTTATTCATCTACTTATTTTTTTCATTGATTGATTCATTTTTTTTATTAATATTATTAGTTATTCGTTTTGACTTTTACTTTCATTTATTCATTTCATGAATGATATTTACTTATCTTATGGCTTAATCTTATTCTTATCGTTCATCTGTCTATCTATCTATCTTTGCTGCTCTGATATCATCAACGTTTAACAGAGCTTAAACAATCCAGTTTACCTTTGCCCTTAATGCCAATCATCGCCAATCATCGCAAAGTACTACTGGTCTGTCTGAAAGTTCTGTATCTGTTTTCATGGCAACATAGATAGACTGCTACAGGTCTGTGTGAAATGTCTGTGTCTAACAGTTGCAGTCTGTCTTTCAGGGCAACATAGCGTACTACAGGTCTGTGTGAAATGTTTGTGTCTAACAGTTGCAGTCTGTTTTTCAGGGCAACATAGCGTACTACAGGTCTGTGTGAAATGTCTGTGTCTAACAGTTGCAGTCTGTTTTTCAGGGCAACATAGCGTACTACAGGTCTGTGTGAAAAGTCTGTGTCTAACAGTTGCAGTCTGGGTTGTTTTTTGTGTTCAGGGCAACATAGAATACTACAGGTCTGTATTAAATGTCTGTGTCTAACAGTTGCAGTCTGTTTTTTCAGGGCAACATAGAGTACTACTCTGCAGAAGTGGAGCTGAACGCCAAGTTCCGCGTGTTCGCCAAGAACTGTGCAGTGTCCTTTGCCGGCCACAACACCGTCACTGCCCAGCTCAGGTTCAAGTCCAAGAGAGGTCAGTTGTTTGTCTTCAGTGATGATGATGATGATGATAAGGAGGAGGAGGAGAAGGATAAAGTATGATGATGATAATGATGATGATGATGATGATGATGATGATGATGATGATGATGATGATGATGATGATATCACAACTACTACATCAACAACGAACATATCCATATTTTCCCAACAACAAGAAAAACTTAACACTATTCATAATAAAAATGGAAGAAAAATGCAGATCCTGGCGTGAATGTACCTTCCTAAGCTGTTTACAAACTGCAGTTATGTTAGCAAAGGTTATGTGCTTTCACCTTCCCTACACAAAAAAAGAGAGAAAAAAAGTAATTTTACTCTCATAGACACTGTGTCTTTCAGCTCTGTCTTTTCTCCATATTCAATAGAAAATGCTGCAAAAAACTGCATTCTTCTTCCTGATATCTTTGTGATATGGGAGATTGGGGGGGAGGAGGGTGGACCTAATTGCCTCCCTTGTGGAAGGAGTAAGAGCGCAACGCTATGTGACCAAAATAGAACACAGCAGCGAATTGTTCGGGACTCCTGTTCTCCTTGGAAGGTGGTCCTGGTTCCTGTCATCAGAAACTTTACCATCACAGTGAACTGTAGACTTGAAATAATCTATTCATGGGGGTCATAACTATTCCCCTCTCTTATAACCATGCTCCGGGACTTAGAATTTGTTTCAAAGACAGGAGCTTGATTATTTTCCCCTTTGTTACACCATTAGTTCTCTCCTGTGTCGTTTCCCGTAAATTTAAAAAGGTCAAGAAGCCGGGAGGAAATCTCTTAAATATTGTAATTATATATCCTTTCTCTGTACTTTCAAATATATTTCCGACTCGTGCACACACATGTATGGGTTGACTCATAAACCAAAAAAACACATAATAAATATGCGCAGAAACTCGCGCATATCTACTACACGATAACGCTGACACAGACGTGTATTCACAGGTATACGTATAAACGCTAAGGCAAATAAACGCAGGGACCCAGTAAAGGCAACGTTTAAATAAGTGGTAATGAACTGGAAGCTTCATCAATGAAATTGCCTTGTGCGCGAGAGAAACAACTGCTGAGACACTTTCACATCACGTTCCTATCATCTTTGCTTTCTTCACACTTTCTGCATGTAGATGTGATGTAGCGCACATGGGATCTCCTGCTTCCAGTGACTCTTTGGCAAAACTTGAAAACTTGCAGCGTGTCTCCCTAACCTCTGTCCCCTACCCCTCTCTCTTTCCATGTTTCTATACTGCGTGTCTATATCTGTTTCTGTTCTGCGTGTCTATATCTCTTTCTGTTCTGCGTGTCTATATCTCTTTCTGTTCTGCGTGTCTATATGTCTTTCTGTTCTGCGTGTCTATATGTCTTTCTGTTCTGCGGTGTCTATATCTCTTTCTGTTCTGCGTGTCTATATCTCTTTCTGTTCTGCGGTGTCTATATCTCTTTCTGTTCTCTTTCTGTTCTGCGGTGTCTATATCTCTTTCTGTTCTGCGGTGTCTATATCTCTTTCTGTTCTGCGGTGTCTATATCTCTTTCTGTTCTCTTTCTGTTCTGCGGTGTCTATATCTCTTTCTGTTCTGCGGTGTCTATATCTCTTTCTGTTCTGCGTGTCTATAATTATCTCTTTCTGTTCTGCGGTGTCTATATCTCTATCTGTTCTGCGGTGTCTATATCTCTTTCTGTTCTGCGTGTCTATATCTCTTTCTGTTCTGCGGTGTCTATATCTCTTTCTGTTCTGTGTGTCTATATCTCTTTCTGTTCTGCGTGTCTATATCTCTTTCTGTTCTGCGTGTCTATATCTCTTTCTGTTCTGCGTGTCTATATCTCTTTCTGTTCTGCGGTGTCTATATCTCTTTCTGTTCTGCGGTGTCTATATCTCTTTCTGTTGTGTGTGTCTATATCTCTTTCTGTTCTGCGTGTCTATATCTCTTTCTGTTCTGCGGTGTCTATATCTCTTTCTGTTCTGCGTGTCTATATCTCTTTCTGTTCTGCGGTGTCTATATCTCTTTCTGTTCTGCGGTGTCTATATCTCTTTCTGTTCTGTGTGTCTATATCTCTGATGGTAGCTACTTTAAGATGTAACACAGAGACACAGAGATTTTGCTCAACTTCTTTGCGTCCATCTCCAGTTTCTTTTCATGTACAAATATGAATTTTACCCCGTAACTCTCACCCTCTATCTTCTTGCTTTTTCTTCTCTTTCTTTTTAAAAAAAAAAAAGAATAATTATATTGTGCCATGATTGTGATGAAGAACTCACAATATCTTCACCACAGTTTGTGTATGATTTGTACTGCTACACAATGAGTTATCAACGGATTGCTAACCATCTGTCGATGAATTCCTGCTGCCTTGTGTGTTCTCGGATGTCTCTTGTTTGCATCTAGGAGGTAGAGTATCGGAATGCAAATTTGAAGTATTGGAATGAACTTTTTTGGAAGTATTAGAATGATTTCTTTGTTTTCAAAGTATTGGAATGAATGTTTTTTTAAAGTGTTGAAGTCAGTTTTAAATATTTTTGGAATTATTTTTCAACTGTTGGAATAAATGTTTTACTCGCATGGTTTTTTGGGGGGGTAATATTTTATTGTTTAATTGACTAGTCCGGTGACTTGATTGATTGTGGGTTGCTTTTGTTTGGGGTTTTTTGTTTGTTTTTTCTCGGAATGTTGTCATTGGAATGCTTGTTTCATGTTGATCATCAGCACAGTTATCATACAACAGTTTGTTATGCATTTACAAAGCCGCATACACACGGGGACTGGATGTAAAAAAGCACATGAGTGCTTATTCCATTATCCTCGATATAAAAGAATAAATAAAGAAATAAAGAAATAAATATGCTGCTTCCGGAGAAGCGGAACTTTGTCATGATAAAAAAATATATATTGAGATTTTTCAATTTACTTTATTCTTTTATATCGAGGATAATAGAATTAGCACTTATGTGCTCTTTTTACATCCAGCCCCCGTGTGTATGCGGTTTTGTGAATTCTGCCATCTGTTCCCACCGGCGCACAATGACCTACTCTTACAAAAAGCGGAACAGGATTTAACGGGTGCGCAAGATGTTCTGCGTGCGTTCGCACACGGGGCCTCGGTTTATGGTCTCATCCGAAGGACTTTTCGGGAGAGTGGAGTGGAAAATATCCCCTTGAACGGGAATCGAACCCGGGTTGTCAGATTGCGAACGCAATGTTCTAACCACTAGGCCCTCCCGCCCCCACCCCCCGCTATACTACAGTGAGAGAGAGAGTGTGTGTGTATGTGTGTGTGTATGTTTGTATGTGTGTATGTGTGTGCGTGTGTGTGATTTCTGGGATTATAATCTTAGCACAAATAGCCGAAACTAAGCAGGTGTTAACTTTACAAACTTCATAAGCTCATGAATGTAAAGAAGAGTTTCAGAATTTCGGTTTTTTTGTTTGATTGTTTGTGTTTGTTTACTTGAAGTTTTAGGATTTTAGTTGATGGGTTCTTTTGTCGGAAGGGGTGTGTGGGTTTGTTTGTGTGTGTGTGTTTGTTTGTTTGTTTGTTTGTTTGTGATCAAAATAACATTGTTGTGTTATTGCACTTTCATCAAAATTTGGTTTGTCACATGAGTCTAGACCTTATTTTAGTCACAATTGTAGCGGTTGAATGATAGAATAATAGCGACATAGTAGTATTTGATTTGATTAGATCGCCAGACAATGAAGTTATGCATGAATGCGGTACTGTTAGATTGTTTTAAAGGTAAATCACATGTCTACGTGTGTATGTTTGTGTGTGTAACATACGCACACAAACACACACATACGTACACAAAGTTGGAGTGTTAAACGTAGACATCCTATCCTTTCTTTTTAATTCACCATACTTCTTATACGATATAATAAATGAATTGCATAATAATTATATTTGTCTCCAAGTAGACCTATGTTACATTGGACGTAAATTTGACATCAAGGTTTGATTTTTTTTAAATAATGACACACGTATGACAAAATGTGCCATGTGTTTGTAATATCTGAAAAAAACTGATACTTTTATTATTATTGAGGAAGAACATGATGAACTAACTATATTTCTACTCGGGTATATTTGTTGTTGCTTTTTCTCTCAGAGTGTAGACATTATTTTGTCTTCTGATTTGTTTGTTTGTTTTTTCATCAGAGCATGTGTATGTCCAATGTTTTGGTCAAACAGTCCTGATAGAATGACAGTGACACTGTGTTTACAGATAAACAGTGTTTACTGTCACCAACAAACTGTTTAGACATACACGTTATTATCACATGCTCCTGTATATTCTTTATTTCATTGTGTCTGACTTTAACAGACTAAAATGGCATGTTGTCTGTAGTGTATTGTAGTGTAGTGTATTGTAGTGTAGTGTAGTGTAGTGTAGTGTAGTGTAGTGTAGTAGTGTGTGTAGTGTAGTGTAGTATAGTGTGGTGTGTGTGGTATAGTGTAATGTAGTGTAAGTGGCGTGGTGTGGTGTGGTGTGGTGTGGTGTGGTGTGGTGTGTATGGTATAGTATATTATAGTGAGGGTGTGTAGGATAAGGTAGTGTAGTGTAGCGAGGGTAAATTGCAATATATGGTATGGTATGGTATGGTATGGTATGGTATGGTATGGTTGGTATGGTATGGTATGGTATGGTTGGTATGGTATGGTATGGTGATGTGTGGTATGGTATGGTATGGTATGGTATGGTATGGGGTGTGGTGTGGTATGGTATGGTATGGTATGGTAGGTATGGTATGGTATGGTATGGTATGGTATGGTATGGTATGTGGTTGTTGGTATGGTATGGTATGGTATGGTATGGTATGGTATGGTATGGTATGGTATGGTATGGTATGGTGATGGTCTATGGTATGGTATGGTATGTATGTATGGTATGGATGGTATGTAGGCTGACAGTACTAGCATAAGCTACTAGGATAGGTATTAGATTAGCATGTCTATTATGTTTGGCATGCATGGCATAGTCATAGTATAGTCTAGTCTGAGATGGGATGGTAGAGTACAGGACCCTACCATACAGCATAGAGCGGGTACTAGGTACGGTATGTGTATTTAGGTACCGATCTACTTATTCATTTGTTTGTTGATCAATTCATTCACTGTTGTTCTACTTAGTCATTTCGTTGTTCTTTTGACTTATGACTTGGTTTTACTCGTTCCTTAAATATCCTTTCTTAATTTCTACCTAGCTATCGTTTTATAGCTAAAACTAAAAACGTCAACTGTTTTGTTGACATTTTCATTTTGTAAAATTTGATTTGACAATCAGTGTTTGCTTTTACTAATGCTCGCTCGAGCTTTGTGCGCACACGATGCATGATTAAATAAAGAAAAAATGTTGTGTTGTTGGCAGTTCATCGGACGTGTTATGATCTTACTAACTGCAAGCTTTCTCGACCTAATACATGCATGGCTGCATATACTTGCTGTCTGTCTGTCTGTCTGTCTGTCTGTCTGTCTGTCTGTCGGTCGGTCGGTCGGTCGGTCGGTCGGTCGGTCTGTCTGTCTGTCTGTCTTTGTTTTTCTGTCTCCCTTCCTCTGTGTCTCCTTCTCTGTCTCTCTTTCTGTCCCACTCTTTCTATCTGTCTGTCTCTCACTCACTTCTACGCGCGCGTGCACACACATACACACACGCGCACACGCACACACACACAAACAAATACACACACAAATTATGTCAGAACTGCTGTTCCAATGTCTTGACTCATTCTTTCCATATTTGAATATGCATTTTAAAAATGTATGCTCATTCCTTTCCCTCATAAAAGATCTGTTCGGTAATTTTCACCACACACACACACACACACACACACACACACACACACACACACACACACACACACACACACACACACACACACACACACGTACACTCGCATGCACCCTCAACCCCACCACCCCTATACACACATACACGCACCCCATTTCGTTGTATCCAATAAGTCTCCGTGACTTTTATGAAAATAATTACTCTCTCTCTCTCTCTCTCCTCTCTCTCTCTCTCTCTCTCTCTCTCTCTCTCTCTCTCTCTCTCTCTCTGTGTATGTCTGTCTCCCTCTCACACACACATGCACACACACACGCACACACATGCACATACAACAGTGATGGCTTAATGAAAAAAAGCAAATGCACTGCTTATTCAATGTACCATCTGAAAATAAAAGTTTGACTTTGACAACACAACACACACACTCACTCACACAACACAACACACAACACAAACACATGCACATGCTTACACAACACACACATATACACTCATACATACACACACAGAGATCACTATCTCTACTTCCCTAAGTCATCAGATATAACCATATAAACCCCTCTTCTGTACAAACACATACACATTACTATCACTATCTGAACTTCCCTAAGTCATCAAATCTTACCATGTAAATCCCTCTTATGTAGAGAGAGAGAGATCACTATCACCATCTCTGCTTCCGTCACTTATCAGGTATAGCCATACACACCCCTTCTTTATGTACACACACATCACTAGCACATGCGCTGTCTCCACATCCATAATTCATCAGGTATAACCATACTAGCACTCGCTTTCCCCCAGCTAATGTTAAGCAGCGTCGAGCGTGGTTACCAGTTGGATGGGTGACTGTTTGCGCGCCTTGGCTACAGTACAGTTCCCCCAGTTCACCCAGCTGTAAATGGGTACCTGCCCTCTTTAGGGTCAGGAAAGGTAAAGCAGCGAGGGAGAGGAGATGGGCGCCGCCCTCAATATGCTGGCCCTAGAGAAGTGAGGTCTCTGACGCCTCGCTCCCCTACGACCTTATAGGTTATGGGACTCCTTTACCTTTACCCTTTTATAAAACCACACAAACCCCTTCTTTATGTACACACACATCACTAGCACTGTCTCCACATCCATAATTCATCAGATATAACCACACAAACCCCTTTCTCTATGTACACACACACATATCACTAGCACATGCACTGTCTTCACATCCATAATTCATCAGATATAACCACACAAACCCCTTCTTTATGTACACACACATACATCACTAGCACATGCACTGTCTCCACATCCATAATTCATTAGATATAACCACACAAACCCCTTCTCTATGTACAAACACATACATCACTAGCACATGCACTGTCTTTACATCCATAATTCATCAGATATAACCACACAAAACCCTTCTCTATGTACACACACACACACACACACACACACACACACACACACACACACACACACATCACTAGCACATGCACTGTCATCAGGTATAACCCCACAAACCCCTTCTCTATGTACACACATACACACACACACACACACACACACACACACACACACACATCACTAGCACATGCACTGTCTCCACATCCATAATTCATCAGATATAACCACACAAACCCCTTCTCTATGTACACACACACACACACACACACACACACACACACACACACACACACACACACACACACACACACACACACACACACACGCACACACACACACACACACACACACACATCACTATCACTATCTCTACCTCCCTCACTCATCATACAACCGCCCTTCTTTAATATGTCTTCATCTTCATCTTCTTCTTCTTCGTCGTCGTCGTCGTCGTCCTCACCCCAGTGTACACCATCATCGGGTCTGACGAGGAGCTGCCCCTGGGCGAGGAGTTCCAGAGTCTGGTCCGATGCTTCATCGCCTTCCACGAGAAGAAGGTGGACAAGAGGTTCCTGCCCGCCACCAAGCTGCTGGAGCAACTGGCGTAAGTACTGCTGACTGACTGACTGACTCCAGCCCTGTTCTGCTGAGGCCGGTTAAGAGACTCGAACTCGAACTCGAATATTTTTAATGAGGGTAATTGGATAAGCCAGAGGCTTCTTTAGAAGAAGAAGAAGAAGAAGAAGAAGAAGAAGAAGAAGAATGTGTGGAATTTATACAGCGTTGAATATTGTAAAGCAACAAATCAAAGCGCTCAGATGACATTTTTTTGTTTAATCGAGGATAATGGAATAAGCACTCGTGTGCTTTTTTACATCCAGTCCCCGTGTGTATGCGGTTTTGTAAATTTTGTCATATGTTCCCACCGGCACACAATGGCCTACTCTTTCGAACAGCGGAACAGGATTTAACGTGTGCGCAAGATGTTCTGCATGCGTTCGCACACGGGGCCTCGGTTTATAGTCTCATCCGAAGGACTTTGACATTCAGTTCGATTTTTTTGTCAAACTGGGAAGAAAGGGCGAGGCTGGGAATCGAACCCAGAACCTCACGGTTTACTTGTTGGCAGGCGAACGTCTTAACCATCCTGCCACCTTCCTTTACACCAGGCCCTCATGGGCAAACAGTGAAACAAACATGAATAAACCAATGAATCAACAAACAAAATAGCGTCAAAAATCAATGACATGAATCACACAAATTGCCATTCAATTATTGGTAAATCAAGAAAGAGGGGGAGAGAGGAGGGGGGTGGGCCTGGAGGGAGGGAGGGAGAGACAGAAAGAGAGAAAGGTGGATGGAGAGAGGAAGGAAGGGAGGGAGATAGAGAGAGAGAGAGATGGAGAGAGAGTGGGGGAGGGAGGGAGAGAGAGGGGGGGAAGAGGGAGGGGGGACAGGGAGAGAGATTTAATAAATGAATCAATAAATTCATTATTCAAATCAATCAACCAATCAGTCAATCAATAATGAGGATTTTTATTGAGGGAAAAAAATAAGCACAAAGGTGGCTTTTTTTTTTTTTACAAATCCAGCCCTCAGTGCAAT
>CM054143.1:50798662-50818662 GCA_028751875.1 Rapana venosa | reverse complement strand
CTGGCTTCAGCACAGTCCCCCAGTTCACCCCGCTGTAAATGGGTACCTGCCCTCTTCAGGGTCATGGAAGGTAAAGCAGCGAAGGAGAGGAGATGGGCGCCTCCCTCAAAATGCTTGCTCCTTGAGAAGTTGAGGTCTCTGATGCCTCGCTCCCCTTCACCTTTTTCTTACTTGGGAGGAATCTATTACTTCAGCTAGTGCTATTAAAATATCCTGGGTCATACAACACTTCTTGGTTATTTTTCATTGACATCAATCCTCGTTTTTGGTACCCATCTCCAAGAACTGGGGAATCAAACAACAGATAGTGGACTCTAATGGACTTCAAGCTGTAGCCTGGTGGTTAGAGCGTTGTGCTCATAATCTGTCGCCCCGCGTTCGAGCCTCTACCGAGACACCCATTCACGGGGATTTTTCCTCTGGAGTTAATACCACTGCCGACTCCACTCCCCCGAAAGTTCTTCGGATGAGACTATAAATTGGGACCACGTGTGCGAACGCACGCAGAACATCTTACGCGCATGTTAAAACCCGCTCCGCCTTTCAGAAGAGAATGTCATGTGTGCCGGAAGGACTGGATGAAATAATTGGCAAAAAACTGCATGCATACGGGGACTATATGTTAAAAAAGCACATGAGTACGTATGGCATTATTCTCCAAATAAAAGAAGATATAATGTATGTGTATAGATAGATAGATAGGTAGATAGATAGATAGATAGATAGATAGATATATAGATAGATAGATAGATAGATAGATAGATAGATAGATATTACTAGATAGATAGATAGATAGATGGATAGATGGATAGATAGATAGATAGATAGATAGATAGATAGATAGATAGATAGATAGATAGATAGATATAGATATAGATATGTATATATAGATATATATTAAAAAACAACAGCACTCTACATTTCTACAATATTTATATTAAAGAACAGCAGCGCACTACATTTCTTACAAAATTTATATTAAAGAACAACAGCACACTACATTGTTTACAAAATTTATATTAAAGAACAACAGCACACTACTTTTTTTTCTTTTACAACATCTAGTATCCCACCACGCATTTAGTCTTCACGTGAATATCGCGCTGACACGTAACAGCTTTCACCCTGATGGTCACCTACAAGGCTTGTTCCCAACTTCCCACCTTTCTGTGACAGCAATCCATGCTGGACTACTTCTTCTCCACACGCGAAGAGGTCTTCTTCATGGCAGTCAGGGACCGCATGGCTTTGTCCACCAACTCCATCAAAGAGAAGTAAGACTTAATTCTCTCTTTTTTGTTGTTGTTGTTGATAAACTTTTCTTATTCTGCTCTGTATGAGAGATCGGTGGTCTTAGAGGTAACGCGCCTGCCTAGAAAGCGAAAAGTCCGATTCCAAAATCTGCGATGGTTCGATCCCCGTTTGGGCCCCAAACTTTTCTCCCTCCCCCCCACTCCCCCCCAATCCATTAGATCCATGGGTGCTAGTCTTTCGGATGAGACGAGGTCCCGTAGGTTACACAAAATTATTTAGCGCACGTAAAATAACCCACGGCAACAAGAGAGTAGTAGTCCCTGGCGATTTAATTCCCCTCTTCCCTTCAGCGTCGAGCGTGGTTACCAGTTGGATGGGTGACCGTTTGCGCGCCTTGGCTTCAGTACAGTTCCCCCAGTTCACCCAGCTGTAAATGGGTACCTGCCTCTTTAGGGTCAGGGAAGGTAAAGCAGCGAGGGAGAGGAGGTGGGCGCCGCCCTCAATATGCTGGCCCTAGAGAAGTGAGGTCTCTGACGCCTCGCTCCCCTACGACCTTATAGGTTATGGGACTCCTTTACCTTTACCTTTTTACCTTCCCTTCAGTGGCAAGCAGTCACAGCAGCAGGGTAGAGTAAAGGGGGGGACGGGGATTCCCCTTTTGGTCTCAACCCAGACAGCCAAGGCCACAGAGGCACGGACTGCACGTGGAACACGACGAGGAATGCGGTAGTGGTGAAACTGACATCCCCCGCCAGACGGTCAAGGTCACATGGACACGAATTGCACGTGAAGATGACGAGGAATGCAAAACTTAAAAAAAAAAAATGTTGAAACTGACAACCCTTGCCAGACGGTCAAGGCCACAGAGTGCGGGTTGCACGTGCAGATGACGAGGATCGGAATGCAGAAATGGTGAAACTGACAACCTGTCCTCGTCACAAGCCAGAGAGTCAAGGCCACCGAGCACTGATTGTACATGTGTGTCTGTCTCTGTCTCTGTATGTCTCTGTATGTCTCTCTCTCTCTCTCTCTCTCTCTCTCTCTCTCTCTCTCTCACACACACACACACACACACACACACACAGAATGAGGACGGGATAGCTCAGTGGTCAGAGCACTCGCTTTCCCCAAGCCAATGTTAAGCAGCATCGAGCGTGGTTGCCAAATGGATGGGTGATCGCTTGCACGCCTTGGTTTCAGTACAGTCCCCCAGTTCACCCAGCTGTAAATGGGTACCTGACCTCTTTACGATCAGGGAAAGGTAAAGCAGCAAGGGAGAGGAGATGGGTGCCGCCCTCAATATGCTGGCCCCTGGAGAAGCTGAGGTCTCTGATGGTGCCTCGCTCCCCTACGACCACAGAGTTATGGGAATACCTTTACCTTTTACCTTTACCTTTTTTAAAATAAAGTATTAACGTCTTGTTGGGAAATGTTCTCGGCTTTTGCTTTTTTTTTTTTTTTGGTTTGGTTTGGTTTTAGGTTTTTTGGGGGGTGGGATTTTTTTTTCCTCAGCTAGTGCTCCGAGGTTCACAAAATGACGAGATTGTTGCGCATGCTACCTTTTTTTTTTGCCCACCATGGAGGTAGCCGCATTCTGACTTCTGGTCGGGAATAGATGACCTGAATAATATTGACGATGTGTTGACTTGTGTTCACGCAGGCGATCTCTACAGGCTCAGCACGAAGCGAAGCTGAAGGACTCCTCCAAGACGAAGAAATCTCAGAGCACTTTCCTGGTGACACTGATGGCACTGAAGGTATGAGCAGGACAGGACAGTGACAGGACATGATAGGATAGGACAGGACAGGATAGGACAGAGACAGGTCAGAGACAGGACTGGGCAGGACAGGACAGGACAGGATAGGACAGGACAGGATAGGACAGGGCAGGACAGGACAGGACAGGATAGGATAGGATAGGACAGGACAGGACAGGATAGGACAGGACAGGAAAGGACAGTACGGGACAGGACAGGACAGGATAGGACAGGACAGGACAGGATAGGACAGGACAGGACAGGACAGGATAGGATAGGACAGGACAGGATAGGACAGGACAGTACAGTACAGTACAGTACAGTTCAGGACAGGACAGGACAGGACAGGAAAGGATAGGACAGGACAGGACAGAACAGGACAGGATAGGACAGTACAGGACAGTGACAGTGCAGTACAGGACTGGACAGGATAGGACAGGACAGTACAGTACAGTACAGTTCAGGACAGGACAGGAAAGGATAGGACAGGACAGGATAGGACAGTACAGTACAGGACAGGACAGGACAGGATAGGACAGGACAGGACAGGACAGAACAGGACAGGATAGTACAGGACAGGACAGGACAGAACAGGACAGGACAGTGACAGGACAGGACAGGAGACAGGACAGGACAGTGAAAGGACAGGACAGGACAGGACAGGACAGAGACAGGAAAGGACAGGACAGGATAGGACACGACAGGATAGGACAGGATAGGACAGGACAGTGACAGTGACACTGACAGGGACACCTTCTCCAGTGTCAGGAGTTTAGACAGTCTGACAGACTATAGTTATAGCTGCACAGTTTTCATCTGAGATTTCACATTTGACGAGGTGACAGCCCTGATATGGCCTCTGTGGTCGGCGGGGCTTTAAACAACAGGACTGGATTGGATTGGATTGGCCTGACAGACAGTGGGATAGAGGATAGTATGACTGTAATCAGTGAGGATGATTTGGCGGAGGGATAGGGGTGGGGGTTGTTATCTCTAGTGTGTGTTTTGTCTTGTGTACAAGTGAGTGAGGTAGGGAGTGAGTCAGTGAGTCAGTGAGTGCGAGAGTGTGTGTGTGAGTGTGTGAGTGTGTGTGTGTTTATGTGTGATTCAGATTTTCAGATTCAGATTCAGATTCAGATTATTTTATTGCCATTTAAGTCATGTAGACTTATTTGACACAACAAAAACATCAACTATAATTATCTATTTTGGCTAAAAGTGATGTACACTAAAAACATGTTGTATTCTACTTCTCTTTCTCTCTTTTTTCAAAACACTCATACACATATCTGATGATATCTGCTTGATATATATCAACTGTGATTATGTCATTTAATTTGTGTACACAGTTTTTGCGTTCTTTGTCTTTCGTTTTGATTTTTAATAACAAATTATTTCTGAGTTCATCATATAAAATGCATTCATCAAGTAAATGAAATTCATCTTCAATTTTGTTACAGTGTCTACATTTTCTGTCCTCTCTGGATATATTTTGGTGTCTCCCTTTCTCTATCATTAAATTGTGACAGCTTGTGCGAAATTTACAATATGTCTTCTTATGAGTTTTGTTTTCATAGTTTACTAAGTATGGTTCCAATCTGTATTCTTTGGTAGCAAAATCATAAAATTTTAGTTTTGCAAACTCTTTCTTTTGGTAGATCCAAAATGTTTTATACATGTCCTCAAGTTTTCTTCTAACAGCATAATTCAACCGATGAACATTAAGAGTGCTTTGGTTCTTCCAGACATGTTTGAATCCAATTGTGTACAGAATATTTTTCACTGTGTTTATCCATTTATCGTATGTATTCTTCTGATACAAATAATCGTATACTATTCTAATATAAGAGTCTGGTTTTGATTCTGTCAAATGAATCCAAAAGGATATTATCTGGCATATGATTTTAAGGGTCAGTGGAAAATCTCCCTAATTCACCCAAAGTGGGTAGTACTAATGCTTTTTTTATGAACTCCTATCATTTGTTTACAAAATTTTACATGAAAATTCTCATACAAAAACTGATTGGATAAGCATGCCTTGAACAGTTTATCAATATGAAATTCTGTATCCCCATTAAAACAAAAGGAAACCAAACTCTGCTCCATAGGTTAAAACAGGGGTTATCAGTGAGTCGAATAAACGCATTATTATAGTAGTCTTTAAATTTTGTCCATGAATTGCCCTTTTAAAGGAGTATATTGCTTTGTTGCTTTGTTTTACTAAATGTTCTTGTGTTGCTTGAAATTTCCCGTTCTGATGAAAAACGACACCTAGATATTTATAAGTTTCTACTGTTTCAATTACATGCTCTCCACATTTAAAATGAATTGGAATTTTAGGAGGTGATCTCGTAAAGACTATTACCTTTGTTTTTGTTTTGTTTATCTTTAAACCCCAATTAGAACAGTATTCTTGCAGTTTATTCAGTTTAGTTTGAAGACCTATCTTGTGTGTGTGTTTGTTTGTTTGTTTGTGTGTGTGTGTGTGTGTGTGTGTGTGTGTGTGTGCGTGCGCGCGCGCGCGCGCGCGCGCTCGCTCGCTAAAGAAATACCATCAACACCTGGAGAGGATGAGTTCTATGTGTATGCACATGAATGCACTTGTCTCTCTGTCTGTCTGTCTCTATAACAGTGATCTTCAGGTCACAGTGACTAAGGAAATCTCTACCTTTTATTAAACGAAAATATCGATGGGAAAAGCACAAAAATAACTTGTTTTTGATCTCCTGTGTTTTTATGTGATAAGTTCGTAATAAATAAAACGGATGCAAAAGTTCCTTGGGCTTTTTTCTGTATAGCAGACTGCAAGTTGCAAATGCTTTAACTTAACCTAGTAGGAAAGTGTCACCGTTTTAACGAGGTTACATCTCTGATACGGCTTGTGTAGTCTACAAGGGATATGAACAATATTTGTTTCGATTTACGATTGGATTGAAGTGTCAAGGGCTAAATTCTTTTCTTCCTGTTTTCCAGAAAGTTGCCATGGTTTCCACAGCGTTATCGGTAAATTTGCCCCCCACCACCACCCCCACCCCTTCCATAACCTGTCTTCTATATTGTTAACCATATTAATACCCGTGCGCCATTGTTTGTTATGTACTGATGCATAATGGCTTTCATTCCCAAGTGGGACCATAGAGTATCCTACTACTCATAATGAAAAAACTTAGTTTGGCTAGACATGTAGAATTCCTATGAAATTACCTTTGTACCGTAACTGGGTGTGGATTGTTTGTTTTATTTTAGGGTTGGGTTTTGTTTTGTTTTGTTTTTTTCGTTTATCGGCAAGAGCTCTGAGATTCACCAGTGGCGAGATTTTTCTTATGCGACCGTTTTTACCCACCATTAAGGTAGCCGCATTCTGACTTCGGGGATGGTGTCTAAACACACGACACTTATGTGCATTCGGCTTTTTTGTAATATTTTGTTATCCGTTCCTACTGGCACGAAATGACCTACTCTTCCGAAAGGTGGAACGGGTTTTTAACGTGTACGCAACTTGTTCTGCGTGCGTTTAAACACGGGGTCTCGGTTTACAGTCTCATCTGAAGGACTTTTGAGGGTAGTGGAGTCAGTACTGATGTTATCTCCAGGGAAAAATCCCTTTGAACGGGTGCCTCTGTGGTGGCTCGATCCCGGGCCGTCAAATCACGAGCGCGACGTTCTAACCACTAGGCTGTCCCGGCCCTGTAACTAGGTTTGAAATGAGTCGCACAATTGTATTTGTGCTATAAGTTTGTACGACATAAAGTGTATTACCCCCCAAAAGTCTGTAATACAAATGTTGATCTCCATTAACATTATTGCTTTCTTTTTTTAAAAATTAGATCGCGACTTACATACATCCAAAAACCTGTGATATTTAATTACTGTTAGCAGTATGTCATTTCATCCCAAACGTGTACTTCATAACCACTATCCTACCTAAAACATCCTAGTGTCATGTTTTCATTTAGAAATTAACGTGCTTTGATTTCCAGAAAGTATTATAGTAGTATTAAATACTTATATTTATTCCAGAAAGATATCTCATAACTGCTTTTTCTAAAGTTTGCTTTGTAATTGCTGTATCATAGAGCTTCTTTTTTTTTAAAAAAGAAAACCTATATCTCCTTTAGTTTTCATTATTTGTGTTTATTTTTCATATATATATAAGATCATTGCTTTCAACCCAAACCCTGCTTCTATACTATTTTTTTAATCCACCCAAAATTTAGTGATATAATAAAACATATTCTCAAATTTTAGACGCAAAGTTACATGTAAAGTGTAACAAGGCTGGCTTCATCCTAAATCATAATAATGATTCCGCTACCTCTGTCTGCAGTGCAAAAAGTATCGGGGGTTTTTCGATTTCAACGTGTCAATGTTTTTTCCATCTGCAAATGTGTGATCATTTCAACCGTAAAGGGAAATGGAACATTTTTCGTTTCAAAGTGTGTTAACTTTTTTTATCACAAAGTGTATTCTTAATCAGCGTTATAGTCTTTCAGTAAAAATATTAAAAAAGTGTGATTATTCCAAAAATACGACACACTTCCTTCATCCTAAAGTGTGTGATAGAAACTGATACCTTACGTATATAATACACTTATTCTTATAGGGATTTTTTTTTCGTTTCTCGGCTAGACCTCTGAGGTTCACCAATGGTCAGATTTTGTGTACGCGACTGTTTTTCACCCACCATGAAGGCAGCTGCAATCCGACTTCGGATATTGATACGCTTATAACTATCTTCTTCCCCGACTGTGTGATATAACCGCTTTCCTTCCTCGATCTGCGTTATAAATAGCTTCTTTAACTGGGATATCATATTTAGATATGACTGCTTTCCCAACCCTGATTGCGTGATATAACCATCATTATTAACTGTGATATAGAACATTCCCAGCTTGGCTGTAGTGTGTTATGCTAGGACTGTCATTCTAAGTTCGTTCTGTATTCGTGCCATGCCATCCCGAAATTCGTCTATGTAAGACGTTTATCTCCTACGCTGATTGCCCTTATAGTTTTACTGAGCGAAACGTACCTTTCAAACCCTATGTTTTATCGGAACTCATAATATCTTAATCTCATCATTCAGCCTACAAAGTAGTTGTTGTTTCAAGACTATATACTTATCATGTAACTGCAGAATTTCTAACTTTTGGTTTTTATCTCTTGCTGTTCTATAACTACAATAATCCTAACCCTGCTTTCTATTAACTTGCTTGTATTGTTCTAGTATGGGGGATCGTCAAATACGCTGCTACCCATCCCGTGTGTTCCAAGTATTCTCTTCTCTCTGCTTGTAACTCTGCAGGAGGTCTGCCTTGCTGACCTCAGCTGACAAGATTCTGACTTCAGAGCAGCTCATTGTTTTATACAGAATGCATGCTGGGTATGGTCGTGTTTCCGTAACCCACCAAACGCTTACATGAATCTTTTACATGCATATTTGATCTTTCGCGTGTATATACACACGAAAGTTATTAAGGCACTGGCAGGTCTGCACTTTACGTTGACCTGGGAGATCGTAAAAATCCTCACCCTTGATTCACCAGACGCCGCTGCTGAGATTCGAACCCGCGACTTGATAAACCCACAGGACTGCAGTTAAGACGTCTTAACCACTCGGCTCTAGTGTCTGTCAGGCTTACTGCTGATGAGAAAAGTGAATGTTGATTGCTGATAGTTTTTAAAACCCTCCTCGGAGAATTGCTAAATGTATAACTCTGGTGCGTGATGACTTCAAGAGGAGACCGAGACAACATTACTTTTGTTGTCGTTGATGATGTTACTACTGCTGCTGTATTTTTGTAGATAAAATCTTGTATTGTTTTGTACTGTATTGTATTGTATTGTATTGTATTGTATACTGCTTTCAGTCACGGCAGATTGCTCTGCGTGAAATTCGGGTAGCTCTCCCTGGGGATCGCCACAAGTACAGTGCTACCCTTTTTGTTTTAAATTCTTTTTGAGATTCTTTGGTGTGCATGTGTATTGTTTCCCAATGAGAGTGGCTCTTCACAGGACCTCGGCTTATAGTTTCATCCGAAGTACCAATGCGAAGTGGTGTGTGTGTGTGTGTGTGTGGTGTGTGTGTGTGTGTGTGTGTGTGTGTGTGTGTGTGTGTGTGTGTGTGTGTGTGGGTGTGTGTGTGTGTGTGTGTGTGTGTGTGCGGTGTGTGCGTGTGTGTGTGCGCGCGCGCTACATTCCTGCCTATAGGCGTGCATACGTGTGCGCGTAAGCATACGTGCGTGCCATCTTGTATATATATATATATGGATGAATATTTGATTAATTATGTGCCATCATACTAGCGATAGTGCTTTCCTACCTGTTTGCTTTGAATCGAATATGGTGTTGTTTGTTTGTTTGTTTTTAGTCTGTTCATGCATGGTAATATGATGCTCAAAAACAAAAACAGAACAAAACAACACAATAACAAGAAAAAGGTGTGGTATGGCAGGTTGTGGTGTGGTGTGGTGTGGTGTGGTTGTGGTGTGGTGCGGTGGGGTGTGGTGTGGTGTGGTGTGGTGCGGTGTGAGTGGCGTGGTGTGGTATGGTGCGGTGGTGTGTGGTATGGTGTGTGTGGTGTGATGTGGTGATGTGGCGCGATGTGGTGTGGTGTGGCATGGTTCGGAATGGGGTAAGTAAATAATGGATTAAAAAAACTAGGGGTGTGTTACAACAAAGCATTAACGACAAACAAACAAAAACAACTATTTAAGTAAATCAGTCCCTTCCGATCTACACACAACTATATAAACAGGCTCGTTTGCACCCTGAATTTCAATGCCAGATTCTGTTTCATGAATCATCATATAGGATTGCGTACTGAAAGCGATACATGAATCTAATAATTGATGATGATGTCGCACAGTACAGCCTTATTGAATGGTCTATTTACACTGAAAATAAACTGGAGTTTACTCTTTTTTTAACCATTAAATGTTCTGCTGTCCCCAGCAAATCCAGGCCTACGAAGATGCCATGAGACAGCAGAGACTGAGCGGATGGGTGAGTAAAATGAAAAGGGTAGGGGGATGGGGTGGGTGGATTAGGGGGGAGGGAGGGATGAGAGCATCAACAGTCGTACTGGATTTGATTGTGCTGTGTTGTGTTGTGGAGTGGAGTGGAGTCGTGTGGTGTGGTGTGGTGTGTGGTGTGGTGTGGTGTGGTGGGGGTGTGGTGTTGTGTGGTGTGGTGTGGCGTGGTGGGGAGTGGTGGGTGTGGGTGGGTGAGGTGGGGTGTGGTTTAGTAGTGTGGTGTGGTGTGGTGGTGGAGTGTTGTGGAGTGGTATGTTGTGTTCCGGAGTGGAGTGGAGTGAATTGGAGTTGATTATTTATTTATTTATTTATTTTTTATATCGAGGATAATGGAATAAGCACTCATGTGCTTTTTTACATCCAGTCCCCGTGTGTATGCGGTTTTGTCAATTCTGTCATCTGTTCCCACCGGCACACAATGGCCTACTCTTACGAAAAGCGGAACAGGATTTAACGTGTGCGCAAGATGTTCTGCATGCGTTCGCACACGGGGCCTCGGTTTATAGTCTCATCCGAAGGACTTTTGGGGAGAGTGGAGTCGGCACTGATGTTAACTCCAGGGGAAAATATCCCCTTGAACGGGAATCGAACCCGGGTCGTCAGATTGCGAGTGCAACGTTCTGACCACTAGGCTATCCCGTCCCCTATGGATTGAAGTGTGGTGTAGTTCGGTGTGGTGTAGGGTGGTTTGGTGTGGTGTTGTGTGCGATGTGGTGTAGTGTGGTTTTAGTTTGGTTCGATGTGCTGTGCTGTGCTGTGGTGGAATGCAGTGTCGTGTAGAGTGATGTATACCACAATCATGCAGTCACTACAGCTTTCTCTATGTAGACTTGGAGTTTCTGCAACTATGATAATGCTTTTTCTTCGCGGGCTATATACAATGCTCAGTGTTACATCACTACTACATAATTCGAGTATGAGCATAACCATGTCACGCTAGTAACACAAGAGTGCAAGCTACCTTTGGGTAAAATACCCATTGTGTATACCATCATTGTCTACCTAGATTCTCAGTTGTCTATGTGCAATGTATTCTCCATACTTTTTTTTAAATATGTCGCCCACTTTCTGTGAAATATGTTCTCAATACTCTGTATAATATACCTGGTCATGTTATTTTATCGAGCATAGCAACAAAAATTCATAACGGCAAGTATATTTTGACAGATATAGTTTTGGATTTAATTTTAATGAATCATGGGTCTTTTCTTGGTATCGATATTCAAGTGTACTAAGCACAATTTCGTCAGTGGGAGTCAACGAATAAAGCATTTAGTGTCATTCCTCGTTGTCACACCGAATAACGGACTATATTTTGATTGTATAATAACTAAACATAGAGATGATACCGGTCCTAACTTAATGCCATAAAAAGGCAGCGTATACAAACGTGTGTTGCTGATGTTAACTTTTTTTTATCTTGTGATGTGTGTGTGTGCTGATAAGCGGGTACTGACTGTGTTGCGGAGTATTTTCTGTAAGGTTTTCTTGTTTTGTTTTTATCTATGGCTTGTTGCCCACAAGAGTTTCTCTATTTGTAAGATAATAAAGTATTTGAATCGTGAATTGTGAAACCTTCGCAAGGAATCCAAACCCGTTAGTTGCTTGATTTCTTTTCTCACACGAGTGATACATTTAGTAGACAAACCCCACAATGAGAAATATTACGTGCTGTAGATCATTTGCATAAGTTTAATATAATTCTCCCAAAAATTTCTCTCTCTCTCTCTCTCTCTCTCTCTCTCTCTCTCTCTCTCTCTCTCTCTCTCTCTCTCTCTCTCTCTCTCTCTCTCTCTCTCTCTCTCCTCCTTCTTCTTCTTTTTCTTCTTCTTTCTTCTTTCTTCTTCTTCTTCTTCTTCTTCTTCTTCTTCTTCTTCGCAATTCTTCTTCTTTGCAATTCTTCTTCTTCTTCTTCTTCTTCTTCTTCTTCTTCGCAATTCTTCTTCTTCGCAATTCTTCTTCGCAATTCTTCTTCTTCTTCTTCTTCTTCTTCTTTTTCTTCTTCTTCTTCTTCGCAATTCTTCTTCTTCTTCTTCTTCTTCGCAATTCTTCTTCGCAATTCTTCTTCTTCGCAATTCTTCGCAATTCTTCTTCTTCTTCTTCGCAATTCTTCTTCTTCTTCGCAATTCTTCTTCTTCTTCGCAATTCTTCTTCTTCTTCGCAATTCTTCTTCTTCTTCTTCTTCTTCTTCTTCTTCTTCTTCTTCGCAATTCTTCTTCGCAATTCTTCTTCGCAATTCTTCTTCTTCTTCTTCTTCGCAATTCTTCGCAATTCTTCTTCGCAATTCTTCTTCGCAATTCTTCTTCTTCTTCTTCTTCGCAATTCTTCTTCGCAATTCTTCTTCGCAATTCTTCTTCTTCTTCTTCTTCGCAATTCTTCGCAATTCTTCTTCTTCTTCTTCTTCTTCTTCTTCTTCTTCTTCTCAATTCTTCTTCTTCGCAATTCTTCTTCTTCTTCTTCTTCTTCGCAATTCTTCTTCTTCTTCTTCTTCGCAATTCTTCTTCGCAATTCTTCTTCGCAATTCTTCTTCTTCTTCGCAATTCTTCTTCTTCTTCGCAATTCTTCTTCGCAATTCTTCTTTCTTCTTCTTCTTCTTCTTCTTCGCAATTCTTCTTCTTCTTCTTCTTCTTCTTCTTCTTCTCTTCGCAATTCTTCTTCTTCTTCGTAATTCTTCTTCTTCGCAATTCTTCTTCTTCGCAATTCTTCTTCTTCGCAATTCTTCTTCTTCGCAATTCTTCTTCTTCTTCTTCTTCTTCTTCTTCTTCTTCTTCTTCTTCTTCTTCTTTTTCTTCGCAATTCTTCTTCGCAATTCTTCTTCGCAATTCTTCTTCTTCTTTTTCGCAATTCTTCGCAATTCTTCTTCTTCTTCTTCGCAATTCTTCTTCTTCTTCTTCTTCGCAATTCTTCTTCGCAATTCTTCTTCGCAATTCTTCTTCGCAATTCTTCTTCGCAATTTTTCTTCTTCGCAATTCTTCTTCTTCTTCGCAATTCTTCTTCTTCTTCTTCTTCGCAATTCTTCTTCGCAATTCTTCTTCTTCGCATTATTCTTCTTCGCATTCTTCTTCGCATTCTTCTTCTTCGCAATTCTTCTTCTTCTTTTCCTCTTCTTCGCAATTCTTCTTCTTCTTCTTCTTCTTCTTCTTTGCAATTCTTCTTCGCAATTCTTCTTCTTCTTCTTCCTCTTCTCTGTGTTCCCATATTGGGTGGGATGCATAGTGCCTGGTCTTCTCCTGTGCTTGTAACTCAACAAGCGGTCTGGCCACAACCAGAGCAGCTCAATTTTTTTTTGTATAGGATACATGCAGGGTATGCGCATGACTCATTACCCACCGAACGCTGACATGAATTTCGAGACCTCTAAAGTAAATATTGAATCTTCTTCATATGTATATACACACAAAGGGAATTAGGACACTGGCAGGTGGTGTGCACTCAAAGTTGACCTGGGAGCTAGTTAAAAAAAAATAATAATAAATCCCCTCCCTTCAGCTGCCGAGATTCGAACCCTCGACTTTCTGAACCTAAAAAAAGATTGAAGTCAAGAAAATCTTAACCACTCAGCAATAACTTCCATCACAAATAACTAACACACCCCTTTCCACCCCCTTCTTTCCCCACAGAGCCGGAAACAGAGAGAAAGCTGCGTCAAAGCCGTGCCCAAGAAAAAGAAGAAGGCCGCCAAGGCCGCCGAGCAGAAGGTCAAGGACAAGACCGCCAGCGCCATCGACCCCGGGTTCAAAGAGGTCAAGGCCGGAGCCTTGAAGGACGAGAAGAAGAAGAAGCAGCAGCAGCAGCAGCAGGCCAAGGTCAGCAAGAAGCAGAAGGAGAAGGAGCTGCAGCAGCAGCAGCAGCTGCTGAACGGCATCCCCAAGAAAGAGGTGCAGTTCCAGAACCCCATGGTGAAGGAGGAGATGGCGCTGATGGAGGGGCAGGACCTGCAGGACGTGGACATCTCCATCAAAGTGGAGGTGAAGATGACAGACAGAGAGGACAGGAAAGGAAAGGGAAGGGAAGGGATGAAATATAGAGAAGATGAGGAGAAGGAGGAGGAGGAGGAGGAGGAGGAGGAGGATGGTGATGATGATGAGGAGGAGGAGGAGGATGGTGGTAGTGGTGGATGGTGATGATGATGATGAGGAGGAGGAGGAGGAGGATGGTGGTGGTGGTGGTCTTGGTGGTGGTGATGGTGATGGTGATGGTGATGGTGATGATGATGATGATGATGATGATGGTGATGATGGTGATGGTGATGATGATGATGATGATGGTGGTAGTGGTGGTGGTGGTGATGATGATGATGATGATGATGATGATGATGATGATGATGATGATGATGACCACGACGACGACGACGATGATGACGAAGATGATGATGATGATGAGCTCAGTTGGGGAAAAGGTAGACTGTATGGTGGCTAATGGTTGGTGTTGGTTGGTGTGGGAAGGGGAAGGGGGAGGGGGGGGGTTGATGTTCGGTGGCGGTTGGTGGTGATCCACCCACTCATCTATCTATCCATCCATCCGTCTATCCACCCAACAACCCATCCATCCATCCACCCATCCATCCATCCACGCACCCATCTATCCACCTATCCCTCCACCCACCCATCCATCCATCCACCCACCCATCCACCCATCCCTACATAATAATAATAATAATAATAATGTATGGAATTTATATAGCGCTGAATCTTGTAAAGCAACAAATCAAAGCGCTCAGATTTTATTTCATACCACTTTAAGTCACGGCAGATTTCTCTCCGTGAAATTCGGGCTGCTCTCCCCGGGGAGAGCGGGAGAACGCGTCGCCACTTAGCGCTGCGCCACCCTTTCACCCTTTTTTTTCTGCAGCTGTATTTGTTTCCCTATCAGAGTGGCTTTTTTCTAAGAATTTTGCCAGGGACAACTCTCTTGTTGCCGTGGGTTTTTTTATGTGCGCTAAATAATTACGTGTAACACACGGGACCTCGGTTTATCGTCTCATCCGAAAGACTAGCGCCCAGACCACCACTCATGGTCTAATGGATGGGGGAAAAATTTCCGGTCCAAACGGGGTACGAACCGCCGCACACTTCAGACCCGGACTTTTCGCTTTCTAGACAGGCGCGTTACCTCTAGACCACCGATCCACATCCATCAATCCACCCACCCCTCCACCCACCCGTCCATCCATCCGCCCATCCATCCATCCATCCAACCACCCACCCATCCATCTATCCATCCATCCATCCTTCTATCTATCTATCCATCTATCTATCCAACCATCCATCCATCCATCCACCTATCTATCTATCTATCCATCCATCCATCTATCCATCCATCCAACTACATATTCATCTACCTACCTACCCACCCATCCATCCATCCATCTATCCATCTATTTATCTATCTATTTATCTGCCCATCTGGTTATCTATCTATCTTTCCATCTATCTATCTATCTGTCCATCTATCTAGATATCATCTATCTATCAATCATTTATCTATCACCCATCTATCTATCTATCATCTATCTATCATCTATCTATCTATCATCTATCTATCTATCATCTATCTATCTATCATCTATCTATCTATCATCTATCTATCTATCATCTATCTATCATCTATCTATCATCTATCATCTATCTATCTATCATCTATCTATCTATCATCTATCTACCTATCTATCCATCATCTATCATCTATCTACCTATCTATCCATCATCTATCATCTATCTATCTATCATCTATCATCTGTCTATCTATCATCTATCTATCTATCATCTAGCATCTATCTATCTAGCATCTAGCATCCATCTATCATCTATCTATCTATCTATCTATCATCCATCTATCTATCTATCATCTATCTATCATCTATCTATCATCTATCTATCATCTATCTATCTATCAATCATCTGTCTATCATCCATTTATCTATCTATCATCTCTATCTATCTATCATCTATCTATCTATCTATCATCTATCTCTCTATTGAGCGCTTTGATTTGTTGCTTAACAAGATTCAGCGCTATATAAATTCCATACATTATTATTATTATTATTATTATTATTATTATCTATCATCTATCTATCTTCTATCTATCATCTATCTATCCATCTACCATCTACCTATCTATCTATCTCTCATCCATCCATGTGTATCTGTGTGGCCAGGAGCCGGAGCCAGAGCTGTCAGTGGCGGACATGGCCTCCTCCTTCGAGTACCGCAATGACGGCTACATCGAGCTGGTGCTCAAGGTCATGGCTCGTATGTGTGACGGCCAGAACAAACTGCTCCAGGTATACTGTGGTGACTGTGTGTGTGTGGGGGGGGGTTGCGTGTGTGTGTACGCGGGGGGGGGGGGGGGGTGCGTGTGTGCGTGCGTGTGTGTGTGTGTGTGGGCGGGGGGGGGGGGGAGTGGATAGAGGGGATGTGTGTTTGTGTGTGTGGGGGGGGGGGGGGGGAGTGTGGATAGAGGGGATGTGGGGGGGAGGGTGGATAGAGGGGATGTGTGGGGGGGAAGGTGGTTGGATAGAGGGGATGTGTGTGGGGGGGGAGTGGGGATGGATAGAGGGGACGTGTGTGGGGGGGGGGGGGGTTGGATAGAGATGTGGGGGGTGGATAGAGGGGATGTGTGGGGGGATAGAGGGGATGTGTGTGGAGAGAGGGGGGGATAGAGGGGATGTGTGTGTGTGGGGGGGGGGTGGGGTTGGATAGAGATGTGGGGGGTGGATAGAGGGGATGTGTGTGTGTGGGGGGGGGTGGGGTTGGATAGAGATGTGGGGGGGTGGATAGGGGGGGATGTGGGGGGGGATAGAGGGGATGTGTGGTGTGTGGGGGGGGGGGGGGGTTGGATAGAGGAGATGTGTGTGTGTGGGTGTGGGTGGGGAGGGGTGGTAGACAGAGGGGATGTGTGTGTGTGTCTTATATAGTTTGTGTGTGTGTGGTTTTCTCTTTTGTGTATGGGGGCGGGGGGCGGGGATGGGTTTGGAAGGGTGGAAGCAGTGTGTGTGTGTGTGTGTGTGTGTGTGTGTGTGTGTGTGTGTGTGTGTGTGTGTGTGTGTGTGTGTGTGTGTGTGTGTGTGTGTGTGTGTGTGTGTGTGAGGTGGGGGGAACAGAGAAAGAGAAAAAACGAGAAAGAGAAAGAGAGAAAAAGAGAGTGAGTGTGTGTGTAATTGGGTGGGTGGATTGGTGTGGGGGTGGGGTGGATGCACAGAGAGAGAGAGTATGTGTGTGTGTGTGTGTGTGTGTGTGTGTGTGTGTGTGTGTGTGTGTGTGTGTGTGTGTGTAGGGTGGGAGGGGTAGTTTGTATGCACAGAGAGAGTGTGTGTGTATGTGTGCCTGCGTGCGTGTGTGACAGTAGATAGAAGATGAAAAAGGGGAAAAAGCAGAGAAGTATAGACAAGAGTAGTAGTAGCTGCCTTCAGTACTGCATCATTGGAGGCCTTGGACATACAGTTCACCATCTCGGCAGCGAGTGCCGATGTTTATGGTGTGGTCGTCAGTCAGCTTAGAGCAGTCTTTTCCGTAGTTCCATCTGGGTAGTCTTCAGGCTGGTGGTGGAGGTGGAAGGACAGAAGATGGAGATGCTATAATTGTTATAGCGACAGGGCCCATGCGTGGCATCCCCACGAGGAAACAAAAAAGATCATTCCCGAAGACAGAATGCAGCGACCTTAATGATCAGCCAAAAAGACCCGGTCGTATAGCCAAAAATCTCACCATTGGTACAAAGCCTCTGAGCTTTAAACGAGGAAAGAAAACAAAGAGAAAGACCAGTACACAAAAAAAAGGTTAAGGTGTCCCATAACCTATGTGGTCGTAGGGGAGCGAGGCGTCAGAGACCTCACTTCTCTAGGGCCAGCACATTGAGGGCGGCGCCCATCTCCTCTCCCTCGCTGCTTTACCCTCCCTGACCCTAAAGAGGGCAGGTACCCATTTACAGCTGGGTGAACTGGGAGAACTGTACTGAAGCCAAGGCGCGCAAACGGTCAACCATCCAACTTGGTAACCACGCTCGACGCTGCTTAAACTTGGCTGGAGGAAAGCGAGTGCTCTGACCACTGAGCTATCCCGCCCCCAGCTTCTCTAGGGGCTAGCATATTGAGGGCGGTGCAGTGACCAATACACTGACCACTAGCACTGTCCATTCTTCTTGACCAGGACTATCTGCGGGAGCAGCCGGACAACGTGAAGTCCTTCGACATCATCGCGGAGGTGACACGGTTCCTGAACGTGGTGTACTCCAACATCAACGGCAACAACATCGACCTGGTCATCCAGCTCTTCGAGACCATGAACGAGTTCACTGCGGTCAGTCTGTTATCTGTCGCATGTCTTTGGTTATGGTTGGTGATGGTTGTTTGTGGCTTGTGGTATGTTGTGGTGATTGGTTGTGCTGTTGGTGGCGATGGTTGGTGTGGTGGTTGGTGTATAGGGGGGGGGGGGGGTTCTGTTGATGATTGGTGTGGTGGTTGAGTGGTGGTTGGTTGGTGGTTGGTGGTGGTTGATTTGTGGTGGTGGTGGTTGGTACTTAGTGGTGGTGATGATTCGTGGTTGGTGGCGGTTGGTGGTGGTGGTGGCGGTTGGTTGATTGGTGGTGGTGGTGGGGGGGGGAGCTGTTTGTGATGGTGGTGGTTGGTAGTGGTTGTAGTGGTGCTGCTGAGAGTGGCGCTGGTTGGTGATACGTGGAGAGGAAAAAGGTCACTGTGCTTGTTTGAAACGTGGTCGTCTGCTCTCAGTTTTATGTCTGCTGTAGACAAGCAGTTAACACCGCTGGACTCCAATCCCCCTGGTCCACGAAGCCATGGTTCGAATCTCCTAGGTCAGCTTAAAGCGCAGACCTGCCATTTCTTTGATTTCTGTCGTGTGCATACACGAGCAGAAGATCAAACATGCCAGTTAAAGATCCAATCACTCGTGTAAACGATCGGTGGGACACGGAAACACGGGACATACCCAGTGTTCATTCTGTATATAAAAAAATGATGAGCTGCTCTGAAGATGGCATGTGTCGGCTGAGGCCAGCGAGCAGACCTTCCTGCAGAGTGACAAGCACAGGAGAGGAGCAGGCACTACGGCCGTCCTACTCGGTGAAAGAAGGCAAAGAAGAAAGACAGAAGAACATTCTTCTCCCTCACTCCCCAGTCTTCTTCCTCATCCATCTTATTCCTCCCTCCACCTGGCTGTTTCCTTCAAATCAACACACACACACACACACACAACACACACGCGCGCACACACACACACACACCACACAACACACACACACACACACACACACACACACACACACACACACACACACGTACACACACACACAAAAACCCTTCCTGTCATTCTACCCTCAATTATCCTTGTCCTCTTCCAACTTCCTCCCTCGGCTTCCCTTTGGTGGATTATGTTGAATATATCTGTTTATCTTATTATATAATACACTTTCAGGGCAACCAAGACAACCGCATCGTCATCTACGACAACAAAATCATCGACTACATCAACTTCATCATGCGTGCTGGCGATTTTGCGAACTGCTCCACAGAAAAGGTTGGCGGAATGGCTGATAAGGCGTTCAATAATTTGATTGGACAGGAATTTGTTGAAAGTCTATTCACTTGAAGCTTTGTTAGACTATATCATTTTTGTTCATGCAGTAAAGTAATCATACATTGAATTTGAGAAGACTTTAGAATGAACGCATAATACAAACCAGAAACTTTACAAGCGCGTTTTACGTAGACAACCGAAGTTTTACGTTTGGGCCACTTCGTCAAAGTAAAAGTTCTCCTGTCATCAATGTTTACATTTTTCAAAAATAGCCAGATATCAACTTATGAAAATTGTTTTATAAAATTGAATTTCCGAAATAATAACTCCAAAAGTAAAAAGTAGGTTTAATGTATAATAAATCAAATGCATAAAAAGGCAGGTAACTGTTACAGCTTTGAATTTAAAGGGATTTCTTTGTGAGA
>CM054143.1:50781162-50791162 GCA_028751875.1 Rapana venosa | reverse complement strand
CATTTGCTATAGTTATAAGTCATATGAGCATTTCTTATGTACTGATTTGTTATTATCATTGTTTAGGCCTTTTTTGTGTGCTGATTACGTTATTTAGTATGAGATACATATTTTACTGCACACATTCATCAACATAAGCGCCCTCACCCCTCCCCTTCCCATCGTCTAATATCACTTTGAGTGAACAAACGTAAAATCGAAGCAACAACGAGAGAGACAGACAGACAGACAGAAACAGAGACAGAGAAACAGAGATAGAGAGTCGGAGAGAGACAGAGAGATACAGAGAGAAACAGAGAGACGGAGAGAGACAAAGACAGAGACAGAGAAGCTGAAATAATGGGGGGTTTTCTAACATTTTCAGTGCGGATGACCCCGTTGCAAGCCAAGGCTTTCAACTTTTACAAGAAGAACTGCATGTCCATTGAAATCGTCAAGGAAGACGTTCTGCAGAAGGTCAACTTTCGGGTCAAAAACAAGGTCAGAGGTTAAACTAGCAGTAAGAGATTCTGGGTTAAACAACTGGTTAGTTGGTTGGTTAGCTAGCAAGCTAGTTAGTTAGATAGTTAGTTAGTTAGTGAATAAATGAATATAATGCATTATACAATACCATACAATAGATACAAGACAGAATGATGCAATACAGTGCAATACATTACAGTACGTCAAGTATAGTACAACGCCATACAGTACAACATAATACCTTACAGTACAATACAGTGCAATACCATACAATACAGTACAATACAACGCAAAACAACGCAATACATTACACGACAATATAATACAGTGCAATACAGTATAAGTACAATACAATACAATACAGTACAACGCAATACAACGCAATACATTACACTACAATATGATACAGTGCAATACAGTATAAGTACAATACAATACAGTACAATTCCATACAATACAATACAGTACACTACAATATGATACAACATAATACAGTACAATACAGAACATTACCACACAACACAACACAACCACCACACCACCACCACACCACGCCACACCAAACCATACCACCACACCACACCCTCACTACCACACCTCACACCACTACACCACCCCACCCCACCACACCATACCACACCACACCACCACCACACCACACCAACCCCCACCACACCACACCACCCCACCACCACACCCCCACCACCACACCTCACACCACCACACCCCATCACCCCACCACCACCCCACCCCTCCACCACCCTACCCCTCCACCACCCTACCCCTCCACCACCCTACCCACCACCACTTCACCACCCCACCCCACTCCTCCCCACCCCATCACCACACAACACCACTCCACTCCTCCTTCACCAACCCCACCAACACACAACCCCACCACCAACCAACCACACCACCAACACCCAACACACACAACACCAGCACCCAACACCCAGCACACACACATACTACTGCTGTCACAGCGAGTGTTACGGGAGGAGGTGAAAGAGAAGCTGAAGTGGAGCGTGGACCGCTCCTCCCCCAGCAACAAGATTCGGGACCTGATGGAATGGACCAAAGACATCATGAAGGACATCGCCTACCAGCAGCGCATCCTGAAAAACCCCATCGCCATCCTCCTCACTAAAGGATGGTCAGTGTTGCTGCTGCTGTAGCCTGCGTGTTTTAGAGAGTTTCTGTGTGTGTATGTGTGTGTAGGGGGGTGAGGGTTGTGTGTGTGTGTGTGTGTAGGGTGGTGTGTGTGTAGGGGGGGTGAGGGTTGTGTGTGTGTGTGTGTAGGGTGTGTGTGTGTGTGTGTGTGCGTGTGTGTGTATTCTGTGTGTGTGTGTGTGTGTGTGTATTCTGTGTGTGTGTGTGTGTGTGTGTGTGTGTGTGTGTGTGTGTGTGTGTGTGTGTAGGGTGTGTGTGTGTGTGTGTGTGTGTGTGTGTGTGTGTGTGTGTGTGTGTGTGTGTGTGTGTCGTGTGTGTTGTTTTTGTTTTGTTTTGTTTAATGTCTATTCACTACATGGTGATTTAGACATACCCGCATTCATACCAAAGTACCTATTATTACACACCGCATCTCTCTCTCTCTCTTTCTCTCCCCTACACGCACCCACACACACACATAAGTATATATATGTATATATATATATATATATATATATTATATATATATATATATATATGTATATATAATATATATGTATATATATATATATATATATATATGTGTGTGTGTGTGTGTGTAATTACAGTAAAGGTCTTACAGGTGAAGAATATATGACTTCAGCAACTGACACTATGAATTGCTGAGAGTCATATAGAACTTCTTGACTAGTGGCATATTTCTTATGAATATCTAAACCTCTCCTTTTATACATGTCAAGAAGAATTGGGCAATCAAACAACAAATGGTGAACTGAAAGTGGAAAAGAACAACATGTTACATTTTTTGAATATTTAGTATTCCATGCATTTAATCTCAGTTTATGTATTAGAATTTCTCATTTCCGTGGGCAAGGAAACTGCTGATAATGTTTTTCGTGTGTGTGTGTGTGTGTGTGCGTGTGTGCGTGTTCTGTGTGTGTATATGTGTGTAGGGAGGTGTGGGGGGGTGTAAGGGGTTTATTGGGGGTTGGGGTGGGGGTGATGAGGGGGTGAGGGTGGGCGATGAGGGGGTGAGGTTGGGGAGAGGGTGTGGGGGTTGGGGTTGGGGTGTGGGGGATGTTTTTGTGTGTCTGTGTGTGTTTGTTTCTCTGTGTGTGTGTGTCTTGTGTGTGTGTCTGTGTATGTGTTTCTGTATGTGTGTTTCTCTGTGTGTGTGTGTGTGTGTGTGTGTGTGTGTGTGTGTGTGTGTGTGTGTGTGTGTGTGTGTGTGTGTGTGTGTGTGTGTGTTCCTCTGTGTGTGGTGTCTTTATTTCCTTGTTGTTGCTGTGTGTGGTTTTGTGTCTGTCTGTCTATCGCTCTATTTTGTTGTTGTTGTTGTTGTTGTTGTTCTTCTTCTTCTTCTTCTTCCTCCTCCTCTTCTTCTTCTTCTTCTTCTTCTTCTTCTTCTTCCTCCTCCTCCTCTTCTTCTTCTTTTTCTTCTTTCTTCTTCTTCTTATTCTTCTTCTTCTTCTTCTTCTTCCTCCTCCTCCTCTTCTTCTTCTTCTTCTTCTTCAGTTCTGTTTAGCTTAAGTCCACACACACTATACACAACAAAATTCGCCAGAATACCATTAAAACCCTGGCTGGGCCGTGACTGGGCTGTGTGTGTGTATCAATCATTACAACAACAATTATTATTATTATCATTATCATACACAGGTTGTTGTGGAACCACCTGGTGACCATCCTGAGCTTCGCCATCAACATCCTGATGCTGGTCACCTGGAAGGCCAAAGGTTCCCTGGACACTCCGGACATCATGACCAACACTACCGGCATCCCCGCCATCGTCAGAAAGTCAGTCAGTCTGTCTGACCACTCGGTCTGTCTTCCTCCCGAGTCTGTGCGGGGGGAGGCGGGGAGGGGGTTGGGGGTGGGGGAAGGGGTTAGAGGGGGGGAAGAGGGACAGGGGGTGTGGGGGGTGTAGGGTGTGGGTGTGGGTATATGTGGTGAGGGTGTGAGGGTTGGGATGGGGGTGTGAGGGTGTGGATGTGTGAGGGTGAGGGTTGGGGGTGAGGGTGTGTGAGGGTTGGGGTGAAGGCGGGTGTGTGAGGGTTGGCGTGGGGTGTGAAGGTGAGGGTTGGGGTGAGGGTTGAGGTAGGGGTGTGGGGTAAGGGTTGGGGTGGGTGTGAGGGTGTGGGTGTATGAGGTGAGCGTTGGGGTGGGGTGTGAGGGTTGGGGTGTGGGTGTGAGGGTTGGGGTGTGGGTGTGAGGGTTGGGGTGTGGGTGTGAGGGTTGGGGTGTGAGGGTTGGGGTGTGGGTGTGTGGGGTGAGGGTTGGGGTGTGGGTGTGAGGGTTGGGGTGGGGTGTGAGGGTGAGGGTGAGGGTTGGGGTAGGATGAGGGTCGGGGTGGAGGTAGGTGGGGTGGGTGGGGTGGGTTGGTTGGGTCGGTTTGTTAGGTTGAGTGTGGGTATGGCTATGTTTATGTGCCTACATATGTGTATACTCTTTCTCTCTGTGTCTCTCTTTCTGTCTGTCTGTCTCTTTTTCAAAGTTCTTCCTCCTCCTTCTCCTCCTCCTCTTCTTCTTCCTCCTATCCACCGCAGCATCCTCAAAACCCTTTTTTTATTGTTTCATCTGTTATTCTTTTATTTCGAGGATAATGGAATAATCACTCATGCGCTTTTTTTTAAAACATTCATTCCCAGTACATGTATGCAGTTTTGCACATTTTTATCATCCCCGTTCCCACCCAGCACACAACGGTCTACTCTTCCTAATAGCGGAAGGGGTTTTAACGTGTTGCCGCAAGATGTTCTGACTCCCCTTGGTTGGTGTTTCTGACCCACCAGCCCCATCCCCGACATCACGAACATGCCGGAGGAAGACTACTACGTCGCTCTTCAGGTCATGGGAGGAGCTCACAACGTGCTGTGCCTACTGGTCGTCATCAGCTACTTCGTCTGCAACCATCCGCGACTGCCTAACCCCCGGGACCTCGTCACCATGTGCAAGTAGGTTTTGCTGGTGGTGGTGGTGGTGGTGGTGGTGGTTGGTGGTGGTGGTGGTGGTGGTGGTGGTGGTGGTGGTGGTGGTGGTGGTTGGTGGTGGTTGGTGGTGGTGGTGGTGGTGGTGGTGGTGGTGGTGGTGGTGGTGGTGGTGGTGGTTGGTGGTGGCGGTGTTGTTGTTGTTATGCTGTTGTTGTTGTTGTTGTTGTTGCTGTTGTTATTGTTGTTGGTATTGTTGTTGTGTTGCTGTTGTTGTTGTTGTTGTTATTGTTGTTGCTGCTTCTGTTGGTCTTGTTGTTGTTGCTGCATCTGTTGTTGTTGCTGTTGGTATATTGTTGTTATGTTGTTGTTGCTGTTGTTGCTGCTGCTGCTTCTGCTTTTGTTGCTGTTGCAGCTGCTGTTGTTGTTGCTGCTGTTTGTTAATGTGGTGGTAGTGGTGTGTTCCACCAGCTTAACACTCCTGGAGTGGTCACCTAGATGACGCAACTCCCGTTTCACTTATCCCCGATGACGGAATGCGGCTTCCGAAATGGTAGAGGGAAAGAAACGATGGCATCTGCAGAACCTCACCATTTGTTGAACCTCGCAGCTGTAGCCAAAGAACGTACAAAAAAACAAAAAAAACAAAAAAAACATCTGACCTGGGATTCGAACTTTGAGATTGAAAAGTACATAGTAGGTGAGACATTGACTTGTAAGATTGTTTTTAAGTCCCTCACCAAAGCTGTAGTCATTCTCCGACTTTAGAGGATTGGGTTTTTTTTAATCAATTGTATCATTATCTGTAGGGGACGGGATAGCTCAGTGGTCAGAGCACTCGCTTTCCCCCAGGTAAGGTTAAGCAGCATCGAGCGTGGTTACCAGTTGGATGGGTGTCCGTTTACGCGCCGTGGCTTCAGTACAGTCTCCCAGTTCACCCAGCTATAAATGGGTATCACCCCTCTTTTTAGGATCAGGGAAGGTAAAGCAACGAGGAAGGGGAGATGGGTGCCGCCCTCAATATCCTGGCCCCTTGAGAAGTTGAGGTCTCTGACGCCTCACTCCCCTACGACCACATAGATTATGGGAACACCTTTACCTTTACTATTATTATCTGCAGGCTTTTTCCTGAGGGTGGGGTGGGGGAAGGCGTGTGTGTGTGTGATATTGAATGTTTTCCGGTAAAGACTAGGCATGTAAAAGACTGAAGCCACAATCACTTTGTAGAAGCCATCTTGGTTTGGTTTGGTTTGTTTGTTCACAGGAAGTTGTCACTGCGCAAGCACCGAGACGAGGACGAGGACGACAACAGGACGAAGCAGCACGTGTCCAAGCTGGATGCCCGCTTCTTCAGTGTCACCACGTTCTTCTACATGGTGGGCTTCTTAGTCTGTTTCTGCTTCTTTTGCTGCTGCTGCTGCTGCTGCTGCTGCTGCTGCTGCTGCTGCTGCTGCTACTGCTGTTGCTGCTGCTGCTGCTGCTGCTGCTTCTTATGTTTTCTGTGTTTCTTCTACTTCTGTTTCTTCTGCTTTTGTTGCTGCTGCTGCTGCTGCTTCTTCTTCTTCTGTTTTCTTTTTCTTCTTTCTCTGTTTCTTCTTCTTCTTCTGTTTCTTCTATTTCTTGGGTTGTTTTTTTCTGCTGCTTCTGTTTCTTGTTTCTTCTACCTCTTCTGTTTCTGCTTTCTGTGCTGCTGCTTCTGGTTCTTCTACTTCTTCTTCTGCTGCTTCTTCTGTTTCTTTTTCATTTGCTGCTACGTTTGTTGTTCCTGTTGCTATTGTTGTTGGTTTTTTTCTTATTGCAGGATTGAGCCGTTCTCGATATATTTCGTTTAAAATATTTTTGTGACTTGGTGCTGGTGAATTAAGCGGAATGGCTGGTATGTTTAGCCCGGCATGATTTTGTTGGCCTTCAAGGAATTAATTCATTAACATGTTTTGCGTTTAATGTGAATCCTTAAGGTTGACGGTGTTGGATATTTAACTTTGACGTGAATGTTACTGAAAGAACTGACTTTTAAATCAAAATTAAAACATTAGAACACACACACACACACACCACAGTGCTCAAATCCAGCATAACACAGTCAAGGGTCCAGGGCCCAGTGCTAAAATTATCACACCCCTTCCTTTTACCAAGTCCAAGTGTTGTCAGTTCCTGCTATAATTAACACCAGCTGGGATGGAATGGATAGCAGCTGAGAGTAGCTGAAAGTGATGGGAGGGGGGGGGAGGAGGATGGGAGCTTACAGCTGTGACACCACGACTTACCATTCAGTAAAAACATTCTCTTTCTTTCTTTCTTTCTTTTTTTATTGTAACCTCATCCCTAGATGTTTCTGGGCCTCTCGATCGGCGGGACGTTCTCCAACGGCTACTTCTTTGCCTTCCACCTCCTGAACATCGTCAACAACAACCAGCTGCTGTCCGGGGTCATCAAGGCCGTCACCCAGAATGGTAAAACCTAGCCGCTAGATGATGATGGTGATGATATTGAGGAGGAGGAGGATGGTGGTGGTGGTGGTGGGGTGGTGGTGGTGGTGGTGGTGGTGGTGGTGGTGGTGGTGGTTGGTGGTGGGGGTGGTGGTGAAGGTTTGGTGGTGGTGAGGAGGAGGAAAAGGTTTAGGAGAATGGTGATGGTGGTGATGTTGGTGATGATGATGATGAAGAGGAGGGGCGGAGAAGAATGGTTGGTGGTGGTGGGGGGGGGGGGTTGGGGGGGGGTGATGATGATGATGATGATGTTTGATGATGATGATGATGATGAAGGGGGAGGAGGATAGGGGGTGATGATGATGATGATGATGATGATGTGATGATGATTATTATTATTATTATTATTATTATTTCTAAGGTTACAGGTAAGCTGACACATATTTCTGTTCACCTGGTCCTTGCCCTGATGTTAAACAAAAAGCTAGAGGTGTTCCCGTAAGCTATGCTGTCGTTGAGGAGCGAGGTGTCAGAGACCTCAGCTTCTCTATACTACACTACACTACACTACACTACACTATGCTATGCCATACTATACTATACTAGACTAGACTAGACTATACTATACTATGCTATGCTATGCTATACTGTACTATACTATACCATACTCTACTCTACTCTACTATACCATACCTTTATTTTACTATCCCAACCATACCATACTATACCATCCCAATACCATATACTATACTTTTCCATACCATACTTTACCATACTAATATTTACTATACTGCATTGCACTGTACTTAATTTTTACCATATTATACTATACCATACCACACCCCCACCATACCTTTATTTTACCCTAATCTGCTGTACTCTTACCCTACCCTACCCTACCCTACCCACCTACCCTACCCTAACCCTACCACTACCCTACACTACCCTACACTACCCTACACTACCCTACTCTACTCTACTCTGCTCTACTATACTATACTATACATACTATACTATGCATGCATGCTATGCTATGCTTGCTCTACCATACTACACCATCCCTCCATACTCTACTCTACCTACTCAACTCTACCCTATCCTACCCTACTCTCCCCTACCCTTCCCTGCCCTACCCTTGTTTTACTCTACCCTGTTTTCTCTACTCTACTATACCCCCACCACTCTACACCACACTATGCCACACTACACTACACTACACCACACTATACCCACCACACAAACACTACACCACACTACACTAACTTCACCCCACACCACACTACACCACACCACACTACACCACACCACAACCACACCACACTACAAACCCACACCACCCCACCCCACGTACACAACACTACCTCCCTTACACCCCACACCACCCCACACCGCACTACACAACACTACACTACACTACACCTCACCACACCACACCACACCACCCCCACCACACCACACTACACTACACTACACTACATCACACCACACCACACTACACCACAGGATAGCCTAGTGGTCAGAACATTGCGCTCGAAATCTGACGACCCGAGTTCGATTCCCGTTCAAGGGGATATTTTTCTCTGGAGTTAACATTAGTGCATTCTCCCAAAAAGTCCTTCGGATGCGACTATAAACCGAGGTCCCGTGTGCGAACGCACACAGAACATCTTGCGCACTCGTTAAATCCTGTTCCGCTTTTCGCAAGAGTAGGCCATTGTGTACTGGTGGGAACAGATGACAGAATTCACAAATCCGCATGCACACAGGGACTGGTTGTAAAAAAAAAGCACATAAGTGCTTATTCCATTGTCCTCGATAAAAAAGAAAAAAAGAAAAAAAATTTTCATCAGAGCGCTTTGATTTGTTGCTTTACAAGATTCAGCGCTATATAAATTCCATACATTATTTTTTTTTTTTTTAATTTTTTTTTTTTATCATTATCATCATCATCATCATATTTTATTATTATTTTAATCATCATCATCATTATCATTATCATTATTATTTCTATTATTATTATTTTTATCATTATTATTGTTATCACACTAATCTCTACACTACTACTATCTATCCTATCCAATCCTATCCTATCCTGCTCTCTCCCATCCTGTACTACCTAACCCTACACCTCTCTCTCTCTCTCTCTCTCTCTCTCTCTCTCTCTCTCTCTTGTGTGTGTGTGTGTGTGTATCAGGCAAGTCCTTGCTGTGGGTGGCTGTGCTGGGCCTGGTGGTCTTCTACCTGTACGGAATCATCGGCTTCGCCATGATGCGCAGCATGTTCGACCCTTCCGACTACCTGTACTGCGACACGCTGTGGCAGTGCACCATCACCGTCATCCGCTACGGCCTGATTGGAGACCTCTTTGAGGTCAGAGATGCTTGGGTTGGGGGTTGGGGGTTTGGGGGTTTTTGGGGGTTTTGGGGTTTTTTGGGGTTTTTGTTTTTGTTTGTTTTAAAGTTTTGTTTGTTGAGGAGCCGGGGGGTGTTGTGTGAAAGTGTTGAAAAAAGTTATGAGATTTTTTGATGAAGTGTGAAGTGTTGTGTGTGTGTGTCGGTGTGGTGTGTGAGTGTGTGTAGTGTGTGTGTGTGAGAGAGAGAGAGAGAGTGTGAGTGTGTGTGTGTGTGTGTGCGTGTGTCGGGGGCTTTGAGGGGGAGGGTTGTGGAGGGGGAGGGGGGTTTGGGGGGGGAGGGTTTGGGGGGGGGCGTTGTTTGGGGGTGGTAGTGTGTTTGTGGGGGGGGGGTGAAGGTTGTGAAAAGTAGGGGTAGGTGTGTGAGAAGAGGGAGGAGTATGTGTGTGGAGTAGTGGGGGTAAGTGTGTCTCTGTGTGTATATGTGGTGGTGGGGGTGGGGAGTAGTAAGTGTGTGTTGGGGGGGGGGGGGGGGAGGAGCATAGTTAAGTGTGTGTGTGTGTGTGTCTGTGTGTCTGTGTCTGTGTCTGTCTGTGTTTGTCCGTCCCTGTCCCTAAAGAGGGCAGGTACTCATTCACAGCTGGATGAACTGGATAGGGAACTATACAAAAAAGAAACAAGAA
>CM054143.1:50741162-50773662 GCA_028751875.1 Rapana venosa | reverse complement strand
TGTCTGTGTGGTCTGTGTCTGTGTATCTATTTCTTTCTTTCTCTATTTATTCTTTGATATCGAGGATAATGGAATAAGCACTCGTGTGCTTTTTACATCCAGTCCCCGTGTGTATGCGGTTTTGTAAATTGTGTCAACTGTTCCCACCGGCACACGATGGCCTACTCTTTCGAAAAGCGGAACAGGATTTAACGTGTGCGCAAGATGTTCTGCATGTGTTCGCACTCGGGGCCTCGGTTTATAGTCTCATCCGAAGGACTTTGACATTCAGGTCGATTTTTTTGACAAACTGGGAAGAAAGGGCATAAGGCTGGGAATCGAACCCACAACCTCACGGTTAACTTGTTGGCAGGCGAACGTCTTAACCATCCTGCCATCCTTCTTCCTTGTGTTGGGGGAGGGAGGGAGCTGGGGGATGGGGAAGGGTGTGGGGGTGGGGGGTGGGAGAGGGGGAGTGAGTGTGTGTGTGAGAGGGGGTGTGGATGGGGAGGAGGAGGTTGTGTGTGTGTTTGAGTGTGAAGGGAGGAGGGGGCGTGAGTGTATGTGTGTGTGTGTTGGGGAGGAGGGTGTGCCTCTTGGGGAGTGTCTGTGTGTGTCTGTGTCTGTGTGTTTGTGTGTATCTGTGTCAGTGTCTGTGTGTCAATGTGTTTGTGTATCTGTGTGTTTGTGTCTGTGTGTTTGTGTCTGTGTGTCTATGTCTGTGTATTTGTCTGTATCTGTGTGTCTGTGTGTCTGTGTCTGTGTGTCTGTGTCTCTGTGTGTGAGGAAAATTGAGAAGTAAAAAACATGGCGCTTGTCTTGTGGCGTCGACCTCTCCCCCAGAAAGAGCATCCTGATTTTCACGCACAGAAATCTGCCCATGACTGAACCAGATTTACAATACAATACAATACAATACAATACCTCAACACAATACAAAACCCCTTAAGCAAAACCTACCCTTTAATCTATTTTATATTTATATTTATACCACTTTAAGTCACGCAGATTTCTCTGCGTGAAATTCGGGCTGCTCTCCCCGGGGAGAACGCGTTGCCACAAGAGCAGCGCCACCCATTTTTTTTTCTTTTTCTTGTCTGCAACTGTATCTTTCCCTATCAGAGGGGCTTTTTCTACATAATTTTGCCAGGGAAACTCTCTTGTTGCCGAGGGTTCTTTTACGTGCGTTAAATAATTATGTTAACACACGGGACCTCGGTTTATCGTCTCATCCGAAAGACTAGCACCCAGACCACGCTCGTGGTCTAATGGATATGGGGAAAAGTTTCGGGTCCAAACGGGATTTGAACCACCGCACACTTCCGACCCGGACTTTTCGCTTTCTAGACAGGCACGCTACCTCTAGACCACAGATCCACTACTCCTACTACTCTAAAATCTACGCTTAACACAAAACCCCCACAACAACAACAACAACAACAACAACAACAACAACAACAACAAAACCCTTCCTTGTGTGATTTTCTTTTTTTTCTTTTTCATTTTGCATTTGCAAAAGATCGCAATCTATGAAAATGTTTGTTGTTGTTGTTGGTTTACATATAGCAGCTCAGCAGCCTGTCATGTTCGTGTTTAATCTTCATTGTTTAATTGATCACACCATAAGCCACTATAATTTATTTGTTTATTTTATTTATTTATTTTATTCTTTTATATCGAGGATAATCGGAAATAAGCACTTATATGCTTTTTTCTTTACATCTAGTCCCCGTGCATGTGTATGCGGATTGGTGAACTCTATCATCTGTTCCCACCCCGGCACACAATGACCTACTCTTTACGAAAAGCGGAACAGGATTTAACGTGTGCGCGAGACGTTCTGCGTGCGTTTGCACACGGGAGTGGGGGGGGGGGGGGGGGGGGGTCTCGGTTTATAAGCTTGTTGTTGCTATGATTCAAAAATGCTTTCACTTTTCAGTGTTTATACTCATTTCTGAATATAATAATAACTATTTAACTCACCTCCCACCCCCACACCACCACCAAAAAAAAAAGAAAGAAAACCCTCTAAAAAAACAACAACCACCTTCCTCTTTCCAATCACTTACTACAGGAGCTGGAGAAGAAACGGCGAGAGGAGCGGATGCGGCAGAAACTGTGGGAGCAGAAACATCGGCTGGGCAGCTTCCGACGCCGAGCTCGACTTCCTGGAGCTGTGGACACAGAGGCAGCCCAGCTGGAGGAGGAGCGCGAGAGGGAGAGGGACAGGAACCGACTGAGCCAGCTGAGCCCCCTGCCCTCTGGCCTGCCGGGGGCCACTGCTGGGAGACGGCCCAGCATCACCGAATTCGCTCTGCGGGAAGCCACGGGTTAGTGTCGTTAGTGCTTGTTTGGTTTTGGTTGTTGGTTGGTGGGTGGTGGGGTTTTTTTGTCTTGTTTGTTTCTTCTTCTTGTTGTTGTTGTTGTTCTTCTTCTTCTTTCTTCTTCTTTTGTTCTTGTTCTTCTTCTTTCTTCTTCTTCTTCTTCTTCTTCTTCTTCTCTTCTTCTTCTTCTTCTTCTTCTTCTTCTTCTTCTTCTTCTTCTTCTTCTTCTTCTTTCTTTCTTTCTTTCTTTCTTCTTCTTCTTCTTCTTCTTCTTCGTCTTCTTCTTCTTCTTCTTCTTCGTCTTCTTCTTCTTCTTCTTCTTCTTCTTCTTTTCTTCTTCTTCTTCTTTCTTTCTTTCTTTTTCTTCTTCTTCTTTCTTTCTTTCTTTCTTTCTTTCTTCTTCTTTCTTCTTCTTCTTCTTCTTCTTCTTCTTCTTCTTTCTTCTTTCTTCATCGTCGTCTTCTTCTTCTTCTTCTTCTTCTTCTTCTTTCTTTCTTTCTTTCTTCTTCTTTCTTCTTCTTCTTCTTCTTCTTCTTCTTCTTCTTCTTCTTCTTCTTCCTCCTCTTCTTTCTTCTTTTTCTTCTTCTTCTTTCTTTCTTTCTTTTCTTCTTCTTCTTCTTCTTCTTCTTCTTCTTCTTCTTTTTCTTCTTCCCTTGATGGATTTTGCGTTTCTACTTTTATTCTATTCTTGTATTTCGAGGATAATGGAATAAGAACTCATTTGCTTTTTTTTACATCTAGTCCCCGTGTGTGTGCAGTTTTTGTAAATTTGTCATCCGTTCCGAAACGGCACACAATGGCCTACTCTTCCGAAAAGCGGAACGGGTTTTAAAGTGCGCGCAAAGTGTTCTGCGTGCGTTCGCACACGGGACCTCGGTTTATAGTCTCATCCGAAGAACTTTTGAGGGGAGTGGAGTCAGTACCGATGTTAACTCCAGAGGAAAAAAAATCCTCTTGAACGAGATTCGAACCTGGGTCAGCAGATCATGAACGCATCACTCTAACCACCAGGCTATCGCTATATGGAGGCCACAAGGTTTCAATCGTGACAGTTTTAAAGCCAGTTTTAAAGCCGCGAGTTGGAATCTCGGCATTGTCTGGTAACTTTTGGGGAAGGAAGGATTCAATGTTCATTGTCTTTTTGATAAACCTCAAGTGTGGCTGAACTGACCCACTAATTATCGTTCTTGACCTTATCTTTATTATTATCTTTTTGTCCTGACTACCATGGTGTGATGATCTCTGATTAAGGGCAGGGAGTGGGCGCTATAAGAAACACTTTTAAAGCACTTTAGTGCTATTCATGATCATCGAAATTAAGAATTTTGCCTTTTCTTGCCTTGTCTTACCTTGTCTTGTCTTATCTTGCTTTGTCTTATCTTGCCTTGCTTTGCCTTGTCTTGCCTTGTCTTGTCTTGCCTTGTCTTGCCTTGTCTTACCTTGTCTTACCTTGTCTTGTCTTGTCTTGCCCTTGTCCTACCTTGCCTTGCTTTGCCTTGTCTTACCTTATCTTGTCTTGTCTTACCTTGTCTTCCCTTGTACCTTGTCTTACCTTGTCGTACCTTGCCTTGTCTTGCCTTGTCCTACCTTGTCTTGCCTTGTTCTACCTTGCCCCGTCTTATCTTGCCTTTCCCTATCCTACCCTGCCCTGTCCTTTCCCTGCCCTACCTTACCTCGTCAACTCTATATAAAAACAAACAAAAACCAACAATCCAACCCCTCCTCTCTCTCTCTCTCCTCTCCCACTGCAGTTCGCGGCGTGTACGGGGACAGCACCCGGCGGCCCAGCCTGACGGACCGCTCGGGGCTGGGGGACCTGTCGTCGTCGGGGCAGCGGCCCATGATGGGCGACATCGGGGCCAGGCCCTCGCTCTCCGACCTCAGCGGGCGCCTGGGTCACCACGCTGACCACTACAGCCGCCGGCCCTCCCTCACCGACCGCCGCTCCAGCGGCGAGTACGGCGGCAGCGGACTCTCCGCTTACCGCCAGCCCAGCCTGGGTTCGCGGGCCGGCCTGGAGCGACAGAGGACGCTCCGCAACGCCAGCCCTTCGCGCTACGACGCGTACGGGGACCGCGACCGGGAACGGGATCGGGATCGGGACAGGCAGTGGAGGAGCCACAGCCCTTCCCGCTACGAGCATGACGACCCCTACGTGCGCAACCTCAGCCCCGTCCGCTACGAGGGCGGCATGCGAAGTCCTTCGCGCTCCCGCCAAGGCAGCGACCCGGACCTGCTGGGCATGGCTCTGCACGGGCGGAGGGAGGTGCCCACCAGGGACTGGAGCTCGGGCATGCTGAGCCCCAAGTGGCCCGACAGCCGCGCCCCCAGCCCGCGCGGCGCTGCCGCCTTCTTCCCCGAAACGGAGTCCCTGCAGAGTCTGCGGGAGCCGGGGCCCGACCGCCTGCTGACGGATCCCTGGACGGACGACCACCTGGAGGGCCCCGCCTTCCTCATGGAGCACGAGATCCCCACGCGGGAGAGGGACACGGAGGACGCGGACAGCCACCACAGCGGCGACCTGGGCAGATACGAGACCCGCCTGTAAAACGGCTGGCGGCCACCTCCTTGACCTCACAAAGACCCTTGACCTTACCTGTGTCAGTGACCTTGGTTTTTCTTCTTCCTTCCTGACACGCGCGAAGCTGGATTTTTCTGACCCAGGGAAGGAAGACAGGAAGGATCGCCGCTGAGCACATTCTTCCAAGACTTTGACAGCAAGACGAACGTTCTTGTGTTAAGAAACGTTTGATATATTATTAATCAATCCATCGACTAGGGTTTTGTTTTGTTTTTTGCTAAAAGAGAAAAATGTTGCTTTGTTGGAATTTCAGAGATTCCCCATCACTTGATTTAAATTTGCTCTCTAAGATGTACATACATTGTGTTGACACTTTTCGTGTCTGTAATAATTGAAGTAGCTTGTAGTTCCAAAAAGTGCAGTGATTGCTTAGACCTGTGCCACAGTCTACGACATTTCCCAGTATCTTACAGCGTCGTCAGCGGAGTTCAGCATTAGTAGTATAATCTATCACCAGTCTCCTCCTAACCACACGCTCCATTCATGTTTGATGTTTTCTGCTTGAGGGTTTAACACTTTGTGTTGGTGGAATATGAAGTTGCAGGAAAAGTAAAGAATAAAACTGCTTTGGAAAGGATGATGTAGAACAAAGGTACGAAGGATGGATTGTGTTCCGAAAAATAGGAGTCGAATGACGATGCTTTTTTAAGGACTGTCATACCGTTGTCATTGATGAAGTTTGGTCTGGTATGCTTGTTTAAGAGTGAGATGAAAACTGGTAATGAGGCTGATGATGTGACAGCAGAAAAGAGTACAGAAGGGGTGGGAGCTGACGAGTCGCACATCTATAAGTTTTTGACGAAAGTGTCTGGTCCCTGACTGTTCTGGCAGTTAGAACGAAAGAAAGGAAGGAAGGAAGACAGAAGGAAAACTAAAAGATGGTACAACGGAGTCAGCTGTGTTTTACTGCATAAGGATGGAACATTGATATTATAGTATGCAGACTTGATTAAGTGTTTATACAGAATGCACAAATTGAAAAAAATGGAAAAGAAGGCACGATAGATGATTTGTGTTCTGATGTAGAATGGTCAAATGCCGGATTTTTTGTTCTATGCTTACACACAAACAAGCGGATAATAATGGTTGGATAGTTTTGTCATTAATGTACATCATTAAGGACTCGTCAAGCACAGTTGTTTTACATTGCTGTCTTAATGTCATGCCACTCGGAACTTTTCATCCTTAGATTCTCTCAAAATTTGGGACTTGATCGTTTAGCACATTTTGGAAAAATTGACGTTTTAACAGGATAGTTTTGATGTACTTGGAAGAGAAATTTCTTGCGCGTAAGCTTTGATGTACTTGATGAAAGAATTCACTGCACTCACCTGTAACATTCCTACTATTTCTCAGTTGAATACGCATTCCTTTTGTCTCGTTCAAATTGCAGCAGGTTTGGATCCTCGTCGTGTTGATTGCCCTACTAATTTCCATGCCCTTTTCATGGCTTCTTCCAACAAGTGAAGGGAGACCATTTCTTTTCAAGCATTTTTTGTCACTTCTGTGTTTCGTTCATTGAATGTCAGAATATTTACTTTTTTTTACCTCACACCTTTGAAGAGTAAATTCCAAAACGTTTTTATATTTTTGTGTTAATTAATGTTTTGTTTATGGAATGTTACAGGAGCAATGGCAGCGCAGTTTGTTCGTTAATTTTCCTTTCTTATGCAAGGAAAAGGGTCAGGTTAAGCGACGAAATGTTCTGACAATAAATTTGAGAAATGTATTTTTCGTTAGCAGAAGCGAAGGGACACAACTTTACGCATGTCGCTCGAAGTTACTTACCTTGATCTGTTAGATATTGTTTATTATTTTCATCATTATTTTCGTAAAAAGATTGTAGCTGCAACAAACCCTGTAAAAGTGTGTGTGTGGTGGGGCCGGGGGGTAGTATTCTTTTCCTTACTCTATGCACTGCCGGCTTATAACTTGCACGTGCATACTTTGTAGAGGAGCGATTATGCAAACTATGAATGAAGTATTATTTACTTCCTTTGAATAATGCTGCTTCCACCAACAACAGTTGTTTCTGTAGGTCTGTTTGTTACTTGTGTAATGATGTCTACGACTAGCAGAGCACATTAATTATGTTTGTCGTCCTGCTTTTATTTGGTATCTTCTGTCATATTGTGTGTGTGTGTGTGTGTGTGTGTGTGTGTGTGTGTGTGTGTGTGTGTGTGTGTGTGTGTGTGTGTGTGAGAGAGAGAGAGAGAGATGGGAAAAGTACAGGCAATAACGAGGAAACGAAGAATTGGGGGAGGGAGAGAGGTAGAGGAGGAAAAAGCCAGTGTGTCTGTATGTTTAAAGCATGTTTTGGCAAGATGTGTTGTCTTATTGTTGCTGGAAAGGGAGAGGGGGGAGGGAAGCATGTTTCCTAATAGTTATTTTTTAAAAGATGGTGTTGAGTGGATTTCCCTATTCCTACAGTTTTAAAGAGATAATGTATGTATCAAACATGTTTCACGATAATAAAATTTTAAAAAGTACGACGATTTTCACTTTTTCACCCCTCTGTCTATCTGTTTACTTGTCTACCTGTCTGTCTGTCTCTCTCTCTCTCTGTCTCTCTCTGTCTGTCTCTCTGTCTCTCCCTCTCCCCTCTCTCTCTCTCTCTCTCTCTCTCTCTCTCTCTCTCTCTCTCTCTTCTGTCCTCTGCTTCTTCTTCTTCTTCTTCTTCTTCTTCTTCTTCTTCTTCTTCTTCTTCTTCTTCTTCTTCTTCTTCTTCTTCTTCTTCTTCTCTTCACTTACAGACCATTACAAAACGTTCTTCCAGTGATAATATTAACATTATTGACAACGTGATAATTTTATCGACTCGTTTGTATCATAACTGTGCAAAAATATCAATGTTGTGGGATTGTTGTTGTTGTCGTTGTTGTTTTGGGGGTTGGCGGGGTTGGGGGTGGGGGACGACGTCATTTTATTAACCCACTTCCTTCCCCATCCCCTTCTTCCATCCCCTAGCCATCCCCATGTTTAAAACCTATGAGTGTCTGTATGTGTGTGTGTACATTGTTTAACCTTCCTGTGACAGAAATGACCGTATTTTAGAAAACACCATAGCCTTCAGCCAGAATCTTACGGTCGCTTTTATTATTATAGTTACTATTCCCCGAAGTCGGTATGCGGCTAGCTAAATGGTGGGTGAAAACTAAAGGTCGCATACGCAAAATCTCTACCATCGGTGGAGGATCTCAGAGCTCTAGCCAAGCATGCAACGAGAGAGAAAGAAAAAAAAAAAAAAATTTAGCTGCTAATTCTTGATCTTTGAAGTGTTTGGAATCCCTTGAAAGTTACCGTTAGTGCTTCTTCTTCTTCTTCTTCTTCTTCTTCTTCTTCTTCTTCTTCTTCTTCTTCTTCTTCTTCTTCTTCTTCTTCTTCTTCTTCTTCGTTGTCGTCATCGAACGCGCAGGCAGCAGTTATTGTTGTCTGTCATGAGAGCGAAAATGCGTTGCGCGGCGTTAGTGGTTAAATAAATATGGCAAAATAATTATGTCATTTCTCGTTTCAGATTTGTGTGACAGTTCAGGGATTAAGTTTCTGAAGGAAAATAAGAACTTGAAGACAAGAAAACAAAAAAGGGTTGTTGGTTTTGTAGGTCGACCCTTTGTAGCTGTACTTTTATGTACTGCTATATAAAGTCCATACATTACTATTATTATTATTATTATTATTATTATTATTATTATTACTGTTTTTCGTTTCAAAATGGTGGTGGTGTCGTTTGGTTGTTTTGGGTTTCAGTACCTTTTGATGTTAGACCTGTATTAAAAGTGTTAATTGGACATGTGTGTTCGTTTGGTTTGGTTTTTTAAAGTGAATTGGATTGTAGATCTGTCTGGAGTAGTTTGAAAAATTGATGTTACAGTGTTTACGGGGAAGAGCCATCTGAATTTTCTACTCCTCGTCTTCGTCCTCCTCCTTCTTCTTCTTCTTCTTCCTCTTCTTTTTCTTCTTCTCTTTCTCCTCCTTTCTGTTCTTTTCCATCATGCCTTGGTGAGGGAGATGGTAGATGTAGTGATCTGAATGCCTGAGCTGTGAGTAAGACCCTTTTTCTTTTTTTAATGGTATAGCCAAGCAAGTGTTAGCTCTGTATGTAGGTCCAATACTGTTCAGTTAGGACTAATACTTTCTTTTTTCTCGACTCCACCCCGTTCACCTTCGAATATACCCTATGTACAGGTAAAGGTGTCCCATGACCTACGTGGTCGTAGGGGAGTGAGGTATTAGAGGCCTCAGCTCCTCTAGGGGCCAGCATATTGAGGGAAGCCCCCATCTCCTCTCCCTCGCTGTTTTACCTTCCCTGACCCTAAAGAGGGCAGGTACCCATTTACAGCTGGGTGAACTGAGGGAACTGTACTGAAGCCAAGACGCGTAAACGGTCACCCATCCAAGTGGTAACCACGCTCGATGCTGCTTAACCTTGGCTTGGGGGGAAAGCGTGTGCTTTGACCACTGAGCCATCCCGTCCCCTATATTTTATACCCTACAGTGTGGGCTTAAAACAAAGACTGATGACGAGAAAGACATGTCCATGCCGTACATTTAAAGAATAAGAGTAAGAGGCTCCTGGTTACCTGGACTAGCTGTTCCATATCTAAGTATGTGAACAGCCGACACATTCGTCCCTGAAGTCGGAATGCGGATGCCTGAATGGTGGGTTAAAAAACGGGTCGCATACGCAAAATCTTACCTTCTGTGACCCCCGGAACTCTAGCAGAAGAACAAACAAACAAAAAACAATAGGATTTTTTTATTTCCTGTCATCTTTTTTCCAGGGATATAGAGGATCATAATTATAAAATCTTAACAACAATTAAAAAAAAACTCAACCAGGCAAGATAAACAGAACAATTTTAATCGGCATACGCCATTCAGTCGCACAGTATTTCAACACTATGATTATATGACCCAAAAAATAAGATCGTTCATTTTTCGGTATATAATAGTGTGATAGCCTGCATTAAAGGGATGATGGTCATCACTGTTAAGAATGACTTTTTTTTAAATGTCGGTGAGAGCAGAGTGGACAGTCCTGTTGTTTGGGGCTGTAACTGTTTGCGGGGAAAAAAACGGTTTTCTATCATCTATGTTGTACGTTCGCGCGTGCGTGCAAGCGTGTGTGTATATGCGTGAAAGTCAAAGTCAAAGTCAAACTTTTATTTTCAGATGGTACATTGACTAAACAGTGCAATTGCTTTTTTCATCAAGCCATCCATCTAAGAAAAAATTATATATATATGCATATGTCTGTGTCTGTATGTGGTGCGTGCGTGCGTTTGTGTGATTGTGTGTGTTTGTTTCTTGTTGTTGTGTGTGGTGTGTTGTGTGTGTGTGGTGCGTGTGTGTGTGTGGTGTTGTGTGTGTGTGTGTGCACGCGCGCGCATGCATGCGGTGTGCTTTCGTAGATATGTGTGTGCATGGCTGAATGAAGGTATAGGCTACACACTTTCCTTTTTCAGTCTTTTCAGGTATAAAACAACAACAATCATTCCCTTGACCACCCACGGCTAAACTTAGACAGTACTTCCATACTTTTGTTTCGACTCTCTCTCTCACTCGGTTTCTTTGTTCTGTTCTTTTCTATAGAGATTAGTCAAGACTTACAGAACGTTTTTCCTTGATATCGCTTTGTTCTGAATGGATAGAATGATCAGTAATATGTCGTCAGTGTTGTTGTGTTATTGTGGTTTGGTTTTGTGTTGTTGTTGGGTTTTTTTGTTGTTGTTTTTTTTGGGGGGCGGGGTTGAGGGTTGGGTTTTATTTTGAGAGGAGGAGGGAAGGGGGATGCCGGGGGTTGTGAGGGGAGGGAGGGGAGCGGGGTGGTTCTTTGATCGACAAGAGCTCTGAGATTCACCAACGATTATGATTTTGCGTGTGCCGTCCTTTTTTGACCACCATGAAGTTAGATGTACCTTTGTAAATATGCTGCTTCTTGTTTGAACAGCTAACTGCCCGTGTACGCTCTCTATCTCTCTGTCTCTGTCTCTGACTCTCCCTCTCTCTCTCTCTCTCTCCATCTGTCTTTCTGTCTCTGTATCTCTCTCTCTCTCTGTATCTGTCTCTCTGTCTCTGTATCTTCCTCTCTCTCTCTCTCTCTCTCTCTCTCTTTCTCTCTCTCTCTCTCCTCTCTCTCTCTCTCTCTCTCTCTCTCTCTCTCTCTCTCTCTCTCTCTCTCTCTCTCTCTCTCTCTCTCTGCATGTCCGTCTCTGTCTGTCTCTCTCTCTCTCTTTAACGGTCTAGCCCCCTCCCCCTCTCCCTTCCTTTGTATAACAATAATTGTAGTTTTATGTTCTTTACTAAGAAGGAAATAAAAATCAAATATAGGTAGAATAATTAGTATTGATCATTTCACCTGCTTAGTACATACCTGAGGCCATTTTAGACTTTTAAATTATAAACGTTGCTGATTGTGTGATTAGTACAGCTTAGTATTTTGTAGTAAAGCAACAGTATCAAAGAATTATCGATCATTTCACCTGCCAAGTACATACCTAAGGCCATTATTCAGACCAAAAAATGTTACTGATTGTGCAACTGTTATAGTTTAGCATTTTGCGGCCAAAAACATGAAGTCAGGTATTAATGAATGAACATACAGCTGTGAAGACAGGAAAAGAAAATAATAATGGGTGGCGCTGCTCTTGTGGCGACGCGCCTTCTCCGGGCCGGGGAATTTCACGCAGAGAAATCGGCCGTGATCTGCTGACCCGGGTTCGAATCTCGTTCAAGAGGATTATTTTTTTTTCCTCTGGAGTTAACATCAGTGCCGACTCCACTCCCCCTAAAAGTCCTTCGGATGAGACTATAAACGGAGGTCCCATATGCGAACGCACGCAGACCATCTTGCGCACACGTTAAAACCTGTTCCGCTTTTCGGAAGAGTAGGCCATTGTGTGCCAGTGGGAACGGATGACAAAATTCACTAAACTGCATACTTACGGGAACTGAACGTAAAAAAAAGCGCATGAGTGCTTACTCCATTATCCTCGGATGAGACTATAAACCGAGGTCCCGTGTGTGAACGTACGCCGAACATCTTGCGCACACGTTAAAACCCGTTCCGCTTTTCGGAAGAGTAGGCCATTGTGTGCCGGTGGGAACGGATTATAAAATTGAAAGAAATGCATACACACGAGGACTGGACGGGGAAAAAAGCACATGAGTGCTTATTCCATTATCCTCGAAATAAAAATGATTGAATTTTTTGGCTTAATGAACTTCAACAACGAGAGAAAGTATTTGGACGTATCATTTTATCAGGCATCTTGGCTTGTTTAGTGTGAGGCTTTTTTGTTTGTTTGTTTGTTTGTTTGTTTTACCGAACAGTTCTTTTGATTTAATCAGTTGCCATGATGAATCATCCAGAAATCTTGCTATTTAAAAAAAAATTCATTATTATTCTGTAATGGTTTGGCATTAATTGTTTACCATACTTTTTATGTTAATGTGCTTTTTCTTATTCATGTACAGTTTGGTGCTCTCACTCACCACGAAAGTGTAACCTTAAATCCCTTGTCATATGGACCTAGAATAACCATCACCATTTTAAAAATCGTCCTCTCTGTCTGTCTGTCTCTCTCTCTCTGTCTCTCTGTCTGTCTCTCGCTCTCTCTAGCAGAAACTTTCATCCTCTTTTTCTGTCCACCTCACCCCCACCCACCCACCCCTTCCCACACCCAACCTTCTTACTCCATGTTCACACAGAACTATGTTAATATTATGGTAATTCATTCACTAAAGGGGTGGATGTGGGTAGATGTGTGAGGGTGGGTGGGTGGGTAGGAAGGGGCTTGATTAGTGTGATCAGTCCGAGTCTGCTGTTAATTATTGTGAATTGGGAAGAAGCGGACTCTGTCCTTTGCAACTATACAGATATGGTGTACAGTCTTTTTCAAAGTGTCTGCTGCATTGTAGAACTACGAGAAAGAAAGAGAGAGGGAAAGAGAGAGGGAGAGAAAAAGAAAAAAACAAGACGGTTTTCTTGAAAGGCACATTATTGCATGGTTTTCACTGAACTTGTCAATAAAATCAAGTGTTCACATTGCTAAGGTGACTGGTGTGGGTTTTTTGTTTTGTTGTTGTGTTTGTGTGTAGGTAGGGGGGGGAGGGGGGCAGTGGGAGGGGGATTGGGGGGGTAAGGGGTGTGTGTGGGGGGGGGGGGGGGAGGGTGTGTAGTGGGTGTGGGTGGGTGGGTGATGTGTGGTGGGGGGAGGTGTGTGTGTGTGTGGGTGGGTGTGTGTGTGTGTGTGTGTGTGTGTGTGTGTGTGTGTGTGTGTGTGTGTGTGTGATCCCCCACCCCACCCTACCCCAATACAACACACAAAACAACACGCCATATAACACCCACAATACAACACACAATACAACACACAATACAACACAAAAAGTCATTTGTATGAGACTGTAAACCGATGTCCCGTGTGCGAACGCACGCAGAACATCTCGCGCACACGTTAAGACCTGTTCCGCTTTTCGGAAGAATAGGCCATTGTGTGCCGATGGGAACGGATGACAAAATTTATGAAAATGCATACACACGGGGACTAGATGTAAAAACACATGAGTGCTTATTTCATCATCGTCGAAATAAAAGAATAAAATGTATAAATAAGATAAAACATCATGCAACACAATACAATACAATACAATGCAATACAACTCAAAACAGAACAATATAGAATACAATACAACACAATACAGCACAACGCAATACAGTACACAACAACACAACACACCAGTACAATACAAGACCACCAAACACAACACAGTACAGTACAAGCCAACGCAATACAGTACAATGCAAAACAATACAATACAATCTAATACGACACAACACAATACAATACAGCAAAGAATACCATACAATATAAAACAATACAGTGAAGAGTCGTCTCTTTCAGAGCAAAAGAACTAACTGCCCGCTGAAAGTCATAGAAGGAAGAGGCTCTGTGGAAGGGAGAGCATCGTGTTTGATTCCTGAGAAGGAAAGAATTTTCTCCCTTTGTGAGTTCTGGCATGAAATCGATTCAAGGTTAACAAGCTAGTATACAACGATTACCAGATCAACATTCGAAACCATTTTTAGTAAAAGACTAGCTTCTGAACCCAAAATTTTTTTTATAGCAATTTTGTGCACGCAAAACCCCAAACGAATTAAAAAAACAACAACAACCACACAATAAAACTTAAGATCTGAATTTTAACACTTCTTCAGCAAACATCGAATACGCTGGGGGGTTTTGTTTGTTTATTTTTTGGTTGGTTGGTTTGGTTTGTTTGAGGGGGGGGGGGGGTTGTTTGGTTAGATTTTTTTTTTGTTTTGTTGGTGGTCATCTGCTATCCCCTTCATTACAATCGATACAATAGGGCCATCGCCATAGAAACAAACAATTATCAGATAATAATCATTTTCACCTCCCTCACGATAAGCAGTTGTCTCCTCTCCTCTCTCTCTCTGCTCCCTTACCAGTGGGGATGTGTTGTGCCTTGTGTGTCTCTACACTGGTAACTTTGCAGGTGATCTGTCTGCTGACTTTAAACGACATATTCCAAATTCAGAGCAGTTCAGTTTTTGGTACGTGATGCATGCTGGGTATATTCGTGTTTCTGTAACCCACTGGACTCTGACATGGATTGCGGGATCTGTAACGTGCGTATTTGATTTTCTGAGTGTATATATATATATATATATAGGAGGCACCGTGGTCGAGTGGTTTAGGCGGTCAACTCGTGATCCAGAGGTCGCGGGTTCGATCCCCGCTCGGCTCGGTGTTGTGTCCTTGGGAAAGACACTTTACTCCTATTTTCCTCACTCCACCCCGGTGTACAAGTGGGTACCAGCTTTGCTGGGAAGTATCTGGCGACAGACTAGCGTCCTGTCACAGGGGTGGTGAAAAACCATCAGTTCGCTTAACGCTACAGAAACCGGATAAGCTCCGGCTCTATGGGCCTTCTGGCTCGAAAGAACATACTATATATATCAATATAATATATATATATATATATATATATATATATATATATATATATATAATATTATATATATATAATATGTGGAAGGGATTCAGTCTATGGCGTGTCCACCCCTAAACATGACCTGGGGGATCGTAAAAATCCCCACCTTTAATTCAGCAGGTGCTGAAATTCGAGCCCCTTTTTTTTTTATATTATTCTTTTATAGCGAGGATAATTGAATAAGCACTTGTGTACTTTTTTACATCCAGTCCCCGTGTGTATACAGTTTTGTCAATTTTGTCATCTGTTCCAACCGGCACACAATGGCCTACTCTTCCGAAAAGCGGAACAGGATTTAACGTGTGCGCGTTCGCTTACGGGGCCTCGGTTTATAGTCTCATCCGAAGGACTTTTGGGGAGAGTGGAGTCTGCACTGATATTAACTCTAAGGGGGGGGGGGGGGGGGGGGGTGTGATTCCCCTTGAACGGGATTCGAACCCGGGTCGTCATATAGCGAGCGCAATGTTCTAACCACTAGGCTATCCCGTCCCCCGAGGTGAGCGTGTAAGACCTGGTCTTCTCCCGTACTTGTAACTTTGCAGGCGATCTGCCTGCTGACTTTAAACGACACATTCCGAATTCAGAGCAGCTCATTAGTTTTGGTACGTCGTGTTTCTGTAAGCCACTGAACGCTGACATGAATTACGGGATCTGTAACGTGCGCATTTGATCTTCTGCATGTGTGTATATATATATACATGGGAGGGATTATGGCAGGTCCACCCTTGACGACGACCTGGGAGATCGTAAAAATCTCCACCTTTAATTCACCAGGTACCGAGATTCAAAACCCACGACTTGATGGAGACAACTAGCATTAATCTCTCAGCTCTGGCGCCCGTCGACAAAAGTTTTTGGTTTTTTTTTTTGGTTTTTTTTTGGGGGGGGGGTCTGCTCCCCTTAACAATCGCAAAATGAAATCTGTTGTGTCGTTAATATCATGCTTTAAAAATAATGAGCACATGTTTTCTGAATAGCTCTCTAGGAAGACGTTATTCTGACCTTTGTTCTAAAGGTAGGGTGTGGCCTTTGATTGCTACCTGTTACTTGCAGGCTGTGTCACTGCTGAGTTTTTTGTTCGTCTTCCTGTCTATATAACTATGAGCTTTGCGCTGTGCGCGAGTATTTCGATTGGAAAAGTGTGGGGCTATGTAAAATAATGACTTCACGCAAAGTGGAGTTGCAGTTCTCTCTCCCTAACCTGCGCTCTATATACATAGCATTTGGCCCAGGTCAAAATCATTGGGTTTTTTATTTATTGATTTCTTTTTGTTTTGTTCCTGGGCTAGAGCTCCAAGGTTCACCGCTGGTGAGATTTTGCGTACGCGACCGTTTTTACCCACCATTAAGGCAGCCGCATTCTGACTTCAGGAAAACTCAATGATTTAAGTTAAGTGTTGAACCATACAATAAAATGTTGTTATGTTGTAGAAATGTTACGTTGAGATTGTCTAATTCAGCCATGACAAGCTCTTAGCCTAATAACCTGCACTCTCCTTTTAAAGGAGAAAAAAAATATCTTCTGAAGTCGGAGTATGGCTGCCTTTGAGGTGAGGTACTAAAAACGGATCATACACGGCGAACTTCTCATGGCAGTGTGCAGTTTCAATCTCGCAGTGATTCCCAGATGGGAGGAGTGAGTCAGACCATAATTAATTATATTGTTGTGGGTAACTCCAAGCTAAGAAACACGAAACATTTTCTTCATTCTTCAGCTAGAGCTCCGAGGTTCACTAATGGTCAGATTTTCGCGTATGCCTCCGTGTTTTGGCCCAATTCATTTCAACTTCAGAGATGATGTCTAAACACGAAACATGTCATCTTCAAGTATCATACTGCATGGTCTTGAAGGCAGACTGTTTAACGTATGCACAAGTGTTGCGAGCGTGCACAGGACTCGATATTGTCTCCAAAGTTGGATGCTTATTTTAAGAGTTTATCCCCTTTACAAGCTACACAATGGCCTAATTCCGAACGGCGAACTGGTTTTAACGTTAATGGCACAACATGCTCTCAAAGCGTTTGCACACGGGACCATGGAAATAAGTCCACCAAAGGACTTATTTAGAGTGTATCATGTACATGATTTAACCCCAGGGACAATAATCCGTTGTACAATGTGCCTGGTGTTGGCTCGATCGGGCCGATCAGATCTATGGCTCAATCTGTCTAACCACTAGATCCTCCACCCATCCCAGCACACATTCTACCTCCCCACCCATCTCACCTTATCATTTTGATTGCAGGGAACCAACTGCAAATAATGGCAAGCGCAATATGGTATGCAGTTTTGTCTATAACATGTGCCCTAATATGTAATATCATCATCATTGTCGTCCATGTTTTACTGTTGTTTCATTGTTCTTATTACTGTGTTGTAGGCAGATGCCGATGTGATATTGCTGAGATATTTTTTTATGGTTATATTCTGTCGACCATATTATTGCCATCCCTGCTCCAGACAGGGGACTGAGTGGTGCTAATCCCCACCCACTTCACTATCCTGTTTTCTGTAACCTTGGGCCCACTGAGAAGCTTTTGAACCAGCTTCCCACTCTCTGGTCTCCTGCTTTCCGTAATCAAATTGTTCACCTCATGGACCAGTCAGTCCTACTCTCTGACTGTACTTCCCCATCGTTTTCTCGTTCTGCCTCTTCTTCGTCTCCCTCCTTGCACTGTTCCCTGTAGGACAGCCTTGGCCAGTCCAGATGTTCGTGTGACGTGCCCACTATACTACGCTCTTTTCATTCCTACTGCCGGTCATGTCATCTCTCTTCCTCTCCTGTCTACCTTCTTTTATTGAGTGGTGGGATGCGTAGTGCCTACTATGTACTTTTCATGTGATTGCAACTCTGCAGGAGGTCTGCCAGCAGGACTCAGCCGACACATTCCGACTTCAGGGCAGCTCATTTTGGGGGGGGTACACTACAGGATGCATGCTGGGTATGTTTGTGTTTCCATAACCCATCACCGAACGCTGACATGAATTCCTGGATTTTTGACGTGCACATTTTTGCATCTTTTGCATGTGTATACACACGTAGGGAATTAAGGTACAGGCAGGTCTGTACTTTAAAGTTGAGCTGTGAGGTCGAAAAAAAAAATCCCCAACCTCAATTCACCAGACGTCGCTGCCGAGATTCAAACCCACGACTTCATAGAAAAACCACGGGATGGAAGTAAGGCTTATTAACCACGCAGCCACAGCACCTGTCGGGCAACTCTTCTCAGAAACATGTCTGGCTTTTAACCGTGTGCGCAAAACTGTTGTACGTGTATTGGCATTGTGACTTCCCGATCAATGACTCGTCTGAAGGACTTTACAAGGAATAGAGTGAACAAGCAATCGTTACATCCCAAGGGGAAAGAAACTTCCTTCAAACAGGCTTTTCAACAGTGGCACGAACCTTCGCCCTCTAATACCGTCAGATTGACAGTTCAACACTCTTTAACCACTAGGCTACCCCCTCACCACCACTACCACCACCAACTTCATACCACCATCACTTGTTACTTGCAATTTTCTCAAAATCATATCTGTGATAAAAACTGTGTAAGAAGTGTCTTTGCTTTAAAAGGAAAAAAAACTAACAGAATTCAAGAAGTTATTGCCCTTTGTTGTCTCCTTGTTTAGAGGTTATCTTCCTTTAATTATTACTTTCCGGGTGGCCCTTGACCATACTACATAGTTGTCGAATTTAGAGCATAATAATAATCATTGTGAAAAGATCATCTTCATGTCCTTAGTCCTTCCACTTTCACGTTCTAGAGAGGAAGACATTTTCTAGAAAGCTGATGAAATGCTAAATTAATCAATAAAACACATAAACATAATCATGCTCATGTACTTACATGACCAAGTACAGTCACACCAATACACGCATGCCACACTTATCCAACACCACACACACCGCGCGCGCGCGCGCACGCACACATACACACACGCACGCGTCACACACGTCACAACACACACACACACACACACACAACACACAACACAACACTCACACCACACAACATAAGATAAGAACACAAACTCACCCAACACACACTGATAAGGTTGTTGTTGTTTGTTTTTGTTATTTTTTCTTCTTCAAGTCCAATTTTCAAAACAACATTATTTCCAAATTGAGTCCCAACATGTAGGCATGATTATCTTAAAAAAATAAAAATAAAAAAAGCGGTATGTAATACAAACGTTTCTGATTTACTTCATTTTCATCAATACTACATTCAATACACACCCAACCCCCAACCCCCTCTTTCCCCTCCTTTTTTTTTCAACGTTTACCATACTGCAGTAAACCTCTCTCCGCCACCCCCACCCCCACCCCCATACAAATAACTACAATGAAAGAAAACAAAAAATATTGATCCCAAAAAATGTCCACAACACAATTATATAATTGACTAGGCAACAATTTCTATATAAAAAAAGGCATGATTTCTGTCCACAAGATCACTACCACCACCACCCCCACCCCCAAAATAAACCCAAAATCTCAACAATCAAGATGTAAGATAAAGCACCAATGTAGCAATCCACAATCAACACACACAATCAACCCGTATTGCCACAACATAGCGCAAAAAAACAACAACCCCCATCACAGCCAAGTATGCCCGCCCATTTATTATTAGTATCTTCCACGTCGTGGTTTTATGTATGGTGATATAGAAAGGGACTACGTGTATATAGAGAAAACGTAAAGAGAGGGTACAATGAAGATTTTAAAAAATGTTATGTATCAAAATTCACTTCCCGCCCATTGTCAAATGGCATGTAGGACTCTAGCTGGGCTATTAAGACTCGGGTCAGTGTCACGAAATAACAGGAAACAACAACAACAAAACAACGGCGACGACGACGACGACAACAATAACAACAACAATAGCCTGCAATAAAAAAAAAAAAAAGATAAACTGGACTGACAGCCTGTATGTATAAACTCACACAGGCTAGAAAATACTGTCATTGACCACACACACACACACGTACGCACGCACGCAGGTACGCACGCATGCACACACACACAACCACCACCACCACCACCACCACCACCACAGCTTTCACTTGAGTCTGTCTGTCTGTCTGTCTGTCTGTCTGTCTGTCTGTCTCTCTCTCTCTCTCTCTCTCTCTCTCTCTCTCTCTCTCTCTCTCTCTCTCTCTCTCTCTCGTTCACACACACACACACAACACAGCAAAACACCACCACCATAACCACCACAGCTTTCAATTCTCTCTTCTCTCTCTCTTCTCTCTCTCTCTCTCCTCTCTCCTCTCTCTCTCTCGCACTCTCGTTCGCTCGCGCGCGCACACACACACACACACACACACACAACACACACAACACCACACACACACACACACACACAACCACCACCACAACAACACACCTTCACACACTACCACACACCACACTTCACCACATCACACCACACACCATACACCAAACCACAACACAACACAACACACGAGTCAAACTGTACGGAACTGACCCTAGGCCTGACTAGCTGACATGTATACAGTATGGATCAAAACCACTTCTCTCTACAGGTAGATAGTGGATAGATAGACAGACAAATAGATAGCTGACTAACTCCTGACTGGAAAGACGAGTTGTAACGAAATGGACGGCGGCGTTTGTGGCACAATCTGTCACCATGTCAAAACAAACAAACAATGCCAACAGACATAATTATATATATATATATATATATATATATATATATATATATATATATATATATATATATATATATATATATATATATATGAGCTATATACGTGGCTCTATAACAATTTGAAAGCATAAACATCTCAAGAGGCAATACACGACCCATGACATTACTCACCAGTATAATAATAATATCAGAAGACACACATGATGCACTGTTTTTTAAAAATAAAAAAATACTGCAACGAACGTCAAACATATCAACTCCTTTCCAAACACGGTACAGATCGATGTTATTATTATCATTCAACGTGTTAATAAATGCAATATTTTTTATGAACATGTTTCTTCCATGTCAATAGAGTACCAATACTGATAATAATCTATAACGTGACAGTTTATGAAAACTTCTTTTTCTTTCTTTTTCTTTTTTTTTTCGTTTCTCGGTAAGAGCTCTGCGGTTCACCAATGGTGAGATTGTGTGTGTGTGTGTGTGTGTGTGTGTGTGTGTGTGTGTGTGTGTGTGTGTGTGTGTGTGTGTGTGTGTGTGAAAGTGTGTGTGTGTGTGTGGTGTGGTGGTGTGTGTGTGGGTGTGTGTGGGGTGTGTGGTGTGTGTGTGTGTGGTGTGTGTGGTGTGTGTGTTGAGTGGTGCGTGCGTGCGTGCGTGCGTGCGTGCGTGCGTGCGTAGTTGTGTGTGTGTGTGAGTTGCCGTGTTTTGTATTAGGTGGTATTGTTAAGGACGTGTGTCTAAAGTGTGTGATGTGGGTTGGTGGTTGTCGTTGGTTTTTTTAAACCAATTAAGGTACCGATCATCTAGACATTAAAGGACCTACTCTGAAAAACGATCGGATTTTTGATGTTGTTTGTCGTACAATTTGTCATCCGTTCAACTAACACTGAGGGCTACTCTTTCGAAAAACCCCAACCGTTTTGAGGTAGAAGATAGTTCTGCTTGTTCGCAACCAGGGGAATTACACCTTCGTTTTGAAGGCTCATCCTATGGCAAAGATCAGTAGCGAAGCTTAACTCCAGGAAATCCCCCCCCCCTGACTCGTCCCCTCCCCATCGCTCTACCCCAGCTATCCCCACCCCCCCCCCCCCTCCCCCCCCCTCAAAGAACAACTTTTTTTTTCAAAACCTATCCTGAGCGAAACATATAATACCATTACAACGAACAATTTAATACCTGATGTCAAGCCACTTTCTTCATTTTGCCACACGCGAATTGAAACATTCATCTAAAAAGTGCACGTGGACGTAAAATTGCTTTTTTTTTATATATATAAATCATCTTTTTTGAACAATGACAACAGAAGAATGCATTACTGAAAGTTAGCGAGGCTGCAATGCAATACTTCAGTATCTGCCTTTGAAAACCACACACCATTTATTGTACTACTGAACAGTTCATTATATTACAGCATATTGCTAGTTTGCTTTTTTTAAATTTTATCCAACACTTTTTTTGTGCGTTCTTTGATGTTCATGGACTGAGGTAAATTCACAACCTTCATCTAACTCTGTGCGTACGTGTGGAGCCCCGCGCTCACGCGCGCGTGCGCGCACGCACACACACATACACACGCATGCACGCGCGCGCGTGCACGCACACATACACACCACAACACAATACATACACACACACGCGCGCGCGCTCATCCAAACACATACACACACATGCCCATCCACACTTCAACACACACACACACACACTACACATCCACCCACCGACCCACCTACACACATACACCCATCCACCATCCACACACACACACACACACACGCACGCACGCACGCGCGCGCCCACCACACACACACACACACACACACACACACACACACACATATCCACCTACGCGGTTTATCATGAAGTCATAATAATGCTGAATATGCTGAATTGATTCTAATTCACAAAGCAAAGATAGGAACACCTGGTCTGGCCACTACAATGCCCATTCTGAGACACATAATTATTACCGTATATTATGCACGCACACACGCACTGAAGTAAGAAACTGCGCATACACCATAAACATGCACACTCACACACACACACACGAAAGAAAAAAAAAAAGAAACACACATGAATGCTTGTGTGCTGCGAATGCGCGGCACCCACCCACACACACACACACTCACACATCACACACACACATACACATACACCACACACACCACACACACACACACAACACCACACAGACACATACCACACACACACACACACACCACACACACACAGACACATCACACACACACAAACATCACACACACACTCAACACACACACACACACACACACACACACTCAACACACATACACACCATCCCCAATGCCCTTCACATAAAACACACTACATCATGACATCAAGAAAGAGCCCAAGGTTTACACTACCAACAAGAACAAGTATTTGGATGAGGATGTTTTCACACACACCTGGCCAAAAAAACCACCCCAAACTTTCCTGAACATATCCAAACAAACCCTCAGATATTTTTTTTTTATTCAACGTTCTCTAACAGGTTTCCTGTCCCAACGGTCAGGAATTCCCTGCCCACCACTCAAGCAAAGGCACCTGTCGACTGTCAGCTTTGTTCCTGCCTTGATGAACCCATCGAGGTTGTCAGAAATCCATGCTCCTCGGTCACTCACTGCCCATGGTTGTATCCTACCACAGAATCGTGACACGGCTGTGGTGGGGAAACTGCTGTCACATAAGTGTCATGGGACTGACTTCCTACAAAACGTCAAAGGATCGTAGTGTCACGGAAACTGCTTCATGAGGTCATAGATTTATTTATTTTTAGCTCTTACAATAACGTCACTGCGTCAACGTCAGAGGATTTACCTCATAACCTGATTGGATTTGCCTCAAGTGGTACCATCTACCTTTTATAACGTCACTGGATCAACATTTCCCTCAAGCCATAGGATCTACCTCTTGTAACGTCACTGGATCAACCTTTCCCTCAAGCCATAGGATCTACCTCTTATAACGTCACTGGATCAACATTTCCCTCAAGCCATAGGATCTACCTCTTATAACGTCACTGGATCAACATTTCCCTCAAGCCATAGGATCTACCTCTTATAACGTCACTGGATCAACCTTTCCCTCAAGCCATACGATCTACCTCTTGTAACGTCACTGGATCAACCTTTCCCTCAAGCCATAGGATCTACCTTTTTATTAACGTCACTGGATCACCTCTCCCTCAAGCCATACGATCTACCTCTTATTAACGTCACTGAATCAACTTTTCCCTCAAGCCATACAATCTACCTTTTATATTAACGTCACTGGATCAACCTCTTCCTCAAGCCATAGGATCTACCTCTTATAAGGTCACTGGATCAACGTTGGAGAATAGACCTCAAATCCTGATTGGGTATCCCTCAAGTCATAGGATCTACCTCTATAACGTCACTGGACCAATGTTTGAGGATCAAACTCAAAACCTGACTGCTTTTCCTTCGTAACATCACACGATCACCTTCAACTGTCCTCCAATCAGCAAACCCACCATTCCAATTATTGCTTTGTTCCTGATTCAATTACTACATTGTTAATTTTCGCTCCTCAGCTTAGAGCTCTGAGGTTCAATTCACCCATGGTGAGATTTTGCGTATGTGGCCACTGTTTTGCCGACCATGAAGGTAGCCACATTCAGACTTCGGGGATCGATTATCCAATGAGGCAGTCAAGACACCATGGGTCACTGGAAATGGTTTGTAAAATGCCGTAGGAATTACAGACACATTGAGCCATCACATAACGTCATTGGAGCTCACTTTGATTTGCTCTTACTGATTTGATTTCCTTGGCCACGTTTTGATCCATTGCAGGAAACTTGAGTCCCTGCTTTTTTTTTAAGTTGACTTCTGAAAGACCTGACAACAAACAAATGCTGATCCTCACGTCTGCAATGTAAAGTTATAGTCTAACCTTCCACGTGGACGGCACAAGTTTCTCAATATAAAACCGATCAGGATGTTCACAACACACGAACAAATCACTCTCAAGCTCCCTCTTAATTAAATGTTTCCCAAGAACGACAGTATCTGTGGAGAACTGACCCCTCTTCCACCAGCTCCAAGTCTTCAATCAGAAACGGCAGTATTTAAAAAAAAAATAATAATAAAAACCAGTGGCACAAACATCTTACATTTCCGTTCAAAATGGAGACCACGACATCGTCCCTGTTTCCCTTGTGGTGAGTGAAGCAGTGCATGCTTTCTTCCTCAGTTGTACGGGTGGTGGCCATATCTTGTCACGTGCCCTGACGTCCATTCGTCTACCCCACCCTATGGGAGGTACTAAGGCGCATCTTCCTTTACCTTTGTGTGCTAAGTTTAACTGCACGTGCTTTCTCCTTTCCTTCCACCGTATGGATCTGGATGGTCAGTGCTGAATGATTGATATGTGGAGTGAAGATTAGGCAAGAGACGGAGGCGATTTTTGGTTGCGTTTTGTTTTGTTTGGTTTGGTTTTTTTGCAGACTTGTGGAGGGTTCATGTCAGTACGCAGTGGCTGGGTAGGTAGGAGTGCCTGGTGGCTGACCTGTTCCATCGCTTTCTCACTCACCCTGACTGGAACAGCACGAAACAAGTAGCACTGCGTGAACACCAGTAACATAGAAAAAAGATGTTGTTAATAAGTATGCTGTGAACACCATCTGTAACATAGGAAAAAAGAGTTCTGTTGTTAAACATACAACTGGGAAAAACCATTGTAATAGGAAAAACAGCTCTTTGTTAAAAGTAACATGCGAAACACAATCGGTAACATAGTAAAAACAGACTTCTGTTGAAACCAAAAAATACATGGAAAAACATCTGTTATTAAGGGAACAACACATCTTGTTAAAAGTAGCACTGCTGTGAACTTCATCTGTAACATAGGAAAAAAAAAGTTCTCTTTGTTAAAAGTAGCACTGCTGTGAACACCATCTGTATCATAGAAAAAAAGAGTTCTGTTTGTTAAAAGTAGCACTGCTGTGAACACCATCTGTAACATAGGAAAAAAAAGAGTTCTCTTTGTTAAAAATAGAACTGGTGTGAACACCATCTGTAACAAGGAAAAAAGAGTTGTTAAAAGTAGTACTGCTGTGAACACCATCTGTAAAATAGCAAAAAAAGAGTTCTCTTTGTTAAAAGTAGCACTGCTGTGAACACCATCTGTAACAAGGAAAAAAGTTAGTTGTTTAAAGTAGCACTGGTGTTGTACACCTCTGTGGTAACATAGAAAAAAGGTTTCTCTTTGTTAAAAGTAGCACTGGTGGAACACCATCGTAACATAGGAAAAAAAGAGTTGTAAAAAGTAGCATGATGTGAACACCATCTGTAACATGGAAAACGAAGTTCTCTTTGTAAAAGTAGCACTGGTGAACACCAATCGTAACATAGAAAAAACAGATTCATCTTGTTAAAAGCTAAGCACTTTGAAACACATCTTAACATAAAAAAAGGTTTCTCTTGAATCCAACAGTACTGTTGTGAACACCATCTGAAAACAAGGAAAAAAAGCTTGGTAGTAAACATAGGAAACAAGGCATCTCTTTTGTTCAACTGGTTTATTGGTATTGTGTGTTTGTGTTGAGTGTTGTGTGTTGTTGGTAGTGTGGTTTAAATGATCAACCATGCTGAGAAATACTAGAGCTCAATGAGATATAGCAAAAAATCCATACAATCCTACTCATTCTCTCTTGACAGAAAATTCTCCAGCCTGCAAAGTAGTAGCTAAAATTTTATACACATACAATACAATCATACAATAATACTCTTCCCTTAATGAGCCTATATCACACGTACACACACACAAACAGACAACACATAATTAGAGAATACATGGGGGTGAAAGAAGACATGAATAACGGCCATAATCATCTTTATGTCTAAAAGGTACAGAGAGCGAGAGAGAAGAAGCGGAGGAGAGAAAGAGGGAAGAAAAGAGAGAGAGAGAGTGAGAGTGAGATTTTATATATATATATATATATATATAATATATATATATATATATTATATATATATATATATATATATATATATATATACAGAGAGAAAGATTGTTTATATACACACATATATAATGTATATATATATAGAGAGAGAGAGATACACACACATACAGTCAAACATACATACATACACTACATCATATAAACATACAAATCAAATACATACATAACACAACAACACACACACACACACACACACACACACACACACACACACACACACACACACACACCACACACACAGAAAGAGACAGAGACGGACAAACAGACAGATGACAGCAAAACAGAGCAGAACAGAACAAGATGTGACAGGCCCACAAGAGTCAGATAAAATTAGCAAACACACATGTTACCAAAAGCAAACACACATGCTAGGAAGAGAGATAAAGACACTGCGACAAACAGCAGTCAACTAAGCACAAAATAAAGTGACAGGACAAAAGCTCATCCCTAATCTTTCTGCTAACACAGCAGCAACAGCAACAGTAGCAGCAGCAACAGTAGCAGCAGCAACAGTAGCAACAGCAGCAGCAGCAGCAGTAGCAAGTAGCAGACACCGACCTTTTGCTCTTTACAAGATCGACCACTCCTCTTTCACTTCTTGTGATTTTTCTCATGTTCTTTCCGTAGAAACGAGTCTGTCTGTCTGTCTGCCTGTCTGCCTGTCTGTCTGTATGTCTCTCTCTCTCTCTCTCTCTCTCTCTCTCTCTCTCTCTCTCGGAAGGAAGGAAGGAAGGAAGGAAGGAAGGAAGGATGGAAGGAACCAAGGTGGCAGGATGGTTAAAACGTTTGCCTGCCAACAAGTAAACCGTGAGGTTCTGGGTTCGATTCCCAGCCTCGCCCTTTCTTCCCAGTTTGACAAAAAATCGAACTGAGTGTCGAAGTCCTTCGGATGAGACTATAAACCGAGGCCCCGTGTTCGAACGCATGCAGAACATATTGCGCACACGTTAAATCCTGTTCCGCTTTTCAGAAGAGTAGGCTATTGTGTGCCGGTGGAACAGATGACAAAATTGACAAAACTGCATACACACGGGGACTGGATGTAAAAAAGCACATGAGTGCTTATTCTATTTTCTTCGATATAAAAGAACAAATAAAATCTCTCTCTCTCTCTGTCTCTCTCTCTCTCTCTCTCTCTCTCTCTCTCTCTCTCTCTCTTTTCTCTCTCTCTCTCTCTGTGCTTAACTGTAACCTTTCAAAAAATAAAGATAATTCATTCATTCTCTCTCTCTTCTCTCTCTCTCTCTCTCTCTCTCTCCTCTCCCTCTCTCTCTCCTCTCTCTCTCTCTCTCTCTCTCTCTGCTTAACTGTAACCTTTCAAAAAAATAAAGATAATTCATTCATTCTCTCTCTCTCTCTCTCTCTCTCTCTCTCTCTCTCTCTCTCTCTCTCTCTCTCTCTCTCTCTCTCTCTCTCTGCTTAACTGTAACCTTTCAAAAAATAAAGATAATTTCATTCATTCTCTCTCTCTCTCTCCTCTCTCTCTTCTCTCTTCTCTCTCCTCTCTCTCCTACTCTCTTTTCTCTCTCTCCTCCTCTCTCTCCTCTCTCTCTCTCTCTCTCTCTCTGCTTAACTGTAACCTTTCAAAAAAATAAAGATAATTCATTCATTCTCTCTCTCTCTCTCTCTCTCTCTCTCTCTCTCTCTCTCTCTCTCTCTCTCTCTCTCTCTCTCTCTCCTTCTCTTAACTGTAACCTTTCAAAAAATAAAGAATCATTCATTCATCTCTCTCTCTCTCTCTCTCTCTCTCTCTCTCTCTCTCTCTCTCTCTCTCTCTCTCTCTCCTCTCTCTACTGTACTTCAAATAAAGATCTTCATCATTCTCTCTCTCTTCTCCTCTCTCTCTTCTCTCTCTCTTCTCTCTCTCCCTCCTCCCTCCCTCATCAAAGAGGCGTCAGCTCAGCGCCTGCGGTATTTTCCATACAATAGTTTTTTCAAGGACGATGTGAGGTGTCCTTAAACTGCTTTCCCGTCTCTAACTGGATTTAGACCTTCAACTGCAAGAGTCTGGTCCAAATGTAAATCACAACTTATTTTTTTAAAGTCTTACATCGTTTTCTATCATCACACACGAAAACACAACCCCGAAAATAATGGCGATAAAAAAGATATTACATAATAAAAATTCAGTCGAGACTGCGAATGTAAAACGAGAACTCCCCAACTCTCCCGGGGGGGGGGGGGGGGGGGGGGGGAATCTGTTGTTTCACCAGGTTCGCATTCTCACAAAGACAGCAGGAATTGTCAGGTTTGATATCGTTTGTCTTGCGATTCGCAAGTCAGTGTACTGGCAGCCCACCTGGTGAAGAAAAAAAAAAGAAAGAAAGAAAGAAAGAGAAGAAAGTAAGAAAGAAAGAAAGAAAGAAAAGAAAGAAAGAAAGAAAGAAAGAAAGAAAGAAGAAGAAAGAAGAAAGAAAGAAAGAAAGAAAGAAAGAAAGAAAAGAAAGAAAGAAGGTAAGTTTTCCCTAGGAAGTTTCCAGAGCCAGGAAGGAGTTCTTACCTTCTGTTGAGCCTGTCCACTTTACGACAACAATCCCTTTAGCGACACAACAGACGTGTCACTATGGTATGTGATTTTCCTTTACGTGTTATCCCCGTCTATCAAGGGATCTGTTGGATCAGTGGTCTACAAGTAACGCACCTGCCTAGACATCAAGAAGTGCGGGGTCGATCCCCTGTTTGAGCCCACACTTATCCCCCTATTCACTAGACCTTTGAGTGGTGATCTGGGTGCTAGTCTTTCGGATGAAACGATAAATCGAAGTCATGCGTGCAACACGCAAACAGCACTCGTAAAAAAGAAATCCATGGCAACAAGAGAGTAGTCCCTGGCAAAATTCCGAAGTAAAATTCTTTTTTTTCCTAAGGAAACAAATATACATACAGACATATTTCTTGATTTTTTTTTTTTTTGGGGGGGGGGATGGGGGAATGATGGGTAAAGCTGCTCTTGTGGCGACTCGCCCCTCCTCTCACCCCCCCCCCCCCCCCCCTTCCGGGAGAGTAACCTAATTTCACGTAGATAATTTTGCCGTGACAGAAAGTGGAACACAACACAACACAATACAGTGCAATACCATACAATACAAAACGATACAAAACGATTAAAGTATTCGCTACATGTAGGTTACGTGATGTCTGCAAGATATTCATTTAGCATATATATAGAGAGACAGACAGACAGACAGACAGACAGATAGATAGATAGATAGATAGATAGATAGATAGATAGATAGATAGATAGATAGATAGAGATGTATATGTATGTATGTATAGAGATATATGTATGAATGTATGTATGTATGCCTGTATGTGTGTATGTATGGTATGTAGGTTATGTATGTACGTATGTATTTAAGTCTAGCGTGCGAAGGTCTGGTATGTAATTGTATATCATAGTAAATTATGCAATCATGGAAGAGTGCGTGAGAGGCAGGACAAGACCAGGCACGGCATAGCAAGGCAAGGCAAGGCCTGACCAAATTGTTTATTTCCAGGATGACAGATAAGCACGGCCATACTTTTTCCCGCATCCAGTCCCCGCCCCTTGTTAGGGATTATATCATGATATTAAAAATGATTTATAGAACACAAGGTTACGACCACAAATAAAAAGCGAAAGAAAAAATATTTACAATGACGAACATTGGGGATTGGGGGGGGGGGGGGGGGGGGGTTCGTATGAATTTCGTTAAAAGCGAGAAAGAGAGGGAGAGAGAGAGGGAGGGGGAGAGGGAGACAGAAGGGGGGGGGGGGGGGGGGAGGAGAGGGAGAGACAGAGACAAAGAGAGAGAGAGAGAGAGAGAGAGAGAGAGATCTATACTAACAAACTGTAAGAGATATTCATAAACACTTCAGCACGCTGTCAATGGTATCATCGTTCTTCTTTTCCATTCGTTCTTCTTTGCTATTATTTATTTATTCATTCATCTACTTAGTTCTCTTTTAAATCGCTTGTTAATTCATCTATTCAAACTGTACTGCCCAGTAGGTCACTCAAACCGTAAAGGAACTGATGGCATCAAATCTACCTCAGCTACTGCGATACGTGACTCGGACTCAAAGCATAAAAATGGGTAACACACATAGATAACGATATCGCGTTTGATTCACATCAATTTTATCTCGAGACTATAACGTCAACTGATATGATGCGTCATTTCAAACCATAGGCACCTGTACCCCTCGTGCATTTACCCTGCTTTCGTAAGCTTGCATGCTGGGGTAAAGTCTAACTAACTTCTTCATCGTCGTCGTCGAACGCTCAGACAAGCAATTATTGTTGTCACATCTCTCAAACAAGGTAAACGAGATATAATACATCGATCTGTCCCAGCGTATATTTTTCTTTCCCTTTCTTACTCTGGAAACAATATTATACATCGATCTATCCCAGCATATATTTTTCTTTCCCTTTCTTACTCTGGAAACAATTTTATAGGTTGATCTATCCCCGCATTTCTTTCTTCTTTTTTTTTTTAAACCTCTGGAAACGATATTATAGATTGATCTATCCCACATTTCTGGTTTGGAGTGGTTTTTTCTTTCTTTCCACCTTTTCCCACTGTCATTTGTTGTTGGTTTTTTTCTCTGTGTTCCACCTGCTGCCATACTTTGCTGCAAAAGTGTGTCTGAGACGCTGAAATGTCAGCCTGCTCCAGACATACCGCTAGCTGATCGATCATCCCAGGTTACGGTCCATCTACTGTGTCAAGAGGCAGGAATGTATGCGGGGCGGCCTATTGTGCGCTCTCTCTCTCTCTCTCTCTCTCTCTCTCTCTCTCTGTATGTTTATCATGCATTGAAAAGGGTAAGTACTGCGCTATCGTAACATTAGAAATGTATACTTATTTGTTGCAACTTTACGTTGACTGTGGATAGCTGGAAAATATGTTGTGGTTCTTGTTGTTCATGATGATGTGTAACCCCCTTTAGAAAGGGGCCATGGCCTAAAATCTGAATAAACTATTCGCATTCGCATTTGCATTCTCTCTCTCTCTCTCTCTCTCTCTCTCTCTCTCTCTCTCTCTCTCTCTCTCTCTCTCTCTCTCCATATATAGATATAGATATATATAGTATCGCATTGTGCTTGGCGGCCTAGTGCTATATCGCATTAATGTGTTTAGTGCTATATATTTTATTTTATTTATTTATTCTTGTATTTATTCTTTTATTTCTATGATAATGGAATAAGCACCAATGTGCTTTTTTTATATCCCGTCCCCCGTGTGTATGTTCTTTGGTAAATTTTGTCAACTGTTCCCTATATCTATCGCATTAACGTGCTTGGCGGCCTAGCGCTATATCACATTAATGTGCTTGGCGGCCTAGTGCCATATTGCATTAATGTGCTTGAGGGCCTAGTGCCATATTGCATTAATGTGCTTTATAGCCTATTGCTATATCGCATTAATATGCTTAGTGCTCTATCGCATTGTGTTTGGCAGCCTAGCGCTATATCGCATTAATGTGCTTGGCAGCCTTGTGCTATATCGCATTAATGTGCTTGGCGGCCTAGTGTCGCATTAATGTGCTCGGCAGCCTAGCGCTGTATCGCATTAACGTGCTTGGCGACCTTGTGCAATATCGCATTAATATGTTTGGTTGAAAAACGTTGACCAAAGATTCTCCCGACACACTCTGAGCTGTGGAACTCTCTTCTTCTTCTCCTCCTCCCTTAACTCCCTGAGGAGTTGTTGGAGCACTGCACTGGAAGTTTTCAGACCGTGTCTCTTGGGCAAGCTGAACCTGGCAGAGAGCCTATACTTCTCTTCTTCGTCGTCGTCAACGAACGCTCATACAGCAACTATTCCTTGCTGTCTGTCATATGATCAAAAATGCGCTGCGCTGCCGTTAAGCGCCTCACAGGTCAAGCCCGGCGCATCCGACTGGGAGAGA
>CM054143.1:50736162-50738662 GCA_028751875.1 Rapana venosa | reverse complement strand
GAAAAGAGGGGGATAAAATCCCAGGAGGGGACTATAAAGAGAACTTAAGGAGATTTCTTTTTGTCAGTTTTTGCCAAAAGGGTTTTACAACGAGCGGAAAGTCTCATACTATCAGCTACATCACACTGGCCCAGACATCCCCACGAATTAAAAGAGGTTTGGCTATCTGCACAATATGGTTATCTTTGGGGGCCCAGTGAAACCCTACAAGCATGTTGAGTTGTTGGGTTTTTTTTCCTTGTCATCTGCGTAGCATACCGGTCATACCTTGACCAGTCACTCTTCTTTGACCGGCCACAAGCCTAAGGCTAGGGTCAGTTATTGTTGTAAGCTAACTGCCAAGGCTTACACTGAAGCGGTGTTAAGTTGTGGAGTGTTCAGTTCTTCTTCATCGAACGTTTAGACAAAGTCAAAGTCAAACTTTTATTTTCAGATGGTACATTGAATAAGCAGTGCATTTGCTTTTTTTCATCAAGCCATCTATCTAAAGACAAAAAAAGTGAGAAAAAAGATAATGTATATGCAGACATAGAATAAAAAACCTAATCTATGATAAACTATACAAATCAAACAAGAAAAGACAATAACATATGCATATATGGAATTAAAATCAAAACAAAAAACCCAGAAAAATATTAAACCATACAATTCAAATAATTCAAAAATCTTGAAAAAATATCCATCATAATACAAACAAACAAGCAACAAAGAAAACCAAACCAAACCAAACAAAGACAACACACACAAAAAAAGACACACCAACTGCTTCCCTCCCCCCCCCCCCCCTCACACACCCCATACACAAATCTTCACCATACAAACAACTGAATAAAACAAAACAAAAAAGATAAATCAACAAGAACAACCACAACAAGCAAATAAACAATCAAGCAAACACAGCAAACTTTTTTGTCTGTCATGTGAGCGAAACTGCGTTGTGCTGCCGTTCAGCGCCTGACAAGTCAGGCCCAGCGCATCCGACTTCTGGCGTGGGACAGCATGGTTATATTTTATAAGTCTTTCTGGAGAAAATAAGGCAGGAGAATGGATCAAGAAGGCAGGGGAAAAAATAGACAGAAGATCTGTTTACGATGACACAAGATCTGTTTACGGTGACACAAGATCTGTTTACGGTGACACAAGATCTGTTTACAGTGACAAGAGATCTGTTTACGGTGACAGAAGATCTGTATACCGTGACACAAGATCTGTTTACCGTACCGTGACACAAGATCTGTTTACCGTGACAGAAGATCTGTTTACCGTGACACAAGATCTCTTTACCGTGACACAAGATCTGTTTACGGTGACAGGAGATCTGTTTACAGAAGATCTGTTTACGGTGACACAAGATCTGTTTACGGTGGACAGAAGATCTGTTTACGGTGACGGGAGATCTGTTTACGGTGACACAAGATCTGTTTACAGAAGATCTGTTTACGGTGACAGAAGATCTGTTTACGGTGACAGGAGATCTGTTTACAGAAGATCTGTTTACGGCGACAGGAGATCTGTTTACGGTGACAGGAGATCTGTTTACAGAAGATCTGTTTACGGTGACAGAAGATGTTTACAGAAGATCTGTTTACGGTGACAGAAGATGTTTACAGAAGATCTGTTTATGGTGACAGAAGATCTGTTTACGGTGACAGAAGATGTTTACAGAAGATCTGTTTACGGTGACAGAATATGTTTACAGAAGATCTGTTTACGGTGACAAGAGATCTGTTTACAGAAGATCTGTTTACGGTGACAGGAGATCTGTTTACGGTGACAGGAGATCTGTTTACGGTGACGGGAGATCTGTTTACGGTGACACAAGATGTTTACAGGAGACCTGTTTACGGTGACAGAAGATCTGTTTACGGTGACAGAAGATGTTTACAGGAGACCTGTTTACGGTGACAGAAGATCTGTTTACAGAAGATCTGTTTACGGTGACAGAAGATCTGTTTACGGTGACAGAAAACCTGTTTACAGAAGATCTGTTTACGTGACAGAAGATCTGTTTACGTGACAGAAAACCTGTTTACAGAAGATCTGTTTACGTGACAGAAGATCTGTTTACAGAAGATCTGTTTACGGTGACAGGACATCTGTTTACGGTGCCAGAAGATGTTTACAGAAGATCTGTTTACGGTGACAGAAGATCTGTTTACGGTGATAGGAGATCTGTTTACGGTGACAGGACATCTGTTTACGGTGACAGAAGATGTTTACAGAAGATCTGTTTACGGTGACAGAAGATCTGTTTACGGTGACAGAAGATCTGTTTACGGTGACAGGAGATCTGTTTACGGTGACAGAAGATCTGTTTACGGGACACTAGATCTGTTTACGGTGACAAAAGATCTGTTTACAGTGACAGGAGATCTGTTTACAGTGACAGGATATCTGTTTACAGTGACAGAAGATCTGTTTACGGTGACAGGAGATCTGTTTACGGTGACAGAAGATCTGTTTACGGTGACACAAGATCTGTTTAAGGTCACAGGAGATC
>CM054143.1:50721162-50726162 GCA_028751875.1 Rapana venosa | reverse complement strand
ATTATTTATTATTATTATCATTTATTTATTTCTCAATTATATATATATATATATATATATATATATATATATATATATATATATATATATATATATATATATATGTGTTGTGTGTGTGTGTGTGTGTGTGTGTGTGTGTGTGTGTGTGTGTGTGTGTGTGTGTGTGTGTGTGTGTTAGTTGATTTTGTTTACTGAAATCCTCCATCCCCCAAGAGGGGTCGAAGGTAAATTAGATATTGAAGCTTGAATCTTGAAATCTTGTTTCCCTATCAGAGAGGCTATTTCTATTTTCTACATAATTTTGTCAGCAGGGACGATTCTCTTGTTGCCGTGGGTTCTTTTACGTGCGCTAAATTCATACGGGACCTCGGTTTATCGTCTCATCCAAAAAGGCAAGCATCGTACCCAGATTAATTATCTACCACTCAAGGTCTAAAAAATGGTAGGAAGGGAAGTGGGGGAGGGGATGGATGTCTCCTTTGACAGGACAATCTTAAGTACACTTTTTGTCCTGTCTAGGTATGCTCGTATTGTTGTGACACTTTTCTTGTATAAATTCTGTTTCAACGGAAGGAAGGGGGGGGGGGGGGGGGGGGGGGAAGGGGGGGCTATTTTTAGACACACACGGGGATCAAACCCTCACTTCTCGCTTTCTTGGCAGGTGCCTTACCACTGGGCCATCAGTAGGCTCCGGGCTATCACCAATACATGTGTGTCGTATTAAGCGGTAATGCAAACGTCTCTTGCTCCTTTCTCTACAACGTTTGGTTGGGGTGTTGGTTTTTTAGCTGGGTTTTGTTTTTCATTCGAGTTATATTTTCATATTACGCAGTTACAGTAATACAGAGATTTTGTATGGGAAGAGAGAGAGGGGGGAAGAGAGAGAGAGGGGGGGTGAAGAGAGAGAGGGGGGAAGAGAGAGAGGGGGGAAGAGAGAGAGGGGAGGAAGAGAGAGAGAGGGGGGGAAGAGAGAGAGAGAGGGGGGAGAGAGAGAGAGAGGGGGTGGGAGAGGAGAGAGAGGGGGGTGGAGAGGAGAGAGGGAGAGTGAGGAGGAAGAGAACTCTAGACTATAATATATACATCAGCCTTGGGCCACAATATATGTGGTTTGGGAAAGAATCACAACACAGTGAATTTTAAAGCAACAGACACGAACCAAAGTGATGATAAACATCTGAAGCTGACTAGTGTATCCAAAAAAACTACTGTTATGCTTCATTTGATCCATAAAGAATATCAGTAATGAGCACAGGTTTCAAGACAAACATCTGTCTTATTTCACGGTAATACACATATTGATATTTATAATTAAATCAATGTCGGTTTTTTTCTAAATGAAGGAGTGAAAAATAAACCTAGATAAATTGTGTATGAGGTCACTGGTATCTAAGCCAATTTGGAAAAGACAATTTGTTGTGATTAATCATATACTTATATTCCTTAAATCTGTGTACATTGAACACTCTAACAAAAAAAGGAACTTCATTTTCAGATTTTGATTTACAGAATGGGCATGCTTTGCCTTGAATATTTTCACTTTATCAATATACATTGTTAATGAGTGGCAAACCATTCAATCTTGTCTGTGTAATAGCTAGCCGAGAGCAATAAGTTTCGACAGATTCTACATACTTTCCTTTGAGAGACAGACAGACAGACAGAGAGAAAGAGACAGACAGACAGAGGAACACACACACACACACACACATCTTCACATCAAGCTCAGCTGTTCTTTAATGGTGTGTGTGTGTGTGTGTGTGTGTGTGTGTGTGTGTGTGTGTGTGTGTGTGTGTGTGTGTGTGTATGTGTGTGTGTGTGTACGTGTGCGTGTGTGTACGTGTGTGTATGTATGCATGTATGTATATGCATGTATATGTATCTATCTCTCTCTCTCTCTCTCTCTCTCTCTCTCTCTCTCTATATATATATATATATATATATATATATATATATATATGATGGGACATATTTGGAACTAATATTGACCATAAAGTTCAAAACTACACACACACACACACATTAAAACCTGTTCCGCTTTTCGGAAGAGTAGGCCATTGTGTGCAGGTGAGAACGGATGACAAAAATTACAAAACTGCATACACACGGGACTGCATGGGGGAAAAAAGCACATGGCTGCTTATTCCATTATCCTCGAAATAAAAGAATAAAATAAAATAAATAAATAAAAGAAAACACACACACACACACACACACACACACACACACAACACACACACACACACACAAAAGACAAAACTGCCACAACAATGCTCATAGAGCTCTGCAGTAAAGTCTGTCAGTGTCAGCAGCGATGTCATGTCAGCTCTGTCTGACCCTTCGCTATCATCGCTGTCACGTCACAGTGACATGACTGTGTCTGAGTGATACCCTGTCCTATCTTATACAGTGACATGATGTGTCTGTCTGCTACCTTGTCACATATAATGACAAAATGTTATTATTTTGTATGATCAGTGAGTTACACATAAATTTCGATATTTTCACTTGGTTTTGTTTTTATTGTTACTGGTTGGGGGGGAAGGGGGGATGTGTGTCTGTCTGATACCTTGTCACATAATGCTGTTACTTAACTTTGTATTATTATTCTTTTATATCGAGGATAATGGAATAAGCACTTGTGTGCTTTTTTACATCCAGCCCCCGTGTGTACGCAGTTCTGTCAATTTTGTCATCTGTTCCCACCGGCACACAATGGCCTACTCTTACGAAAAGCGGAACAGGATTTAACGTGCGCGCAAGATGTTCTGCGTGCGTTCGCACACACGGGGCCTCGGTTTATAGTCTCATCCGAAGGACTTCTGGGGGGAGAGTGGAGTCGACACTGATGTTAACTCCAAGGGAAAAAATCCCCCTTGAACGGGACTCGAACCGGGTCGTCAAATTTGCGAGCGCAATGTTCTAACCACTAGGCTATCCCGTCCCCCCCCCCCCCCCCTGATCAGTGAGTTAACACATAAATTTCGATACGTTCACTTGGTTTTGTTTTTATTGTCGCTGGTGGGGGGAATGTTTGTTGTGGGTTTTTTTTTGGGGGGGGATGGGGATAGGGGGACAGGGAGGGGGGGTGGATCTCGCATAAACACAAAACACACACACACACACACACACACAAAACACACACACACACACAGACACACACACACACACACACACACACACACACACACAACACAACACACAATACACACACACACACACACACAACACACACAACACACACAACAACAACACACACACACAACACACAAACACAACACACACAAAAAAACTCACCGAGAAGAGAGCGTTCTGCAAGCCGTACGGGATGGGCGTCAGCCTGGTGAGAGCCACGATCCTGACGCCCTGGGCGAGTTGAGCACCTTGAGGATGGCCTGCACCTTGGGGCTGTACAGCTTGTCCATGAAGTAGCTCCGGCAGCACCCGCGCATGACGCTGTTCGCCGCGCCCAGCGCCACCGACGAGCACAGCAGCACCACCAGGGGCCCGCGCGCGCAGCCGTACAGATAGCCGGCAGCCAGCAGAAGCAGGGCGTAGCCCCAGAACAAAGGGAAGGAGATGAGGAAGAAGAGGAGGCTGAAGATGAGCAGCCCCACGCTCACGTCCTCCTCTTGCAGCCACAGCAGCACCAGGCGGATGTAGCCGCGGCCCAGCGCCACCCCGCCCAGCACCAGCACCGTGACCAGCACCGAGGTCAGGGAGGCCTGGTACCAGCGGGTGGTGGGCGTCGGGGTGGTGACCAGGGCGTCCACCAGAATCCGGGTGGTGTCCTCCACGGGTGGCTGGTGGTAGTGGTGGTGGGGGTGGTGGTGGGGGTGGTGGTGGTGGAAGGAGGAGAGAGGAGGGGTCAGGGGAGGTGTAGGAGTCTGTGATGGGGTGGGGGTGGGTGAGGAGAGAGGAGGAGGGGGAGGAGGAGGAGGAGGAGTCGGGAGGCGGGTGGGGGTGGGTGGTGGTGGAGGTGTTGGAGGTGTTGGAGGTGCAGGCGGCAGCGTCCTGCTCCATGTCCTCCCTAAGCTCCTGGGCCAGGGAGGTGGGGGTGAAGGACGCGGGCAGGAAGAGGTCATCCATCTGGGAAGGCGCCCCCATCAGCATGGTCCGACTCATGGTACACACACACACACAGAGATACACACACACACACAGATACACACTGACACTGACACTGACACAGAGGACAGGATCTTATGGTGTCAACCGATCAGGATCTCATGGCACACAGGACAGGATCTTACTGTACCAATTGTTCAGGATCTCATGGCACACATACACAGGACAGGATCCTACACAACTGCATAGGATCTCATGGCACAGGACAGATCTTACGGCGCCAACTACTCAGGATCTCATGGCACACAGGACAGGATCTTACGGTGCCAACTAATCAGGATCTCATGGCACACAGGAAAGGATCTCACGATGCCAACCGCTCAGGATCTCATGGCACACACACGCTCTGCAGCAGAGAGGATCTTATGGCGCACACCACTCTCAAGACACAGAGAGAGGATCTGACGGCACACATTCATACACACCACTATGAACAAAGCAGGATCTGTCGGTAAGGATCTCACGGCACACACGGCAGAGGACCGTGCAGATGGAGTCTTGTGGGACACAACGCATGTGAATAGAGAAGATCCTATGGGCAAAGGCTGTTCGGGACCAACAAGATCGTGTGCCAACACACACAACACCCTGGATAGACCCGATTCTACAGGACGAGTCCGTTCACACTGTCGTGGGACCGCTCCACTAACCCAAGGACGGGCCAGATAACAAAGCTCACACTTGCACGCTCAGGGTCTCACGATACACGACGGATGCTATCAGGGACGGTATGGCACACCCTCACTCTACAATCTTGAAAGCAAAGTATGTTCAGATTATTGAAATATATGTCATGGGCTCGCGACAGACAGGGTCTGGTGAAACGCGATGGAAGGACGGGGACCTTTCTGGGGGACACACACACACTAACACAC
>CM054143.1:50711162-50716162 GCA_028751875.1 Rapana venosa | reverse complement strand
TCTCTCTCTCTCTTCTCTCTTCTTCTCTCTCTCCCTCCTCGTCTCTCTCTCTCTCCTCTCTCTCTCGTCTGTCTTCTCTCGCTCTCTGTCTTCTCTGTCTTCTCTGTCTGTCTGTCTGTCTGTCTGTCCTTCTCTCTCTCTCTCTCTCTCTCTCTCTCTCTCTCTCTCTCTCTCTCTCTCTCTCATTTATGTTTGTTTGAAATCATTGGTTGTGGTTATGATCATAGTCCTTCTCAGGGCAAGGGCTGGATGAAAACAAAAGTATGTCAATACTTATCTGTTACCCCTGGGAATAAAGATCATCAATCACTCAATCAATCGAACGTTCAATCTCTCTCTCTCTCTCTCTCTCTCTCTCTCTCTCTCTCTCTCTCTCTCCTCTCTCTCTCTCTCTCTCTCTCTCTCTCTCTCTCTGACTCTCAGATAAGGTGTGTGCGTAAGTGTGATTTGGCCGTATCATACATTATTACTTTAGATAGACATAGAACTTAAAGGATAGCGATTTGATTAGTCTATTACGTAGATCAGATAAAGAAGATGAGGTATACTCTGTACTATGCTGTCCAGCTTATCACGATATTTAAAGACACATATAACCATACTGGCAAAATATCACCGACAGCCACGTCTTTTCAAACTAGGTTTCCCCGTGTTAAACAAGGACGCACGTACGGAATTCTCTCTCTCGTTTTCTGTTTTAGACAACTTACGTTACACGAAGAAAGCCAGCTATAACTAGTACTCGTGGCATGGATGACACAGACATACCCAGCATGCATCCTCCTACACTGAAAGGGGATGAGGCTTTTTCTGGTTTAAAACTTACCCAAGGTATACAGCCTGAAAAAGAAATGTAGTGCAATGCTCTAATAACTCCTAACGGAATTAAGGGAGACTCGGGGACGGGATAGCTCAGTGGTCAGAGCACTCGCTTTCCCCCAGCCAATGTTAAGCAGCATCGAGCGTGGTTTACCAAGTGGATGGGTGACCGTTTGGGCGCCTTGGCTTCAGTCCAGTCCCCCAGTTCACACAGCTGTAAATGAGTACCTGCCCTATTTAAGGTCAGGGAAGGTAAAGCAGGGAGGGAGAGGAGATGGGCGCCGCCCTCAATATGCCGGCCTCTAGAGAAGCTGAGGTCTCCGACACCTCGCTCCCCTACGACCTTATAGGTCATGGAACACCTTTACCTTTAAGTTAAGTCCACGGCACACTCAGCAGAGACTTTCTAAAGCACGCCTCAGTCTTTACGCTTTACTTCTTGCCACTCACCGAATGAGACCCAGCACCACAGAATAACTCTTCACTGTTGATCACTACCATCACCAGCGCACAGTGTTCGATAGGCCTAGACACCACCACTCTTCACCTTCAACACCAAACCATCAGTGATGATGATCCATCCGACACACACACATACACATACATATACTTCGCAATGCTTGGACTTTCGACTGGTATCCCACCCACTCACCCCTCTCTTATCCCACCGCAGTTGTCCAGCTGACCACAGCCAGCCAGGTGGTATCTCAGTAACACAAAGTGACCAATCTATAGCAATCGTCCTTACATCATGAAGTGAAGAACAGCCCAAGATTCGTGAACTTTACACTCTTTTAAAGCGGCCGACACACTATCCTTTCCAACTGTGTGGTTCAGTCGGGCAGTCGGGCTGTTCAAACCGGCTCATTCCGACCTGTCAGTATAAATAGGACCAACTGCGACAGGAAACGTTTGAAAACTTGTGTTCTTCTTCTTCTTCTTCGTGGAACGCTCAGACGGCAACTATTGTTGGAAAAGTTAATAATAACATGATGGCCGTTGTGCCCCCAGGATGCGTCCATCACATACACAAGGCGTACGCGCGCACGCACACACACACATACACACACACAAAACACACACTCACACACACACACACATACACACACACACACACACACACACACACACACACACACACACACACACACTCGCGCGTACAACACAACGTGACCTGAACCTTTAAACTGAGCGTGGATTAGCTGATGGATGCCAGCGATCCGTCTGAGACAGAAAAGGACCTATTCAGAAATATCCCTGACGACACAAGCCGCTTGAGGCGTGAGTTTACCACAGTGACAAACGATCCGTTTAGGATCAGTTTTGCCCTGACCGTCCGGGCCTTACACTTTGGGAGGTTAAGTCTGTGTGTTCTTCCAACCCAATTTAGTAGCCTAAACCGGTATCTAGCTGATCGCAGCACTTCAGTACACAAAGTAACAAAAGATTCATCCTCACATTATTTCGAAGAAAAACAACTAAAAGATTCGCAACAAAAAAATCAGCTCACCACACTGTGCAATCACTATAATGATATAGTCCAGACTGTCCTGAAATATCTGCGTTTACAACACCCAGATTGGTCCAATGTGTGGTTAGGACTCGACTGTGTCCTTCAGGATAGAAGATCAAGGATACCTGTATGTTGGTTAGGACGTGCGTGTGTGAGTATGTGTGTGTGTGTGATGTCGTTAAGTGGTTATTGTCATAAAGTGGTCCAAGTTTGGCAGAGATTAACAACTGCCTTGCCCTGGACTGGAAACTTTTTGTGGAATGCTGCGTACCGTATTTTGGGGAAAGAAATGAACGCGTTCAGCTTCTTCAAATGCGTCATTGTCGACTTCAGTATCAAGCGACCTTGATGCCTGCTGATACTGCATGTCAACATTTATATCGTCGGATCAGGATAAAACTCAACAGACTTTCCCAGAAAACCTCGGGAGTATTATCTTTTTCTATGTTCGCAGTCTCGACTGCGCTTCTGTTTTAATCAACACCTTTTAAGTGAGGTTATTTTGGGCCGTGTTTACATCTGCGTTGATATCTCGACTAAGAGTTTTTTTAGTTTAAAAAAATTTAATCAACTTTACTGTCGTTATTTTGGGCCGTGTTTACATCTGCGTCGATATCTCGACTGAGTTTTTTTTTAATCAACATCTTTTTATTCTCGTTACCAAGATCACAGCCAGTGGAAAAGAACTTGAGGTTGTAGATCACTTCAAGTACCTTGGAGCTATTATTACTGAAGAAAGTTCACAGACCGAAATCCTCGTAAGAGCTGCACAAACTGTAACAGCAATGGCGAAGCTCAAGACCATCTGGAAAGACAGAAACATCTCTCTCAGGACCAAGGTCAAGCTACTGCATGCATTGGTCATCTCCACATACCTGTATGCGTGCGAATCCTGGACATTGAATCCAGATCTACAAAGAAGGATCCAGGCTTTGGAGATGAGATGCCTCAGATGACTCCTTGGCATGTCATACACGACCACATTACCAACGAAGAAGTCTGACAAACCATCACCCAACAAGTAATACAGTACGAAGACCTGCTGACCACAGTCAATAAAAGGAAGCTCAGATGGTATGGGCATGTGACAAGATCAAACGGGCTCTCCAAGACCATACTGCAAGGAACAGTGCAGGGGAAGAGAAGGCGAAACAGGCAGAAGAAGAAATGGGCAGACAACATCACTGAATGGACCGGACAGGGAAGAGCTTCTCCACAACCCAGGCACTTGCCCACAACCGCCGCAGATGAAGCCAACTGGTGCAACGCTCGACACTGCAGTGCCCCTACGACCCTGGAGGAGTTATGGGAGCAGATGAGATAAGATGATATTTTGGGCCAGGTTTACATCTGCATTGATACCCAAATGAGTTTTCAGTTAATCAACATCATTTTTAGTGTCAATATTTTGGGCTGTATTTATATCTGTGTTGATAATTATAAAGACAAAGGTGCTAAGCGGTTTGTTAAAAAACATTCTGGTAATTTATTTATGGATCAGGTTCTCTTTCTCTTCCTTCCTATCCTGTAGTCCCTTGGATCGTGGGGGCACCAATGAAGATTTTGCAACCAGCTTCCTCCACTCCCGCGGTCCTTTGCTTTCCGTAGCAAATCGTTCACTCAAGGCCAGTCAGTCCACTCTCTGATGTCTTCCCATCGTTTTCGCTGTCTACCTCTTCGTCTCCCTCCTTGTACAGTTCCCTGTAGGACAGTTTTGGCCAGTCCACATGTTGGTGTGACGTGCCGGTACCACTTTAGTTTGTGTCTTTTTTTTTACTGAACTCAGGAGATCTTCATATGGTCCGATGGCGTTTTTAATTCTGGCCTTCACTTCCTCATCAGTGATGCGATCTTTGTATGAGATACCAAGGAGTTTGCGAAAGCACCTCTCATCTCCACTGCCTGTACCCTTCTTTCAACGTCCGCTGTTATGACCAGGTTCGCGCCAGTTAAAACGTCTCGAAACCAATTAAGGACAAGAGCAACCCTTTAAGGACACCATCCAACCCACGGCAGATGTGAGAAAATGAGCCGAGCCGAGCCGAGCCTAGCCTAGCCCTGTGGGTTGGTTATCTATGGTGGTGACGAGAGTGTCGTCATTATTGATTCATCTCTTGGTCCGTCCTGATCACATGTTCACCCCCCTCGAGTAATTAACTGGGACTGGGCTAAGTGATAGGGCCATGAGGTGCATCATCTATGAACTCCATCGATTTCTCGTCGCGGCGTGTTCGTAGTATAGAACACAGTATTGTTATTTTTATTCTTGTTATTGTTGTTGTTGGGTCTAGTCTCAGTCAGTGAGGATGATGTGATGTGATAGGATGTGATGTGATGTGGTGTTGTTTGGTGTGGTCTGTGTGTGTAAAGGAGATGGGTGGGCAGGGTGGGGGTAGGGTGGGGTGGTGGAGGGGTGTGTGTGTGTGTGTGAAAGTCAGTCAGTCTTGTTTTGTGGTTGATGGTGTTGTTTTGTGTGTGTGTGTGTGTGTTGTGTGTGTGTGTGTGTGGTGGTGTGTGGAGTGTGTGTTGTGTGTGTGGAGGTGTGTGTGATTGTGTGTGTGTGTTATTAATTAGTGTTTTGGAGGGTGAGGGGTTGTGTGTGTGTGTGAGGAGTGGGGTGTGTGTATCTTGTTTACGTTTCATTGTGATTTGGTGTGTGTTGTGTATG
>CM054143.1:50688662-50693662 GCA_028751875.1 Rapana venosa | reverse complement strand
TTGGATAGTCCCATGTTACATTAGTTATGTTTGGGCAGTTACCATATATGTCATGTTTTGTTTTGGCTTCGTTTTGATATGCTTGGTTTGATCTCATTCTAGGGGCTGGTGGCCTGAAGAATAAACTTTGTTCATTGTTCATTGTTCTCTCTCTCTCTCTCTCTCTCTCTCTCTCTCTCTCTCTCTCTCTCTCTCTCCTCTCTCTCTTTTCCCTCCCTCTCTCCCACTGCCGTTCCCTGGATAGGTGGAATGCAGCATGGTGCCTGCCTGGTCTTCTCCTGTGCTTTGTCACTCTGCAAGAGGCCTGCCCGCGTGATGACCTCAGCCGACACCATCCACCTTCAGAGCAGCTCATCACTTTTGTACAGGGGGCATGCTGGAAATGGCCGTGTTTCCGTCACCCACCGAACGCTGACATCCAATTACAGGACCTTCAACATGCATATTTCATCTTCTGGAGGTGCTCAGGGCCTTAATTTCCTTCCAGTATATCTCTCTGAAATGACTGCTGATTCAACACTTCTTCTTCGTCGTCGTCGAACGCTCAGACAGCAGCTTTTGTTGCCTGTTATATAAGCGAAAATGCGTTGCGCTGCCGTTAAGCGCCTGACAAGTCAGGCCAAGTGCATCCACCTTAGGCATAAGAGAGAATTGTGGGGGGGGGGGGGGGGGGGTTCAGTCTTTCTGGAAAAAAAGGCAAGAGAATGGACCAAAAAGTCAGAAAATAGACCAGAAGAAGGTGTCAGGAAGAAAAGGAACAAGGCAGAAATAAACAGATTGATAGAAAAGAGGGAATTCCTAGCACAGAATTTCCAGATGGTGGGGATGCTATTTATACTGACAGGCTCCCGGCATCCCTATAGGGAAATTCAACATTTCCAGAAGAAAAAAATCGATTCCTAAAAGTCGACACACCAAATTGCACAACAACAACAAAAGTGAACACATTTAAACAAAAGTACAGAACACATTCAGGCTTATTGTCTTAAAACATTTCCGTTTTTAGGCTAATTGCATAGAAAACATATTTTGACAAATCAGACCTATGGATTTGGTTAGTGGCACATAGAAAGACGTGTGAGGGAAAGTCCCTTCGATTCGTGAAGGACATTAAGACTCAAATCTTCGACAGTGGAATATTTAAACAAAACTTTTTGTTCATTTTCAATCTTGTGTGAGTGTGTGAGGGGAAGGGAAGGGGGCGGTGATATAATGGACAAGTTTGATCCTTGTCAGCTATCCCTGAAGCGATGTTCATTGTTACTGAGCGGGAGAACATGAAACTTTTAGTTGTGTAGTGGCGACAAGAAGGCAATTTATATCCACATCTAGAACGTATCTTGTCTTTTCTTCAAATAATTATAGCCTTTGAAAGATTGTAAGGTTGATTTTGTTGCTGTTGCGTCTGCTGCTGCTTCTGTTGTTCTCGTTGTTGTTGTTGGCTTCATCATCCTATTAGTAGTAGTAGTAGTAGTAGTAGTAGTAGTAGTAGTAGTAGTAGTAGTAGTAGTAGTAGTATTGTTCTTGTTCTTGTTTTTGTTGTTCTTGTTGGAGGCCTCATCCTCTGTAACATTTCTCTACCACTGTTCTCACGCTGCTCATGTCAAGCTAGTCGCCCCATCCATATTCTACATTTGTCACATCGCATCTTCGGGGTCAGAAACCTTCAAGGAGCCTATTAACGTCAGGTCGCCGTGAGGCTACCAGCTAGAGGGTCCCTGCGCTACTGCTGGGTCACTTCGGTGGTGATCAGCGGTGCCTGTTCTGAGCTAACGCACGCAGGACACCACCTACTAAGCCACTCACTTGACGACAGAAATAGGTCAGTCGCGGAGCCAGACTAGAGTGAGACACCTACCCGAAAAGGCGCGACCGCTACAACGTCCCTCCAACGACCTTCTCCCGTGAACCTCCAACCCCGAAGGCTTTGACACAAACTCACCACAGGCACAGAAGTGTATGGGGGGGGCAACCGACACTGAGGTGACCATGAGACCAGAGCAGCCGGGGCCACCGAATCAGAGGCAATTTTCTGTTATTGCATGATGATCAATGAGGATGAGGGCGATAGTGGTAATGCTGCTGCTATGGATACCCGCAGTGTTGGTCAGGTAAGTTGAGTACCACTCTCAAAAATGGCATCTGTAAAGTGGATGAAGCTCGACTGTGAGGTTCTAGTCTTCCCAACAAATCCACAGCACACTCACTCTGGGTAAGAGCCGGCCGGAGTCCGAAAAATGCCTATGACTCATGGGATTCGAACCCGCGACTTTCCAGTCCGTAACCCAAAGTGCTAACCACTGCGTCATGGAGGCTGGTATATGTTTGATATATATCAGGGCGTTTTTTTTAATTATTTCATTTCGAAAATAACGAATAAGCATCAGTGTGTTTTTACAGACAATCCCCGTGTGCATGCAGTTTTGTAAATTTTGTCATCTATTCCCACCGGCACACAATAATTATGGCCTATTCTTCCGAAAGATGGAAAAGGTTTTAAAAGGGTTTTTCTTCGAAGATAAGTACTTGTCCATTTTTGAATAAACATACCTGCAAGCCTCTGGCTTTTAGGGGCTTTTATTTTTTAAAAAAACTTTAAAATTTTAAATTTTAAAAGGTGGGGGGAGGGGGGTGTCGTTGCTCGGCTAGAGCTCCGAGGTTCACCAATGGTGAGATTTTTGCGTATACGACCGTTTATCCACTGCTATTAGGAAACTGCATCCGGATTTGGGGGGATGGTGTGTAAAACACGACACCAGCATGCATACAGTTGCTTTTGTTTTAAATAATCTTTTTCATCTGTTTCTACCAGCACACAATGACCTACTCTTCCGAAAAGTAAAACAGGTTTTAAAGCGAGCACAAGATATGCGCGCATAAGTCGTACACGGGGGGACCTCGATTTATAGTCTCATACGACAGACTTTCTTTTTTTAGAGAGTGAAGTCTGCACTGATGTGAACTCCAGGGTTAAAAACACACAAAATCACCTCGAACGAGCCCCTCGGTGGTGGCTCGAACCCGCGCCATCAGATCATCGCGAGCAGACCGCTCTAACCACTAGGCTAGTAGCTATCCCATCCCGAAAAGTCACTGTTTGAATAATATAATCTCTGGCCCCGGCCAAAAGCTGTGTCAGTTATTGATGTCAGCTAATTGCCAAGGCCTACACTAAAAATATGTTGTAAAATGTTGTGTTGAGATTGCCTTCAGCCGTGACAAGCTCTTAACATAACAACCTGCACTCTCCTTTGTACAAAAAAAATCATCTGAAGTCGGAGTATGGCTGCCTATAATTATGACGAGGTAACTTGAAAAGAGTTATACAGGCAAACTTCTCATCCGGTGTGTACTTCCTATCTCACAGTGATTCCCAGCCAGGTGGGATGATGAGTGAGTCAGAGAGCAAGTTCTGGGTGACCCCCAGGGTGTAAAGCTGGGAAACGCACAACAACAACAACATAATAATAATAATAATAAAGGAAGGTGGCAGGATGGTTAAGACGTTTGCCTGCCAACAAGTAAACCGTGAGGTTCTGGGTTCGATTCCCAGCCTCGCCCTTTCTTCCCAGTTTGACAAAAAAAATCGAAGTGAATGTCCAAGTCCTTCGGATGAGACTATAAACCGAGGCCCCGTGAGCGAACGCATGCAGAACATCTTGCGCACACGTTAAAATCCTGTTCCGCTGTTCGAAAGAGTAGGCCATTGTGTGCCGGTGGGAACAGATGACAAAATTTACAAAACTGCATACACACGCATACATTTTTTTTTTTTTAATTTCAGTCATCTGAGCGCTTTGATTTGTTGCTCTATAAAATTCAGCGCAATATAAATTTCATACATTATTATTATTATTATTATCATCTAAACAAGCCGCCCTGATGTCGGGATGCATCGGCTGAGGCCAGCCAGCGGGCAGACCTGCTACAGAGACGTTACAAGCACAGAAGAAGAGAAGAGCAGGCAGGCGCTAAGCGTCCCACCCCCCACCCAGTAAGGGAAAGGCAGAGAGAAGAGAAGAGAAGAGAGGGCGAAAATATTATACCTAGAGTTTGTGTTCACTTTACTTCCCCCGACACCTTGTTAACACCAAGAAAGAAAGAGAGAGGGGGGGGGGGGAGAGGGGGGGGGGAGAGGAGAGAGGGAGAGGGGGAGGGAGAGGGAGGAGAGAGAGAGAGAGAGAGGGAAAAACAGAGAGAAGAGATGGTAAAAGAAGAAAGAGAGGGAGAGAGGGGGAGAGAGAGAGAGGAGAAGAGAGGAGAGAAGGGGGGAGAGGGAGAGAGGGAGGAGGGGAGGAGACGAGGAGACACACACACAGAGATAGAGAGACAGACAGAGAGAAGAGTCAGACGAAGAAGACAGAGACAGAGAGGAGAAGGGGAAGAGAGAGAGACGGGGGGAGGACGAGAGAGGACAACAGAGAGAGAGAGACAGACGGAGGAGAAGGGGAAGAGAGAAGAGACGGGGATGGAGGGAGAGAGAGAGAGAGAAGGAGAGAGGGGGAGAGGAGGAGGGAGGGAGGGAGGAGAGGGACACACGCACACACAGATACAGACAGACAGACAGACAGACAGACACAGAGAGAGAGAGAGAGCGAAAGAAAGACAAATAGACAGCGAGACAGACAGACACAGAGACAGACACAGAGACAGACAGACAGACAGGGAGAGACAAAGAGAGTGAGAACTCCACGAATGTTAAGAGTGCAAAGGCCACAGTCATGTTTACACTGTCAGTGCACGTGATACGCACGCAACCTAGAAAAGAAGAGATACAAGTATGTAAATTATATATATAGCTGCTGGAAATGGAAACCAAAAAACAAGGCAGAGGGCAAGAACCTTTCCGAGACTGACAACAATTTTTTTTCTTAAAAAGATATAACCAAAAAATTGAAAGCTTTAAAAACATTCTACAGTTTAAAGATAAAAATGAAAAGAAGAAGGGTGGGTTTGTTGTTGTTGTTTTTTTAAATGTCACGTGACTATTTCTTTTGCAA
>CM054143.1:50681162-50686162 GCA_028751875.1 Rapana venosa | reverse complement strand
CCTCTCTATCTCTATCTCTCTCTATCTATCTATCTTCACTGGATTCCCTTACTGGATGGAGTGCAGTAGTGCCTAGTCTTCTCGTGGTCTTCTCCTGGTCTTCCTCTTCTACTGGTCTTCTACCACAATGCTCCGGCATTTAGCTGACATCAATAACTGACGACCAGATTTTTGGCATAAACCCTGACTTTCGAGACAAGACGATTAACGTAACCAGGTTTTTGTCCCAAAAAAAGAAGAATACAACCTACAACAAGGGAAAAGTTGTCCCTGGCAAAAATTCTGACGTAAAACCACAGGTACAAGCACATAATCCTCACAGACGGATTAAAAGAGATAGAAGAAAAAGAACAAAAGGAAGGGGGGGGGAAGCAAACAATAGAAGAAAAAAATGCTCACACACGGATCAAAAAGAGAAAGAAAAGAGAGCAAAACAAAAAACAGCAACAAAATGAAGTAGTACCTTTATCATTTATATATATATATATATATATATATACATATATATATATATATATATAATATATATATATATATAATGATATAGATATATATGAGAGAGAGTAGATATAGATAGATATATATAAGCCGATGCTTCTTGCCCCTGGGCAATAATAAATTATGTCACTTCTAATAACACTACACCACAGAAATCATAATACGAGCACTGCATCACCAATACAACGCAACACAACACAACACAACACAACACAACGCAGCACAACCCAACACAGACAACATAGCACAACACACAACACACCACAACAGCAACAACACAGCACAACGCAAACAGCACAACGCAGCACAACCCGCACAACACACCACAACGCAGCACAACACATCACAACGCAGCAAAACCACACCACAACGCAGCACAACACATCACAAACCCCGCACACCACACCACAACGCAGCACAACACATCACAACGCAGCACAACACATCACAAACGCAGCACAACACACCACAACCCCGCACACACACCACAACGCAGCACAACACATCACAACGCAGCACAACACACCACAACGCAGCACAACACAGCAAAACACAATGCAGCATAACACAACGCAGCACAACACACCACAACGCAGCACAACACAACGCAACGCAGCACAACACAACACAACGAATCGCAATAATACAACACAATCATCACACCCTACCCATCAAATCCTTCACCGCAAACTTGAAGGGGGAAGACTTAGTATCTAGTAGGGATAGGAACAAAACCGCGACAGAAACACAAGGCAAGTGACAACTGTCTGACTTACTCAGCAAAGCCGCAATGCAGACACTCCCATCTCCCCTCCCCCCCTCCTCCTCCCCCCCCCCCCCCCCCCCCCCTCTTTCTCTTCGCCCCACTCCCCTGTCCCCACCCATATAGACATGACTCAAGGCGTCCCCACCCCACTGTCTTTCTCGCCATGCAATGTAAAGTCTGTCTGAGCTGAGAGCAACGCCTAGCCTGTTGGTGTCGTTAGGTGGCTCTCGTCGTAAACTGGTCAGGCTCGACAAAGATGGGTTGTTTTTTTAATTTAATAAGGTTTAGTCATTCGATGAGCATGGAACGAGAGTAACACGGTGAACGTAATCAGCATAGCAACCAAAAGCAAGTACAGCTTAGATTGTGCTCAAGTACAAAAATCAACATTCCCATGGCGACTGATGATGCATACAATGAAGAAAACGGCACACAACCAAAAAATGACTGGATAGGATAACAACAGCATTAACGTGAACAGATAAGGAAATCATGGAAGATTTCTCAAAAGCTGTGTCTATTGCATGAAATAAGCAAACGTTTGGAAAAATGCCAGAATTCATTGCTGTTCAACCCATCCAAAGAATTGATTAAGGCTCGACAAAGATAATATTATGGTCAGAGCACTCGCTTTCCCCCAGCCAAGGTTAAGCAGCATCAAGCGTGGTTACAAGTTGGATGGGTGACTGTTTGCGCGCCTTGGCTTCAGTACAGTCCCCCAGTTCACCCAGCTGTAAACGGGTACCTCCCTCTTTAGGGTCAGGGAAGGTAAAGCATCGAGGGAGAGGAGATGGGCGCCGCCCTCAATATTCTGGTCCCTAGAGAAGCTGAGGTCTCTGATGCCTCGCTCCCCTACGACCACATAGGTTATGGGACACCTTTACCTTTTACCCGCCTAGTCTGGAAACTTTTTGTAGAAAGCTGCGTACTGTAGTTTTGTATAAAAAATGGATGAATGGATGGACGACGGACGGACGGACGGACGGATGGACGGACGGACGACGGACGGACGGACGGACGGACGGACGGACGGACGGACGACGACGGACGGACGGACGGACGGACGGACGGACGGACGGACGGACGGATGGACGGATGGATGGATGGACGGACGGACGGACGGACGGACGGATGGATGGATGGATGGATGGATGGGGTGCCGTCCCAAGACTGGGGTTGACGTGCTGTGTATCTCCAAGTCGATCTAGAATCTGTCTTGGGCCAGTCACATACACTCAGCTAGCCTCCTGTCTATCAAGTCTTCCATTTTTACACCATATGTAGCGTATGCGTTCGGTTTAAAATGTGCCCATTTTGGGTCGTGCTAAGCAGTTTCAGGGACGGGATAGCTCAGCGGTCTGAGCACTCGCTTTCCCCAAGCCAATGTTAAGCAGCATCGAGTGTGGTTACCAAATGGATGGGTAACCGTTTGCGCGCCTTGGCTTCAGTACAGTCTCCCAGTTCACCCAGCTGTAAATGGGTACCTGTCCTCTTTAGGTCAGGGAAGGTAAAGTGGCGAGGGAGAGGAGATGGGCGCCCTCCTCAATATACTGGTTCCTAGAGAATTTGAGGTCTCTGATGCCTCGCTCCCCTATGACCGCATGGGTTATGGGACACCTTTACCTTTAAACAGTTTAAAAATAATTGACTGGTTACTGATGGACGGCGGGTTCGCGCAGTTGAACATTTTTGTACCAGTTAGTGACAAGAGTACCCCTTAGGGACACAACAAACGTCACCCTAACGTCAGTGCAGTGCAGTGCAGGGTGGAGCCACCCGACAGGGCACGTGAGACAAGTGCAGCACACAGCGGTGCTGTTCAGCCAACAACACTACACTGCTACTAGTGTGTGTGTGGTGTGTGTGTGTGTGGGGTGTGTGTGTGTGTGTGTGTGTGTGTGTGTGTGTGTGTGTGTGTGTGGTGGTGTGTGTGTGGTGTGTGTGTGTGTGTGGGAGAGAGAGAGAGAGAGAGAGAGAGAGAGAGTGTGTGTGTGTGTGTGTTTATGTGTGTGTGTGCGTGCGCATGCCTGCGCGCGCGCGTGTACGTGCGTGACGCCGGGATATATTATGATAGTAAGCGCAGAGTACACCCCTGTCAAGTTGTCTCAAAGCATATGCAATTCCACAGCAGCATCCTTATGTCATCCTCATTGTCATTGACCATCATGCAATAACATGAACAAACATGAACACACACAAAGGGGAAAAAAACCGTAACGTACGGGGATATGGAAGAAGTCAGTGGTATTGTACATGCTCTTCTAAGATAACCACAGACTAACAACAGGCAACGAAACCCCAATGCAATATTAACAAAAGCGGCAATAGGGTCAACAGTGTTAGAACGGAACCACCTCGTAACGATTCATATATAACTTAGAACCAAGGAGCACTTTAGGTAAAATATGTTGTAAGTTTTAACAAGTTTTTATTTCGCTGTGTTGTTATTAAGTTAATGTTGATAGCGTTTGGATCAAACTTGAACATACTTCTGCAAACAAACAAAAAATAATAAACCCACTGTGCTACAAAAACAGACCTACTGTGTATAATAACAGGGCGTGGACGATTGAATGGGTGATGGAATTAATCTCCAGTGTCGGCAGTATTGCCCCGATAAAAAATATCATGGTCTCCCTTGTTGGCAGTGCTATGTTCAAGATTCGATTGGATTGGATCGGTCTGGAGTGTTTTACAAAGATGAGATCATAAAAATGGTCAAGTATTCAGAATTGTGTAGCGTGTGTGAGATACTCCGCACAAATGTAACATCTCCTTAGGTTGGGGGTGGGGAGGGGGGGGGAGGTGCCTCTCCAAACTGGAAAAAAAAACCATAAAAATTCTTCTTCTTCTTCCTTTCTTTGTCATGTTTCTCCCAGGGGAGGTTTGACATTGATGAGCCTTCTCCACCTCTCTCTGTTTTGAGCTTCCTCCTTATTTATGCCGCTATCTCTAAGACCATCTGCAATACAGGCAGCCCAGGTTTTGCTAGGTCTTCCCTTTGGTCTCTTTCCATCCACTACGAAGTTCATTACTCTTTTTATGATGTGGTGGTCTGCTTTTCCGTTGAACGTGCCCAAACCAGCGCAGTCTATTGCTACTAGCTACAGACTTCAGATCATCAACTTTCCACATTCTCCATAGTTCTTATTCGTGATCCTGTCTTCCCATTTCTCCACGTTGCTTTTGGTCTTCCTTTCTTTCTCCTTCCTTCTGGGGTCCAGTGCAATGCTGTTCTTGTGATTGACTGTGGGTCTCTTCGGAGGATGTGCCCAATCCACTTCCACCGTCGTCTGGTGATGATGGTTCCCATGTCTTCTCGCCTGCATCTCCGTAGTAGGTCTTCATTGGAGAAAGTGAGATGAAGGCCATGCAGCACTCTTGGGGATCAGTGACTAGGTTGGCCCAGAATAGGCAGGAGTGGAAGCGCTTTGTTGCTGCCCTACACACCGCTGGGTGTAATGGCTAATGATGATGATGATGATGTCTTCCCATTTGATCTTTGTCATGTAGCGTAGCATTCGGTTTTCACAGCTCTTCAACAAACATTCGACGGTTTTTGTGAAAACCCACGTCTCCGAACCATACAGGAGAACATGTCTAATGCAAGCCTTATATATCAGACAGCGTCTCTCCAGTGGGATTTTCTGATTTTCGAGCAGACTTGCCAATTCTGTCCATTTCTTCCAAACACTCGCAATCCTGGTTCTGACGGCTAACTCAGATTTTGCTTCGC
>CM054143.1:50673662-50676162 GCA_028751875.1 Rapana venosa | reverse complement strand
TCTCTCTCTCTCTCTCTCTCTCTCTCTCTCTCTCTCTCTCTCTCTCTCTCTCTCTCTCTCTCCCTCAGGTTTCTGTTAGTATTCTATAATCTCTTTCTTGTTGAATCTCCTCACCTCTTCTTCCCCACTTTAGAATTCTCCATTTTGTTTTCTACATCCCTCCTTCATCTCTCTGTGATCAATGGAAGAAAGTGTGTTCTAAATGACTGTAATCATAATTATGTATTCGGTTTCTGTTAGTATTCTATAATCTCTTTCTTGTTGAATCTCCTCACCTCTTCTTCCCCACTTTAGAATTCTCCATTTTGTTTTCTACATCCATCTTGTTTTTCTTCTATTTCCAAATCCTGTATGTATGCGTGGAGGGGGGGCAGAATAGCCTGGTGGTTAGAGCTTTGCGCTCGTGATCTGACGGCCCGGGTTCGAGCCACCTCCGAGACCCCTGTTTAAGGATTTCTTCCCCTTGAGTTAACATCAGTCATTGATGACTCCACTCCCTCCAAAGTCCTTTGGATGAAACTAAAAACCGAGGTCCCGAGTACGAACGCACGCAGAACGTCTTACGCACACGTTGCAACCTGTTCTGCCTTTTAAAAGAGTAGGCTTTTGTGTGCCGGTGGGAAATGACAGAATTTACAACAACGCGTGAACACGTGGACTGGATGTAAAACAACAAACACAAAAACAACAAAACCCACATGAGTGCGTATACATTATCCTCAAAATATTTAAAAAATACTTTTTAAAAATTGAATAGATATTTGTCCTTATCTTTATTGTTTCAGTTACTTTTTACATCAAAAGAAAACATGTAATACTTAATTAATCCACTACCCCTAGAAAATAAAATTCGTTGGTAGGTTCGTTCGTTCATTCTCTTCTCCTCCTCTGAGTGATCTTGGCCCCAGCAATTCAAATAAATCCATATCTTGTGATCGAGGAAGCCCTTGCTCTTTGCGTGACCCCCTCACACACACACACACCAGCTGGTCTGGTCGGTAGTAATCTATAATTATACAGTGTGTCCATGCGTATTGATCAACTGTGAGAGATATGACCAGTGGTGATCACATCAATTCAAGGGGACACGATAGCCTGGTGGTTAACAATGATACGCATCGCGCTTGCGATCTGCTGACCCGGGTTCGAATCTCATCCTAATACTTCACCTACATTATTGTCCAAAGGAGAAGACAAAAAGCCTTCTTGTGATTAGTGGACGGATCATCTGCGAACCGGGCCAAAAGCTGTGTCAGTTATTGACGTAGGCTAATGGCCAAGGCCTACAGTAAAATGTAAAAAAAACACAAAGTTAATGCTGAGATTGTCCTCTGCCGTGACCAGCTCTTAGCAATACTGCCTGCGCTAAAACACAATCTCAACATCACATGGAAAGACATAGCAACACTTTTTTTTACCCCGTTTCTCGGCTAGAGCTCCGAGGTTCACCAATGGTGAGATTTCTGTTATGTGCGACTGTTGGGGTGGGTTTTTTTTCCCCCACCATTAATGTAGCTGCATTCTGACTTCAGGGGTATGTATGTTTGTCCGTCGTGTCCGACGATGACCTCCAAAACAGCAGAGGAGGCAGCTGCTGTTTCGGAAATTGGGCAGAAATTTGATTATAGTGGAGATGCCATGCCCACGGTACATCCCCACTCTCTCGGCCAAGTGGGCATAAGGACAGTCAGCGTTGGAGATGTTCTCCAAAGGCCAACCAGCCCCCAGGGCTGCAGCACATAAGGACTGTGCGAGTCAAGCCTCCTAGTCAGAGTCATAGTCGATCACTAAAGACTAAGCTGTAAAGTGGAATTCCATGAGTGGGAAAGAAAGCCACTGGTCATACAGCCTCTCACTTTGCTGTTGCCCCCAGCGTCAATGGTTTAATCCAGAACTGTGATAAAGCCCTAATCCAGAACTGTGATAAAGCCCAGGCGCTGACGGCATGAACTTCAGGGGTGGTGTCTAAAAACGACACCAGAGTCCGTCTGGTTATTAATACAGCTCATGAGTTCTTATTCCAATATCCTCGAAACAAAAGAATTTAGAAAAAAAAAGGAAATAAATAAAATAAACAAAAACTGCTGATGGTCGCCTGTAGACCCATACTGCTATCCCTCCTCCCCCACTGTCCATCCCCTATCCCCTAGTTTTCCATTCAATCTTAAAACACACTCTCTCTCTCTCTCTCTCTCTCTCTCTCTCTCTCTCTCCTCTCTCCTCTCTCTCTCTCTCTCTCTCTCCCTGGCATATCAATCAAACTCACGCAACGTGTGTCCAATATCCTCGAAATAAAAGAATAAAATAAAATAATAGGCCTAAGTAACTTCTGCCATTCACAGGGCTGATTTTCTCCATTGTTTCTAGTACTGAAGGGTTGTTTTCTAAACCATAGCCTTTATCGAATAATCATAGCACCTAAGTTCAGGGATGATGGACCCTCTAGGTGTCTCCGAGTCCTTTACAGACTAGTTCAGAAGATCAGGCCGCACACCGGTAT
>CM054143.1:50558662-50663662 GCA_028751875.1 Rapana venosa | reverse complement strand
GTGTCTTTGATTGAAAGTTATTTCTTTATCTGATGAGCTTTGAACAGTGATGAGATAAGAGGAAAAAGAAACAAGAAAATTGGTGGATCAGTGGTCTAAGGGTAACCCATCTGCCCAAGAAATCGAGAAGTATGAGTTCAATCCCCCTATGCACTGTATCTGCAGGGGAAGCACAGCTAAAATAAATTTTCAAAAAACAACAACATATGATAGATTGATCCATGGCAAATATCTACATTAAAAGAAAGCCACTGTCTTAGAGAAATAAATATGCACAGAGGCAGAAAGAGGCAGGGGACAGGATAGCCTGGTGGTTATGTATGCACCCAAACCTTTTCCCCCAACCACCAGCTAATTGTTGCTACTCTCTCTCTCTCTCTCTCCCCGGTGATTTTTGTGGGGATTTTTGAGTAGATATTTTTTCCGTATACTGTGTAAGTGTATTGCCATGGGCTTTATTTTATTTTCATATATAGCCTTACTGTACTGTACAGTACAGTTCCCCCAGTTCACCCAGCTGTAAATGGGTACCTGCCCTCTTTAGGGTCAGGGAAGGTAAAGCAGCGAGGGAGAGGAGATGGGCGCCGCCCTCAATATGCTGGCCCTTGAGAAGTGAGGTCTCTGACGCCTCGCTCCCCTACGACCTTATAGGTTATGGGACTCCTTTACCTTTTACCTATATAGCCTTAAGGGCGGGGACTGGATGTAAAAAAGCACATGGGTGCTTATTCATTATCCTCCAAATAAAAGAAGTTGTCATTGTCATTGTGAGTTGTGGTCTGGATGCCAGTCTTTCAGATGAGATGTTAAGCCGAGGTCATGTGTGCATCATGCATTCAGTGCATGTGAAAGAAACTATGACAACAAAAGAATTGTTCCTGGCAAAAATCTGAAGCAAAAGAACCCAACTCTAATAAGGAAACAAAAACACATACAGACAGATTTTTTTTTAAAGTAAAGAAATGGGTGGCACTGCTTTTGTGCTGATGTGCTGTCTTGAGGGACAGCAGACTGTATTTCATGCAGAAAAACCAGCAGTGACCAAAAGTGGTACACAGGGCATTCCAATACAAGACTGTTTTGACAAAAAACCCTGTGCTATGTTTACTATTGATGTCACTCTACAACTCAAAAACCACTGTTTCTGCATTTCACTGTTATTACATTCAATACCTTTTTGTGTTTTTTTAGCATAAAATTTATTTCTTTACAGTCATGTAAAAAAAAAACATTTTCTAGGTGAAATCAGGGCTGCTCTTTAAAAAGGAAATTGCATCACCATGATGCAGAGTTACCCATTTCATTTTTTAAATTTTTTTTATGTATTTATTCTTTTATTTCAAGGATAATGGAATAAGCACTCATGTGTTTTTTTACATCCAGTCCCCGTGTGTATGCAGCTGTGTAAATTTTGTCACCCATTCCCAATGGCACACAATGGCCTACTCTTCCAAAAAGCGAAACTGGTTTTAACATGTGCGCAAGATGTTCTGTGTGCGTTCGCACACGGGGCCTCCATTTATAGTCTCATCCGAAGGACTTTTGGGGAGAGTGGAGTCAGCACTGATGTTAACTCCAGAGTTAAAATCCTCTTGAACGAGATTCGAACCCGGGTCAGCAGATCACGAATGCATCACTCTAACCACCAGGCTATCCCATCCCCTGCCTCTTTCTGCCTCTGTGCATATTTATTTCTCTAAGACAGTGGCTTTCTTTTAATGTAGATATCTGCTATGTATCAATCTCTCATTGTCATGGATTTTGTTTTTTTGGTTTATTTGGCTGTGCTTCCCTTGCAGGAATACCAAGGGTTCTTTCAGTTTATACAGCATCCTCACCTTTCGGAAATTCTATGCTGAAAATTTCCCCTTTCTATCACTCTTTCCTTCTTTTCTTTTTTAACTTTCCTTCCTAGCCTCCCCCCCCCCCCCCCCCCCCCCCCCCCCCCCCCCCCCCCCCCCCCCCCCCCCCCCCCCCCCCCCCCCCCCTTATTCCATTATCCTCGATATAAAAAAATAAAATAAAAATAAAAAATTATTCTCTGCCTTCCCAGTCCATTCTTCTACCTTTTTGCAACTAAATCTCTGACAAAGAGTTTCTGCATATCTTTCAAATGAATTTTCTTTTCATGAACTGCCATGCCCTGAAGCCCTACTGAGCCCAGCAGGCAGACCGTCCACAGTGTTGCAAGCACGGGAGAAGACCAGGCACTACACATCCCACCCAGTCTGGCCATTACCTGTGCTAAGCACATACCGAACATGGGAGCTCAGCCTTTGTATATGATCTCCTCTAAAAGACAAGCTCCACTCCACCATTCTCCTACCCACCCACCCCCTTCCCCTGCCACATTACCACTCCTGGTCAAGGAGATGAAGGAACTAATCCATCATCCGAGAGATGGGCAAAGGAACCCAGGCTGACCTCTCTTTCCTTTTCAGGCAAGAGTATCATTGGCAGTCCACTGACCCCACTGGAGGATGGCATGGGATTGTTGGACGTGATTTTATATAATGACATAGATAGATAGAGCTACATTCCAGAGAGGGGTAAAAATTGTCATACACACACACATGCATGTGCGCGCACACACACACACACACATTATCTTTTTTTCTCTCTTTTTTTTTCTTTAGATAGATGGCTTGATGAAAAAAGCAAATGCACTGCTTATTCAATGTACCATCTGAAAATAAAAGTTTGACTTTCACACACACACACACACAAACAGCATTAAAAACAGTCTACCAAACAAGTAGCAATCTCTTTATTTCTTTACTTTTACACTAAAAAAATACTGCCAGTAGAACTCACAATTTTCTAATTGGAAAACAATATCACACAATGTAGCTAACACACACACACACACACACACACACACACACACACACACACACGCAGGAATGCATGTGCGTAACACACACTTTTTTTTCAGTTTGGCTTTCCAAACGCAATGTCAATGCATGCCAAATATTCCATAGTCACTATGTCACATCAGTCAATAAGTCACTGTGTCACATTATGTCAATAAGTCACTATGTTACATCAGTCAATAAGTCATTATGTCACATCAGTCAATAAGTCACTGTGTCACATCAATCAATAAGTCACTGTGTCACATCAGTCAATAAGTCATTATGTCACATCAGTCAATAAGTCACTGTGTCACATCAGTCAATAAGTCATTATGTCACATCAGTCAATAAGTCACTATGTTACATCAGTCAATAAGTCATTATGTCACATCAGTCAATAAGTCACTATGTCACATCAGTCAATAAGTCATATCACATCAATAAGTCACTGTGTCACATCAGTCAATCAGTCACTGTGTCACATCAGTCACTATGTCACATCAGTCAATATGTCACTGTGTCACATCAGTCACTATGTCACATCAGTCAATAAGACACTATGTCACATCAGTCAATAAGTCACTGTGTCACATCAGTCAATAAGTCACTGTGCCACATCAGTCAATAAGTCATATCACATCAATAAGTCACTGTGTCACATCAGTCAATCAGTCACTGTGTCACATCAGTCACTATGTCACATCAGTCAATATGTCACTGTGTCACATCAGTCACTATGTCACATCAGTCAATAAGACACTATGTCACATCAGTCAATAAGTCACTGTGTCACATCAGTCAATAAGTCACTGTGTCACATCAGTCAATAAGTCACTGTGCCACATCAGTCAATAAGTCACATCAGTCAATAAATCACTATGTCACATCAGTCACTATGCCACATCAGTCAATAAGTTACTATGTCACATCAGTCAATAAGTCACTGTGTCACATCAGTCAATAAGTCACTGTGTCACATCAGTCACTATGTCACATCAGTCAATATGTCACTGTGTCACATCAGTCACTATGTCACATCAGTAAATAAGTCACTATGTCACATCAGTCAATAAGACACTACGTTACATCAGTCAATAAGTCACTGTGTCACATCAGTCACTGTGTCACATCAGTCAATAAGTCACTGTGTCACATCAGTCACTATATCACATCAGTCAATAAGTCACTGTGTCACATCAGTCACTATATCACATCAGTCAATAAGTCATGTTACATCAGTCAATAAGTCACTGTGTCACATCAGTCATTCAGTCACTGTGTCACATCAGTCAATAAGTCACTATGTCACATCACATCATCAGTCAATACATCATGATGTAACATCAGTCGATAAGTCACTCTGCTACACCAGTAAAAATCCACTTTAGTACATTTTTTTCTTTTCTGTTTTGTTCCTTGGCTAGAGCTCCAAGGTTCACCAATGGCACAGATTTTGCGTATGCGACTACTTTTACCCACCATTAAGGTAACCACATTCTTACTTTGGGAAAAGTACATATTTGACCAGCATATGATTAGCATGTGTACAATCTAATATATTAAGAACATAAGAATATACATACATGATGTACGCATCATAACAAGCACAAATAATCTCATTAATTGTTTGTCTTTGTCATCTGATAGACTGGATGGTCCTCATAAAAGGCACCAATATTTTGTTTTATTTATTTATTTCAATCATTTTAGTTTGAGGATAATGAAAAAACAATCATGTGCCCACTGGATGCAGCTTAAGTTCTGATTTTCTCTTTTTGTTTTTGTTTTGTTTTGACTTTTTGTTCTTTGGCTAAAACTAATAGGTTTACCTTACATGCCATTTCTGCATCATTTCATTCTGAGGTGACACCTGAGGTTTCTTTTCTTTAATTTTGTGTAATCTGCACACTCCTTCTTCTTATTATTATTATCATCATTACTGTTACAATCATCATCAATTTCACTATTATTATTATCATCATCATTCTACTCTACGAAGATCCTCTCTCGTCCACTCTCTGGAGCTTCTTTCTTCTAATAATTATTATCCTCTCTCCTATTTTTTTAGTCTGCACATACTAGAACCCCGTAAAGCAGCGAGGGAGAGGAGATGGGTGCCGCCCTCAATATGCTGGCCCCTAGGGAAGTGAGGTCTCTGATGCCTCACTCCCCTACAACCTTATAGGTTATGGGACACCCTTTACCTTTTACATACTAGAAGGCCCACACCTCCTGAAGAAAACAGAAAAGAAAGCTGCCTACTCCTTTGACTGTTTGACCTGCTGCAAGATGTCCAAGAAGCCCTTAAACAGAGCCATTTTTTCCTGGTGCATCTTCTCCAGCCGTTCCATGCGGACCTTCTCCTGTCTGGCTCTGTCCTCCCTCAGCTGCTGCAGAAGCCCCTCAATATCCATGCCCCCAGTCTGTCTCACATCAGCACCTGAAGGAGGAGGAGGAGGAGGAGGATGAGAACGAGGAAAGAGGAAGGAATGAGGAGTGACAGCCCTTGGGTAAGATGGCGACGGCACGTCAAGATGAGCGTACTTTTTCTTCTTCACCAGCGGTATGTCGTCGATACTCCGTGCAGAGGAACCCGCGCTGCTGCAGCTGTCTGTTTGGTTGGAGCCGTTTTGCATCTGGACGCTCGCAGCACTGCCGCTAATACTGAGATCTCCCCTGCTCCCTGGAATGAAACTACTGTTCTGGACGTGCGGCAGAATGGTGTGTCTGCGCGTCGCTGTCTTCAGTTCTTGCAAACCCTCTGCCGCCTTTTTCTTGTCCTCGTCAGCGTTGTAGTTGTAGATGGCAGCGATTTCGTCGTAGAAGTTGCACTTGGTGACCATGCCACTTTGTCGGTTGAGGTTGACACAGTCTCGGAACTTTTTGGTCATGTTCTTCCATTTGTTCTCCACATGGTTCCAGCGGAAAGGGGGGCCGTTTGGAACACTCTGGCGCAGCTTGGAGGCTATGAGTTCCCACACCTGCACCATAAGGGAAATGGTGGTTAGATCTATAGATACATATCATATGTTTCATTATGTATATCACACACACACACACACACACACACACACACACATAAGCATGTGTACACACACACATAAGCACATACACAAACACATACACACATGTGCGCACGCACACATGTATATGTACACACATAAATGTGCACACGCACACACACACACACTAAAATATGTCCTGAAAGTGAATTGGAAGATAATTCAGAACAGTTTCTTAACTACTGACTACTGTACAAAACATGAGTGAATGTTGATTGGTAAATGCAAAGGTGGCTATGTACTTACAGTTTCTGGATTAACCTACTTGCTGTGTACATAAACACTATCTGGATTAACCTATTGGCTGTATTACAGAACAGAACCGGGATTAACCTATCTCCAACTAACTTATCACTGAATGATCACAGATTATTTCAGAATGCAATCTGTTCTTGCAGGTGTTTCAAAACAAAGTTATTTTTTTTTAAAAAAAGCTCCTTTATCATACATGGATAGAATTAGAATGATCTTAACTGATGCTGCATGAGATTCTAATTTCTTTTATGTTCTGTCCTTCAAGCAGGCAGTGTTAAATGTAACTTTTGCCTTATTCCTGAAGACAAGTTTATGAATCATAATTTGGTCAGATGCATTTTAAAACAATAAAAGATATTTTGATTTTGATTTTAAAAAAAGGTGTCCCATAACCTATAAGGTCATAGGGGCACTAGGCGTCAGAGACCTCACTTCTCTAGGGGCTAGCATATAAAGGGCAGTGTCCATATATCTTCTCTCTCTATCGCTGCTTTACCTTCCCTGACCCTAAAGAGGCAGGTACCCATTTACAGTTGGATGAACTGGGGGACTAAACTGAAGCCAAGGTGCACAAATAGTCAGCCATCGAACTGGTAATGACGCTCAATGCTGCTTAACCTTGGCTGGGGGAAAGCAAGTGCTCCGACCACTGTGCTACCCCGTCCCCATATTTTGATTAGCATTGGAAAAAGCTGCCATGTATTATATTGAGACGAGTATACTATTACTAACTTGACATGCACAATAAGAACGCTTTATTTTCGCTATATAAATTCCATATATTATTATTATTATTATTTTCACACAAACTTGATATGCACTATAATCATAAAGATACACACACATGACATGCAATGCGTTGCAATGGTGCACACCAACAATATGCAATTCATGAAAAACAGACCTGCAGGCAATAAAAAAAAAAGACACTATTTCAAGACAAACACAAACATAACAAGCAATGTTACACACACACTTTTAACACACACTATTATGAGTGACTATACATAAGGATAAATTTAAAGACACACATGTAATGATGTACATGCATTATATCTTTAATTATATTATAATTTACTAAATTCAAGCTCAACATACACTTTAATAACAGACAACAAGCACTTTAACTCTTAACATGCACTAAAATGACACAAACTTAACACGCTTTTATAAACTATAAAAAAAAAATTTAAATTTAAAAAGTGTAAAGACTGGCACCTAAGATTATTTTGTAAACTTGTACTGGGACAATTTACAGAACTTTACAATGACCAGCATTCAATCTAGGAAATCATGGTGTATTGATGAATAAAACAACTCTGTTCTAAGACTGACTGATATATTTTAATATGACTTGTTATTCACTGCTAGGTAGACAGGCAGATGATATGACAGTATTTTGTAGATTGGTCAATTCTTTTTAACTTCTATCAAACAAAATATTTCATGTGGCTGTGTGGATGATAGTGTTGTAAAATGTAACTTAAGAGATTCATAAAGTGAACAAATATATAGGTATGTGCTTGTGAAATTGTTTTGTTTATTCATTACTCTTACCGGTTAAAATCATAAAGTTGTAAATCATAGCATACTGAGATTTCAGCTATGTTTTAAGTCCACTATTGTATATGTCATACATACATGTGTATGAGAGTCTACTGATATAAGATAGAGACTAGGAGGGTGAACTGTATGCATTAAATATTAACTTAATACTTATGTAAGTTATGATGATGAGAATCAGACAGTGAAAAATATTATTATCATTGAGTTAGTAATTCATCCAGATTACACAAGATCATCCACACATGCATTGATCTGATGCCCTCTAAACACAGGTTAGATGTATTAAACTCAACATACAGTAATAAAGTATACACCCTGAGGACACAAACTTGCCATGCACTACGAAAATGCACACAAGCCTGATGACACAGCCTATAATTTGATATAGAGGTGTCTAATGAAAACAAGAATGACAACCAGAATATAATGGTTGCTGATGTCCGATCCCACATCCATCATAAATATTTTGACCATTTACAAATTTATACAGATGGATCACGCCTAGATAATCAAGAAACAGGTTCTGCTTTTGTTATACCAGCGTTAAAAATTGAAAAATCATATTATATTGGTAAACATCACTCGATATTTACAGCAGAACTTGTAGCAATACTAATGGGTCTTACTTATATCTTTGATTTGCCGTTGAGTATATTTCAAATTCTTCTTTGCGTTGATTCTAAATCGGCATTGTATGCTTTAAAATCGCCATGTTACAAGAAAACTTCGAAAATCATATTAGAGATTAAGCATGTCATACATCTCTTAACCTTAAAGGGCATAAGTGTGAATTTTGTTGGGTGCCTTCACACACTGGGTTCTTTCCAAATGAGTGGGCGGATAGAGCTGCCAAAAAGGGTGCAAAACATGGACGGGATGCAATAGAATTGCATGTGCCTTTATCCTTACAAGAAGGGTATAGCTTACTAGAACAAAAATCATGGAGAAAGGTCATGATAGTAATCAGCAAAATGAGAGACTTTTAACTAGAACTGCAATCAATACCCATAATCTAACAGTGGGGAACCATTCAGAAGTTAGTACAAGTGTTTTTACGTCAAGGAGAATTAATACTTTATTCTATAGAATGAAACTAAATGCATTGATAACCAAATTCAGCAAAAATGGTAAATGCCTGTGTGGTGAGAATATCACTAATACTCATATACTTTTTGACTGCCAGAGTGTAAAACCTTTCATGCCCCATTTTTCTGAAAACTCCCTCACCAGCATATTCAGTAATTTAAAATTGGCATTTGAAATTGTGAAAGGTCTTTGTTACAGTCCCATAGGACATTTGTTATAGTTACATTAACGTTAATGACTTGTTGGGTTTTTTTGTTGTTTTTTAAATTCCTGTCGCCTTGCCAAGTTTTTCGAGATTATTATTATTTTTATTTTTTTTTTTTAACACCACATCCACATCTACCGGTTTTTTTTGTTTTTTTTTGTTTTTTTGTTTGTTTTGTTTGGTTTGGGTTTTTTTTGGAGGGAATGGGGGGAGGGGGGGGGGGGGGGGGGGGCGTCTAATATCACTAAAAGTGAACAGACGTAAAATTGAAGTCAACAACAACAGCCTATAATACACCAGCTGAACATGCACTATAAAGACCTTCCCAAACTTGACGAAAAGCTCACCGATTTCTTCTTGTAGTGGGGATCAGAGAGGTAGATCTGGTGCTCCTTATACAGCTGTATAAGCTTGAGGGTGCAGACTTTGTCCCAGGTAACAGCCTCCCCCTCTCCTAACTGACTGCCCCCTCCTCCACCTCCTCCTCCTCCTCCACCATCTGCTGTAGATGCTGCGGGAGGCATGGAAGCGTGGGTGGATCCATTAGTGGGTGGCCCCTGTGAAGCAAAGGCGTAGATGCCTTCTGAGGAAGGTGCCTCCAACTTCAGGAGCGTTGGAGTCTGTTCAGGGATGGAGATGACCCCAACAGGGCCAGAAGACGTGCCAGAGCCTTGTGAGAGACCGGGAACACCCGCTATCCGATATGTGGTGATACTGGCTCTGCTAGGAAAGGCTGAAGAAACCTGTGTGTTGATCCCACCACTCGGGCCAGCCATCGTGGTATTCGTGACAGCAGGGGCTGGGGGCTCAGCCTTGACTGTGTTGGGTGCATGGCCCAGCAGATCAGCCTTGGCTGTGTGGGCTAACTGGAACAGGGCCTGAGACACAGAGTGGGACATCAGAGAGCCTGATGTGGACACAGTATGCCCCGTCACTGAAGCTGTAGTTGACACCAAGTGAGTGGCGTCACTGCCTGACGTGAGCAGATGACCACAAAAAGGGCTGCAAGGATGCGGCAAAGCGCCACAGGTGGGCTGACCATTGGCTGCCCACGGCTCATCAGGATGCCCCTTGCTGCCTAAGCTTTGCAGGCCCTAGGGCCCCGTGAGTGGGCGACATTCGGTCTGAGGCGGAGACTGTCCCACAACAGGAGCTGTGGAGGCTTGCTTCTGACGCTGTGCGCCCCGGGGCCAGACAACTAAAGGTGTGGCTGCAGTGTGGTACTGGAAGCTGGGGGGCGACACAAAAATGAAGTGGGTGGACCTTTTTTTTTGGACTGGCCTGTATCGGGCCCGGGCGTCGGGGGGATGTTTTGCTATGACACCTGAGTGGGCAGGTAGTGATGTCAGGAGCTTGGTGGAGGCTGCGGGGTTTGGCCCGGGCACTACAAACGCTCGTGGCCCCCCCCGATTTTGGCCGGGCAGCAGGAAAACTTTTGGGGGCCGCACAGGGACTGACCAAGAGGGCGGGGGGTGAAAAAACGCTACACCCCCTTAATGCGGGGTTGAGAGGGCGAGTCTTCAGGGGCGATACAAGATTTTATACGGCCTGACCTGCTCCCTTTAGACTCCCCTTCACAGTTCCCCCCCAACTTTCCTGTGGGGGTCGGCCCTTGAACGAGGGCTGGCCCCCAACTTGCTGATGAACCTGACCAGACACTTCACCACAGAGGCAGCTGAGGCACGGAGTTCTCCCCCAGGTCGAAAACAGTGGAACTGATCCCCAAGCTCCCCTGAATGATCTCTACAGATTTTTGGACTTGGGTTCAATTTTTGCACACTGGGTTTCAGAATTTTGACAATGGGCTCGGGTTTTTTTGCACCTGGGTTCAGATTTTTTCACACTGACCATCTGCAGAAGGTCCGGTACTTGTAGGAAGTACAGCACGGGAATCCTGCATCTGGGAGTCCTTTGGAAAGGGGATCGCAGTCCTCCTGCCGGCACCAATTGAAGCCTCCTGGGGCTGAGGAAGCCAGAAGGTTTAGGTTTTGCAGGACTGATTTCAGTTCCAGGACATCCTGATGGGGGTGGCCTGGTGGCTGCCTGCTGCTGTTTCCTTGTGACCCCCTGCTTGTCCTGCCAAAAATGCAATGTACAACAAATCAATCTAGTTTAAAATTGTGTCATCATGATGCCACGATGAACATAAACGGGTCCGTTTGCGAACGCACACAGAAATCCGCCACCGTTAAACCCCTTTCCCTTTTCAAAGAGTAGGCCATTGTGGCCAGTGGAACTGATACAAAAATTTTTAAAAATGATACACACAGGGAGGAAAGCAAAAAAGCAAACCCAAATGCTTCCTTATCCCTTTATATAAAAAAAAAAATAAAAAAATTTTTTAAAAAAACCAATGTTTGATTAAATGGGTTTTTTTGGAAAACATATAAGGAGAAAAAGAGGGTGGTTGATTGATTGTAAGGGGATTGGAACCCCTAAAATGTCTTTATTCCTTTTATTGCATAGCTTTTTTTTGGGGTTTTTTTTTTTTCTTTTTTTTTTCCTTTAATTTCCCCTTTTTTCCCCTTGGTTTTCTATGTCTTTTATGAAAAAAAAATATTTCTTTTAAATAAAACAATTACCATTGGGGAAAAAAAAATTTGGCCCCCTCACTCAGGGGGAAAAATTTCCCAAAACACATTCCCCCTGTCTGCAAAACAAAAAAATGTACGAAAAACAAAAAACACATACAAGAAACAATACCTTTTCTCTTTATTTTCTAGTTGCAATGCAGACCTCAACATTTTCCCTGCTCTTTTTGGGCGGGTAGCCTATTTGGTCATTGGCCCCCGCAATTATGACCCGGGGGCGATTCCCTTCAAGGGGATATTTTCCCCTGGAGTTAACATCTGTGCAGACTCCACTCTCCCCAAAAGTCCTTCGGATGAGACTATAAACCGAGGCCCTGTGTGCGAATGCACGCAGAACATTTTGTGTACACATTAAATCCTGTTCCGCTTTTCTTAAGAGTAGGCCATTGTGTGCGGGTGGGAGCAGATGACAGAATTAATAAAACCACATACACATGGGGACTGGATGTAAAAAAGCACATGAGTGCTTATTCCATTATCCTTGATATAAAAGAATAAAATAAAATAAATAAATATGATATATCTCTGTCTTTCTGTTCTTCAGTCTGTTTGTCTGGCTGGCTATTAATCTCTGTATTTAGTAACAGTTTTAAATTGATCTAAGGTTAATATGTGGCATGTTTTTAAGCTTGTATTCTTGTAATCCCTACATACTGTAACTAGTATCAAAGACAAGAGCCAGATGGGGAAAACAACGTTTGTGAATTCTTACATTATGTATGTAACCCTTGAAAAAGATCATAAATCATCATAACCATCATGCTGTCATAAAGGATGATTTACTGCATACAACCTGACTGGCGCACAATATTATGGTAAAGACTATAAACTAACAGTAACACTTACATATACAAACTAGGTCAGACCAGTCCCATTTTGGGACAAACACACCAAAACATTGTGACATACCATACGCCTGAACAAATATCAAACCTAAATGAATCATAATTGTCACAGTAAAACAAACAAAACAAAAAAGGATAATAATGACAATATAAAAAATCTTTATGGAAAGAAACCCAGAAGAAAAATGAAAGAAAGAAGAAGAAATGGGTGGGGGGGGGGGGGGGGGGGTAGGAAGGGAGAGAAAGACAAGAGAAAAGGAGAGAAGGAGCAGAGGGGAATCAACAAACAAACGAAATGTTACCCCCTGAGGACAACAGAATAAGTCTCAAAAGCCATCCCACATCCAGCCCTTGATGGATGATAATAACAGTGATGACATTCATCATCATCATCATCATCATCCTCATTATGATGATGATGATGATGATGATGATAAACTAAGTTATGATGGTGATATTATTATTATTATTATTACTACTACTACTATTATTATTATTATAGTAATGATCATAATGATGATGATGATCATCATCATCATCATCATACCAGCAACAATTATAACACTACCGAAAATAAATTGTATATTTAATCTGGTTAATCCTCATCATTTTCATCATCATCATAAACACAATCAAAAAAATTTCAGGAAAGGGGGAGTTGAAAGAGCAGTACTTAACATGATTAGAGGGTTTTGATCTTTATCAATGCAGAATAGTTTCTATCTAGAAAAAAAATCCATGGACAAATCCATAACAAATTACCAATATCAATAAGAGTGCTGCCGGAGCGAGAGAGAGAGAGTGAAAACCTTGAATGTGTGTGTGTGTGTGTGTGTGTGCGCGCGCGCGCTTTTCTGTGTGCATGCGTTTACGTGCGTTCGAGCGCATCTAACACAATTACTGAAATAGTAAATGTCTGTTTTAATTTAATCTATAATATTTTAAGAAATGTAGCGTTCAATGTGAAATAAGCATAGTCTAAATCTTGCATACTGAATCTATGGTAATCTTCGCGATGCATACTTTGAGCAGAAATTTCAAATTTTCATAGACGTTATTTTTATCGGGGAAACCCAACCTGTAGTGTAAAACTGCAACGGAATCTCGTTTCCTTCTGAAACCGGTTTTAAAATCGGTCCCAGAGAATGAGAGAAGCACGGTTACTATCTACTATACAATCAAATCAAGCTGGGGCTGCATCGATTACGACGAATTATTTACAAGCTGGAAAGAAACGTTGAAACAATAATTTTATGTCCATTTTTGAAACTGTTACATCACCTATGCAATAGCCGAACACCCGAAACGGTTTTCTTTTTCCGGTTTACGAAACCCCGTTTCAGTTCCGCCATTTACAGTTGATAGTTAGGCTAGGCCTAAGCCTAACGATCGAAAAGAAAAGAAGAAAGAATGAAATCCTCTTTTCTGAAAATTTTCCTGTGTGATATTTCAAGCAAGCAGTAAAAGTACCTGAAACGAATTTTTCCCCTGTTCCATACAACAGCCGATTCCAGTTTTGCTTCTTCAGTTTTAAGATTGCGAAGCCGAGTCCTTTTATTCAATTGTCCAAGAGTTCTCTTCCCGTTAATTGCAGATTGCTTCCCTTGTTTCTGTATGCTTTTCGGGAATAAACTATTGTGAATTGTGGGGTTTCTCCTCCAATGAAGAGATGTCGAATGCCATGTGTACTGCAGTACTAAATGCCATCCTTTTTGCCTTTGGTTCTTGGGAGTTTTTTGTTCTGGTTTTTGTTTTTCTTGTTGTTGGGGGCCATTTGGAGGGTGGGGGTGTATTGTTTATGAGGGATAATGGAACTTGGGTATCTGATTTTTGCTCATTATCAAGTCCGTTTTCAAGAAGAAGACCGGTAAGGCAGAAATCGGGCAGGGAAGAGTTCATAAAAAGAAAAATAATAATGAAGTGAGTAATGGGCAGGAGGAACTCATCCCCTTCCATCCCACTGTTTGCCAAATGAAGAAGCATGACATGATGCCAGCTTTGGCAGCAACAGTTGTTCCTGGAAACTTTTACTGGATTTTTAAAAATTCCCTTTCTCTTTTCTTTTTTTTTCTCTTTTTTTTTTTGGCAAGCCTGTGCACGAATTCCTTTTACTAGCCACACGTATAATTTCATTTGGTATTACTGTATTCCCATCAGAAATTTTATTTTTCTTCCCATGTAACAAACTTCTTCATTTAATAGATGCCTTGTATCATGCCATTCCTGATTCAAAGCATCCAAGTGGCATAGAAAAAAACAAAACACACACAAAAAAACAACCAAACCCAAATATGGAGATCATATTCCAATACCCACATCATTATTTGAGTTCCTGGTTGTCAAACCCTTTTTACCTAGATTTTCAGAGCAGTCTCTGAAAAATGTATTTGAAAATTCAAAGTTATCCTTTGCCATTGCTAGATGTCTATTGCACAGTACCCTTGAACATTTGTTGTAGTTACAGGTTGTTTTTTTCTGTGTTTCATGTTCACACTCTGTTAAGTTTAAGTTTTGCTCATGTTAAAGATAACTTCTTTAATTATCTATTGCTATATAATATTTCTAATTCTAAAGCACAAAAACACCAACACACATGCTATCTCTTCATGCTTTCTCCTTCTTCCCTGTTCTCTACTTTCTTGAACTTCCACCCATACACTTTCCACCTTCCTCGTCTAATATCACTAAGAGTGAATAGATGTTAAATTGAAGACAACAACAACCAAAACCAAAAGCTCTTTTTCTTCATTTAGAGCTCTGATTGCAGACACCTTTTATTTATATGTTTCAATACTCTTGCTAGTTGTTTAGTTAGTGTTGTGATGTGATTGAAGGAGCGTTGGTGATTACTGTTTATAGTTTGTCATTCTCTTCTTTTTTTCTTTTTTTGGGGCCTTTTCTTATAAAGAGATGAAATTTTATTTCATGCACTTAAGTTTAATAATCAATTCACACACACACACAATATCTCACACACACACATACACACACTAAACACTCATATAGCAAAGCAGATCAAAGTCATTTAAGGTATTTTCATGGCTGGATAAAAGACAGAGAGATAAACATTATTCACTCATGTTCTTCTTTCATACATTCACAAAATGGCAACAGTCTTTCTTTTATTTTCAACTTTTTATTTCCAATGTCTCAAAACAAAACAAATATATTCAGAGCAACAACTTTCAACATTATATTTCATGCACTTTTAATAATCAGGTCACACACACACATACACACAGATAATACGGTTCTTTCTTTATTTATTTATGTTCTTTTATTTTGAGAATAATGGAATAAGCACTCGTATGCCTTTTTACATCCAGTCCCCATGTGCATGCAGTTTTGTAAATTTTGTCATCTGTTCCTACAGGCACACGATGGCCTACTCTTCTGAAAAGTAGAACATGTTTTAACATGTGCACAAGATGTTCTGCGTGTGTTCACACACGGGACCTCGGTTTATAGTCTAATCCAAAGGACTGTCACTCACCGAACGCGCTATATACATTTTCTTAGGTATGTAAGTGCATATCAGCATGTGAGAGTGTGTGTGCGCATGTTAAGTTTGATGGGTGATGCATGTGTGTGTGGTGTATACTAATATTATAATTGAACATGTAGAGCTCTACAAATGAAACACGAGAAGTACACAATCATAAAATGCACTCATCAATGATTTTCTGAACTAAACTTTTAAAAACAACCAACAAACGAAATTAAATAATTGAAGCTAGCAGTCACAAATTTTGAACACAATTACGAAGAAAAATCCTAAATTGTCAAACAAACTATTAAGAATATTTGGCAAAAGTGTCTTTTATGAATTAACATTCTAAACATTATTCAAAACATCTTCTCAACAATATAGCACATAATGCCACTGATAAATTTAATAATTTCAAATGCATTCAATCTTAATCTATAGACTAGATAATTTGTTTTAGTCTTGAGATACCATAATGTGAATACATTTTTTAGTGTTCTGGAAGCTCCGTTGCAGTCTTTTTAGATTTGTCAAAAACTCATGCTCTGATATTCCTCTTTGGTTCCTGGATTCTTTTTTCAAAAGATATAATTCTCCCATACTGGTAATGGAATGATAAAGAATTCAGTGGAACTTTTCTCACGGTTTATTTATTTTTATTTTTTAAATTTTTTTTTTTTTTTTATTCTTTTATATCGAGGATAATGGAATAAGTACTCATGTGCTTTTTTACATCCAGTCCCCGTGTGTATGTGGTTTTGTTAATTTTGTCATCTGTTTCCACCGGCACACAATGGCCTACTCTTCTGAAAAGTGGAACAGGATTTAACGTGTGCGCAAGATGTTCTGCATGCGTTCGCACACGGGGCCTCGGTTTATAGTCTCATCCGAAGGTTTGTGAGTGTATGCACATGTGTGCATACAAAAAAAGAAACTTCATTACTTCCAGCATGCTGGGGGGGGGGGGGGGGGGGGGGGAGGAGAGAAGGAGGTGGGGGGAAGGAGGGGAGAGTGCAAAACCATGACAGGGCCATTACTCCTTGACTTTAGTCTCATATATAAAAAAAAAATTTAAACCCCACTCCCCATCTTCCCACCCTCTTCCATTGACTACCCCTTCCACATTCATTGGTACTTAACCTACAGCTATTATCTATTTATTTATTTATTTATTTATACCACTTTAAGTCACGGCAGATTTCTCTGCATGAAATTTGGGCTGCTCTCCCTGGGGAGAGCGCATCGCCACAAGAGCAGCGCCCCCCTTTTTTCTTCCTGTCTGCAACTGTATTTGTTTCCCTATCAGAGTGGCTTTTTTCTACAGAATTTTGCCAGGGACAGCTCTCTTGTTGCCATGGATTCTTTTACGTGCGCTAAATAATTATGTGTAACACACGGGACCTCGGTTTATCAACTCATCCGAAAGACTAGCGCCCAGACCACCACTCATGGTCTAATGGATAGGGGAAAAGTTTTGGGTCCAAACGGGATTCGAACCACCATCACACTTCCGACCCAGACTTTTCGCTTCCTATACAGGCACGTTACCTCTAGGCCACCGACCCACCCCACGCAGCTCCTCATCCCGCCACCTGACTCTTCAGAATGTCCAAGAACTGAGCGAACAGGTCCATCTTCTCTCGGTGCATGCGCTCCAGGCGGGCCATCTTGCACTCGTCCCGGGCCTTCTCCTCTTTGTGCAGGTCCTGTACCGCCCTCACCACACCCTCCAGCCCTCCCCCCACCTCCCCCACCCTGCTGGACGACTCGGCAGCTGCACCGCAGACGCAGGTCCTAGGCTCGTCACGGACCGCCGGAGCAACTTTCGGAGCGATGGCTCGGAAGCTGCCCTCCCTGGCAGGCGGCGCTGAGCCCGAACGTCTGTGTTTTCTACTGGTCCTGTGAGAGCTGGTGTTTGAAGAGTCAGGCTCGTAGACTGAGGCCATGTCTTCGAAGAACTGACATTTACCGGCCCGGGTCCCGTCACGCTGGATGTTCTGCAGGCAGTCACGGTAGGTCTTGGTCAGGTTCTTCCAGCGGTTGTACACCTGCGAGCTGGTGAACTTGGTTTTGGACTTGCTGCTCCGAGCCAGTCTGCCTGCCAGCATTGTCCATACCTGTCCGGATATTATACAGGAAAGTAAATATTGTAGGCTACATGTAGGGCTGGGTTGGATGTTCTCTCTCTCTCTCTCACTCTCTCTCTCACACACACACACTCATGCAAACACACATACACACACACACACACAGACAGACACACACAACATTTAACAAAAGTAATTTATCAAACACACACACAAATATGCACACGCATGCACACACACACACCTCACACACACAAAATAAATTGCATAGTCATTGCACCTCACATTATAAACAGATCACTTGTACTTTCTTAATTATTTGTAATAACTATACAAGAATCATGAATGCATTCCTGCTAGTGCCTTAATAATCATTTGCATATAGATAGATAGGTAGATAGATAGATAGATAGATAGATAGATAGATAGATAGATAGATAGATCAATTGATAGACAGATAGATATAGATATATATAGAGAGATATACATACATATATTACAATTATATTTGCATGCTTTGTAATTCATGTGAGCATTTGATGCTTTGTATCAACATATTAATACAGCATCTGTCTTCCCCTTCTTTTTTTTTCCTTTTCTTCTCCCCCCAATCCTTTCTTACCGTTTTCTTCTTTATCTGATTATTAGTGAAGAAATGGCGATTTTCTTTGTACAGCTGGATCAGTTTCAACGTGTCGGCATGTGACCAGCGAGAGGCGTTGTAGGATGGTGCAGGCATTTCTGCTGTCGCTGATGTTGCCTCGGGCATCATTTCGGAGCCACCCTCTCCCTTCTCCTCCCTTCTCTCCCCCATCCCCTGCACACTTTCTCCTTCTGTCCACTCCTCCACCTCTTTGGCCTGATCCGCGCACAGTCTGAAAAGTTCTGCGCTTTCTTCAGATTCTGCCCCTCCGCTCTCCATCCAACTCTCCACCTCTCTGGTGTCTTCTTCACTCAGTTCGTGCTTCACAAGCACATGCACGTCCTGACCGTCCATTTCTATCACATGGGACTGGGTCATACTGTACTTGGTGCCTTGCGGTGACTTGACAAGGTAGCTCTCCACTGGAGCAGTGGACAGAGAGCACCCGGACTCTGTGGGGGCTGTTGTGTTGCCATGCACAAGAGGTGGGTTTGCGATGCTATGAGCACCAGTGGATTCCATCTGTGCTGCTGAGTTGCCATGCAGGGGGGATGGGGTTAGGTCACTATGAGTGACACTGGAATCCATCTGGGCGATTGTGCCCCCATGTATAAGGGGTGGGGCTGTGTTGCTAGTCACTAAAGGTGGGGTCAAGTCACAAGACTGGGATGAGATTGTCTCCAAGGGTACAAGGGATGGAGTTGCTTCAGAGAGTATCTGGGGTGTGAATGGGTCACCTGATACAGAAGCAGAAACATTGCACGGTGTATGGGGTGTTGTTGCATCACTGACTGCAGAGTGAGCATCTGTACCGCTAAATGTGAGAGGCAAAGTTTCCTCTCTAGGATCATGTTCCATGACGACATCACTGGGAACAGTTTTCACAGTCTCAAGGCTTGTGTCACCAGACTGACTGCTAATGTCTGGAGCAACTGAGAGGGTGTTTCCATCTGCAGATGTTGTGGCTGGTGACCCTTGTTCGTCTGAGTGCTGATTGTCCATGATGGCTGGTGCTGGTTCATTTAGTGTGTTTCTGTGGACAAAATTTCTGTCCAGGAGCGTGGTTCATGCTTTTTCTGGGAACAAAATGCATGTTCACACACAAGCATGCCTGCACACACACACACACACCCATGCATGCACACACGCGCACACACACACACACAGAGTCAATTGTAAACACAAGCTGGTAACCATATAATCACTGATCTAGTATAACTGATCTTCTTTTTCTCCAAACACAGTAACAGGTATACTGCACTATGTCAGCAATCATGGTCTTCACATACACCACATACTTAAACTTGTCAACTGCATGCTGGGTATGTTTAAATATCATATACCACTAGCCATAAGTTGCATCTTCTGTGAAAGATGGACAGATTTTGAACATTCACGAAATATGTATACAATGTATGTGTGCCTTTGCACTTTCCACTCAGGGCCATAGTATCATCCAAAAAATTTACAGACCTGTCAGTAGAGTCAATGTTAGGGGAAAAATCATCTCAAGTCTCAACCAGATGGCTTGGTGGTGATTTGATCCCATGCCCTTCACTGGGGCTTCAGGTCACAAATCTGATGCTCTATGCACTGCACTGATTTACACTGTTGGTTTGTTTTTAATTGTTGTTATCCCATGTCTTGTGATGTCCTCCAAAATGATAAATGTCACTGTTCTCAAACTATGCCTGGTACTAGTACTGGTAACATATTTTGGTTGCATTACAAAGATTTAATCATAGGCACCTAATAATAGATAAATCATTAAATGCTAATAAATAACAGTGCTGATAGTAATCACACATAAAAATTAACTGCAACACTTTCCTATGACAATCTACTGATATAGCAAACTCACAGCAAAGCCACTTGAAAACCAAGTCTGTGAATGAGGTACAGTACACATACCAGTTGTCACTATTATTGTATATCAATCTCTTGAGTAAGCGAGTCTGTTATACTATTTGAAGTATTTCTCAAAAACAGTCGCTGCTACTCTCATTCACTTAGACATTGTAGTAACTGGTCTGCTGGATATTCTTTCACATAAGCAATAAGAGCATTGATATAATTTTAATACCATGGGCAATGCTAGCATCCATCACTTACAACAAGATTACAATTTACAGGAATGTTCATAATTTGTCATTTCATTTATTTTTTATTTATCTTATTATTTTATTTCGAGGTTAATGGAATAAGCACTCATATGCTTTTTTTCATCCAGTCCCCATGTGTATGCAGTTTTGTAAATTTTGTCATCGGTTCCCGCCGAACCGCCGGCACACAATGGCCTACTCTTTTGAAAAGCCCAACGGGTTTAAACGTGTGCGCAAGATGTTCTGCATACGTTCGCACACGGGACCTGGGTTTATAGTTTCATCCGAAGGACTTTTGGGGAGAGTGGAGTCGGCACTCATGTTAACTCCAGAGGAAAAATCCTCTTGAACGAGATCCGAACCCTGGTCAGCAGATCACGAATGCATCAATCTTGGAGCACTGGTTTCGATTTCATTTAGCCTCTGAATCAAGTTCATGTTATGTCACCTAAAAAAAAATTTAATTTAAAAAGAGTAAATAAACAGCAAAACAAAAGAAAAAGAAAGAAAGAGATGTGTACAAACATACATTTTGGAGAATTTTCTCCCAGCTCAAGTTAGGTCTAACATCAACAACATAGTCTAGCCTTGGAGTTCACTTTTTCAGCGCGAGTGATGTCCCATGTGGAGTTGGTGTGCAGATGTTTTCGTCCTCCGAGTAAACTAATCCCGGACAAATCAGACCATCAAAAAATAAAATGTCTTGAAAAGAAATTGATTTAACGATCAGAATAAGGCAATTACATTTTGTCTCTAGACTAGAGACTGAATTTGGCTTGGTCACTGTGATTTTGTGTTGAGGTGGGTCTGTTTGGTTGGATTTTGTTTGTTTGTTGATTTCAGTTTGATGTTCAGGGTTTTGTTGTTGTTGTTAATGTTTTGTTTTTGTTTGGTTAGTTGTTTGGGGGATGTTTTTTATTGGCTTGATTGGATGATTTTTCTATTTTCTGTTTTCCTTCTTTCTCTTTGTGTCTTCCCCTTTCCTCCTTCCTTTCCATTTTGACTTTTTTTTGTTTTGGGCGCTTTTTCTTTCGTTTTGCTTTGATTTAATTTTTGTTTTTGCGTGGTTTTGCGGTTTCAGTTTTGTTTTGGGGTTGTTGTTTTTTTGTTTTTTGTTTGGGGGTGTTGTTGGTTTGGGGTTGGGTTGGGGGGGGGGGGGGGGGGGGTTTGGGGGGTTTTTTTGGGGGGGGGGGGGGGGTGTTTTGTGTTTTCTTTTGTGTTTGTGTTTTTGTTGTTGTTGATAGGGGTGTTTCCTGTTGTTTTTGTTTGTTTTGGTGGGTTTTTTGTTTTGATTTGAACAGATAATCTTTCAGAAAAATCCCCTCTTATCTCCTACATTTAAGCTAAAAACAAGTTCGGGCAGACAGGCCTAGTCAAGTATTTTATGTGGATGATCTTTGCAATTTTTTCCACAGTTAAGATCTAGTCTAACTTGCTACAGTTTTTCAAAATAAATAAATGTTCATTTTGCAAGACAACTCATTCTAGCTATCACACGTGTTAAGAATATTATCATTACCAATTATTTTTAAAATCTGTAACAGACAGGTCAATTTTCATTGTCTGGTTATCGGTTAGTTTACTGTTGCAAAGCTGAACTAACCGAAAAAAATTATTACCGGAAGTGCCTTTGGCGTTGTTGACATCCACACCCTGGGCGGACTGTAACTGAAGAATCGAGCAGACGAAAACTCGAAAACTTACAACAATGAGTCGATCGGGTGCTGAAATGAGAGCAAGGTAGGCAGAAGAATTATGAAAGACAAATCGGCAAAAGGAATACATGAGTTTACACGCTTACTTCGATGCAGAAGATTAAATGTCCTTAAAAACACCGGTAGCCTTTTTTGTGAACTTTCTATGCGTGCTGCGACTTGTTGTTAAGGCCAGATTTGGCGCACATTCTTAAAACCTGCATGGTGTTACATTGCAAATGGGTTTAAATCATAGGTATTTGTAGCAAATATTCGTAAAATGAAATAGAGATATCATGGGGAAAATGCATTAAAAAAGAAATGCCGCCGTTTGAGTGTCCCAGCCGAAGTGTGACTGCGGGGATTAGGATTGGCTATTAAGTATTTTGCCATATCTCAGTCATCTGGATAAGAGCCAGGACAGTTCGATTGGATTTTGGGGGCTTTAAAATAAATTTGGTAAAATATTGTATATTTGATTATTTGGTATAATTACCTGACGTTCACATTAGACGATTAGTTCTGAATGAATTGACTGCATTCCTCTGCAAGTCGTTTACACCAAAGATTGAAACAATGGGTCAGCCGCCATGGCACATTGGATAGGTCTAGTAGTTGGGTTCCAGGTTAGAAAGTCCCAGGGTCAAATTCCATAAGAATCACAGTGGGCTTTTGGACTATGGATGGTTCCAAACCAGATTTTGTTTGCTTTGGGCTCATCAGGAAGACTGGGTTCATACACTATACATTTGAACTTCATTCACATAAAAGTTAAATATGGATGCAATTTTGAGAGTGCTGCTCAAACTACTTGATCAACTGTGCAGGTGTCTCAGGTATAATGGTCTCTGCAGTCAGGAAATGTAGACCTCAGCTGCATGTGCATCCAGCCTCATGACCACCTCCCCCTCCCTCCCTCTTCCAAATACACACAGACACAGACATGTATTTGCACAAATGTATGCCCACAAGCATGTCCACATGTGCAAGTACTCACACACACAGGAATACACATACTGATAGTGATACTGACATAAGCACACTAACACACATGAAATTAATATCAATCTCTACACTACAGTCTACAGTTTGTTAAAGAAAAGAATGCCCATCTATCCACATTATATGCAAATGGCATGCATTTACAATGTGAACATGCACACATACACTTATAGTTATACGCATGCAATCACACACACACACACACACACATGTATACACATACACACACACACTGTGTGCACACACCTCTCCATTGTTTATTTCACGTTGTTTATTGAATAAAATATGCATGTGTCACTCTGTGTGTGTGAGAGAGAGAGAGAAACTGAAAGAGAAATAACATCCTTTTTTATATTTTTACTGAACACTCATAACAGTATCATAACAGTGTTTTTGACGCTTTATAATTTCATTTTTGTTAGCATTGTGATAATTACTCAATTTACTGTTGTTACATATTATATAATATTAGGTAATGAAATTTGTCTTCACAGTGAGAGTGAATCCAAAACCATCCAGGACCGTTTAACTGCCATTGAGCGTCATCTGGGCCAGCTCTGTGACACCTTTGCTTCCTACACCCGCAAAACTGCTCGCCTCAGGGACAAAGGTAGGTTTTGTCAAGATTCCTCTCTCACTCACAAAGTGACAAACTGAATAATTTAAGTTGTATAATGCCTTGTTGCCATCAAACAATAAGATCCATGTTTTGTGGAATTATAATCAATACATTGTTATGATGAAAAAAGAATGATCCATATTTCATGAATTCCTCAGTAATTTCAAATGTTCTCACAAGTTGGCGGTATCACATCTTTGTATTTTGACACATGGACAGGCATGGTACATCTCCGCAAATTCACAGAAATCTGCGAAAAGGAAAAAATTGTTTTTAAAAAAAAGGAACAGAGAAAAAAAATGAAACCCACAAAAAATGAATAAGGGATGTAACTCTTCCATGCTGACTCCTTCCTTTCTCTTCTTGACATTGCGAGTCATCACTAGGTAGCAAGTGGCCTGTCTCTGTTGAAAGAAGCAGGCCACATGTATTAACAATGGGTATCAGGTTTCATAAAGGGATGGACTAGAAGGGTGAAAGGGGATGATAAGAAGAAGGGGGGGGGGGGGGGTCACTGACTGTTCCACTTCAGCTGTAGGGGCTGTCAGAGAGCAACACTGTTTACAAAAGTCAGCAGGCCAACCAGCCTCTCCTTTCTTTTTCATGGAGAGAGCTCCCCTCCTCTCTCTCCCTCCCACCTTTCTCTCTCTCTCTCTCTCTCTCTCTCTCTCTCTCTCTCTCTCTTCTCTCTCTCTCTCTCTCTCTCTCTCTCACACACACACAACTACACTCTTTCTCTTCTCTCTCTAGTCTCTATCTCTCTCTCTCACACATACACACACACACACACAACACACAGAGTTCTTCATGCGCACACGCGCACACACACACACACACACACACATACACACACACTGCTTATTTTGGTATTATTCCATGTGTTTCCCACCATCACAACCTCTCTCACTTACTCCCTCCCTCCTTCCTTTCTCTCTTTCTTTCTCTTTCTTCCTCTATCTGTGTTAGATTTGTCTAGAAATGCCCTTATTTTTGCTATGTGATTACTTGGGTGTAAAACCTTGTTTGGGTTGAAGAAATTAGTTTTGGGGCAGAGATTGCTTAGTTTGAAAAACTGAAATTAATTCAAGGAAAGGCCTTTTTACAGCCTAGAATTATTGAAAAACCTTCAGCTTCAGGGGGGGGGGGGGGGGGGGGGGGGCTTGCCCCCTGACCCCACAAAGGGCTCTGCCCCTTGACTCTGCAAATACCCCCTGGACCCCTAAACCATTTCAGGGAAAAACACTTTTCCTTCAGTACCATGCCTGAAGGATCACTTGACTGTGTGAATGTAAAGACTGGGGTGGAGGGGGGGAGGGGGGGGGGGGGGGGGGGTCGTTCTTGCAACAAGTTACTTCAAGACCAAGAATCAATGTGGAAGTTTATGTTTTTAAAATCTGAATCAATGGTAGAATATGGAAATGATTAAGTAAGAATAGTCACAAACGACTGAGCACTGGGAAGTGTTTTTCAGACAACCCTTTACTGATATGTGATTCATATTTTCTTAAATTTCTAAAAATTGATACATATGTGTTTGTGTGTCTGTGCAATTATTAGCATGGAAATGGAAAAATATGCACTATGTTTCTAACTTTCACATTAACAGAGGTACGCATACAAAGTTGATGAAATCATTCACAAACTCATACTTCAAAATATTCTGATGTGAATATCTTCTAGTCTGAAGCAGTCAGAATGTCTGTTATGATGCAGGTGACCAGCTTTGTAGGGAGATAGCAGAGTATGCAGAATATGAGAAGTGGAACCCAACACTGCGTAAAGGCATGACACACTTTGCTGAGAGTCTGTCAGCAGTGCAAGACTACAGAGAAGCCCAGGTAAGGCTACATCTAGACATTGAGCATCCAAACATTGGCTGCAAGTGCACACAGGTCTAGTGGTTTTAAAAATGGATTGTGATTTTGACTTGTGTGTGTTATATATATATATATATATATATATTATATATATATATTATATATATATTATATATATATATATATATATATATATATATATATATTATAATATATGATCTTCACAGGAAGGGGAGTACTGGCTTGACATAGAGAAAGAGTGGGAGAAAATTGAAACAATTTTGACTTGGGAAGAGAGAGAGAGAGAGCATTAGCAAAAGAGAGGACAATTATCTAAAGGATGGAAAAAGCAAGAAAGATGTACTGATCATGATGCATTATTACTTTTTTTCCATCACATGTATGTTGTATATCCATAGGATAAATTGATGACTCTAAATCACAGTTGATTCTCACAATACCTGGATGAATAAGTTTCCTCCTTGATAGTTTGCAAGCATTGTATATCACAGAAAAGGAGAAAAATGATGTTGATGTCCCTTATCACAATAATGTTAATAGTAAAAGTTAGTCATTTAGTGTCTTTAAGTACAGTTACTGTTAACAATCATATGATGGTGCTAGCATCCTCAAAGAACCATAAACATTCACTTACTCAAGAATTCAAAATTATCGAACAGGCATTAGCATACATCATCATATACACTGTAACACCAACTGTTAGTCCAGCCAGGCACATATATATATATATTTCAGAACCAAATGCCCTGCCACACAAGGGTATACATGAAAGCAAAAGCACAGAGCAAACTTACAGCAAAGAAATAGTTAAGAGACATCCTTACTTAACAAGTAACTGTGATCTGTGGAAGTGTTAACTGGTGAACGGTGTTGCAGGTGAATCGACTGGAGAAGAAGGTGGTGACACAGCTGAGTGGCTATGGCTTGCTGTGTAAACAGACCAAGGTCAGAGTTACATGCCAGATATAGTTCTGGTTTTTTGTTTTGTTTTTTGTTGTTGTTTGTTTGTTTTTTAGGGGGGGGAGGGGGGTGTTATGAGTTTTATATTATTTACGCCCTCCATGGGGATTCCAGGGGCCTGTCAATATAAATAGTGTCCCCACCTTCTGGAAATTGTGTGTTAGGAATTCCCTCTGTTCTATCCCTCTCTTTGTTTCTCCCTTGTTTCTTTTCTTCCTGTCACCTCCTCCTTAGCTATTTTATCCCTTGTTGGTCCATTCTTCTGCCGTTTTTTTTCAGAACGACTTGACCAAGAAAAATTCTCTCCCATGCCGAAGCTGGATGCTTTGGACCTGACTTTGTCAGGTGCTTTACGGTAGCTCAACCCATTTTTTGCTCACATATGACTAGACAACAATAGTTGCTGTCTGAGAAAAAAAAGATTATTTATGGTCAACATCAACTTCAGTTACTGGGTTTATGGGGAAAATCTTTTTAGAGGGGAGGGTGGGGGGGGGGGGGGGGGGGAAGGGATAGGAGGGCCTTGTCCATTTGCACTAGCAGACAGATTCTCTTCTCTCTTCTTGGCGTCCCCTTTCCCAGTGTGATGCGTACTGCCTGGTCTTCTCCTGTACTTTAACCCTCTTGTCCCCGATCCGGCCGCAGCCGACAGTAACGGAGGCTGCCGCTAGATTCCAATCCGACCGCAGCCGACAGTTGGTGCTGCCACGTGGGCAGTACTTTTCCATCACACACAGAACTCGTGGTTTTCACACAGTGTGTCTGAAAATTGGTGGGGCGATGCAGGGAGGGTGTCAGACGGTGCCAGTGATAAATTTAGACCACTAACATGCGTGTAGTGGGGAGGGAAGGAAGAAATAACAGCCAGCGACCGGAACGCTTTTCAATGATGCAGTGTGGCAAAAAAAATGGCGTTTTCTTTAGTAGCAGACGATTCATCTGATTAGCGAGACAATAAATTGAATGTTATTGTCTTGGAAGTAGAAATATTTGAACGAGAATTGTTAAGTGAGTCCGATATTAAACGCTTACGAGGAAGAGGAGGAAGGAAATGCTGCAGTTAGGGAGAAGAGTGAGCCAGAAAATAACGTGCTACACGGCACATTCCTGACCTGTGCTACACACACGACTGTGGAGAAATTTGACCTCCTCGCCGGTCCGCGGCATAGACGCCTGAAAACGATGCCTTTTGACTGTTTTCTCATTATTATCACACTTTTGCTTTGAAACTGCAATGGCAGAAATGAACAGATATGCCGATAACGAAACTAGTAAGAAGGAAAATAAAAAAGGTCTCCCATCTGCCAAGGTTCGACAGGTGAGAGCAATGGGTACCCCCCCCCCCTTCCCCCCAACACCCACACATCCATAATTTGTGCTTTTTGTGATGTGATGTGACCCTTTGCCACCACTACGACTACTTTCGAGACTACCAACATTAAAATTTTGTAGGGTTACAGAAGTTCTGTGTTGTTTCGAATTTGTCACACCTGTGCTGTGACACTGGTGACAGTGTGACAGTCATGTACAATAATACACTTCTGTACACTTAACAAACATGTGGTAGCACACGCAGATATGAAGTGCAGTATAAAGGTCACATGTTGATTGAATATGACTTGTTTTCAAAAGAAAAAATAGTTAAACAAAACTTCTGTCTCCTCAAGACATACCATAAAACAGCAGGTGCAATGGGGACATTGTGTGACACATCCTCGAAGTACTATTGCACATAACCATTGGTAAACACATCAGCTGGGTGTCACTTCCTTATTCGACACCAACATGCTTGAACTATCGTCAAATCCATGCAGGATTTGCTGTTTTGTCATATATACCATATTTTTACCTGTGATTGGTGACAAATAAGGTGACAATGACAAGACATCTGGTGACCAGACACATAAACTTGCGCCTAAATGCAAGTACAAAGACATATCTAGCTTGTGACAAAATTTCAGCTTGATAACTTGTCATGCACACACACAATTGTCTTAGGGGTAAAGTAAGTCAGATGGAGGCAGAAAACCTTCAAAGAATTCAAAATCTACAGGCAGTTTAGCTCTGTAGAATCCAACAACAAGAGGGTTAAACTTCTGTAGGTCTGCTCACTGGCCTCAGCTGACACATTCCAACTTCAGAGCAGTTCATTTTTTTGTACAAGATACATGCTGGGTACATGCACACCCAAACACGCACCTACCCCCCCCCCCCCCCACACACACACACACACAAAAGCACATGAGTGCTTATTCCATTAAAACACGCACTCTCTCTCTCTCTCTCTCTCTCTCTCTCTCTCTCTCTCTCTCTCTCTCTCTCTTGCTCTCCCTCACACACACTATTTCTCACACACACTTATAATCAGAAAGGGAATGATATTCCAGCCTGTCTGTTTTCAGAATGACCTGAAAGGCGCCTTCAATGCACAGTCCAAAGAGGTCACTCAGAAGAAGAAGCTGGAGCAGATCCGAATGAAGACCCCACAGAACCGACAACAAATAGTATCCTTCTCTTTCTGTCTGCTGTGTGCAAGCTTGGTGGCGATGGGGGCTCAGGTGGAAATCTAACCCTTTGACTCCTGGAATGATTTGAAAAGTTTGACAGAAATACACCACCTTCGCGACAACATAAACAAAAACAAAAATCACAAACATTCAAATTTTGGTCTAAAGTATATACAAGGATATGTTTTGTTGAAGCCAAATGAATGGAAACTATAAATGTTATGTGTTTTAGATTGATAGGCTGAGGTAACTCTTAATCCTCGGAAGATAACCAGGATTTTAAGGAAAATATGCAGAATGTTTTGGAAAAAAAGTCTGTAAAAGTTCAAGTCTCTGCATTGTATGAATAGGAATTGTTTTGACATATGTGCAAAAGCACTGGACATAACAACCAAGAGCAATTATTTACCAGTTGTTTTTTGTACCATAGTGCATAGTTTTAAACATGGTTCTCACCACCTCTTCAGCAGTACATCTTATGGAAGCCATATTGATATGCTTGACATTTTTTGTGCTTTTAAACATTTTTTTTAAAAATATATCAGAATCAACCAAACACTTGCTGACAAATCACTGAAAGACAGTTGGAAAGCAGTGTGCTTCTTGCTTTGAATGAAACCTGGTCACTTTTTTGTTTTGTTTTATTTGATTGTGGTGTTATGTGTGGTGACGGTGGTTGTGGTTTTTCCTTGATGTGTTTCCAGGTACAGGTAAATGTCCACACCAATGCTGCACAATGTCTGCTGGCTTCTGTTCAGGGTCAAGATGGGTGTATTGTATGAACAGGAGGGAGGAAAGTGTGGGTGTGGATGGGGAGTAGGAGGATGAGAAGAGATGGACAGTGGGGTGGGGAAGGGGAGTTGATGGTAAGGGACTTTGGGACAGGGAAGGGTGGGGTTGGAGATGGTAGTTTGGGGATGAGGGATGAAATGGACACAGAGGGATATGCAGATGGTGTAACACCAGGGTTATGGCTGTGAATGAGGGACAAGGTAAGAGAGACACTTGCTGTTTTGAAGGGGCAGACAATTCATTTGAAGAACCAATTTTTGAGTGGTGGGTTGGTTGGTAGGCTGATTTTTATTGAAGTAAAACTGTGGCAGTCATTCCAGGTAATTGGGGAGAAGGGGGAGGGATGTAATTTCCTTGTGACTGCTTGAGAGAGAGAGAGAGAGAGAGATTGTATCAGACAACAGCAAAAGCAAAACAAAAACCCAAACAAGAGGAAAACATTGCAGAGTTTGTACTGTGAAAACACTGAAAACTTTTTAACTATGGCTTTCATTGTCTAAGGGATATAAGAATGGAAAAAAAAAGTGTAAGCTTTAATCTGTACAGAGAGGATGGATCAACAGTTTGCTCTGCTCATTGATTGGCTCTTTGATTATCGATTAAGGGATAAGACCATGGAATAATAATCAATGTGTTTACCTAAAGCAGCTCCACCTCTGAGGAAAAACCAGGATATTTCTTTAATAAGGGGTGGAAAAGGTGAATCAATAGTACCTACAAAATGATAATGCCTAAAAAACAGAAAAGAAAGAGTGAAAAGAAAAAGACAACCACTTAAGCATTTTTTTCCCTTTTTAAGGAAAAACCCAACCCAACAGGATTTGGGTTATCCTTACACAATGAACGAGCCCTGTGGTACATTTCAGGCAGAGACAGAGCTTCAGAAGGCCAGTGTGGAGGCCTCTCGGAGTCAGCATGCTCTGGAGCAGCAGGTGAGCAGCTTTGAGGGCAAGAAGATCAGGGACATGAAGAGGGTGCTGCGAGAGTTTGTCAACATCGAGCTGGTGTTCCACGCCAAGGCCCTGGAGCTCTACACCCAGTGCTTCCAGACCCTCAATGTCATTGACCCCGAGAACGATCTGGAGGTAAGTCGTCATCTTCAGCTGGTGCTGTGATTATTTTTTTGTGTGTGGGGTTGGGTTTTTTTGGGGGGGTCCTTTTTTAGAGCTCCTAGGATCACCAGTGGTGAGATTTTTGTGTATGTGACTGTTTTTGCCCCACCATTAATTAAGGAAGCGGCATTCTGGCTTTGGAGATGGTGTGATTATACACATTACTACTACTACTACCATCATCATCATCATCAAACTTATTGCTGTCGTGACCACCATTACACCACCTTCACCATCATTTCTATCATGATTGTCATCATCAAAAGCAGCACTATAAACACCCCCCCTTCTTCATAAGACCCTCACATACAAAAGTCTCTGATACTAACCAGCATTTGTGCGCTGTTTTTTCGCAGGAGTTCAAAAAACAGATCCAGCCGGCCAACAGTGTGCGGAAGGACATGGCACGCAGCGCTTCCCAGCAGTCCCTGGACTCCAGAAATAGCAACAACAGCAGCACACGGCCAGTACCTCAGCCTCAGCCTCAGCCTGCACCTCCTCGTCTGCCCACCTCCAGTGCCTCTGTGCCCAATGGCATACGGAGAGAGGTCAGTTAGGGGAATACAGTACTCGGGAATGAATGTCAAAGAAATAAGATTCCACATACCAGGGCTGGTACAGAGTTTTGAGAAGCCATGTAAAAAAAGAAAGAGGAAAAAAAAATCTTAAATAAGATTGATAGCAAATATTTTGTTAGGAACATGCAGAACATCTTGCGCACACGTTAAATCCTGTTCTGCTTTTCGAAAGAGTAGGCCATTGTGTGCCGGTGGGAACAGATGACAAAATTTACAATACCGCATGCACACGGGGACTGGATGTAAAAAAGCACATGAGTGGTTATTCCATTATCCTCGATATTATAAAAAAATTTAAAAATTAAAATAAATTAGGACAGTCTTGTCAATGAAGAAAATTTCAAACTTCAAGCACCATTGAATGCAAACTTAACCCTAGTAGCGCTGAATATGCAGCAACAAGCCTCACTTCTATTGGCTGAATTAACATTGGCTAGCATTGTTTTGGAGCAGGGTGGGCTCAAACAACCCTTGATATTGATATATAAAACTGAATTAAATGTGTTAAGCTATATATCACTGGAAAGAACAGGTAATATGCTTTTAAATGAGTGTAATTTTATAATAGTGTGTAGTGATTATGATTATGTAAAAAAAATCCCAAAAAAATAAATCGTTGTGCGCACTACTGATCACTGTTCCATCGTCAGGGCCCGGATCGATTTTAACACAATAAGCAAAGTTCTTGCGGTGCATAAATGTCATGATTAGGTAAACACTATTTCTTGACATTAGTTTTCAAAAAATAAGGAGTTTGTATCGCTTTATCGGTCACCAAATACTCGGAAAAGTTCAGCGAAAGGATCGACGCCATCGTGACCGTCATGGTGGAATGTGCGAAGTGGTGGCTTTCTATGACGAAAATACAAAGATCGCTTGATTTCATGTGATGCAAAGTATTCAGCAGCATAGCGATTTGACTCAACAACAGTTATTTCGAAGCCTCATTGCGTCAAAATAAAGTAAAACAATCTGTGACGTCGAAATCGCGAGTAGCGAAGAAGTCCATCCAGCAAAACTAGCACCGCTCGATTCAGTCCGATCACGATCGATTTTTACCAAGTTTTTCAAAAATATTCCACAATCCTTACCTCATCGTCTCTCTCATTGTTTATTTCAACCAAATCCAGCCTCTAAAACTCCTCCTCGCTGTCAATTTTGTAAAAAAAGCTCGAAAAACGCTTGAAGAAATTCTAGTGCAAACACTGGCCGCCATTTTTGTTGAAGACGATCTCGGCTGGTCCAAAAAAAAATAAAAATACACTCTTAACCAATCAGATTCTTCGTTGCTTGTGTGTGTCAAACGACCTTCACCCCTTTCTGCGGGCCTACAACGGCCTTAACATTCATTGGCTGACCTTTGAAAGCGAAAGTAAGCTTTCAACTATGATCACCCACGTCATCCCGGAATATTCCGGGATCCGCCACACAGCTTAGACCCGCCTTTACCGGAATATTCCGGGAACCGCGCTACTAGGGTTAAGTCAGTGCAAGATTTTGTGCTTTGCAAGAATGAATCCGTATAATTTTTGTTTGTTTTTAGCGTTGATAACATTTTGTTTGGTATGTTGTGGTTATTGGTCTTTAATGCAGTACTATGGGCCCTTGAGGAAAGCAGGTTTTTCAGTATGAATGAACGTTCATTGCTGATGACTGTTGCAGACACTAGATGATGACAGCGATGACTATGAGGATGACGATGATGACGACGATGATGATGACGATGATGATGACGACGACGACGAGTACACGGAAGGAGAATCCACAGCAAGATCCACAGCAAGATCGGTCAATTCCAGGAAACGATGATGATGGGATGCTTTGTTGATGCGTTCTTTCTTCTGACCAACCCTTTTTGTTCGTCACTTCCGTCCGAGAGGATTTCCTCCTACCTCTGTCCATCGCTTTGGCCATGACTATATTTATATATTGAACAAGTTTGAAACACATTCAAAAGCATGTTTATTTAGACACAGTCATAGCATGGACCATGAAATGAAGACCTTGCAAGATTTTATGGGGGTTTTTCTTCTTTATATAATTTTGAAAACAATTTTTAAACATTCCATTTTGAGAGTGGGCCATGACCATATCAAGACAGGTTGTTGTATGTTTCCAGACTGTTTTTTAAAAATTCAGATATACATATCATTGTGTGAACAGATAGATTGCTTTTATTCTGCTGTCAAAATTAAAGGGATAAAGGATCTCTGTAAGGAAAAGGGGGTATGAGGATTGGAAATTTGCCATAATATTGAGCTTGATTCTGAGTCATTGATATCATCTCGCAAGCAAGTTTTCTTTTTTTCTTCTGTTTGTCTGTCCATATGTATATTTGTGTATAATAACAGGTGAAAGGTTGTGTGAAGGAGGTTGTGACTACTGCAGCAGTTATGAGTCAGCTGCCTGTGATAATAGACTTGATTTTTGTGGAAGTCGTTTTGGGGGGGATAGATCAGGCTACATTGTGACTACTGCAGCAGTTATGAGTCAGCTGCCTGTGATAATAGACTTGATTTTTGTGGAAGTCGTTTTTGGGGATAGATCAGGCTACATTGTGACTACTGCAGCAGTTATGAGTCAGCTGCCTGTGATAATAGACTTGATTTTTGTGGAAGTCGTTTTTGGGGGATAGATCAGGGAACCTGTGTGTGTGTGTGTGTGTGTTGTGTGTGTGTGTGTGTGTGTGTGTGTGTGTGTGTGTGTGTGTGTGTGTGTGTGTGTGTGTGTGTGTGTGTGAGAGAGAGAGAGACAATTCAAGGCTTATATCTCTGCCATCTCCTTGTGGAGCCAATCTTAACATGGCAGTTGTTATTAATTGAAAGAATGTAAAAAGAGAGGCTGCGATATTTTTCTGTTTCTTTTTTTATTAAAAAAAAAATTTTGTTTTTGTTTGTCTGTTCTTTTTAGCCTTGAAGCAAAGTTATGAGTTGCGTTTTTGTAGAAGTGCATCGTATAGTCTTTGTACCAAGTTATTCTTAGCTCTCATTTCTATTCTTTTGTTTTGTTTTGCATTAGGATGGTGGAAGACACAGTTTTTCTATGTTTGAATTAAGACATTTTGTGAGTAAAGAACGTTTCAGTTATAAATGAGACTTTCAAAAATATGGGTAACAGATGCAATAGCAACAGTATGAGTTGAGCCATACCAAGTGTTTTTGATTTATGGCACTTGAAGCCCCATTTAAAGTTGGCTTGCAAGCTCTTAAATGAGTGGAAATTAGCTGACCGAACAATGTCAAACTTAGACAGAAACAGTTCCTTAATTCACTGGAGTCACACTAAAGTTTATACAACAGTTATACTATGGCTTGCTAGTTTGGCCACTGTTTAAACAAATTCAGCAAAAGTCTTGAGACCCCATTTTAAATGTAAGTCATGTTTTTTGTTTGTTTTCCATTTGTTTGGTAAGCTCCAGGCATGGGAATGATAGGCATAAATATAGGTGTGTTTACACCCCAGCTGAGCTGTCATGATTACACCACATCATTTCACATTAGCCCGCATCCCAGCGTCAGTAACTTTCAAACAATCGTCTAATATCACTTTGAGTGAACAGACGTAAAATCGAAGCAACAACAACACACTTTCAAACAAGTTTAACAGTGCAGCTTCTGTTCCAATTGTGTTGGAAAAAATAAATAAAGAGATTAATGATTAGAGAAAGAGATTAATGAATGTATATTTAAATGAAATAGGCTTAAACACTTAGAAACATGGATGAATAAATCAATAACTTAATGAATGATACATGAGCTATGAATGAATAAATAAATAAGAAAGCCTACTCTCAGTGGAATATGTCCCTTTTCTATTTTTTTTCCTCCAGTATTGATAATATTTTGGGGGTAAATCAAAAGGGAATAAAATTAGGTCAAAATCGTAATTTATGGGTTAAAAAGAGTTGCTGTCACTACCTTACTCCCTCTAGCCTTCCTCTTTTTTTTTCTTATTTGTTTGGGTTTGGGTTTTTTTCCTTTGTTTGTTTGTTGTTAGGTGGTGTGGGGTTTTTTGCCACTTATTTTCTGTGTTGTTTCTGTCCTGCTTTTTTTCCACGCCACTCATTTCAATCTCTTCACTCCAGCCTTACCCAGGCTTGTCCTGTCACATCCTCCGAGTAAAAAAAAAAATCCACATGAAATTTATATATGTTGGGCTGTTGTAGGGCCACCAGCCAGAGGGGCTCTGCACTACTCTCATGCCTTTTTGGGGGGTTAACAAAGAGCAAGAAAATTGTAATTCAGTACTTCAGGCAAGCAAGCAGCAGTGGCTGCATGGTTGTCGTGTGTCTAATTGTATAAAACTATACTGGGTGTTTTGTTTTGCACAGCATAGTGGGAAGAAAAATTTGACCAGTAACAGAACACGTGTATAATTTATGTGTTTTTGCATATGAGCATGATTATGTATGGTGTGTGTGAGAGAGAGTGCGCGCGCGCGTGTGTGTGTGAGAGAGTGCATGTGTGAGTGAGTGTGCGTGTGTTGTTACTGGACATCATTATGATTGAAACAGCACACATTTAGCATTCCACTGTTTCTTGTGATTCTACTCTGGACGCAGCATTAAAAGGCAGGACTGTTGTAAAGGTTAAATCCAAAATATCTTCTTTTTTTATATCAGAAAATAGCTTAGTGACTTTGCTATTTATTTACAGGCTTCTAGTGTAGTTATTTTGATTGCTTTATGTTGTGTATTTTAGTCTGTAAGTTAACTTGAATGCCTGTTGAGCTATGAATAAAATCTCTGTATAAAGCATATTTGGAGGTTTTGTATTTACTATTGTCTTGAATGAATGCATGCATGAAAATATTAGTTGTGAATTTTTCTCTGTAAGCTTTTTGAAGAACTGACTTCAAGAAGGCATTGATAATAACTTGGTCATAGATATACTTCTCTCTCTCTCTCTCTCTCTCTCTCTCTCTCTCTCTTCTCTCTCTCTCTCTCTCTCTCTCTCTCTCTCTTCCTCTCTCTCTCTCTTCTCTTGAAACAGGGCACCCAGCTGAGAGTTGTGTTGTTATTGTGTGTTCACCAGCCTAGCACCCTGGGTGTCAGCCAGAATATGCACCCCGACTCTCATCTCAGTGGGAATCACTGCGAGACTGAAAGTACACACTGGATGAGAAGCTTTGCATATGCATATGACTCTTTTTAAGTACTTCACCTTATAGGCAGCCATACTTCAATGGGTCATATTAAACAAAAAGTCAAACACATGGACAGAAGAACTTGTCAAATCCATGTGTAAATCGAAGAACTAATGAACGAATATGTCAAACTGGTCTATAACATTCACGACTACTCCTCGCCCTGTTGTTCACTTGCACCTGAATAGTTTTTCTATGCACATGCAACTTGTTATGTGCAATGTCGATCACTCTCACAGCATAAACAGGTGTTTACCTGAAGCATTTTCTTTTCCACACCCTATGAAATGTTTTTTTACACATATGAATCACCTTGTCTGCACTGTTTCTACTCTGCATCCGTCAGTTGCTGGTGTCCGCAGAAAATGGGCACAGGGCATCATCTATCCCAGATTCGTTCCCACAGAAGACTCAAGAATACTTTAATGTCTCAACTAGAGAAATTATGAGTGGCATTTTAAAATTACAATTACACAGCATGCATTATTAAACAAGATAGATTAAGAAGTAATATTATAAAAGCCAACAACACTACATCACACACACACATATACACACGCGGCACACACACACAATCATTTAAAGCTATCTCTGGAAATATATGATCAGCATAATCAATACATATATATAACCAGTATAAGTAATTTTACATGAAAATGAAAAACACAACAAAAAACAACACTTCAATAAAAACATTCAACACTGTTTCTCCCCTTCACCCATCACAGCTCACATTATTCATTGCACAGAAAGAGAGAACATGCCAAATGACTGAACAGTTGAAAGTCAACATAGTTGGAAAAAAAAGACCAAAACAGAGTTCAGTCCATGTTGAGGAAATCAAAATCACACACACAATGCACTTTTCCACTCAAACAAAAAACGAGGAGCAGTAAAGCATGTGTATGTACGCATGCCTGTGTGGATGTGTGCATAGGCTTGCACTCATGCCAAGAAGTGGTTGCACGCCAACTTCTCAAAAACTTCAACTGGTCATATTCAAGCAAAAAAGTATGTTCTTTCGAGCCAGAAGGCCCATAGAGCCGGAGCTTATCCCGGTTTCTGTAGCTTTAAGCGAACTGATGGTTTTTCACCACCCCTGTGACAGGACGCTAGTCTGTCGCCAGATACTTCCCCAGCAGAGCTGGTACCCACTTGTACACCTGGGTGGAGTGAGGAAAATAGGAGTAAAGTGTCTTTCCCAAGGACACAACACTGAGCCGAGCGGGGATCGAACCCGCGACCTCTGGATCACGAGTTGACCGCCTAAACCACTCGACCACGGTGCCTCCTTATATTCAAGCAAAGGATTTCCAAACTATGGGATCCGAATCATAGACACTGAGAAGAATGGGGCATCATAGCCTAGTGAGTTAATCTGACAGTAATGTAGGGCTCGGGTGTGAGTCTCTGCAAAGGTGTTCTTTTAAGGGGATTTTCGCCCTGGAGTTATATTCTACCTCTTGGAAGAGTAGGCCATTCATGTTGGTAAGAACAGATGACTAAAAAAAAATTCAACCAAACAAAAACAAAACGCATACACACTGGTGTTGTGTTTTTAAGTATAATCCCCTAAGTGATGGACAAAAATTGACCATTTGTGAACCTCAGCGCTCTAGCAAAGGAATGAAACCAAACATCAATTTCCTCTCAACATACTCCTTGAATAGTTCAGTGAAGTGACTCAATGACCAAACAATACATTGAAAATATGACTGAAATGATGATGTTTTCATAATTTGGGGGTTTTGTGGACTTTTATTCTCTAATATCTATTTTACCTCATCGACAGATGCTTGCGTGTGTAAGAAATTATCATTGTGGGGGGGGGGGGGGAAGTCGTCAACCCCAGCTATGTTTTGTACAAGTAAGTGTGCCTGTCTTTTTTCCCCTTATTTCCTCTCAGTTTTTCACTTTAACAATAGTGTCTCTAAACTAGCCTTAATTTTCTCAGCAGTAAGTAATGGTAAAGCTTTCAAATGATGTGTGGCTTTCTAGTAAACATAATTTGTCAATTGCTTTTTTTTTTTTAAAGTTGGATAGAAAGCAATTGTTGTTTTAGCTTGATGTACTATGTCACATTTAACTTATACAAAATTCATCATGAAAAATATAAAACTGGAAAATCTGTTGACAAAATCCAGATCACATCATTCTTTACCCAACCCACAGAACAGAAATTCTGTGGATCAGCAGTGGTACCAGACGCAAACTCCAGTTTATTTTGCTGTTTGGTGGCCATTTTTGTTGTGTTTCTATAGCAACCAACATCCACATAGGTCAAAATTGATACTGTCTGTGACACAGAAGCTGTGTTACATGTATGTGATAAGGGAGGGGAGGGGGGGTGCTTTAAAAAGTAAAGGATAGGCTATCAAACTATGCACTGTAATTTATTTACAAGCAAGCAGAATCAGATAATTAGTGGTCATGTTTTAGAATGGTGAGTCGTTGTGGAGTTCCGCTTATTTTAAATCAAAAAGAAAATGTCAAAAACAAATGCTCTGTGTGTGCAAAATAATGCAATTGCATTTTAATAAACACTCCCATGATTTGTATCAATTATTGCAACCTCCCTGGCTAAAGGGCCTGCACTCCTGCAGACAAATGATGTGGCTGAAGCAGACAACAAATACTGTCAACTGAAACAACCGTACAAAATGGTAAGCTATTGAACTTATTCCGTAGTTTTAGCCCCATCAGTAGTTAGAAAAGACTCAAGGCAACAATCTAACCAAATGTTATAGTAGTGCGCGAACAATATGCGCACACCCAACAAGTTTAATAGCAATGTTGCGTTCCGGTATTTTTGGCAGGCCAGTTAATTCTCAGACGCAGCACACAGACACATGCACGCACGCGCGCGCGCACACACACACACACACACACACACATGACAGAATTGACAAAATCGCATACACACGGGGACTGGATGTAAAAAAGCAAATAAGTGCTTATTCCATTAACCTTGATATAAAAGAATAAAATAAATAAAACACACTTACACCCCCGTACCTCCCACACACACACACACACACACGCCACTCTCTCTCTCTCTCTCTCTCTCTCTCTCTCTCTCTCTCTCTCTCTCTCTCTCTCTCTCTCTCTCTCTCCCTTTTGGTCAATACTTATGTTCAATCCAGCTGACACTGCAATGATTGCACATTTCACATTTTCCGTGGTTTCCCTCATTCATTTTATTTCCTCATTCATTTATTGGTATCATCTTTTGTAGACTCATTACACAGGTTTTGTTTGAAATGTCAGCAAATTATGGTTTTTTTCAGTTCTGAGCAATTTCATTTATTTCCTCATTCATTTATTGGTATCATCTTTTGTAGACTCATTACACAGGTTTTGTTTGAAATGTCAGCAAATTATGTTTTTTTTCAGTTCTGAGCAATTTCCTACATGTTTTATTATGTACTGGTGGTATTTCAGTTCCTTATTTTGTTAACTTGTTAAAAAAAATCTGTGAGCTTTGTTATAAATTAATTAGTACTAGTAGTATTTCTATTTTCTGGATTTTTTTTCTGTAACTTTCAGGACTACTCCAAATTTATGGATGCCAGCTTTGATGCCAAAGACTGGGTGAATGCTGCTTTCCGTCAACACAGAGAACCTGCAGTTTCTCTGGATGTAAGTGTGTGTGTGTGTGTGTGTGTGTGTGTGTGTGTGTGTGTATGTGTGTGTGTGTGTACACCTTACGTGTATGTGCATGGATATATGTGTGTGCATGCATGCTTATGTGCATGCGTGCATGTGTGTGTGTGTGTGTGTTTGTATGTGTTTGTGAATGGGAGAGAGAGAATAGTAACTATAAAGTAAAGGTTTTACATCTGGCCACCAATCAAGTCAATTCAAGTGAAAGTATGCATTCATCAAGAATGTGAAAACTAGTCATTCAGATATTATGAATATAGTCAGTCCAGCAAGCAGTATGAAGAGTTGTGTCTGCCAATGTGATATAGTACTAAAATAATTAATTCATCTGTTAATCGAACTCTAACCTCAAGTACTGTCACTGTGTCAGATCATTAATTTGAATACTTTGATGCTCTGACCAATAGAGTATTGACTATTGCACCCCAGTTATTCATTACATTTGCTTAGATTTAATTTCAGTGGTTATTATTTTACATATATTCAGAAATTCTCATCAGGCATGATAACCGGGTACTTGTATGATAAATGTGCCTACGAATACCTAGATTCAACCAATCCACCGTTGGCCGCCGCTCTTTCTCTTTTTCGGGTCCATCGACCTGGAATGAGCTCCCTCTCTCTCTTCGCCAGAAACCTAGTTATGACACTTTTAAATCCAGCCTCAAGACATATTTATTTCAAACCTAAGATTTCCCCCCTCCTGTTTGATATCAGAGCTATCCCACCCTCACTAACCCATGTCCAATCACCCTGCTAAAGTATAGGACCTAAGTGAGTGTGTGTGTGTGCTTTTGTAAAAATTTGACTATTGAAATTTTATTTCATAGATTTTGTGTGCAGCGCACTATGTTTGTAAATATCTGTTTGTTTAAACTATTGATCATTTATCATTGATTGCATGACTGTGTAAGATTAGGTTGAATGCATGCGCTTTGATTTGTCTTTTCAAGATATAGCGCTATATTAGTTCCATGTATTATTATTATTATTTTATTATTATTAAATGTATGTACATTTATAGTAATATAAATATGTGCGTGTGTGCATACATAAATGTACATATGTGTGCATGCACACTCTCGCATGAATAGTACACAAGTACCCAACCTCCCCCTTCCCCTTTTCCCTCTTTCCCTTTGTCCAAATTGTATGAAGGTAATACTATGAACATGTATGCATATTTTTGGGTTATAATATTGTGTATTCAGTTAATACTATAGTGTACTATGTTTGTGTGTGTGTGTTGCAGCAACATGCTACCACCATGGTGATGAAACTGCAGATGTTTATACAGGTAGGCTTACACTTTTACAGTGTGAGTTCATCTAAAATTACTAATAATGAACAGACATTAATTAAATGTAACAACAATAATGTGACACTGTCAGCAGGACAACAAATTGACTTGGATTATGATCAGACCAGAACAGTGTGAAAAAAAAGTGTTTTTTCCAAGTTCTGTCTGTTAATCTTTTCTGTTCAAGTTTGTCATGGAGGTCTCCCTGCATAGATGATAAGCAATATGCAGTACATCAGCTGAATTAGAGAAAAAGGGAAAAGGCAAAAAAAAGGTTGATTGGGATTGGGTTGCGAGATAGAGATGGAAATAAAGAATTTCCTGACGTATCTTTTTGTGGGCTTTTTGGGTGTTTTTTTTAGTTTTGTTTGCCTCTCACTAAATATGTCACATTTCATTAGGTATAGTTTCTTTCTTAGTATAGATTTGTGAAAGCTGTCATATTAAGTTAAACAAGCATAGTGGTGGGGATGGTTTTTTGGGGGGGCTTTTGTTGTTTATTTGGGGTTGGTTTGTTAGGTTGTTTGTATTTTAGCCTCCCCCTCCCCCTTTCCTTTTTGTTAATTTTTCCAAGTACATAGTTTACTTCTCAAAATCTTTTTCACAATAGTTTTCCCCTTGTAAACTGTCATTTTCTATACATGTACATTATTCACATCACAGTCTTTTTCATACAACACAATGTATTGTGACACAGAACAATACAACACAGCACAGCACAGCTCAAAACAGCATGACAGTGCACACGGTGAACACAGCACAATACGCTTTTCCACAAAATAGCACAGAGCAGAACTGCAGTATTTACTGTCTATATTATATATATCTGAAACCATGATCAATGCCCATTTTAGTATTTTGCTTTTCCGTCTCCAATGCCTGATGAATGTGTGCTACTTCATGTTGCAGAGAATCAGTATTTCTGTCTTGAGAGTATGAATTTGTGTTTGTTCTGAATGTTTTATTGTCTTACCATCAGTAGTGCTGAACCTGCCAGAATTTATCTTTATTAGATGATAAAGTTGTCTTAAAGTTAATTTATGATCTTGTGTTTGTGATGATGCAGGAAGTGAACAATGTGCTGGAAGAGGCCAGTCAACAAGCCTTGCAGAACCTTCCCAGGTAACTTCAGCAACACAGTTTCTTGCTTTTTTTGTTTGTCTGTGTCTGTGTGTGTGTCTGTCTGTCTCTGTCTGTCTGTCTGTGTCAGTGTGTCTGTGCTATTCTGTGTCTGTCTGTGAGTCTGTGTGTCTGTAAGAGAAAATGTGTAACTGTATGTAAACTACTTTCTGTCTTTGTGTATGATGGTGGTGATGATGATGATGAATTTTGGCATTACTGTTGTTATTGAGCGCTTTGATTTGTTGCTTTACAAGATCCAGCGCTATATAAATTCCATACATTATTATTATTATTGTTATTGATTCTCTGCTGCTAACATTATCATTTTTATTGGGGTATCCTACAAAGAGTCATGGTAAATGTTTAAAATGAAATAATAAGCACATATATTCATATCAGCTAAAGTTTGGCCCTGGCGAAAAACTTGGTCAGCTATTGGTTTAAGCTATGTGCCAAGGCTTTCATTATAGTGTTGTTATGCCTTAACATATCATGTTTCTAAATTGTCTTCAGCCATGACGAGTTCTAAGCATAACAGCCTGCACTGTCCAACTTCAGAGGATTTTTTTTTTAACCCCTTAAAGAAGAAGTCTTGAGTGTAGGCTGCTGAAGTACTTGAAAAGAGTCCTACATGCAAACCTCTCACCCAGCGTGTACTTTACTACAATCTCACAGTGGAGTCCCAGGTGTGATGAGAAAGTCTCTTTGCATAATCTGGGTGACACTCAGGGTGTTAAACTGGGGATAGCGCAACAACAGCAACAACAGTTATCAGCTTAAGTGACTTCTTTTGAGATTTATTTTCTCTTCACATGACTGCACAGACTCTTAACATGATTGTAGTATCTAGTGAAAGTGACCCATGAGGCTGTATTGGAGACTATATAGTGACCCATAGAACTGTATTGGAGACTATGTCATATGAAATTCACATTGCCGTGGGTTCAGAGTGATGCGGGAACTGGATGCAGTGAAACAGGAGTCCGTGCTGTTGAGAGATCAGATGAGGTCTGTCAAACAGGACATTGAAAATGTGAGTCGTTCTTTTTTCTGCTGTTGTGTTTTTTGTTTGTTGTTGTTCAGTATATTTGTTATGTTGAGTTTGTAAGAATCTGGCGTTGAAAGTTCCAGAAAAGGCTACTTTTTTTATTTTGGCATGTGTGCATGCAGAATGTACTTGTGTGTTTTGTGTGTGCATGTGAGTGTGTGTGAGTGTGTTGTGGTGGTTGAAGTGTGATTTATTTCTTTTTGTACTTGTGCATCAAGTGTGTTATATCTCACATTGTTTTCCTGCCCCTTCCCATCCATCCCTTTTGAAGTTTCCGGAATTTTTTGTGTTGATGTTTATTTCCCAGTGCTGTGTGATCATGCCTTATGGTGTGGATATTTATATGAACTTTATAAATCATACATTCATTCATTCATTTATGTATTCTTCCATGTATTCATTCATTCATTTATTTCTGTGTTTTTTCCCTTAATATTGCTGTTATTTTTATGATCATCATTACTTTAATACCTTGCCTTACATTCATTTATTCTTTTGTTCATCATTCATTCATTCATTCCTGCATGCATCCACTCATTCATTCATTCATTCATTTCTTCTTCTGGACATCATTATTTCACGAATATTGTCTTCTTCTTTACAGGTAGAGAAGAACACAGCTCAGTCCATGCAGATGTTACTAACACTTGACTCCATCAAGTCACGAATGAAGACCACTGCTGATGCTCTCAAGGTTTGTTTGCTTTTTTTTTTTGCTTCTTTTTTTTTGGGTTGCCTTCTTAACACAACATGATGCTAAATGTTGAATTAAAACTTATGGTGAGAAAGAAGGTGAAAAGTAGTAGAGAGTGTGAAATGCTTTGAAATTGAACCGTTCCTCATCCCCCGTTAAATTCCTCTGAATTTGGGAGCATGGCAGCCTATATGGTGAGGTGCTATCAGCCTATATGTTGAGGTGCTATCAGCCTATAGGGTGAGGTGCTATCAGCCTATAGGGTGAGGTGCTATCAGCCTATAGGGTGAGGTGCTATCGGCCTATAGGGTGAGGTGCTATCGGCCTATAGGGTGAGGGACTGTCAGCCTATAGGGTGAGGGACTGTCAGCCTACATGTGCTGGTGAGGTGCTATCAGCCTATATGGTGAGGTGCTATCAGCCTATAGGGTGAGGTGCTGTCAGCCTATATGGTGAGGTGCTGTCAGCCTATAGGGTGAGGTGCTATCGGCCTATATGGTGAGGTGCTGTCAGCCTATATGGTGAGGTGCTGTCAGCCTGTATGGTGAGGTGCTGTCAGCCTGCATGGTGAGGTGTTGTCAGCCTGTATGGTGAGGTGCTATCAGCCTGTATGATGAGATGCTATCAGTCTGTATGGTGAGGTGCTATCAGCCTGTATGGTGAGGTGCTATCAGCCTGTATAGTGAGGTGCTATCAGCCTGTATAGTGAGGTGCTATCAGCCTATATGGTGAGGTGCTATCAGCCTGTATAGTGAGGTGTATCGGCCTATATGGTGAGGTGCTATCAGCCTGTACGATGAGGTGCAATCAGCCTATATGGTGAGGTGCTATCAGCCTGTATAGTGAGGTGCTATCAGCCTGTATAATGAGGTGCTATCAGCTTATATGGTGAGGTGCTATCAGCCTGTATGATGAGGTGCTATCAGCCTGTATGGGGCGGTGCTATCAGCCTGTATGGTGAGGTGCTGTCTGCCTGTATGGTGAGGTGCTATCAGCCTGTATGGTGAGGTGTTGTCAGCCTATATGGTGAGGTGCTGTCTGCCTGTATGGTGAGGTGCTATCAGCCTGTATGGTGAGGTGTTGTCAGCCTATATGGTGAGGTGCTGTCTGCCTGTATGGTGAGGTGCTATCAGCCTGTATGGCGAGGTGCTATCAGCCTATATGGAGAGGTGCTATCAGCCTATGTGGAGAGGTGCTATCAGTGGTGAGGGACTATCTAGCCACCCCTTTAGTGATATATTTGCTGGGAATCCTGGTTCATGTTGTATGACAGTAAGTGTGACATTGATGGTGATGCCTGACAGTGACAGTGATGGTGACGGTGTCAGTGGTTTTGTGTCGCAGGAAGCCGACAACTGGACCACCCTCAGTGCCGACATGGAGGAGGTCTTCCAATCACAGGACATCACTAAAGTCAGTGGACTTAGGGGTTGTTGTGTGTGTGTGGTTTTTTTAATTTTCACTTTACTATTCTGTATGCATTGAACTGCTTGTCTTTATTATTTTGTGTTGTTGTCAAATATGATGTCCCAGTGCTGTGACTCCAAAGCCACTCTTTATGATCTCAACAAAAATGTGGGAGGAGAGAGAGAGAGAGAGAGAGAGAGAGAGAGAGAGGAGAGAGAGGAGAGAGGTGTGAGTGAGTGAGTGAGTGAGTACAGGTTTGTCAAACAGCACTATATAATTGTATATTGTATGCTGTGCAGATTACAGAGAAACTGGCTGGCATGCAACAGAGCTTGGTGAGTTGGACACCACAACTATGTTCTCTGTCCTTATTTAACTGCAGCATGCTCTTCGTGTTCTTTGTTTCTACTTTGATTTTTTATCTTCCGTGGCCCGGTAGATGTTTTTCTGACATAACTGACCCTTACAGTTGACCAGCGTATACACCCATGGGAGCTGTCTGTTTGTGAAACAGTCTGTTCACCCACAAAGTGGTTATAAGAAATGACCAGATAAGATTTTGAAATGATGCCTTTGCCCAGAGGGCACTATAAGATCTGCTCATATTGACACACTTGTATAATGATATAGTACCTGAACTACACTCACACATACTTATTGTAATTCACAATCACAGTGTGGAATTGGATAGTTTTGCTGAGCTTGACATTTAAGTTGGATCTGACTGCCTGGGTTTGAGCCGCTACCAAGATGCCTGTAGCAGATGATTTTTTTTTCCCTGGAGTCAAAAACAGTCCCAATTTCTCTCCGACAAAAGCCCTTTGGATGGCACTATAATCCAAGGTGCCATGTGCAAATGCACGCAGAACATCTTGTGCACATGTTAAAACTCATTCCCCCTTTCAGAGAGAAGGCCACTGTGTGCTGGTAGGAACAGTTTGACAAAACGTTTTAAGAACCACATGCACACTGGTGTCATGTTTAGACATCAGCCCCGAAGAGAAATGCGGCTACCTTGATAGAGGGCAAATGGTGGCATAGACAAAAGTCTCACCATTGGAGAAGCTTGGAGCTCTAGCCAAGGAAGGAACAAACAAATAAATATCAATCATAATTTTGTTCATAATATGTTCTCTAGTTTTATGATTCTTCCCATATCCTGTGCCTGTCATTGTGGCACTGTGTAATTGCCCTTCATTGGATGATTGATGCATTTTTGGCTGTGACTTTGACTCTGACTTTGATTTTCATGTTCTCAGCAAATCCTGGTGGACACACCGGACTATGCAGAAAAATGCCAGCACCTGGAGAAACTGAAGAACAGACTGGAGGCTTTGATCAGTCCTCAGCTGATAGCTGCCTTCAATGCTCAGTCCCTGGGTATGTTCCTCGTTCCGCGTATGTGCGTGTGTGTGTGTGCGTGCGTGTGTGCGTGTGAAGATTTTGCAACCAGCTTCCTCCACTCTTCTTCATTGTACTTAACTTTCCATTGCATGTCATTCCAAATCAAGGCCAGTCCACTCTTCTGACTTTGTCTTCCTATCATTTTCTTGCTATACAGAATGCTATACAAAAACAACACAAAAAAGAACACTCATGAATAGATAAGCTGTTTTATGTGATATGCCTTGCAGAGGCCACGCAGCGCTTCACTCAGATGTTTGAGAACATGGAGAGGCTGCCACACTGTACAAGTACTACCACAAGTGTTACAAGGTAACTCAGTGTCCCACTGCTTGATGACTCACTTACTAAGTGCAAAGAAAGTCAGTTCATGTTAGCAACTGGGTAAAGGTGGATGGGAGGGTGGTGGTGGTGGTGGTGGTGGTTGGTGGAGGTGGTATGGAGGGTAGGTGTGTATGTGTTGGGGCGAAGGGTATGTGAGTGTGTGTTTGTGCATGCACATACGTTGGTGTTTGTGTGCTTGCATCTATGTGCATCTATGTATGGACGCATGTCACTGATGTTTGGGTGTTCTTTTTTTGTAGGTTTAGGAAATGGTTTACCTAGGACTTTAATACTGAATTGTGCTATTTGGATAGCTCAGTCGTCGGAGCACTCGCTTTCCCCAAGCTAGGGTTAAGCAACATTAAGCATGGTGACCTCTTCGATGGTTTGACTGTTCATATGCCTTGGCTTCAGCACAGTTCCCCAGTTCACCCAGCTGTAAATGGGTACCTGCCCTCTTTAGGGTCAGGGAAGGTAAAGCAGCAAGGGAGAGGAGATGGGTGCCACCCTCAATATGCTGGCCCCTAGAGAAGCTGAGGTCTCTGATGCCTTGCTCCCCAAGACCACATAAGTTATGGGAACACCTTTACCTTTTATGTTGTAAATGTTTCCTGTGGGTTGTTTTTTAAAGTTATGCTTGTAACCCACATTGGACTTCTTATGTTTTGGAGATAATAAAATGTTTGTAATATTCACTTCTATGCTCTCCAACTGGCAATGTGCTGTTTGCAGACGCAGATTCTGCAGTCCTGGAAGACGATAAGTGAAACTGAGGGCAGCGTGGCCGAACACCTGACTGAACTGTACGACCTTTTGCTGTCCACTTGGCACATGCAGGTAAAAAAAACCACCAACCAGAAAATCTTTCCGTTTTGTGGTCTACCTATGTTCAGCATTTCCCAGCTTAACGCACTGGGAGTCAGTCAGAACATGCACTCTGTCTCACTTCATCCTGCTTGGGAATCACTGTGAGATCGTAAACTATACACTGGATGAGAAGTTTGTGTGTGTGACTTTTTTCAAATATCTTGCCACATAGGCAGCTGTACTCCTGACAAACAAATCGTTTGTTCTCCTTCGAAGGAGAATGCAAACTGTTATGATAAGAGCTTGTCATGACTGAAGACAATCTCAACACAGTATTTTACAAAACAACATTTTAATGTAGGACCTGGCTTTTAGCTTATGTCAATAATTGACAAGGTGGTTTTTTTTGTTTTTCTAATATCTAACCTTAAAAAAATGAAAACATCATATATTTCATCCAGTAAACTACTATTCTAAGATACACAAGGGAACTGTATGCTTTCTCATCAGAAACTGATGCAACAGATTCAAAGAAAATCTTAAGAAAACTATACCATACAGGAATTACAAAGACCCTTAAAGAAGGATGTACCACACAAAGTCAGTACTCTGTTATCATCTTTAGAACTTCTTCTTTCTTTTTTGTCATGTTTCTCCCAGGGGAGGTTTGACATCAATGAGCCTTCTCCATCCCTCTCTGTTTTGAGCTTCCTCCTTATTTATGCTTTAGAACTGTGCTGATTTATGAAGTTCTCCCACAAACAAGACTTCTCAACTGTGGCATCACCAAGTTCGGTGTTAGCCGCCTCACCCAATGACAGTGACATGATTTCTCCTTCTTCATTTGCTCCAGCCCTCACTGACTTCATGGATTCTCATGCCACAGGATTATGTGATGTTGCCAATGAGAGAAGCTGGTGGTCTGCCTTTTTACCCCCTTTTTTCCCATGGTCTTTTAAAAAAACAATTTTTTATTCTTTTATATCGAGGATAATGGAATCAGCACCGATGTGCTTTTTTACATCCAGTCCCCATGTGTATGCGGTTTAGTGAATTCTGTCATCTGTTCCCACTGGCACACAATGGCCTACTCTTACGAAAAGCGGAACAGGATTTAACGTGCGTGCAAGATGTTCTGCATGCGTTGGCACATAGGACCTCGGTTTATAGTCTCATCCGAAGGACTTTTGGGGAGAGTGGAGTCAGCACTGATGTTAACTCCAGGGAAAATATCCCCTTGAACAGGAATCAAACTCGGGTTGTCAGATTGCGAGCACAATGTTCTAACCCCTAGGCTATCCCGTCCCGTCTTGCCTCGAAAAGGACAATAAATTGCATTAGAACTGACAAAGAAGCTTTTGGCCCTTTGGCTACATGTCGGTGTCACAAAGTGATGTTGTGTGTTGGTCAGATCATGTGGACGTCGACGGTGTTCAAAGAACCAGTGCCGGTCATCGTGGATATGCTGACCGATTCCCTGTTGACCCTTGACCCCTCGCTTTCGGCCTGCTTCGCCACGCACCTGCAGCACAATAGTGACACTCTGCCTGCCCTTCTGGAACTCAAACAGGTTGTGTGTGGTTGAAATGTGTGGTGTGTGTGTTGTGTGTGTGTGTGGTGTGTGTGTGTGTGTGTGTGTGTGTGTGTGTGTGTGTGTGTGTTGTGTGTTGTGTGTGGTGTGTTTGTGTGTGTGTGTGTGTGTGTGTGTGTGTTACATGTGTGTGTGTGTTTGCATGTGTGTTTGTGTGTGTGTTGGTGTGTGCGTGTGTGTGTGTGTGTGTGTGCATGTGTGTGTGTTGTGTGTGTGTTGTGTGTGTGTGTGTGTTTGTGTGTGTGTGTGTGTGCGTATTGTGTGTGTGTGTGGTGTATGGGGTGTGTGTATGTGTGGGGAGGGTGGGTGATGTGTCTCTGTGTGTCTGTCTGTTTGTGTCTCTATCTGTCTGTGTCTCTGTCTATGGTAGTTGTAGTAGTAATACTACTCCTGAATGTTTTTGGTCTTTCTTCTTAAAGTAGGACAACCCTAAAATGGAAGAAATTGTAAATGTGTGTGTGCCCACATGTGTGTGTGCTTGTGTGCATGCATATGTGTGCAAGACTGTGATGTGTGACAGTCCTGAGTTGTGTTCCATATAACAGCATGGTGGTGTGTGTTTCAGATCTCTGAGCGCTTTGCCAAGAGCATAGAGACGGCTGTGGAGGCCTACATGAATGGTGGGTTTACCATTAACAATTAGTCTGTGTAATGCATTAGGTGCCCTTACATAATGTAATGGAATAAACCATGAAAAACCTTTTTCATCATGTCTGTGTATTTTACCTGTCTCATTAAGTTAAGTGGTTCTTCAGGCAGTATGATAGGAGTTTAGAAAATTCTCCTTCCCCCTTAAGGATGCTGAGGGCAGTATAAATAGCATCTCCCACTTTTGGGAAATTCATACTAGAAATTTCCCCTTTTGTATCTTCTCTCTCTCTCTCTCTCTCTCTCTCTCTCTCTCTCTCTCTCTCTCTCTCTCTCTCTCTTTTCTCTCTCTGTTCTGGCTTTTCCTTACATTTCAATCCTTTATCTTGCTTAAAACAAAAAAATCCATGTAACTGTTGTTTAGCACTTGGCCTTAAAGAATTTATCTGCTGATAATGTTCTTCATGAAAACAGACCATGAACAAGAAGGGCTAGTTGTATTTTTGGTTTTGTACCAGCAGCCATTTCTTGTCGTAACGCAGCACTCTATTCTTTGATGACTGCAATGGTAGGTCCTATGTCCAACCTTGAATGAGAAAAGTAGTAAAAACAAAATATTTAAAAAAAGTAGTACTACTGCTACTATATACTCTTGGGGATCAGTAACTTTGTTAGCCCAGGATAGGCATGAGTGGAAGCGCTTTGTTGCTGCGCTACACACCACTGGGTGTAATGGTTAATGATGATGATGATGACTGCTACTATAACTACTTCTACTACTATAACTACTCTGATTTTGTTGTTGTTGTTTATGTTAAAGAAGATGGTGTTACTTCATATTATACTGAATAATTTGTTCTCTCTCTTTTTCCCCCACAAAAATGGTGTTTTTGAAAACCTTCTCTTCTCTTCTCTATGTTACTTCATTGGGTGGGATGCATAGTGCCTGGTCGTTTGTGCTTCATAACTCTGCAGGTCTGTCTACTGGCCTCAGCTCACACATTCCCACTTCAGAACAGTCCTTTTTTTTTTTGGACAGGATGTATGCTGGGTGTGTTTGTGCTTCCATATCCCACTAGATGCTGACATGAATTATGGTTTATTGAACATGCATATTTGATCTTTTGCGTGTGTGTACACATGAAGGGAATTAAGGCACTGGCAGGTCTGCACTTTTAAGTTGACCAAGGATATTCTTTCCTTTTTTTCATGTTTCTCCCAGGGGAGGTTTGACATTGATGAGCCTTCTCCATCTCTCTCTGTTTTGAGCTTCCTCCTTATTTATGCCCCTTTTCTAAGATCATCTGCAATACAGGCAGCCCAGGTCTTGCTAGGTCTTTCCTTTGGTCTCTTTCCATCCACTACGAAGTTCAATGCTCTTTTTATGATGTAGTGGTCTCTTTCCATTGAACGTTCCCAAACCAGCGCAGTCTATTGGTACTAGCTAGTTGACCAAGGATATTGTAAACAAAAAAAAAAAAATCTGCATCCTCAATTCACCAAATGCCTCTGCCAAGATATGAATCCACAACTTCATGGACCCTCAGGTATGATGTCAAACGGTTTTAACCACTGAGCTACGCCACCTGTCCCAAAACACTATCGCACTGTTATCATCGTCATCATCGTTGCAGACGGCCTGACGGAGGCAACCAGCCTGGAGCAGCTGCTGCTGGCGGTGTACCAGCCCTACCGGCCCTACCTGCTCAAGTACAAGGTGTTTGAGGAGGTGGCTCTGGGCAAGCAGCTGGACAACATCCCTCTGGTGAGGCCTCGACTGTGACCAGCATGCGCAGCCTTAAGTTTTGGCATCATCATCGTCATCATCATTTTGACATATTAAAGAGTTTGTGTATATATATATATATATATAAAAAGTGTGTGTGTGTGTGTGTGTGTGTGTGTGTGTAAATTTGGCATCGTGTTGTTGTTTTTGGGGGCAGGATAGCTTAGTGGTTAGAACATTAAGCTCGTGATCTGACTGCACAGGTTTGAGCCACTACTGAAATCCTGGTTTGAAGGAATATTTTCCCTCCAAGGAGTTAACACCAGTACTGACTCCGCTTCCCTGAAACTCTTACAGATGAGATTTTCAACTAAGGTACCATGTATAAATGCACACAGAACGCCTTGTGCTCACATTAAAACCCGTTCCACCTTTTGGAAAGAGTAGGTCAATTTTGTACCAATAGGAACGGAGAGTAACATTTTTAAACATGCATGCTCACTGGTGTGTTTAGACACCATCCCTGAAGCAGGAATGCAGGTACCTTAGTGGTGGCAAATGCTCACTTGCTAAACCCTCACCACTGATGAACCTCAGAGCTCTAGCTGAGTGGGTAAAAAAAAACCCAGTTGTTGTTGCACATTCCCCTGCTTAACACTCTGGGAGTCACCCAGAACATGCACTCTGACTCGCTCATCATCCCACCTGGGAATCACTGGTGAGGTGAAAAAAAACCCAGTTGTTTTTTGCACATTCCCATGCTTAAACTTGGAGTCAACAGAAACACGCACTCTGACTCGCTCATCTCATCCCACTGGAATCACTGTGAGTTGAAATATACGTGGATGGATTGTGGATATGATCTTTTTAAGTATACCTTGCCACATAGGCAGCCATGCTCTGAATTTAAATGTAAAAAGGTTACATGAAGAATTCAAATGCTATCTTGCATGCAAGTTTACAAATTTGTTGGTGTGTGTTTTTTTGGTGTGTTTGTGTGTGCATTGTGTGTTGTGTGTGTGCATGCTGTGATGAATGTGTGTGTGTGTGTGTGTGTGTACACAGGACCACGAGGAGATTTTTGACACGGTTCAGCTGCTGTCAGAATCAGTCAGCAAAGTCTTCAGTGCTGCCAACATGGTATCTGTCTGCTTTTCCTTTCATCAGACCTTTTTTTCTCAATCTTTAATACCAGATTCTTTATAACATGAGTACAAGATAGGGCAGTCAGAAAGAAAATGTTCATCAGATAATGAGTCAGCATTGTAAACCATAAGTCACTGATTTGCTAAGGTTATTTCTAGGTCTGCTATCAACTCAATGGAGTTGCATGCAAGATTACACTATAGTATTCTGTGATGTGCTGTTTAGGCCATTTTTTTCCCAAAAAATTTCAGCAAGCATGATAGAATTGATAAAACAAGACATATTATATATTAGTTTTAAAGTTTATATTTTGTACTGTTAATATGTGCAAAGAATGTTTCCATAGGTGTATGTATGTATCTTTGTGTAGGCTAAAAAAAAAAAAGGTAAAAACAGTTTTGACACACTCACATGTTAACCTGGATAAGTTGCAAGTATCTTTTTGTCAAGAAAGAAAACGTTTCACCAAGCCTGTTTGTAAAGACACGTTCACTCTTTATATAAAAAATAACAAAATTGAGAGAAATTTAAGCCAAGTTCATAGAGTGACTAATGACCATTGCTCTTGGTTTTACACCCATTCCCCCCGCCTCCCCAAAAATATTGTCGGTAATACTGGTGATGCACATTCTGTTTCAGTCCAATGAGCGATGCCGACTTCTCACCAATGGCTCCTGTTACCTTGGACTACTGGAAGCTTTTAAGGTCTGTTTGCTATGAAAAAGGGATTTTGTTAAAAGAAATCCAGTTTCATATCAGCACTGACATGTACGAATGTTAAGATGTAATGAACGTTCCGGTGGAAATGCTGTGGGCCTGTCAGTATAAATAGCATCCCACCGTCTGAAAATTCTCTGCTAGGAATTCCCTTTTTTTTCTATCCTTCTCCTCATTTCTGCCTTGTTCCTTTTCTTCCTGACATCTCCTTCATGTCTATTTTCTGCTTTTCTTGGACCATTCTCCTGCCCTTTTTGCCAGAAAGACTTAAAAGATAACAATTCTCTCTCACACCAAAGTCAGACATGCTGGGCCTGACTTGTCAGGCACTTAACAGCAGCACAATGTGTTTTCACTGATATGACAACAACAGTAGTTGCTGTCTGAGCGTCTGAAGAAGAAGAAGATGAAATGAGCTAAAATGATTTTGTGGGACAGTGGGGTTAGAGCCAAAATAAGTGCTACAAATAATGAAGAAGAACAAACAAGTCCCAGTATGTTTTGTTTTGTGTTTTCTTTTCTTTTTTTTTATAAATTTCTTTTTTTTGCCTTTGTTCCTTAGCTAGAGTTTCGAAGTTCACCAATGGTGAGATTTGGCGTATGCGACCATTTTTTGCTCAACATGAAGGTAGCCGTATTCAGACTATTTGGGATATTTGTTTTGTTACGATTGGTGTTGTCTTGTCTTGTCTTTTGCAGACGTTTTTCTGCACGTATACGCGGGAGTTGCGTCGCGTGGTGGTGAACATCGGGGAGAAGTGTCGCGTGGGACAGAGCGAGGAGTCGGAGGACTGGTCCAACTTCCAACATTCCTTGAGGATTATACAGACCTGTGGTGTGTGTGTAGGATTATACAGACCTGTGGTGTGTGTGTGTTTGTGTGTGTGTAGGATTATACAGACCTGTGGTGTGTGTGTGTGTGTAGGATTATACAGACCTTGTGTGTGTGTGTGTGTGTGTATAGGATTATACAGACCTGTGGTGTGTGTGTGTGTACGTGTGTGTGTGTGTGTGTGTGTTGTGTGTGTGTGTAGTGTGGTGTGTGTGTGTAGGATTATACAGACCTGTGTGTGTGTGTGTGTTTTGTAGGATTATACAGACCTGTGTGTGTGTGTGTGGGGCGTGTGTGTGTGGTTGTGTGTGTGAGGGTGTGGTGTGGTGGTGAGGTGGGTGTAGTGTGTGTCTGTGTGTGTGTGGTGTGTGGGTGTGTGGTGTGTGTGTGAGGGTGTGTGTGTGGTGTGGGTGTGTGTGTGAGGGTGTGTGTATGAGGGTGTGTGTGAGGGTGTGTGTGTGTGGTGTGTGTGTGAGGGTGTGTGCATGTGTGTATGAGGGTGGTGTGTGAGGGTGTGTGCATGTGTGAGGGTGTGGTGTGGTGAGGTGTGGTGTGTGTAGTGTGTGTGTGTAGTATGTGCGTGTGAGGTGTGTGAGGGTGTGGTGTATGTGTGTGAGGGTGGTGTGTGTGTGTGAGGGTGTGGTGTGGTGTGGTGAGGTGAGGTGTGTGTGTAGGTGTGTGTGTGTGTATGTGTGTGTGCGTGTGAGGGTGTGTGTGTGAGGGGTGGTGTGTGTGATGGTGTGTGCATGTGTGGGGGTGTGTGTGTGTGTGGATGTGTATGTGTGGGGGGGAGGGGGATAGGTTGGGGGTATGTGTGTGTGGGTGGGTGAATGGGAGGATCAGTGGTAGTTGGGGGGTGAGGGGAGGAGGTGGATCCTGGCCCACCTCACTCTTCATGTGTCAAACACAGCAAGAAGTTGGCCTTCCTCCTGATGTCTTCTCTCTGTGTGTGTTTGTGGGAGGGGAGGGGGGGTTATGTTTGTGTGTGTGTGTGGAGGGAGGGGCTATTATGTATGTATGTGTGTGTGTATGAATGTATGCATGTATGTGTGCGTGCTTACTTGCGTGTGTATGTTTTGTTTTAGTTTGTTTTTCTTGTTTATTTCTTTGATGTTATCAACATTTTTTTTTTAATCTTTTTTTTTTTCCTTGGTTGTTGCCGTTGTTGTATCATTTGAGCATGGATGCTCCAATCATATTGTTTGATATGATTATATAGATATGGTTTGAAAATAAATTATGAAAAAAACACTTTGATCTATAACAACAAAAAACTGTAACTATTATGATCACCGGTGCTGTGTGTACTGTGTGCAGGTGTGTTGGTGATGCACACGGAGGAACTGGACAAACAGCTCATCAGTTCCATTCTCCAGACCCTGGCCCATCTCACCCCTTCACGGGTGGAACACAGCAAAAAGTTCGCCTTCCTCCTGATGTCTTCTGTGTCTTTATCTGTCTGTCTGTCTGTTTCTGTCTCTGCTCTTCATTGTGTTATGTTGTGCTGTATGTGTTTTAGGTAGTGTTTTGCGGTGTGAGTTTTTGAAAAAAAAAAAGAATATTTCTTCTTCTTCGTCGGATGTTCACACAGCAACTATTTTACGAATACGATTTTTTACAAAAATCTCAAAAGGGCGAGAAATTCATGTGGGTTACAAGCAAGCATAGCTAAAAGCAATCAACAAGTAAAACATAAAATAACACAATTCGATATCACAGACCCAGGCAACCATTTCCCTCACCTTATCAGTTTTCATCCGCATATGGACACAAGCATAAAAACACACAATCATGGGTGCATGTGCACACCCACACTTAACATTGTCCCAACCCCCCACCCCCCACACACTCACATACATACATACATTCAAAAATATACATACACACACTCGCACAAACACACCTACATTGGTGCACACACACACACGTACACCTGAGTTATAACATTTCATATAATAAAATTTACAATTTAGTACATTGAAATAAAATCTAGAAATTAAAAATAAACAAATAAAAGAGTGAAAAAAACAAAACAAAAAAAAAAAAAACAACAAAATTAAAAGAAAGTTTTAAAATGTGTGTATGTGCATGTGTGTGTGCACATGCGTGCGTGTGTGTGTATGTGCATGCGTGTGTGTTTGCATATGTGTGTATGTCTGTGTGTGCATGCATGAATGTGTGCATACTTAAATGCACATGTATGTGTGTGCATGTGCACCTCTGTGTGTGTGTGTGTGTGCATGCATCAATGTGTGTGTGTGTGTACTTAAATGCACATATCATGTGTGTGTGTGTGTGCAGAGTGAACAGCAATCTGCACACCCTGAGTTTTCAGGCCTCCCTGTTTCTCAGCAATAAAGGCGATGTGGAAACCTTGGAGTCCTTTGTGGTGCAGCTAGAGGAAGGTCAGTGTGTGTGTGTAGGTGTGTGTGTGTGTGTGTGTGTGTGTGTGTGTGTGTGTGTGTGTGTGTGTAGGTGTGTGTGTGTGTGGTGTGTTGTGTGTGTATGTGTGTGTGAGGGGGATGGGGGTGTGTGTATTCTTTTTAAAAAAAAAAATTTTTAATTCTTTTACACGAGGATAATGGAATAAGCACTTATGGTGCTTTTTGTCATCCAGTCCCCGTGTGTATGCAGTTTTGTAACTGTTGTCATCCATTCCCACCGGCACACAATGGCCTACTCTTCCAAAAAGCGGAACAGGTTTTAACCTGTGCGCAAGATGTTCTGCATGAGTTCGCACACGGGATCTCGGTTTATAGTCTCATCCGAAAGTGTGTGAGGGGGATGGGGGGGTTGTGTATTCATGTGTGTTTGTGTATTCATGTGTGGGGGGTGTGTGTGTGTTGTTTGTTTTTGCCTATGTATGTACATGTACAGAATCACATGTGCATGTAATTATAGTATTATATTAAACCACTGTCATATCACACAATATCCAGGTGAAATACAACCAAAGGGCTATACACACACATGTACACACACACACACTTTTTCTCTTTTCTTTTTTCTTGGTTTTGTTTTGTTTTTACACACACACACACACACACATACACACTCACATCCACACACACACACCTGCCCCATACCTTCAAAGCAGTGTGTGATTTGAAAACTAGACAAGCTGCTCTGAAATCAGAATGCGACAACTAAGGCCAGAAGGCAGACATCATGCAAAATTACAAGCTCAGGAGAAGACCAGGCAGGTACTACACACCCCCACCTAGTAAGGGAACACCCAGAGAAGAAAGAGAGAGAGAGACTGAATGTAGACGGATATAGCGGCTGTTTCAGGGGACAGACCATCGGTTCTGACGGAGGTGATGGCAGATTTGGGTCGACTGTCGGAAGAGGTGCACAAGCTGGCCTTTGAGATTGTCTTTGCCCAGCTGAAAAACTACCTGGCCAATGTGGCCACCATGGAGGTGAGTGAGTGATGAGTGAGTGTGTGTGTGTGTGTGTGTGTGGAGTGTGTGTGTGTGTGAGTGGTGTGTGTGTGTGTGTGTGTGGGGGTGTGTGGTGTGTGTGTGGTGTGTGTGTGTGTGTGTGTGTGTGTGTGTGTAGGGAGATGGGGGGGGGTTGTGGTGTGTGTGTGTGTGCATGCATGCATGCGAGTGAGAGAGAGAGAGAGAGAGAGAGTGAGTGTGTGTGTGTATGTATCTGTGTGTGTGTGAGTTTGTATGCATCGGGGGGGGGTGGGGGGTGAGAATGTGTGTGTGCTTCCATCTCTGTGTGTGTGCAAATGCACGCACCATGTGCATACACATGCATGTGTAGGCATGTGCATGTGTTTCTATGTGTGCACTCACACACATGGATGTGTGCATCTCTGTATGTGTGCATGTGTTTCTATGTGTGCATGTGAATGTTTATCTGTGGACATACATTCATATATACATGTGCGCACATGTTCATGTATCAGATGTGGACCTCCCAGAGCGCAGGAGGAGCCCTGACCTCAGACCTGCCCACCTTCAGCCTGGCGCCTCAGGAGTACATCACCAAGGTCAGCATCACCCACACCCTCTGTTGTCTGCGATCTTCCTCCTTCCTTTCATGTAACGCTGAAAGGAGGAAGGTGGCAGGACGGTGAAGTCGTTCACCTGCCAACACAATACAATGCAATGCAGTACAATACAATACAATGCAGTACAATACAATGCAGTGCAACGCAGCGCAATGCAACACAGTACTGTACTGTACTATAATGTACCATACTGTATGCTATATCATACCATACCATACTATACTGTACTATGCTATGCTATACTGAACTATGCTATTCTATACTATACTATACTATACTATACTATACTATACTATACTATACTATACTATATCTTCCCTCTGGGGATGCCGAGGACCTGTCAGTATACATAGCATCCCTGTCTTCTGGAAATTCTGTACTAGGAATTCCCTCCTGTCTATCCCCCTCTTTGTTTCTGCCTTGTTCCTGTTCTTCATGTCACCTCCTTCTTGTCCATTTTCTGCCCTCTTGGTCCATTCTCCTGCCTTTTTTCCACAAAGGCTTTGAAGATAACATTTCTCTCCCACACCGAAGTTGGACGCGCTGGGCCTGACTTGCCAGGCGCTTAACGGCAGTGCAGTGCATTTTAACTCATATGACAGACTATAGTAGTTGCTGTCTGAGCATTTGACAAGTCAAGTCAAGTCAAGTCAAAATTTTATTTCCAGATGGTACATTGAATAAGCAATGCATTTGCTTTCTTTCATCAAGCCATCTATCTAAGAACAAATTTTGTAATGATTATACTAAGACACTACATTATTGCATCATTTACCATTAAATTAAACCAGTAAAAAAAAAAGGAAAAATCGATAAGGAAATACATTGAAAATACAAATTACCGCATATACATATACACGACACACATACTCATGCACACCTAAGCGCGTGCGCGCTCACGTCCACACACACATTTAAATAAAAATGTTTTAAGAATTAAAAAAAAGAAAATCATAAAACGTCAGGACAAACAAATTACTTCACCTACTGTTTCATCCATTCTTTCATGTTTATACTTTAGATAATAGAGAAGAAGTACAACATGGTTTATATATGTGAATGATTATCAAGAATGTAGGTAGGGCATGATATGTATAATATAATGCAGGACATGTATGTGTGGTGTTTTCAGATTGGCCAATACCTGATGACCCTGCCTCAGCACTTAGACCCTTTCACCATGCAAGACAGCCCTGCTCTGACTGTGGCTCTCAAGCATAGTAAACTACCCTACACTTCTGAACAGGGTATGAGACAGTGTGTGTGTGTTGTATTGTCTGTGTGTGTGTGTGTGTGGGGGGGGGGGGGGGGGGGGGGGGGGGGTGTATACATGGTGTGTGCATCGTTCGTTACATTTTGTCTTTTCACTATCAGTTATATTTGACGAATATGTGTTTGTGTGTGGTCATAGTATGTGTGTGTGTATGCCGACATGTGCATGTGTGTGTGCATGCGTACAGGCATGCATGCATGTGTGCGTATGTGTGTGCGTTTTGATTTGATTGAATTTTATATCTAAGTCATACAAAACCAGTTTTGAAGTCAAAAGTTTCATATTTACATAAAATTCATTGACTCTTTTTTGTGCTGGCATTGGCCTAGCCAGAATCAGAATTAAACACGTACTTTTCATTAGGGGACAGGATAGCTCAGTGGTTAGAGCACTCTCTTTTCCCAAGCTAAGGTTAAGCACCATCGAACGTGGTTATCACTTGGATGGGTGACCATTTGCACATCTTGGCTTCAGTATAGTACCCCAGTTCACCCAGCTGTAAATAGGTACCTGCCCTCTTTAGGGTCATGGAAGGTAAAGCAGCAAGGGAGAGGGGATGGGCGCCGCCCTCAGTATGCTGGCCCCTGGAGAAGCTGAGGTCTCTGACACCTTGGTCCCCAATGATCACATAGGTTATAGGAACACCTTTACCTTTGCTAATATCATTATATCATTTCTGATCAGTTTAGCAGTCATAGGGAAAGAACTTGTCAAAGGAAATAGTTGATGTAACAGCATAAGTAGTTTCCCTTCGATTAAATGCTGCTTACTATTTAAAAAAGAAATCTGAAACGTGCTGTAGCGGGCATATGGCATAACAGTTTGTGATGTAAGAACTGTCAGAACTATAGTGATGACACAACTCCATTCAATTAACTAACTGATAGTGTGTGTGTGAATGTGTGTGTGTATGTATGTGTGTATGTGCATGTATGTGTGCGTGTGTATGTGTGTGCGTGCGTGCACGTGTGTGCTTGCAGAGCCTCCAGAACACCTGGCAGACCTGTGGCTGGAGTCTGTGGCTCGTGGCACCATGCACGTGTTTGGGGAGGAGATCCTGAAGGTTCCAGACCTCACTCCTCACGGCACCAAACAGCTCATCACTGATATAGGTCTGTTGCCCTCTGTGTGTGTGTGTGTGTGTGTGTGTGTGTGTGTGTGTGTGTGTGTGTGTGTGTGTGTGTGTGTATAGAGTGGGATAGAGGAGGGAATGAGTTGCGTTTCATGTGGTAGGGTTTGATATGATGTGACATGGTGTGGTCTGATGAATAGTATGATATAGTATGGTGTGGTGTGGTAACTGGTATGGTATGGTATGGTATTTTCTTTTTTATGTTATAATAATATGGGTTGGGATTGGATGGTATGGTGTGTGAAGTGTAATGGTGTGATATAGTATGGTATTTTGGTTTGGTATGCTATGCCATACTGACATGGTGCGGTATGGTACGGCATGGTGTGGTTTCCTGCCTCATCTTCTGTGATGTTCCTGTCCTGCTGCTCCAATCCCACTCATTCTGACCTCTCTGCCCCAGCCGTACCTAGAATCATCATATTGCATCCTCAGGGTCAGAAGTCCACAGGAACCTTATCAGTGATAGGTCGCAGTGGGGCCACCAGCCAGAAGGGCCCTGCACTGCTTTGGGTTACGCTGGTGGTGTTCAGTGGTGCCTGTTCCGAGCTAGCATATGCAGGACACCATCTGCTAAGCCTCCAACTGATGACAGTAATAGCTTAATCTTGGAGCTGAAATGCCCACCCAGGGTGGGGACCATTACATCGCCCTTCCAACAACTTTCTACCATGCACCTCCAACCCCTAAAGCTTTGACACAAACTCACTACAGGCACAGAAGTGTATGAAAAAAACCCAACACTGAGGTCACAACGAGACCAGAACAACGAGGATCACGGAATCAGAGACACAATTTTCTTTCACTGTATGACGATCAGTGGAGATGAGGATGATACAGTGATTATGCTATGAAAGTGCGTGTGCTTTGAGACAACTGGCAGGGCTGTAGTCTGTACTTCCTATCATAGTGTATCCCGGCATCAGCAGGGTCTGAGAGATTCAGACACCTGCAGTGTTTGTTTGTCAGGTAATTTGAACAACACTCTTAAAATTGCATCCATAAAGTGGATGAAGCTTGACTGTGTGGTCCCTTGTATTCCAATGAGCCAGAGCCAGCCAGAGTAAAAAATAAAAAATACAACCAGTGTCTCTTATTGAACCTACCAGCCAGTAACCAGAGGCACTAACCACTGTGCCATGGCAGCTGGTAAGCCTGTTTTGATTTGGGTAAGATGTGGTTTTTAGCCTCAGGTATCGCTAAAGTAGATGTGGGAAGTATGTCTAGCTAAACAAAGATTTGAAACAAAATCCCCTTTTACGACTGTGCAGAGTACCTGCGGAACGTGCTGGATGACCTTGGCCTTCAGACCTCAGAGACATTGAGTCAGATCGACAGCTTGCTGAAGGTCAGCCCCGAGGAGTTTGGGGACACGGCAGAGGTCATGCCTCAGCGAATCTCCAACACCATCGCCGCCATGCGCCACATCGAGGTGTAAACTGTTGTTGTTGAGAGAATGGATGTGGAGGGAAGGAAAGCGGGAGATCATCTGTTAGAGACACTCGTGGGTTGTTGTTGTATGTATTATGTGGGCAGTGGATTTATGTGATGGCTTTGACATCTGTTTCGACATACAGCCAGTTACTGATGTGGGATCATGTAGGGCACAATTACAGACCAACATCAGTGATGAGGTGGCTGATGCTGTGTGCAGCACAAATGCTTCATGTGGATGGTATTGATGTCTCACATATTGGACTATCTATCAGCCCAAAACCTTCCAACTGGATTGTTGTGATATGAATGTGTGTCCCATTGTTGGCAGCATGTGATGGTGTACAGACTTCTTGTGGGATCAGTTATCTCTTTGGATGGTTTGTTCAAATTGTACAGCATTTGTTTGTATGCATGTGAGAGATTCTATGCTGTAATTTTGAAAGAGGCGACACTTTTGTTGCTGTGGGTTCTTTTGTGTATGAGGTGGATTTTCTATGTGCAGGTTTATGAAATTTCTCTAGTAAGAGAATTTCTGATGGTCTGGCATGCCATAACTGTGAGGTCTGTTAGTGACAAATTAATCAAAGCTTTTCTCAAAGAATCATCCTCACTTCACCCTCTTGCATTTGAAATTTCTCAAGGCCAAACTCACCCTTAGTTTTCAGACTCATTTATGCTGATTTAGCCTCAAAATGGGTAAGTGCGAATGGAAGTGGTTTCCAGTATTTCAAAACAGTGCTGAAAGATTACTGGACCATTTTAGGAAATCTCCACCAACTTTCACAGCCTTTCCATGCATGGCCATGGCATCAGCACATAATGGAAAAGTATCTTCAGGAATGCCTCTCTGCTCCTGTTGCTAATTCAAGCACGCTGTCCAAGTACTCCAATCTGCTCTTGTTACAAAAGCAAGAGGGTTAAGACCTTTGCATTCTGGCTGCAGAAGCTCAGCTTTCTCTATCAAGGACAACCATAACACTGCAGGGATGCTTTACTTCTTGTTGGTATTTTATATTTTGTTTGAGATGTTCAAGTGGATTGTTTCAGCTGATGATAATTTTCATCCACAGGTAGGATGTATATATATATATATATATATATATATGATATATGGGTGTGTGTGTGTGTGTGTGTGTATATGTGTGTGTGTATATAAATATATATAGATATAGATATATATAAGTTCTTCTGCAATGCCAGCAAAGAGACTTGTACTGTGGATAGTGGTCATGAATGTGAGAAAAATCGACACCTGCAATCCTGAAGCTTTCTTTGTAAATGTTTGGAATACCTTGCCATTGTTTTCCTGAACTTTAGTTCCTACATGTGCATGCGTGTGTGTGCTTGTACGCGTGTGTGTGTGTGCGTGAGTGTGGCTTGTGTGTGTGTGCTTGTGTGTGTGTGTGCTTTGTGTGTGTGTGTGCGTGCGTGCGTGCGTGCGTGTGTGTGTGTGTGTGTGTAGAAACACACTTGAGAAAAAGTTACCTCTGATGAGGGGACATAATGGAAATGTTATGCCTCTGCCATTAGAACCTCTGGAGAAACTTGTTTGTTAATATGTTTGCAGTCATTTGCTTTTGTTTAATTGTACAGATTATTAACATCACATTATATCAGAGCATGAATGAATGTCACCAAACTTTGTGCATTCTGTTTAATGGAATATCATGTTTGTGTTGTAGAATTTTTTAAACAATTGTTTGTGGGATTTTTTGTTGCCACTTTTAGTTTTGTTTTTATTGATAACAGATTGTTATTGACTGATCATCACAATTTGTCCTGAGAGCCAATAAATGTTGACCAGAGACAATTGACTCTTTTGTTTTGTCATGGTTTAAAAAAAATAAAAGTTTTTACTTTCTCTTTTCTCTCCACATTTTTCCCTTATTGGGTAGGGTGCATAGTGTCTGGACTTCTCCTGTGCCTTTAACGCTGCAATAAGTCTCCCTGCTGGCTTCGTTCTTACTTCAGAGCAGATTTTGTTTTTTTTGCACAGGATGTGTGCTTATGTTTCCATAACCAACAGGATGCTGACATGAATTACAGAATCTTCAATGCGCATATTTGATCTTCTGTTTGTGTATATACATGAAAGGTACTAAGGCATTGGCAGGTCTTACTTTTAAGTTGACCTGGGAGATCGTATTAATCCCCACCTATAATTCACCAATGTCACTGCCGAGATTCAAACCCACAACTTCATGGACCCACAGGATCAAATCAAACGTGTTTAACCGCTTTGCTGTTGTGTCTGTCAAACTTTCTGTCTATTGTCTGACTGGAACAGCTCAGAAACACAACTGGGGTTCATTTAGCAACATCGTCTTTGATATTTGAAGTCACTGAATTTAATACCTGGGGTTTTGTATGCTGTAGTGATAGTTGAGGCGTCATACCAACCAGTGAGGGGACAGAATAGCCCAGTGGTTAGACAGTTGTGCTCATGATTTGACAGCCCAAGATCAAAGCCCATGTTGGAGCTACCACTGAGAAGCCTGTTCAAGTGGATTTTTTTCCCCTGAGTTAACATCAGAACTGACTCCATTCCCACAAATGTCCTTTGGATCAGGACCATAAACTGAGGCCCTGTGTGTGAAAGCAAGCAGAACATCTTGTGGATATTAAGAATTCATTCAGGTTTTTGGAAGAGCAGGCCATTTCGTGCATGTAGGAATGAATAACAAAATTTTAAATAAACACAAACAAGCTGGTGTTGTGTATAGCCACGAAGTTGAAATGTGGCTACCTTAATGGTTGGGCAAAAGGGTCTTATATGCAAAAGTCTCACCATGGGTAAACCTTGGAGCTCTAGCCAAGGAACGGAAACAAACACAACACGATAATTATAAGGTAAACGCCAAGGCCTACATTAATGTTATCTTTAAAATGTTGTTTTGAAATTGTCTTCAGCCCTGACAAAGTTTCTATAACAGTTGCCACCTCTTCAAATCTTAATAAATAATCCAACTTCATGAAGACAAAATTGAAATTTTCAGCTGCAATAGAATGGTCACCGCTTCATTTATCTTCAAACATAATCTTGACAAAAAAATTAAGACCATGAAAGACTACACCGTTATCTTCCAATATTTTTAAAGCCTTGCCAGACTACTTCTTCAGAGTTTGGCTCATCTCTCTTCTGTGTGCGTTCCCTTACTGGCTGGGGTGCATGGTGCCTGGTCTTTTTCTGCACTTGTAACGCTCCATGAGGTCTGCTTGCTGGCCTCAACCGACACATTCGAACTTCAGAGCAGCTCTTTTTTTTTTAAAGGACACATTCTGGGTATGTTCATGTTTCTGTGACCCATCGAACATTGATACGAAATGCTCTATGTGTAAATAAGACATGGTCTTACACAGCTGTCATTTTCCCCTGCTTTCAGCTACCCTCAGCTGCTATCCATTTCATCCTATCCCATCCCAGCTGGTGCTAATCATAGCAGAATTTACTGCACTTGGACTTGGTGAAAGGAAGGGGCGTGCCAATGTTAGCATTGTGCCCTAGAACCTTGACTGAGTTATGCTGATTGTGCACTGAGGAGGGGAATTAAGGCACTGGCAGGTCTGCACTTTAAGGTGACCTCGGATATTGTAAAATCCCCACCATAATGTCATCAATACCACTGAAGGCAGTCACCATCCACATCAACACCACTGAAAACTCACCATCCACATCAATATCAACACCATTGAAAATGGTCACCATCCACATCAAATCAACACCATTGAAAACACAGTCACCATCCACATCAACGCCACTCAAAACACAGTCACCATCCACATCAACACCACTGAAAACTCACCATCCACATCAATATCAACACCATTGAAAACACAGTCACATCCACATCAACGCCACTCAAACACAGTCAACATCCACATCAACGCCACTCAAAACACAGTCACCATCCACATCAACTCCACTCAAAACTCACATCCACTCAATCAACACCATTGAAAACACAGTCAACATCCACATCAACGCCACTCAAAACACAGTCACATCCACATCAACGCCACTCAAACACAGTCACCATCCACATCAACCCACTCAAAACACAGTCACCATCCACATCAACGCCACCAAAACACAGTCACCATCCACATCAACGCCACTCAAAACACAGTCACCATCCACATCAACGCCACTCAAAACACAGTCACCATCCACATCAACGCCACTCAAAACACAGTCACCATCCACATCAACGCCACTCAAAACACAGTCACCATCCACATCAAACGCACTCAAAACACAGTCACCATCCACATCAACGCCACTCAAAACACAGTCACATCCACATCAACGCCATCAAAACACATAACCATCACATCAACGCCACTCAAAACACAGTCACATCCACATCAACGCCACTTAAAACACAGTCAACATCCACATCAATGTCACTGAAAGCAAAGTCACCATCAATATCAACACCACTTAAAACGGTCACCATCCACATCAACACCACTCAAAACACAGTCACTATCAATATCAACCCCACTCAAAACACAGTCACCATCCACATCAACACCACTCAAAACAATCACCATCCACATCAGTGTCACTGGGGAAAAAGGTCACCATCAACACCACTCAAAACAGTCACCATCCACATCAACTCCACTCAAAACACAGTCACCATCCACACCAATGTCGCTGAAAAAGGGTCACTGTCCACATCAATGTCACCATCCACATCAACAGACTTAAAAAAGTCACCACCCACATCAACAGACTTAAAACAGTCACCATCCACATCAACAAACTTAAAACAGACACCACCCACATCAATGTCACTGAAAACACAGTCACCATTCACGTCAACATCACTGAAAACACAGTCGCCATTCACATCAGTGTCACTGACAACACAATCACCATCCACATCAATGCCACTGACAACACATCCACATCAACGCCACTGACAACATAAGGTATTCTAGCAGGTCACTGTGACGATGCAGTGTAGAACAGGTTGTGGTTGTGCTTTATTCAACCTTTCTTCTTGCTTTTACTTTATTTGTGCTCTCATGAAATCTGGGTAGTGTAAAGCTAGAAAATGGTTTAGGGTGGGGTTTATTCTTATTTTTTTTAGTGGTTGATTGTAAACTGTTAACATGCAGCTGTGTGAAACCCTTAACTGTATCAATTTTTGTTGTTGTTGTTGTTGCTTTAAACCACTTTGATCAAGTGGGAGAAAAATGTTTATTTCAGCAAGGAATGCTGGTGGACAGCTAGTCTTCTTTTTAAAAACACTTGCCTTTACCATGTTTTTCTTCTTGTCGATCACATCTTTGTCATTTTGTTCTGAAACATATCAGTATAGTTTTCCTGGAATTATTACGAAAAGCTGATGTTCCTTTGAAACTTTGGTGTTTTTTTTTTTAATGTATTCAGTTTGAGATACGGAGTGCAAAGTGAAGTTTATTGCTAATGTCCTTTTTCTTTTCATAGTATATGGTAGGATTTGGTTAATGTCAACTGTTGTGTTACCCACTGTACCTGTAGATCATTATTCCAAGTATAATTGTTAAAGTTTGTAATGACTGTAGTTTTGCTCAGGAAGCATCTGCCTGTCTTGAGCTTACCTATTCCCCAACTGTAAGGGATGTGCTTCTGTTGTGGGTTTCTCTTCCACCATTCGCTTGCTCGACTTCACTTTTTTCCCCTTCTTCTTCTGCATAAACTGCGAGTATAATGATACAGCTAAGTATGACCCAATGAAACTTTTTCATTTCCATCCAAACATAATATTGCCCTTTGTTAGAATGAGTTACACCATGCTTTTTAATTTACATGTTCAGTAATTTGGGTAGGGGGGCATTTGAATGTGTAACATTTATTGTGGAGGTTTAAAGTATATCTGAGCAGTTGTGAAATTGGTTTAGCTGCATATAACCATTCCAAGCAATGGATAGTGTAGCTTGTTGCCTGTATCAACACTTGATTAGGCCTATAGCAACCTGAAGGACATGGCTTACATCGTGTTTTTAAGCTATCATCTTTATGTGAAATTATTAGACAATGGCTTCGTGTGATTTGTTTAAGTTATGTAATGAATGCCCTCCATTTTGTTTTCTGCTCCCTCCCCCTATTTCCCGTTATTCCAGGGTGAAAATGAGAGTTGTGTGTGCATAATCTTAAAATGTAGTCCCCTTATGTATATGCATATTGTACATTTTGTCATCCGTTCCCACCCGTACACAATGGCCTATTCTTCCAAAAAGTGAAACGGGTTTTAACATGTGAGCAAGATGTTCTGTGTGTGTGTGTGTGTGTGTGTGCGTGCGCGCGCACGCATTCATGTGTGCACATGGAGAAAAGATGCTAAAAAAAAGTAGATAACGAGGCTGGCTTTGAGTGATGTTGACTATTTGTGTCTTTTGATAGTTGGTTTGTTTGATTGATTGATTGGTTGATCGACTCATCGATTTTTTGTGTTTTTGTCTGAGACCCTGCTTAGCTTTTCAAGTTCTGTTTTTTGTGGTTTTTTGTTTTTTTGGTTTTGTTTTGTTTTGTTGTTGTTTTTTGGTGGGGGGGGGATTTGTGTGTTAACTAAGTGGGGTTTTTTTTTCATTTATGGGTGAGTGGTGTGTATAGTAAAGAACGCGCGCGCGTGCTTATTTGATTCATTATCCTCGAAATGAAAGATTTTTAAAAGAGCCATCAGTTAACTTAGATGAATACATTTCTGAATGATCCCAGCAGAAGATTAATCAGCTAAACAAACTCCATGCCGCCCCTTCTCTCTTTTTACATCTCGCAGTTGTACTTATGACATAGCCTTAAATAAAGAAAAACGCACGTACATCCTGCTGCCAAGGGAAATGACTCTTTTTGTCCCATTGAAAGTCGTAGGAGAACTTTGCAGTTGGTAATGTGACACAACAGTCTGTTCACATTTTTTTTTCTTTTGGAAATACTACAAGGAAGTAGGTGACACCAAACGTGCATTAGTCAAAAGGAATGACAGAGACACGGACGAAAGTTTAACCAACTGTCACGTTCTGTATTTGTTGATCTGAAGCCTTCAGCGAACTTTCGATTTTTTCCCCTCATTTTCGTGGGACAGATGAGATAAAATGATCGCAAAAACGTCATGACTGTTTTAAGTTGTTTATATTGCACAACACGCCTCTTGTGTGCTCGAGCTGGTGGTCGTCGACATTTCGCTAAGGACTTTGTTCTGTTGCCTGTAGTTTACGGTGCATCTGGCTGTGCTCTAAACATGGTAAGAGAGCCAGTAAAAGTTGGTTTCGTGATCTCTTTAGCTAAATTTTGGACTTGCAGTAAAACTGGCCTGCCCATTTTGCTGTGGCAAATGATTTTAGTCATATTCTGAAAATTTAACATACTAAAAATAGTAAAAGCATACATGTTACTATAGTTGAGAAAATTTTCTGTGTGTTCTGATTTTTATTTTTATTATTATTATTATTATTATTATTATCATTATTATCATTATTTAGAAATAGAATGTTCAAATTATACCACTTACACGGGGCATTAAATCTGTAATTCATACATTTAACAAAATCAAAACATGAAAACCTATTTTAGTAGAAGGCATACATGTAATATGGATAACCTGATAATCTGGAAAAAGTTAGATGAATTTTTCTTTTTTTCTTGGTTTTGTTTAGGGTTTTTTGTTTTTGGTATTTTTTTCTTTTCCATTTATCATATGTACAGCTCACTGCTAAGTTTTTAGTAATGAAGGCAACAGCACTCTGCAGGTCCTTTAAGTCACCACACAGCTTCTTACTCTTAGCCTCTGGGGTGCAGTAGGACCAGATTCTCTTTTGGAGTGCCTTGTATAGTGGGCAGGACTGCAACATAGTTATGCTAAGTTGTCTGGCTTCCGGTCTTGTAAAGGCACTTTTCAGTATGGCCTATATGATTATGCATAATTTTGTGCCCATGTATAATTATAATATAATATAATAATATTATGGTTATTTTAGGTCATTGTGGCCTGCATTATGTGCCTGGATATTTACAGACTGTTCCCATCATATCAGCAGGTAATATGGCTCTGACTGGTTGTAGTGTGGGGTTATGTTAAAAAAATGTATTGTCATTCTTAAACAAGTTAAAGCATCCTGCTCAGGTGAATGTAAATTCCCAGCCTCTTTTAGTTAGATGTCCTGTTGGTTGGGACAGTCTTCCTGTCATGAGGTGGCCTTAATCAACAAGTCAAGTCAGCTCTAAAGAAAAAATCTGAACTCAACACTCCTCTTTTGCGATCTCTTCTGCCTGTCTCACAAAGAGTAAAGTATAAGATTAATACCCTCTGTTTCAAATGTCTCCACAAATCTGCACCCTCCTATGTCTGTAACTGTCTTCACCTGGACACTCCATCCTGTTCCCTTCATTCAGCCACAGACACTTCGCACTTTCGAACTTCCAGATTCAAACAAAGCACTGTTGGCCAACACTCTCTCTCTTGTTTCTGGTCCATCCACATGAAACGACCTTCCTCTCCCACTTCGCCAAAAGCCTTCATTTAATACTTTCAAATCCAGCCTCAAAACGCACTCATTTTCTACCTGAAATGTTCCCCTGTTATCCGTTCCTACTTTTTTCAATAGCTACTTTCACCTCCACCACCCCACCTAAGCGTGTTGAGGTGTATCAGTGTATGTGTGTGTATAAATTTGATATTTGTTTATCCTGATATTTGTGGACAGTTGCATGCATGTGAAGGATTTGAATGCAAGCACTTCGATTTGTTTACTGTACAAGATTCAGCGCTATATAAATTCCATACATTATTATATTATACGTCAATTCAAAAACACTGTGAATGTGATTAATTTAATCATCCCATGAACTGATGAAGGGCAGTTACTAGTATTAGATTTACTGAGAGGCACATTGATGATTGACATGAATTATAATCTCAAAAGGCACAAGAAAGAGTCTACCTTGAACTTGGCAGTGGGTTAGTTAGAGGGTCTAAATGTAGACCTGCATGATCTTCAAGAAACTGGAGCCCTGTGATGGTCTCAAGCTCAGGTATTGGTGCTGACTTCATGGACGCTGAGAAGATGCAGGTTGTTGACTGACTCTGCGCCTAGCTGACCAGATCAGAGTGTAGGGCTTTTTGAGAGTTGTTGCATCTGCACCCAGGGTGTTCAGGCTACTGCAGTACTTGCTTTTTCATGAGACTGAGAGCAGGTCGTACCTTGGCACTAACTTCTGTTTTTGTGGTCTGCTGCTTCCGTATCAGCCTTCTGTCAAAAGTCAGCCCAAGGTTGGCGGAGAGGGGGGAGATTATCTTCATCAAGCAAAGTGGGTCCATTGATTTTAAATATGCAGGGTGGCCTTTAGCTCATTGTCTTTACTATTGAGCTTTATTACATTTTTAGAATTAAACACTCTTTTTTAGGCTTATTGTAATGCAAAAATCTGTTCCAGGCTTATTTCAATCCAAAAATCTTTTCCAGGCTTATTTCAATCCAAAAATCTTTTCCAGGCTTATTTCAATCCAAAAATCTTTTCCAGGCTTATTTCAATCCAAAAATTTTTTCCAGGCTTATTTTAATCCAAAAATTGTTTCCAAACTTATTTTAATCCAAAAATCTTTTCCAGGCTGATGTTAATAAAAAATAACATTTTTTCAGGCTGATTTTAGTTCAGAAACTCTTTTCCAAGCCTACTTTAATCCCCTCCCCCCTGCCAAACATTCTTTTTTCAGGCTCGTCCAAGTTCAGACATGGCAGCGTTCCGTGAAGTCTTCGCCAAGGCCAATCACATTGTGGTGTTGACAGGCGCCGGAGTCAGCGCTGAAAGCGGGGTGCCTACCTTCCGTGGAGCTGGGGGATTCTGGAGGCAGTTTCAGGCACAGGTAGGTGTTGGGTGTGTGTGTGTGTGTGCACTGTGTGTGTGTGTGTGAGGGGGGTGTATATGTGTGTCTGACTCCATCTGTGCATATTCAACACTCCGTTAAAATATATGAAGATTTCATCATACACAAATCCCACATATATGTATACATATGCTAATGCTTATGAGCACATCATTAGACTTAACCTCTTAACTGCCCAGTGCAAGTGCACCCTATATTCCGGGGAATAAAATTCTTATGTACCACTGCTATGTTCATATCCCTCTTACTCAGAAACGACTACATGAATATTCCTGATAGTCTACCCAATGACAGTATATATATCGTAGATTACTTCGAGGCAAGCTCAAATTAGTTAGCATGATATTTCACTGTGAAAATATATTTAAAATGTAAAAAAATCGACAAAAAATTTGATTTCTTCATCACCACTGTCATTCTGAGTACCCCCCATCTCAATAACGTCAAACATAAGTCTAGGCCAAATCTCATTCATTGTTTTTTAAATACACGATCTCCTGAATCATACTCGATTGTTTTCATCACTGTTAGGTAAATCTACAGTTTTATTTGCCACTTTTACAGCTGTGTAAAGTTATTGATGCCTTCAATGAGAAGTGTCAGCCATTGTGAACAAGAACTTCCCAAGCAGTCATGCATAAAAACACAAAATACGAGCTAAAAAACGATCGTTTTTGCCTTGGTTTTTGCAGCTGGATGTTGCCAAGCAACAGGAGAGTGATCTCCATTAATTTTGGAGTTCTTTCCCTTTAACTGAAGTCAAGGAAGCAGGCTTGTTTACTTTGGTTCGAAATTTTCCGGGTTGTAAGGCGTATAGGGTGCACGTTTAGCCCCAGCAAATTTCCGGGGTAAGGCAGTCTTAGTGGTTAACACACCCCTCCCCCCACCCCTTTCCCCCACACTCACACATTCAAGCACACACACACCACAGCTGTCAGTTCCCCCACTTTCAGCTGCTCTCGGCTGCTATCCATTCCATCCCAGCTGGTGCTAATTATAGCTGACCGAACTTGGTAAGAGGAAGGGGATAATCTTAGCACTGGACCCATGACTGAGTTATGCTGGATTTGCATGCTGTCACACACACACACACACATGCACACACACACACACACACACACACACACACACACACACACACACACACACACACACACACACACACACACACACACACACACACACCTGGTATCACTTAAAGTGGAAAGACATTAAAACTAAAGACTACTACTACTACTACTACTACTACTACTACTACACTACTACTACTACTACTACAAACAACACACACACACACACAGAATAACAACACACACACACACTCTCTCACTCACTAACACATACACACACACTCACTCACTCACACACACACTCACACACACACACACTCACTCACACACACTCACTCACTCACTCACACACACACACACACAGTCACACGCAAGTTACACACACACTCACATAAATTTCTTTCATTGATTGTGTTGACAGGACCTGGCTACTCCTGAGGCGTTTAGCAGTAACCCATCTCTGGTGTGGGAGTTTTACCACTACAGGCGTGAAGTCATGCTGTCTAAACATCCCAACCCTGTAAGTGTGTGTTTGTGAGGTTGTGTGTGTGTGTGTGTGTGTGTGTGTGTGTGTGTGTGTGTGTGTGTGTGTGTGTGTGTGTGTGTGTGTGTGTGAGTGAGTGTGCGTGCGTGTGTGTGTTGCATGCGTACGTGGGTTGTGTTGTTTTGTTTTGTTTTGTGTTGTGTGTTTTGAGAGAGAGAAAGAGAGAGAGAGTGAGTGTGTGTGTTGTGATGTGTGTGTTGTGAGTGTGTTGTGTGTGTGTTGTGTGTGTGTGTGTATGTGTGTGTGCACATGTGAGCGTGCATGCATGCATGTGTGTGTCTGTGTGTGTTTGTGTATGTGTGTGTGTGTGAGAGAGAGAGAGAGAGAGAGAGAGAGAGAGAACAGACAGACAGACAGACAGACAGACAGACAGACAGACAGACAGAGACAGACAGAGATGGACACAGAGACAGGCACGCACACACAGAGCCAACCAGACAGAACAAAATGTGACCATACATGGATCCGCATGTACCAGCATGATGTGTGTGTGTGTGTGTACATGTATCCAGGCACACACTGCCATAGCGGAGTGTGAAGCCCGGCTGGCAAAGCAGGGACGACGTGTGGTGGTCATCACTCAGAACATCGACGAGCTTCACAAACGAGCAGGATCCAACAACATTCTGGAGCTGCACGGTAGCTATTGGAGTCAGGGATCTTCTCTCTCTCTTCTCTGCATTCCTTTACTGGCTGGGATGTGTAGTGCCTGGTCTTCACCTGTGCTGCGCTGGTAACTTTGCAGATGGTCTGCCTGCTGTGCCTCAGCTGGCACATTCTGACTTCAGAGCAGCTCTTTTTTTTTTGTACAGGTTGCATGCTGGGTATGTTTGTGCCTGGTCTTCTCCTGCGCTTGTACTTTTTCGGGAGGTCTGCCTGCTGGTCTCAGCCGACACATTTTTACTTCAGAGCAGCTTGTTTCTTTTGTTGTTGTTGTTGTTGTGTGTGTGCAGGATGTAGTTGGTCTATGTTCGGATTTCTGTTACCCATCGAACGCTGACATGAGTTTTGCGGATTTTTAACGTGCATCACACAAATCCAGTATCACTCAGTCAAGATGCTAAATTTGGTGCACCCCTTCCTTTTACCAAGTCCAGGTATGGTCAGTTTCTGTTTATAATTAGCACCAGCTTGCCCCAGCTGGGCTGGGATGGGATTTAAAATTTTAAAATTTTAAAATTTTATTCTTTTATATCGAGGATAATGGAATAAGCACTCGTGTGCTTTTTTACATCCTGTCCCCGGGTGTATGCGGTTTTGTCATCTGTTCCCACCAGCACACAATGCAGCTGAGAGCAGGTAAAAGTGGAGGAAACTGACAAGCTGTGGCATATTTGATCTGCGGCATGTGTATATATATATATATATATACAGGAAGGGAATGAAGGCTCTGGCTGGTTTGTGTGTGTTTCAAGTTGACTTGGGAGATGGTAAAACTCCCCACCTGTATTTCACCAGACGCCGCTGCTGAGATTCGAACACACAACTTGATAGGCCCACAGGATGGAAGTCAAATGGTGAACATTGACCACTTGGGTAAAGTGTGTGTGTATCAAGTCATGGTTTGAGGGTGAGGTCTTGGAGTATACTGTTTGTGGTAAGACAATCAAGGTTCTGGTGAATATCATATTGATTGTGTTAAAGAAGGGTGAAGACAATACTGATGCAGGAAAGAAGGAACTAGAATTTGAACAAGGGAAGATAGAAGTGGTAGACAAATTCTGCTACCTGGGAGAGATGATGAGCTGCGAAGCAAAATCTGAGTTAGCTGTAGAACCAGGATTGCGAGTGCTTGGAAGAAATGGAAAGAATTGGTAAGTCTGCTCGGAAATCAGAAAATCCCACTGGAGAGATGCTGTCTGATATATAAGGCCTGCATCAGACCTGTTCTCCTGTATGGTTCGGAGACGTGGGTTTTCACAAAAACCGTCGAACGTTTGTTGAAGAGCTGTGAAAACCGAATGCTACGCTACATGACAAAGATCAAATGGGAAGACAGGATCACGAATAAAGAACTATGGAGAATGTACAAAGTTGATGATCTGAAGTCTGTAGCTAGTAGCAATAGACTGTGCTGGTTTGGGCACGTTCAGTGGAAAGCAGACCACCTCATCATAAAAAGAGCAATGAACTTCGTAGTGGATGGAAAGAGACCAAAGGGAAGACCTAGCAAAACCTGGGCTACCTGTATTGCAGATGATCTTAGAGAAAGGGGCATAAATAAGGAGGAAGCTCAAAACAGAGAGATGGAGAAGGCTCATCAATGTCAAACCTCCCCTGGGAGAAACATGACAAAAAAGGAAGAAGAAGATGTATGTTTGTCATGCTGCCATAGAAGATATGTTAATCTGATCACTTTTTTTATATACATAGTTTTTCCTGTAGGGTGTCTGTGTGTGTGTGCGTATTTGACAAATCGAGTCTTTCCAGTCAAATTTTTATTTCAAGATTGTGTGTGTGTGTGTGTATGGGTGTGTGTGTGTCTCTGTGTGTGCGTGTTTGACAAATCAAGTCTTTCCAGTCAAATTTTTATTTCAAGATTGTGTGTATGGGTGTTTGTGTGTGTGTATGTGTGCATGCGCGCACGTGTGTGCGTACATGCGCGTATGTGTTTGTGTATGTATGTATGCATGCATGCGCATGCATGTGACTGTGTGCAGGCAACCTGTTCAAGACTCGGTGCACCAAGTGCAGGGAGGTGACTGTCAACAAAGACAGCCCTATCTGCCCCGCGCTGAGCGGGAAAGGGTGAGTCACTGAGGGGACCAGCACAGTGTGTTGGGGTCAGTGAAAATGAAAACAAAAATGATAGTAAAAGCATAGAGCGTTGTGCTGGCGATCGTACGGCCCAGGTTCAAGCCACCTCTGAGTCGCCCGTTCAAAAGGATTTTTTCCCCCTTGGAGTTACCATCAGTACCGACTCCACTCGCCCTGAAGTCCCTTTGATTAGACTGTAAAGCAAAATCCCCATGTGTGAACGCATGCAGAATATCTGGTGCGCTCGTTAAAACCTGTTCCGCCCTTTGGAAGAGTAGGCCATTTTGTTCCAGTAGGAATGGATGACATTCTTAAAGAAAAAGCACATTTATGCTGGTGATGTGTTTAGGTCTCATCCCTGAAGTTGGAATGTGGCTACCTTAATGGTGGGCAAAAACGGTCACACACACAAAATTTCGCCACTTGTGAACCTCATAGCTCTAGCAGAGGAATGAAAAAAACCAAACTAGTGAAAGCAAGGCCATGGCCACTTTAACCCTAGTAGCGCTAAATAACGCTACAGAAGGCTCATTCAGTGCTGCTGGTGGGACAAACATTGGGCAGTGTCATTTTGAAGCAGGGTACACAGTAGCCGTGACAATATTTCAGCCAAAAAAACCACAAACACCAACCTCAAAATGAACGAGCTTTTAATTGGTGAAAATTGGCAGACAGAACACAGTATTGAAATTATAATCGGTTCCTTTCTTTTTCTTTCTATTTTTTAAAGATAGATTTTCAGTTTTTGCATTGTGTAACTATGATGTGATAAAATAAATCACATCGGTAGGCCTATTGGAGCTAAATTTTTTAGCATGGGAAAATGTGTTCTGAGAAGCTGCTTTGTAAGGAAGACGAAACACATAGAACTTGCTGATGAATGACAGTGGAAAATTCACCAGGGCCAGTTTTTTGTCTGTACAGAAAAATGTTTAAGACCTCAAGCAACATGAAAGTCAAAAGTCAGTCAGTTTAATAATATATTAACATTAATATTAATAATATTAATTAAATGGAGTCAGTCTAGTTGCACTTTCCAACATATGACCAGCTTGTGAAATTCCTCCCCACCTTCACCTATCCTGTAGTCTGGTCAACCGTTGGGGCACCAGTGAAGATGGTAAGATTACTATCTAGTTATAATAAATGGGAGGTGTGTACTATTACATTTTCACTGACTTTTTGATACAGATTTTACTCCCTCTCCTAGCTTTTATTATTAAGTTTTAATGGCACAGACCAAGATAATTTTTTGTTCAAAGTATGGGTCAGGAAAAATATGTGAGAAGATCTGGGAAAAAAAGACTGGGATTTTGTGTGGTCAAACTTATGAGAACTCTTGTTGAAAAAAACAAAGCCCCAAAAGTATGAAAGTGTGTTAATCATGGTGATGACCTGTGTCCAGACTGCCCGACAAGGATGCTCCCGATGCCCACATCCCCAGGGACCAGCTGCCGGCCTGCAAGAAGGAGGGCTGTGGGGGGCTGCTGAGGCCGCACGTGGTGTGGTTTGGGGAGTCGCTGGACGGGGAGGTCCTGCGCCAGACTGACCAGGAGCTGGACAAGTGCGACCTCTGCCTGGTGGTGAGTGCGCTCCGGGATCAGAACTTTCTGTTGACAAAGATGGGTCCAGGAGTGGACTTCTGTTGACAGAGATGGGCTCAGGAGTGGACTTCTGTTGACAAAGATGGGTCCAGGGAGTGGACTTGTGTTGACAAAGATGGGTCCAGGAGTGGACTTCTGTTGACAGAGATGGGTCCAGGAGTGGACTTCTGTTGACAGAGATGGGTCCAGGAGTGGACTTCTGTTGACAGAGATGGGTCCAGGAGTGGACTTGTGTTGACAGAGATGGGCCCAGGAGTGGACTTGTGTTGACAGAGATGGGCCCAGGAGTGGACTTGTGTTGACAAAGATGGGCCCAGGAGTGGACTTGTGTTGACAAAGATGGGCCCAGGAGTGGACTTGTGTTGACAAAGATGGGCCCAGGAGTGGACTTGTGTTGACAGAGATGGGCCCAGGAGTGGACTTGTGTTGACAGAGATGGGTCCAGGAGTGGACTTGTGTTGACAAAGATGGGTCCAGGAGTGGACTTGTGTTGACAGAGATGGGTCCAGGAGTGGACTTGTGTTGACAAAGATGGGTCCAGGAGTGGACTTGTGTTGACAGAGATGGGTCCAGGAGTGGACTTGTGTTGACAAAGATGGGCCCAGGAGTGGACTTCTGTTGACAAAGATGGGCCCAGGAGTGGACTTGTGTTGACAAAGATGGGCCCAGGAGTGAACTTCTGTTGACAAAGATGGGCCCAGGAGTGGACTTCTGTTGACAAAGATGGGTCCAGGAGTGGACTTGTGTTGACAGAAGATGGGCCCAGGAGTGGACTTCTGTTGACAAAGATGGGCCCAGGAGTGGACTTCTGTTGACAAAGATGGGTCCAGGAGTGGAGGCAGGGGGAGGGGGGTGGATAGAAAATGGAGGAGAATTAGATGTTATTACCTTCTTCCTTAGAAAAAAATTCAAGCCCTTATAGAATGGTTTAGAAGATGTGGATGTCATGCAATAAAAGAAAACTGTCTTTGATTTGGTGGCACGGCCCTAATTGCTCTGGTCTCATGGTGACCTCAAGGTTTGGTTTTTCATACACTTCTGTGCCTGCGATGAGTTTGTATAGAAGCCTTCAGGATTGGAGGTTCATGGGAGAGGGTCACTGGAGGGACATTGTGGTGGTTCCCTCCCTTGGTGGCTATCCAACTCAGCCCGGCTCTGTGACTAAGCTAACATTGTCATCTGTAGGTGGCTTGGCTAGTGCGTGGTGTCCTGCTTATGTTAGCTCAGAACAGGCACACTGAACACCACCAAAGTGACCCAGCAGCAGTGCAGGATCCCTCTATCTGGTGGCCTCAAGGCAACCTGATGTAGATGGGCTCCCTGTGGAGTTCTGACCCTGAGGATGCGACTTAACAAATCCGGGTATGGCTGGGGGTGGAGAGATTGGCATGAGTAACATGGGGAACACGCAGACAGGAAAAAATATAGAGTGGATTTTAACCATGGACTTGTCGCTTCCTGGGCCTATCTGCTGATACAAATATTGTAGAGTTTCTGTTGAAATCAACAGAAAGTTGTAGAAATGAGTTAACCCATAGAAGACTGATTTTCTTCAGATAAAAACTACAGACTTCAAACTCCTCCAACATCTGTGAGTTTCCAGCTTCTCTTACAGGATGGATTTAATTTCAATTGAAAAATTTTTTTTTTTTAAACCCACAAAAATTCCCCAAAGTTGGAAAGCGGCTACCTTGATTATGGGTAAAAAATGGACGCAAAAGCAAAATCTCACCATTTGTGAAACTCGGAGCTCAAGCCAAGGAATATATATATTCCTATATATATATAGGAATATATATATATATATATATATATATATCCTGAAAGCTTTGACTCTAACATGCCACATGCACAGAGGTACATGGAAAACTAAAACTGAGGTCACCCTGAGACCAGAACAGACAGGACTACGGAATCAGAAAATATATGTTTTTGCGCAAGATGATCAGTGATGATGAAGATGATTTAATAATACTGCTATGGAAGTGCGCATGCTTTGAGACTACTTGACACAACTGTGCTCTACTATTCCTATCATAATATAGGAACACTGAAAACCGCATGTGTAAAATGGATGACACTCAACTGTGTGGTCCCAGTCTTCACGATGAGCTCATGAACAGCACACTCACTCTGGGTAGAACTCTTTGTAAAGATCGCTTACTGTCCTGTCAAAAAGTATACATCCGCTGTGTGACAAAACAACTGGAATGATTTTTTCGGGTCTTGTTCGTATCTGCCGTCGGGAACAGGGAAACATCACCCAAACTGCCCTCCACTGGACACCAGAGGGAAAACGCAAACGAGGACGACCTAAGAACACTCGGCGTCGGACTGTCGAAACAGAGCTGAAGACCTTCCAACATACCTGGGGAACCATTCGGAAGCTGGCCCAGGACAGACAGGAGTGGAGAACATTTGTTGCTGCCCTACGTGCCAATAAGGCACAAAGGCATTGATGATGATGATGATGATGATGATGATGATATTCGTTTGTCTAAAGCTGTACACTACATGCGCTGATACGACTTCACATGACAGTGGCGGTGGTGATGTTTCAGGTGGGGACGTCATCGGTGGTGTACCCAGCGGCCATGTTTGCCCCGCAGGTGGCTGCCCGCGGCGTTCCAGTGGCGGAGTTCAACATCGAGACCACCGGCGTGACCAACAGTCTGGGGTAAGTCTGCTCCAACACTTTGCTGTTGTTGTTGGTGGTGGTGGTTGTTGGTGGTGGTGGTGGTTGTTGTTGTTGTGTGGTGGTGGTGGTTGTGTGTGGTTGTTGTGTGGTGGTGGTGGTGGAGTTCAACATTGAGACCACCGGTTTGACCAACAGTCTGGGGTAAGTCTGCTCCAACACTTTGCTGTTGTGTGTGGTGGTGGTGGTGGTGGTGGTTGTTGCTGGTGGTGGTGGTGGTGGTGGGGTGGTGGTGGTGGTTTGTGTGTGGTTGTTGTGTGGTGGTGGGGTGGAGTTCAACATTGAGACCACCGGTTTGACCACAGTCTGGGGTAAGTCTGATCCAACACTTTGCTGTTGTGTGTGGTGGTGGGTGTTGTTGTTGTTGTTGTTGTTGTTGTTGTTGTTGGTGGTGGTGGTGGTGGTGGTGGTGGTGGTGGCGGAGTTCAACATCGAGACCACCGGTGTGACCAACAGTCTGGGGTAAGTCTGCTCCAGCACTTTGGTGTTGTGTGTGGTGGTGGTGTTGTTGTTGTTGTTTGGTGGTGGTTGGTGGTGGTGGTGGTGGTGGTGGTGGTGGTGGTTGTGTGTGGTTGTTGTGTGGTGTGGTGGTGGAGTTCAACATTGAGACCACCGGTTTGACCAACAGTCTGGGGTAAGTCTGATCCAACACTTTGCTGTTGTGTGTGGTGGTGGGTGTTGTTGTTGTTGTTGTTGTTGTTGTTGTTGTTGTTGTTGTTGTTGTTGTTGTTGGTGGTGGTGGTGGTGGTGGTGGTGGCGGAGTTCAACATCGAGACACCGGTGTGACCAACAGTCTGGGGTAAGTCTGCTCCAACACTTTGCTGTTGTGTGGTGGTGGTGGTGGTGGTGGGGTGGTAGTGGTGGTGGTGGTGTGGTGTTTAGGTGTGGTGGTGGTTTAGGTGGTTGTGGTTTAGGTGGTGGTGGTGTTTAGGTGGTGGTGGTGGTGGTGGTTTAGGTGGTAGTGGTGGTGGTTTAGGTGATGGTGGTGGTTTAGGTGGTGGTGGTGGTTTAGGTGGTGGGGGTGGTGGTGGTGGTGGTTAGCCATCTTGCATTTGGTTTCTCTTAGGCAAAACTTTCCTTGGGTTTTGGAATTCTTTTTTTTTGCTAGTGTAGCCTCAAAGTGGGTCATTGTTGAATGGAAGTGGTGCCAGCATCTCAAAACAGTGCTGGAAGATTATTGAGCCAGGGTAGGAAAGAAATCCCCACCAAGTTTTTACATCCTTTCCCTGCATGACCATGGTATCAACACGTGATGGAAAAGTACCATCAGGTCATACGCCTGTCTGCTCCCACTGTGAGCACTAGTATGCTGTGCGAGTACTCCTGTTACAGATGCAAGAGGGTTAAGAGGGGAAGAGAGTCAGTCATATTATTTTCTATTCAGTGGCTTCTTTGTTTTGTCTCTCTTACATTTTTTGTTTGTTATGGTAACTCTGTGTGTGTGTGTGTGTGTGTTATGTGTGTCTGTGTATGGGGAGAGGGTGTGCATGTGTGTGTGTGTGTGTGTGCACTTGTGTATACTTGTATCTATAAACATGAATGTCTGATTGCATGTAAGCATAAATTAGCAGCATTGACGTGCATGTGTGTGTGTTTGTGTGTGTGTGTGTGTGTGTGTGCGTGCGTGCGTGCATACATGCTTGTGTTGTGCGTGTATGTGTTGCAGATACCACTTCAGTGGCCCGGCTGGAGAGAATCTACCAGCTGCCCTGGCTCCTCACCCCTCCGAAAAGTCATCACAGTGATACCATGGGCATCTCCTCAGCTCTCTGATGACATGAGCTTTGTCATATTTCACTGTGTACAGTCTTGTGTGTCTAACGTTTTGTTTGTGATCATGTCCATGTCCATTCCTTCACATGAGACTAAACTGAGGTCCTGTGTGTGAACACATGCGAACATCTTGCACAGGTGTTTAAAAACACATTCCAGCTTCCAAAAGAATAGGCAGTTTTGTGCCAGTAGGGGGATGGATGATAGAATCTATAAAAAAAAATGTATGCGCACATCTTAAAATGTGCAATTATTTTGGGTTGTGTTTCAATGTGTGTTGATAGAAAACACTGTGATAAGCAGTTTGAAAATATTTTCAAGTTACTTTTAGGCCAGGTTTCATGCAGTTGAACGTCTCCATTCAGTTAGTGACACCACAGCTGTGTGGATTTCTTGATGGATGTTGTTGTTGTGCATTATAATAATAATAATAATAAATGGAACTTATATAGCGCTATATCTTGCCAAGACAAATCAAAGCACATGCATTCAACCTAATCTTACAGTCATGCAATCAATGATAAATAATCAATAGTTTAAACAAACAGATATTACAAACATTCCCCAGCTTAACATTCTGGGTCACCCAGAATCTTGCACTCCAACTCGCTCCTCACACTGGGGGATCTCTGTGAGATTGTAAACACATTCTGGATGAGAGGTTTGCCTGTATGACTCTTTTCAATGCAGCCACACTTGAGGGGATTTTTCCCCCCCCCCCCTTTTTTTGTAAGGGAGCACAAGTTCTTATATTAATAACTTTTATGGCTAAAGGCAACCTCAGTGTAACATTTTAAAACATAGCATTTTGATATAGGCCTCAGCACTTAGCTTACATCAATAACTGACACAGCTTGTGGCCTGGGTCAATGGATATAGTTACTGTGAAATGTTCTGCATGTGGTGATTTCCCTATGGGAACACTGAAACATTGGAAGGGGTGGTTGGAAAAAGGGGGTCAGTGGTGATTTGAAACCTTTTGTTAGAGCAGCCGGGCCTGGTCAATGGACTATATTAGTGAAATGTTCTGCCATGTGTAATTCGCATCTTTGGATCAACATGAAATGGAGGTTCTGTTGGAAAATTGGCTGTCGTGTGTTGTTGAAACACCGTTTCTTAGAGGCGGCAAAACAGCGAACCATGTGCACAAACTGCTTTGTCCAGTGAATTTGAGGATTCTTTGGATTCAGGACAAAAGGGCCTCCCCTTTTGGGGCCCTCCCCCTATTGCTGTCTTGTGATGTTTGAAATCTTCCACCTAATTATGTGGGAAATTGAACCTGAGAATTACAGTTGCAAATTCTTCTGTTGGTGAGTTTTGTTAGGCTGCTGAGAACGTGTGGGGTGAGGGGGGGTTTGTTGCATTTTTCAGAAGCCCCACACTCTCCCCGAAATCATATCATTAGTCTTAAAGCTGTGGAGGTTTTCATATGGAGGTGAAGTATCTGGAGTCCTTTGTTGTAGCCTGGAGACTGAATCTACTGGTTCTGCATTTTGTGCTTTGTGATTTGTTCACATATGAGCACATTTTAACCTTGTTAGAAAGAACAGTTTTTTTCATATTATGATAAACTGACTGTGAATCTTAATCCAGGATCATAAAAGGTGCCTTTGATTTTTAATTGTTTGTTTATTTACTTAGCAAGCATTTTTAGTATTGTTAGAAAGAACATTTTCGTTCATAAATTGACTGTGAATCTTAGTAACAGATCATTAAAGGAGCTTTTGATTTTGATTCAAATTGATTTTCATTTCTACAATATGGGGGGTAAGCACAAGTTGTCCATTTTGTATTTTATTTGTTTCCATGACTCCTTACATATCTTTAATTATTGTACAGTGTGATCATTCTGTTTTGTGCTTTTTAGCAATTAAGGGATGGATTATAAATCGAAGGCAAAGACTGATGTCTTAGGCATAGTATGGTCCTTTGAAAAAATTGTACAGTTAAGCTAAGATGTGATAAATTATGCTTTCTTTTTTTTTTTTGGCTGGATTGACAAAGTCGTGTTTAGGAGAAGACTGATATTATTTGATGGAGGTGGGTTTGACCTGTCATGGTGACTGCCCCAGTGTGGCCCTAGCTGTCGGCTAGGTTTTAAACAACATCCAGTCAAATGCAGGGTTATGTGAGCTTGGGGTATTTGCTGTTGTTGTATTTTGTTTTAATTTCATAGCCAGTTTCTGCAAAACCAGCTGTAAAAACAGTGGCTTTATCTTTTCCCATGAACTGATTACGATCATTACCAGGTCATAGAGATAAATTCCTGTGGTAAATCATTGGCTGATAAACAGCTGGAAAGTGAGTTACTGTAATCTTCATCATATCCGTATTGTTACTGGTATATGAATGAATGTGTGTCTTTCAAGCACAATATAAGCTTCAAGGTTGTTGTTGTTGTTATACTGCTGTGATTGTTGTTCACATGATATATGTAATATGCTCTGTTTAATCAAATCCAGTTGAACCACATAAATGAACAATTGGATGAAGGATTGAGATAAAGAGCATTTAACAATCCAGATTGGTGTGATTTTCATTGGTTTGTATACATGTGAATGCACTGCCTTTGATTCTGAATGTTTTGTTTTATTTAGACTTCTGTTCACCATTCTCACACATGCATACATACATGTATGCAAAAGCGCACATGTGCACACACACGCACGCACGCAGCATGCGCACGGGAACAGGATAGCCTGGTATAGAGTGGTGCGCTCATGATTTGCTGACCCGGGTTCGAATCTCGTTGAAGAGGATTTTTCCTCTGGAGTTAACAACATCAGTGCTAACTCCACTCTCCCCAATAAAGTCCTTCGGATGAGACTAGAAACCAAGGTCCTGTATGCGAATGCATGCAGAACATCTTGCGCACACGTTAAAACCCATTCCACTTTTTGGGAAGAGTAGGCCATTGTGTGCTGGTGGGAACAGATGACAAAATTGACAAAACTGCATACACATGGGGACTGGCTGTAAAAAAGCACAGGGGTACTTATTCCATTATCCTCAAAATAAAAATAAAAAGATAAAACACACACACACGCACACACACACACAACTAAGGGCTGTGTAGGCCCTTAGTTTTACCCCAGTGACAGAGCCCACCCTGTGCAGAACCGTGTTGCCCAAAACATATCTACTAGAACTGAATAATATATAAATCATCTTATCTCGCTTGACACCTGACAGAAACATACTCGCACAGAATATACTTTCCAAAGGAAAGAATGCATCTCTTTCTCTCTCTCGCGCTCTCTCTCTCTCTCTCTCCCTTTCTCTCTCTCATGTCGCTGTGTGTGTGTGTGTGTGTGTATGTGTGTGTGTGTGTAAGTTAACTATTGCAAAACAAAGTTTTGTTTACAGCCCACAACAAATAACACAGGTTGGCCTCCGACTTTGTGACCTTGACTCACACGTGCACTCCATGCCATATTCTTTTTCTCAGTCTCTGCATGAGAAACAGACAAGACACGATTTATAGTGTACACACACCACCATCACCATCACCACCAAGTATGGTTGATTCCTGACCATACCCTACATGGACTGGACTGCAGAAGATAGGACCCAGGCATGCATGACTTCATTAAACAACTGTGCACCATGTGGTTTAAAGTGGAAGGGAGCCTGTTCAAGTTCAACTTATCAGGTTTCTGGATAGGCAGTTAAAGATCTGGTCTCTTCTCTTTCCCGGATGGGTGCAGGTCTGTCCATATAATCTCCCTTTAGGAAATTCTGTTCCACGAATTCCCTCTTTTTTATCTACCCTTTGTTTCTCTGTTCCTTTTCTTATTCATCCTATGTCAATTCTTGTCTCTTTTCTGCCATTCTTGATCATTTTTCTAGAGCCTTACAAGAAAAATTTCAAAACAGAACTGAATTGCTGCCTGCAGAGCGTACTGCAGGCTAGACTTTTTGGCTGATAACGGAAGCTGCGCTGTTTGAGGTCACGAAAACATAGTGGCTGTAGCATGGCCATAGTAGAAGAAGACATAAATGTGCCAAGATTTTAAAATGATTAAAGAATCATCATCTGATTTGGACAACACTTCAGCTGTCAACACTTGCATTGATCTTTCGATTGAAAAAAACCAACGAGAGGGCAAAACCACAAGATGGAAGCAACATGCCCAGTTTAGAATCTTCGCCTTGAAAAAGGAGTTGGATCCGGGAAACAGATGACAGGAATTGCAATAGCTACACGAAGTGGAAATTGAAAAACACATCACAAAAGTGCTTTAAGGTACCTGTTAAGGAAAGAAATAATAAAGAAGATAAGAGAACGCAGAGACCCCAAAAAAGCAAGAGATGTGTGGCCTCTTAGAAGTGGAGGTCTAAGGCCCGCAGTTCACTCCTAAGATACCATGACCACAAACTAAGTGGATCTGAACAGCTGATATGGGCATCTCACGCCTACCTTAAAAAAATTGAGCTTCTCTCCTCTGAGTAGCAGCTGTAAATGGGTACCTGCCTCTTTAGGGGCAGGGAAGGTAAAGCAGCGAGGGAGAGGAGATGGGCGCTGCCCTCAAAATGCTGGCCCCTTGAGAAGTGAGGTCTCTGACGCCTCACTCCCCTAAGACCTAATTGGACACTACCTATACCTTTACTTCTGAGTAGAGCGCGTCGCCACAAGAGCAGCGCCACTCCTTAAAAAAAATCCTATGTGCATGCACATTTTGTTTTCCTATGAGAGTAGCTTTTTTTAAACATAATTTTTCCTGGGACAACGCTCTTGTTACCGTGGATCCTTTTACAGGCATTACTTAATACCTGTTGCACACAGGACCTCGGTATATTTATTGTCTCAACCGAAAGACAAAGCCCCCAGATCACTACTCAAGGTCTAATGGGTGGGGGGAAAGTTTGGGCGCAAACGGGGTATCCAATGCACGCTTCACGCTTTCTAGGCAGGTGCATGCACCTCTAGGCCATCGATCCATGTGTTGGATGTTTAACCATGGGAATCTCAGTCCATGCCAGCCCCTTCCTCTGCTTGCCCTGCTGCCATAACAGTGGACCCTACCTAATGTGGGGATATTGATGGTACAGTAGTATTGATAGAGTGGTGGTGTTGATAGTGTGATGATAGTGTAGTGGTATTGATAGAGTGGTGGTGTTGATAGTGTGATGATAGTGTAGTGGTATTGATAGAGTGGTGGTGTTGATAGTGTGATGATAGTGTAGTGGTATTGATAGAGTGGTGGTGTTGATAGTTGTAGTGGTAGTGTATTGATAGGTGGTGGTGTTGATAGTGTTGATAGTGGTGTTGTGATAGTGTGGTGTGATAGTTGTAGTATTGATAGTGTGGTTGTATGATAGTGTGATGGTGTTGATAGTGTGATGGTGTTGATAGTGTGGTTGTATTGATAGTGTGATGGTGTTGATAGGGCGGTGGTGTTGATAGGGCGGTGGTGTTGATAGTGTGATGGTGTTGATAATGTGATGGTGTTGATACCACTACGATAACTATAGCAGCAACCATCACCGAAAGACTGAAGAGGCCACAGCGGACGCTGTAGCAGAGTGGTTAGACTGTGGGTCCATGAAGTCTTGGGTTCAAATTTCGACAGTGGCATCTAGTAAATTAAAAAGGTGGGGTTTAACTTTTATGATCGCCTAGGTCAATTTAAAATGTCACACCTGCCAGTACCTGAATTCCCTTCGTGCATAGGCTATAACACATGCAAAAGATCAAATATGTGCGTTAAACATCCTGTTATGTAAAGTCCTGTTATAAAGTCCTTCGGATGAGACTATAAACCGAGGCCCCGTGTGCGAACGCATACAGAACATCTTGCGCACACGTTAAATCCTGTTCCGCTGTTCGAAAGGGTAGGCCATTGTGTGCCGGTGGGAACAGATGACAAAATTTAAAAAACCACATACACACGCATAAATTAAAAAAAAAAATCATCTGAGCGCTTTGATTTGTTGCTTTACAAGATTCAGCGCTATATAAATTCCATACATTATTATTATTATTATTATTATTATTATTATTATTATTATTATTATTATTATTATGCATGTAATCGTTCAGTGGGTTACGGAAACACGAACACGCTAGCATTCATCCTGTACAAACAATGAGCTGCTCTGTAGTTAGAGTATGTTGGCTGAGGCCAGCAGGCAGACCTCCTGCAGAGTTACAAGCACAGGTGGAGAAGACCTGGCACTATACACCCCACCCAATATGGGAACACAGAGAATCGAGACACTATAGTGAAAGCATGAACCTTTCTTTTTCCCCTGAAACAACAGATACATTTTTTTCTTTTATCTCACACAGATAGATGTACCATATTAACTTGGGTGTCAACAGAGCTGATTTTGACCTCTGTCGGTGCGTATTGCTTTGACACGGGATAAAATGGCCACCAAACATTAGAATAAGCAGCCGGAGTTTACGTCTGGTGCTAGTGGTGCTGTACTGTACTGTTCAAATTCATTTAACGTCTTTTCACAGTTGTGATATTAGACGGTTACTGTACTGTACTGAAGCGAAGGCGCGCAAAGGGTCACCCATCCAAGTGGTAACCACGCTCGATGCTGCTTAACCTTAGCTTGGGGAAAGCGAGTGCTCTGACCACTGAGCTATCCCGTCCCGTTCACCCAGCTGTAAATGGGTACCTGCCCTCTTTAGGGTCAGGGAAGGTTAAGTATCGAGGGAGAGGAGATGGGCGCCGCCCTCAATATGCTGGCCCCTTGAGAAATTGAGATCTCTGATGCCTCGCTCCCCTACGACCACATAGATTATGGGACACCGTTATCTTTACCTTTTTTTGTTTGTTTGTTTGTTTGCTGGTTTTTGTTTTGTTTTGTTTTTACTATTGATGGACAGTTTCTGCTATGTGGATTGGGTAAAGAATAGCGTGAGTTTAATTTTATTATCACAGTTCTCCTTTATTTAAATTTTTTTTTATATATATTTGTAAAATGATTCTTTTTTATAAAGAGGTAAAGGGCGTGCGAGAGCATGAAAAATTCCCCAGCACATGATACCGAATCAACAAAAGAGAGAGAGAGAGAGAGAGAGAGAGAGAGAGAGAGAGAGAGAGAGAGAGGAGAGAGAGAGAGAGAGAGAGAGACAGAGAGAGAGACAGAGACAGAGACAGAGAGAGACAGTAGAGACACAGAGATAGAGACACAGAGACCAGAGAGGACAGAGACATGGAGGTAGACACAGAGACAGAAAGGAGATAGACAGAGACAGAGACAGACAAAGAGACAGAGAGAGACGCATAGAGGAGAGAGAGAGAGAGACAGAGGCAGAGGCAAGGAATACAGACAGAGAGACAGACGACAGACAGAGACATAGAAAGACAGGCAGGCAGACAGACAGAGACAGAGACAGAGGCGGTAGAGAGAAAGAGGAAGGAAACTGATAATACGCAGAGGGAGGGAGGAGAGGTAGGGAGGGAAACGGAGAAAAATTATACAACAGTGTGTGCAATGGGGGAGGGGGGGGGGGGGGGGGGGAGGAGGGAGAGGAAGGAAGGAGGGGGAGAGAACGAGAATGGCGGCAGCCATGTTCACTGTCACAAGTGACGGATGAAACAAACACGGTTCCAATCACATCCTTGATTACATTTCCACCCCCCCCCCCTCTACCCCCCCTCCTTCCCCTCCTTCCCCCCATACACCCCCCCCCCCTTTCTAACTCCCCCCCCCCCCCCCCCCCCCCCCACCTTCTTCCTGCTGGTTCCAGTTTTTAACTCCTCTGTCTTTTCTATCCGATTATACAAGTCAAGTCAACATGATCTTAATTGAGGGTAAAAGATTAAGTTTACGCAACTCACCCCCCCCCCCCCCCCCCCCCCCCATCCTGTCCTCATATAAAAAAAAACCCCACACACACCCAAATTAAGAACAATCAGCAAAACTGCATACAAAAGGGGACTGGATGAAAAAAAAGAGTACCTGAGTGCTTATTCCATTATCCTCGAAATAAAAGAATAAATACATAAAAACTGCATACACAAGGGGACTGGATTTTAAAAAAAGAGTACCTGAGTGTTTATTCCATTATCCTCGAAATAAAAGAATAAATACATAAAAACTGCATACACAAGGGGACTGGATTTTAAAAAAGAGTACGTGAGTGCTTATTCCATTATCCTCGAAATTTGTATTTAATAAATAAAGAATAAACATTGACTTGTAAAAGCAAACAAAATAAGTGTTAAAATATCTATTAAAAAGAACACAAAACAAAACAAAATGAGAAAATCATTTGGGTAAAAGCAGACCTCACTGTAGGAAAATAAAACAAAACCAACACAGTACAACATGTTGGTCAATTCAAACAGAACAGACAAGTAATGAAAAAAAACCCCATAGAGCAACAAGGGTAAGAATGACAAATTACAAGCGGGCGCATGTATACCCGTGTGTGTATGTGTGTATTTTGTGTGTGTGTGTGTGTGCGCGCGCGTGTGTGTGTGGTGTGTGTCAAGTCAAGTCAAAATTTTATTTCCAGATGGTACATTGAATAATAATAATAATAATAATAATGTATGGAATTTATATAGCGCTGAATCTTGTAAAGCAACAAATCAAAGCGCTCAGATTTTATTTCATACCACTTTAAGTCATGGCAGATTTCTCTCCGTGAAATTCGGGCTGCTCTCCCCGGGGAGAGCGGGAGAACGCGTCGCCACTTAGCGCTGCGCCACCCTTTCACCCTTTTTTTTTCTGCATTTGCTTTTTTTCATCAAGCCATCTATCTAAGAACAAGTTTCGTAATGATTATACTAAGACACTACATTATTGCATCATCTACCATTAAATTAAACCAGTAAAAAAAATAATAAAAAAAAGAGAAAAAAGAGGAAAAAATCGATAAGGAAATACATTGAAAATACAAATTACCACATATACATATACACGCACACACATACTCATGCACACCTGAGCGCGTTCGTGCTCACGTCCATACACACATTTAAATAAAAAAATGTTTTAAGAATTAAAAAAAGAAAATCATAAAACGTCAGGACAAACAAATTACTTCGCTTACTGTTTCATCCATTTTTTCACGTTTATACTTTAGATAATAAGAAAGGTACAGGAATAAAACGTTAGAAAATACTAGGCATTCGTCATTACTGATAATATTACCTTCAATGACCTCCCTCCTCTCCTCCTTCACCCAGCAAACGTGTGCTTTTTATGCGCTCATACTTTTCAAATAGCGCTTTTTTTAAAAATGACATATTCACACAATAACTATCAAAGCAAGAGAAGTCAAATAAGATTACAATAATGATTATTATAATATAGATACAATTATAACAACAATCACCCATCACCATGAGACAACAATATAACAAATGATCCCCATCACCATGAGAAAACAACATAACGATGATAACAAAAAAGCATTGGAAAGGATGGGGGTGGGGGAGGAGTATCAAGGGGGAAGGGGAAATACACCTTCAATCAAATAGAGAAATAATAATTTTTTTTAAAAACCAATTATTCAAACAAGTAGAACCCCTATACGATACAGAATTCTAAAGCCCATAATCAACTGGACTATCAAACTAAAACAATATCAAACTAAAACAATATCGCTATAATAGTACTAATAATCTCATCTCTAACTGCAATAAAAACAACATCCACGATAAAATCTATTGAATTAGACAAGACAAAGGGCATGAGGAGTGGAGAGGAAAAGGAAAAGGAGAGGAGAGAGAGAGAGAGAGAGAGAGAGAGAGAGAGAGAGAGAGAGAGAGAGAGAGAGAGAGAGAGAGAGAGAGAGAGAGAGAGAGAGAGAGAGAGAGAGAGAGAGAGAGAGAGAGAGAGAGAGAGAGAAGGACACACTATCAAGCTATCAGGTCTACCATAAAAAGATTTTTAAAAATTTCCTCCTTTCCACTTGTTTCAACATTGCAGATTATTTACTAGCTTGCATAGATTACTCTTACTTCTTTACATATTTAGTGTGCCTCTTTCCTGCCTCCCCCTCCCTCCACACATATACAGTGTGTGACTGTAGAATTTCTAGTCACAGTAAGATATACTTGAATTTTTTGTTGTTGTAGGGAATACCATTAGTGTTGGTAAATGTAAGTATGGTTGATTTTGCCGTATTAATCATGGTTGATTTGCCTTATTAGTCAATCCCTAGGCATTCATGCATTAGATGGCTTTTTAGCTGTGTCTTGAACTGATTTTTGTTTTTGATACATTTTAAGCGTTTTGGGAGCTTGTTCCATAAGTCACTACCTGAGTACAAGAAGCTTGTTTTGTAAAGTGTGTGTGTGTGTGTGTGTTGTGGAGAGAGAGGAGAGAGAGAGAGAGAGAGAGAGAGAGAGAGAGAGAGAGAGAGAGAGAGGAGGAGGGAGGGAGGGAGGGAGGGAGAGAGAGTATGTGTGCGCTCAAGGATTCGCGAACCCACACACGCCTCTCCCTACCAAACACACACACAAAACCCAACACACACACACACACCCCCACCACACACCCCACACACCCCCACACACACCACTCCCCTCCCTCCTCCCCCCAACCCCTACCCCTACCCCACCCCCCCTCTCCCTATACACACACACTTCATTTAAACGGGTACGTTACCACTTGTACCTTCGAAACACTGTGATGAAGTGATGTCATATTACCCCGTATAACATGACATATGATCCATGCCACCCCCACCCACATCCCAACCAGCACTCAACCCCCCCCCCCTTCCTCTGCCCCTCTTCTCCCCTCCCCCCCCCCCCCCCCCATCCCCCCCATCCCCGCCGTCCGACCCATGAATCGCCCCAGCTCTACCAACCACAGCCACCTCATATCCCCAATTTCTGTACGTTTGAAGGGTTGGTTCGTGTGATGTGCTTGCTAGCCTAAGCTGTTGACCATAATGATATGTTGTTGTGTTGTATGTCGAGGGCTTGAGTGTAGGCATTGTGTTGTGTGTGTGTTGAGGTTTGGTTGTGTGTGTGTTGTGTTGTTGTGTGGGGTATGTAAAACTGTGGTGTGTGTGTGTGTTGTGTGTGTGTGTGTGTGTGTGTGTGTGTGTGTGTGTGTGTGTGTGTATGTGTAGTGTTGTTGTGATGTGTGTGTGTGTTGTGTATGTGTGTGTGTGTGTGTGTGTAGTGTGTTGTATGTGTGTGTGTGTTGTGTGTGTATGTGTTTAATGTTCAGGTATATGGTATTATTAGTATCATATTATATTGCATGACACTGTATCATATGATATAGTACCATATCATATTTCATCACGTTACATTATTTTAGACGACACAATATCATATCACAAAATGTTGTAGTATATCATATTTTTATTGAATCATAGCACAATGTCATATACATTTTACATTTGATATTAGATATTGTATTATATCATATATAAAAAAATATTCTTTAAAAAAAATCATGTATTACAGATATGTATGTATAGATAAAGATAGATAAGATAGAGAAAGATAGATAGATAGAGAGAGAGAGAGAGAAGAGAGAGAGAGAGAGAGAGAGAGAGAGAGAGAGAGAGGAGAGAGAGAGAGAGAGAGAGAGAGAGAGAGAGAGAGAGAGAGAGAGAGAGAGAGAGAGAGAGAGAATGAAAGAGAGAGAATGACAATGACAAATTCTTTTATTTCGAGGATAATGAATTGAAGGAATGAACTCATGTACTTTTTTACATCCAGTCCCCGCCCGTAGGGATACGTCTTAATGATAAACCAAATACTCATACCCTGACACAGTAGATAGATAGATAGATAGATAGATAGATAGAGAGAGAGAGAGAGAGAGAGAGGAGAGAGAGAGAGAGAAGAGAGAGAGAGAGGAGAGAGAGAGAGAGAGATTATATCGAGGATAATGGAATAAGCACTTATGTTCTTTTTTACATCTAGTCCCCGTGTGTATGCGGTTTTGTAAATTTTGTCATGCGTTTCAACCGGCACACAATGGCCTACTCTTACGAAAAGCGAGAGACAATGACAAATTCTTTTATTTCGAGAATAATTAATAAGCACTCATGTGCTTTTTTACATCCAGTCACCGAGAGAGAGAGAGAGTATTTTCTAGCATGGAGAAAGTCATTCACCAATGCTGAAGACACAAATGCAATAATCTAACTCAGTTTTATCTGTTTTGACAGTAAACATCCAGATGGCTGTCGTCTTTTTCCTCTGCTGTGCTGTGAGTTCTTTGTCCGTCTGTCTGTCTGTATCTGTCTTTCTGTCTCTTCTGTCGCTGTCTGTCTGTAGCTGTCTGTCTGTCTGTCTGTCTCTCTATCTTTCGTGTGTGTGTAAGTGTAAGTATAATTCTGTGTGCGCGCGCGTACGCTCGTGCGTGCGTGCATGCGTGCGTGCATGCGTGCGTGGATCTTTCTTTCATTTATTTAGGTTTTTTGTAAATTTTTCTGTCTTTAATTTCGAGGATAATGGCATAAGGCACTTATATGTTTTGTTGTTGTTTTTTTAACATCTAATCTTCGTTTGCATGAGGTTTTGTCAATTTTGTCATCAGTTCCAACAAGCAGACATGCCCTATTCTTCCGAAAGAAGCGGAACAAACTTTAACGTCTGCGACAGCGCGCGCGCGCGCGCGCTGGTTGGTTGTGTGTGTGTGTGTGTGTGGTGTGTGTGTGTGTGTGTGTGTGGTGTGTGTTGTGTGTGTGTGTTTGTGTGCTTGCGTGCATGCATGCATGCATGCGTGCGTGTGTGTGTTTGTGAATGCGTGCGTGCGTGTTTTTGTGAATGTGTATTTGTTTATGTGTATGTATGTGCGTGCGCATATAAACACACATTCACAAACTCACGCACGCACGCATGCACACAAACACACATACACGCACGCACGCATGCATACACGCAAGCACACACAAATACACACACACGCGCGCGCGGCGCACACACACACACACACACACACACACCACACACGAGCGCGCGTGCATGCGCGCTGTTCCGCTTCTTTCGGAAGAACAGGGCATTTCTGCTAGTTGGAACTGATGACAAAATTTACAAAACCTCATGCAAACGGAGACTGGATGTAAAAAAAACCACCAAAAAACATATAAGTGCTTTATGCTATTATCCTAGAAATTAAAGACAGAAGAATTAAAAAAAAAACCCAAATAAATGAAAGAAAGATCACACACACGCAGGCACGCGCGTGGGCGCGCACACACACTTACACAACACACACACACACTACACACACACACACAACACACACACCACACACACACACACACACACACACACACCACACCACACACACACAACACATGTATAGTAGTTAAATATTATTATCATTATTAAGTCAATTTTTGTTCCTAGATAGATGGCTTGATGAGAAAAAAGCAAATGCATTGCTTATTCAGTGTACCATCTCGAAATAACAATTTGACTTGACCTGACCTGAACTGACCGGACCTAACTTGACCTGACCTGACCTGACCTGACCTGACTTGACCTGACCTGACCTGACTTGACCTGACCTGACCTGACTTGACCTGACTAGCGCCTGTAAGTGATGGTGTGTTTCAGGTCCTGGGTGTTGCTGTTCTTTTCCCCGCGGCTTTTTCCCAGGTGGTCAGAAGGGAATTATTTTCCTGTCTGTCTTCTCTTTCTTTATTACTTCCTGTGTCGTCATCATTACCATCATCATCGTCGTCGTCGTTGTTGTTGTTATCATCATCATCATCATCATCATCATCATCGTCGTCGTCGTCGTCGTCATCGTCATCATCAAGTTATTCGTTATTCATCATCATCACCATCATAAAGTTATTTATGATCATCATCATCATCATCACCCTCACCACCACCACCACCACCACCACCACCATCATCATCATCCTCCTCATCATCATCATTATCATCACCACCACCACCACCACCATGATAATTGTCGTCATTGTACGCACCATCCTTCTCCTTCTAACCATCAATATTCTCATCGTCATCGTTTTGTGTGTGTGTGTGTGTGTGTGTGTGTGTGTGTGTGTGTGTGTGTGTGTGTGTGTATGTGTGTGTGCAGGTATGTGAGCGTGCGTGCGTGCGAACATACGTGCGTGAGTGAGTGTGTGCGTGTGTGTGTGTGTGCGTGCGTACGTGCGTGAGTGCGCGCGTGTGTGTGTGTGTGTGTGTGTGTGTGGTGTGTGTGCTTGAGTGCGTGTGTGTGTGCGTGAGTGCGTGCGTGTGTGTGTGTGTGTGTGTTATGTGTGTACTTCTTCTTTTGTTGCTATTCAGTTGTATGAATGACGAGCATAATTATTATACACGTGTGTTTGCATGTTTCTGTATGTGTACGGCGCATGAATGCATGCATGTGTACATGCGTGCTTGGACATGTGCAAGCATGCATGTCTGCGTGTGTGTGTGTGTGAGAGGGAGGGAGGGAGGGACTATAACCGTGTATCACTGTGTATGTCTATGGGAGAAGCAGAGGACTGCTTTGAAGACGGAGGGTCGGAAATTCATGGTGTATCCTTCACGGGTGGATAGTCTGTGGGACAGGATCCACCTGTACATCACCACCCGTTCATCTACCCCCGTCAGTGTACGTACCCTTCAGATTCTTGACAACTAGTTTTCTTTTTAAAACATTCAAGTTTATCACGTTATATTATATTGTTATACAGTGCGCTATAAAACTGGCTTTTTCGATATAGAAAAGGAACGAAGAAAATACAAATAAAAGAGCAAAGCTCAGAAAAAAATATTAAAGAAGTAAAGACTAATGATAATGATAATGGCAATAATGATAAGAGACAGACAAACATAAACCTCCATACGTATCTATGCATGCGCGCGCACGCACGCACGCACACACAGCAACGCACAACACACACACACACAACAAACAGGAGCCAAGAAGGCTACAGTCCACACATGCCATGCATACAGAGAGAGGGAGCCAGATATGCAGGCCAACGCGCCGGCAGGGCAGCAGCCCCCCCCCCCACACACACACACACGCACGCACACACACAAGTGGGTAAGCCTATGGTTATATATGTATGCGTGTATTTATGTAAGGATTGTGTTGGATATTGAAACAAGATCTGCTGTAATGTTTTTGATTAGTAGTTTCATCGTATAATCATCGTCTTCATTGATATTTCTGGTAGTAGTAATTGTCATTGTTTATTGATATCGCCATCGTCATCATCGTCGTAGTCACCATCGTCATCTTTATCATTATAATTTCCTTTTCAATAAGGTTTGGTATTTTTGTTTGTGTGTTGTTTTTTTGTTTTTTTTGTTTTTTTTCTCTTAGATAGCTTGACGAAAAAAGTAAGTATTTTGCTTATTCAATGAACCATCTGAAAATAAAAGTTTGACTTTGACTTTGACTTTGACATTGAGTTTGACAACACTCCCCTGGAGCTAACATCAGTGCAGACTCCACTCTCTCCAAAAGTCCTTCGGATGAAACTATAAACCGAGGTCCCATGTGCGAACGCATGCAGAACATCTTGCGCACACGTTAAATACTGTTCCGATTTTTGAAAGAGTAGGCCATTGTGCGCTGGTGGGAACAGATGGCAAAATTTACAAAACTGCATGCTACACGGAAACTAGATGTAAACAAGCACAAGAGTGCTCATTGCATTATCCTCGATATAAAAAGAATAAAAATAAATAAAATAATAAATTAAGACACCCACTACAACATAAGACCCAGCATGAGCAGTACACGACCTGGAGAGGGATGGGCTACGCCATCTTCAACGAACCAAGACCCACTGGCACAACTGGAAAGTTTCAGTGCAGCGAGAGACCCACTGGCATAACGGAAAGTTTCAGTGCAGCGAGAGACTCACTGGCATAACTGGAAAGTTTCAGTGCAGCGAGAGACTCACTGGCATAACTGGAAAGTTTCACTGCAGCGAGAGACCCACTGGCATAACTGGAAAGTTTCAGTGCAGCGAGAGACTCACTGGCATAACTGGAAAGTTTCAGTGCAGCGAGAGACTCACTGGCATAACTGGAAAGTTTCACTGCAGCGAGAGACCCACTGGCACAAATGGAAAGTTTCAGTGAAGTGAGATACCCACTGGCACCACTGGAAAAGTTTCAGTGCAGCGAGAGACCCACTGGCACAACTGGAAAGTTTCAGTGCAGCGAGAGATCCACTGGCACAACTGGAAAGTTTCAGTGCAGTGAGAAACTCACTGGCACAACTGGAAAGTTTCAGCACAGCGAGAGACCAACTGGAAAGTTTGAGTGAAGTGAGATACCCACTGGCATAACTGGAAAGTGTGAGTGAAGTGAGAGATCCACTGGCACAACTGGAAAGTTTGAGTGAAGTGAGAGACCCACTTGCACAAACTAGAAAGTTTCAGTGCAGTGAGATACCCACTGGCACAACTGGAAAGTTTCAGTGCAGTAAGGATGGAATCCCAACATTTTTTTTCACTTCCTAGACAGATGCGTTCCCTGTAAAGAAACAAACACACACAAAACCCCCCACCCATCCACATGTTCCTAATACCAATACTTTATCATCTCAGTAAACAGAGAAATTCACGCGAATTACAAGCCATACATAAGAACAATAGACAAACAAACAAACAAGCCACCACATTTACCCCCAAAAAGTCTTCTTCTTTCTTTCTTTCTTTCTTTCATCTGCCGCTGGCGCCTTTCGGCGTCGCGGGGAGACACAGACGTCTGTCTGCAGCAAGGCGGGAGGCTTGATGTAGTGACAGGTCATGGGCTCGCAGGGTGTCAGCCACGGAGTCGCTCCATCGTCTCCTTGGTCTACCTCTGGCTTTCCAGCCATTGTGTTTGGTGGTGTATGCCCGTAGGGCTGGTTGGTTGGGCGGCATTCTGGTGAGGTGACCAAAAAGTAATGCCCCAAAAACCATTTCTTCAGGTGACCATCCAAACTCCCAAGAAGCCAGTGTTCCGGGGTGGGCTGGCCATCACGCAGATGGTCCGGGCAGGACAGCCCTTAGATCAGGAGGTCCGCACTGACGTCAGCTCTCTCAGTCAGGACAAGCTGCAGGACGGTCTGCTGGTGACGTCAGATGACGACGTCTCTGTTTTCGTCAGCAACCCCAGCAACCACGCCTCCGGAGTGACGTCAATTCTGACCCACTCTTCCCTCTCCAATTCCTACCTCATCCCCTCCATCAACCGAACTCTGGATGCCCAGGTTAGGTTTGTGTGGGATTAAAGCGTGGTGTGGTTGGGTTGTTGGGTGGGTGGTTGGGTAGTGAGTGGGTGGGTTGTTGGGTGGTTGGGTGGGTGGTTGGTTGGTGGTTGGTTTCATTTCATTTCATTTCTTACCACTTTAAGTCACGGCAGATTTCTCTCCGTGAAATTCGGGCTGCTCTCCACGGGGAGAGCGCGTCGCCACAAGAGCAGCGCCACCCATTTTTTTTTCTTTTTCCTGTCTGCAACTGTATTTGTTTCCCTATCAAAGTGGCTTTTTTCTAAGAATTTTGCCAGGGACAACTCTCTTGTTGCCGTGGGTTCTTTTACGTGCGCTAAATAATTACGTGTAACACACGAGACCTTGGTTTATCGTCTCATCCGAAAGACTAGCGCCCAGACCACCACTCATGGTCTAATGGATGGGGGAAAAGTTTCGGGTCCAAACGGGGTACGAACCGCCGCACACTTCAGACCCGGACTTTTCGCTTTCTAGACAGGCGCGTTACCTCTAGACCACCGATCCAGTGGTTGGATGGGTGGTTGGGTGGTTGGTTGGGTGGGTGGTTGGGTCGATGGTGGGTGGTTGGGTGGTTGGATAGATAGATAGACAGACAGATAGTCAGACAGACAGACAGACAGACAGACAGACGGATAGATAGATAGATAGATAGAGAGAGAGAGAGAGAGAGAGAGAGAGAGAGAGAGAGAGAGAGAGAGAGAGAGAGGAGAGAGAGAGAGAGAGAGGAGAGAGAGAGAGAGAGAGTATTTTCTAGCATCGAGAAAGTCATCCATCAATGTTGAAGGTTGAAGGTGGGGGTGGAGTGGGATGGGTGGAGTTGTTGAGATGTATAGTGAATAGTGGTTGAGAACGTATGTATTTGAATTGGAGAGTTATAATTATACTTCTGTCTGTCTGTCTGTCAGTCTCTGTCTCTCTGTGTCTCTGTCTCTCTGTCTCTGCCTGTCTGTCTGTCTCTTTCTCTCTCAAATAGATAACATACAAATTCCTCGATAATTTCAGTGAAAGTCATTTTCCTAAATGACTTAATTAATGTGCGCATTCTTTTTGCAAACGTCTAGCAGTTTACTGACCCTGATCTAGCCTATGAACAATCTGGCAGAAAACTTTCCTCAACATCTACAACGAACACACTCCCTTCAAAATAAAACGAGTTGAGGTATAGGTAAAATGTCAAAGTGTTCCCATGACCTATGCCGTCGTTGAGGAACGAGTTGTCAGAGACCTCAGCTTCTTTAGGGGCCTGCATATTGAGAGCGGCGCCCATCTCCTCTCCTCCCTCGCTGATTTACCTTCCCTGACCCTAATGTGGGCAAGTACCCATGTACAGCTGGGTGAACTGGGGGACTGTACTGAAGCCAAGGCGCGCAAAGGGTCACCTATCCACCTGGTGACCACGCTCTGCGCTGCTTAACCTGAGCTTGGGGAGAGCGAGTGCGATGAAAATGAGTTAAACACACTCCAACCCCTCTCTTGCTAAACAAAGTAGTTTAAGAAAAAAGGATTAAGAGAGACAAATGAATAGAAACCGAAGAAATAAATGAATATGAAGCAAAGGAATCAGCTTCCATCATTGAAACGTACTGCCGAAAAGAAATACCTTCGTGACCTCCTGTCAGATAGGTCGAGTGATAAACCAATAGTTATATGAACAGAAATTTGAATAAAATGCCCCGTTGTTATAAAAGTTTTTTTTTTTTTGGTTTTTTTTTTTTTTGGGGGGGGGTCCTCGGTTAGAGCTTCGACGTTCACCAAAAGGTGAGATTTTTGCATACGTGACAGCCCCCCCCCCCCCACCCCTCCACCAATTAAAGTAACTGCACTCCAAGTTTGGGAAGGTTCTAAAGGATAATACTGACAACTCCACCACCACCACCCATCACCCCCCAAATTTCCTCTTCGAGAATGTAAAGTGATATATCCCCTTTCAACAATTTTGCCTTATTGACAGAATATCTTCTTTCTAAAAAAGATATCTCCAAATGAGAAAATGCCATCCTTGACGGTATACAAAGTATAGTTTTTCTCTCTCATCCATCTCAAACAGACGTCTCCTATCCCCAAAGTCGGAATGCGGCTACCTTCATGGTGGACAAAAGCGGTCGCATACGCAGTCTCACCATCGGTGAACCTCGGAGCTCTAGCCGAGGAACACAAAACCTCAAATACCCAGACGTCCATCCGTGATCTAGATGACTAAGATGGAAAAATTCGGGAACTTGGTGCTCTTGTAATATTATCTGACTCTTTGACTGATTTACATCATCTTTATATCAGTAAATGCTACTTCTCCACAGTTCTTAACCATGACAGAATAATCCCTCTGTATTAGTCTAGGGGTAAAAGCAGCAAGTCTTCGAATTTCAAACGCATTTCAACAGTATCAGTAGTTTCGAAACTTTTGGGAAAATATGTATATTAGTGCTTTCTATCTCACATTCCAAAACGTAAGCTGCTTCATCCAAATTAGTTTGGTTTGTGCGAACAGCAACAAGAAATAAAAGAAGAAGAAGAAGAAGAAGAAGAAGAAGAAGAAAGAAGAAGAAGAAGAAGAACAAGAACAAGAACAAGAACAAGAACAAGAAGAACAAGAACGTAAAAAACAACAACAACAACTACAACAAGAATAAAATAAAAAAGAAAGTTAACTTTTTTTCCCGTTTCCTCGGCTAAATCTCCGAAACTCACTAAACGGTGACATTTTACGCATACAACCATCCCCCTCCCCCCCCCCCCCCAACCACCCCACACCCCCCACCCCAACCCCACACCCCCACACACACCCCTCCCACACCACCCACACCCCACCCCCCCCACACACCACACACCCCCTACCCCAAAAGGTAGCTACGATCCGACATCGTCGGGAGATAGACAAATAGAAACGACGTCGATAAATTAAAAAAACTGACACCGATCTCCCCCCTATCCTTCTCTTCTGTCAGACCTCTATCCTACTGGGCAACCCTGACGCGGTGAACGAGATCAGAGTGACTTTGCCCTCAGGGGCAGGGGCAGGGGCAGGGGCAGGGGGACCCAGCCTGCACTGGAAAAACACCAACTACGGACCGGGCCAGTCCTTCTCCCTCATACTGCACCGGCACGAGTTCGCGGACATCAGGCAGAGAGATGGGTGAGTGAGTGAGTTCTTGTTTTTGTCTGTTTTTGTGTGTGGGTGTGTGGGTGTGGGGTGGGGGGTGGGGGGTGGGGAGAGAGGGGGGAGAGAGGGGGGGAGAGAGGGGGGGAGGGGGGAGAGGGGGGGAAGAGAGAGGGGGAGGGGGGGAGAGAGAGAGAGTGGGAGAGAGAGAGGGAAGAGGGAGAGAAAGAGAGAGAGGGGTAGAGAGAGGGAGAGAGGGGGGAGGGAGAGAGGGAGGGAGTGAGAGGAGGGGGGAGAGGAAGAAAGAGAGGGGGAGAGAGAGAGAGAGAGGGGGGGGGGGGTGGAGAGGGAGAACTCAAACTCGAACTCGAACTCGAAAGATTTATTCATAAAAAGGCCATTGGCCCATACATGAAGGGGGTTGCCGAACTGCTTAGTATTTTGTTGAGGGTAAAAGCAATAGTAACGGCAACATGTTACTGTATAACAAAAAGTCAGCTACAAAAATATGACTTAGGATAACAATATCTCTCTTATTCTGAAAGCTTTACACAAATATAAAGTGAGGCTGTGCACAACCTCAGGATGACATGATGCCAGGAGTAAATAGAGTCTAAATAAATTAGGCTGTCTACTATATTTAACAGGGGTGTAATTCTGACTAACATCTGGAGAGAGAGAGAGAAAGGAAGAGAGAGAGAGGAGAGAGAGAAGAGAGAGAGGAGAGAGAGAGAGAGAGAGAGAGAGAGAGAGATTTTAATGTTATGAGAGTAATGAGTAAGATTTGATTTGTAGTGCTGAGTATTGAATTTGAGAAAAGGAGAAAGAGATAGAGAGTTTATTATTTTAAAATGTAAGCTGTTTATCGAGGTACATTGGATAACACTTGTGCAATTTTTTAATCAGTCCCGTCTGTATGTCGGTATTGACATTTGAAGAAAGAGAGACAGTTTGACAAACTAGGACAGAACAGCAGATCAGAGAGTTTCCCCTTTCGAGGATAATGGAATAAGCGTTCATTGAGCTTGTTTACATACCTGTCCCCGGTTGTGCATGTATGTTTGTCCGTCTGTCGATCGATGACCTCCAAAACAGCAGAGGAGGCAGCTGATTCTTTGGGAAAACTGGGCAGAAATTTTGATTATTAGGGGGATAGATTGCTTGCCACAGT
>CM054143.1:50548662-50551162 GCA_028751875.1 Rapana venosa | reverse complement strand
CAGAATATAGTTGTTAGTACACCTGTTAACCAAATCACCCAGAATATAGTTGATAGTATACCACAACTTTTAATCAAGTCACCCAGAATATAGTTGATAGTATACTACAACTGTTAACCAAATCACCCAAAATATAGTTGATAGTATACTACAACTGTTAACCAAGTCACCCAGAATATAGTTGATAGTATACTACAACTGTTAACCAAATCACCCAAAATATAGTTGATAGTATTCTACAACTGTTAATCAAGTCACCCAGAATATAGTTGATGGTACACCTGTTAACCAAATCACCCAGAATATAGTTGATGGTACACCTGTTAACCAAATCACCCAGAATATAGTTGATAGTACAACTGTTAACTAAGTCACCCAGAATATAGGTGATAGTATACTACAACTGTCATTATTGACAACACACTCTCTATGCAAAAATTCATCACTCAGACCTGCCAGTCCTGCTACTATCAATTACGGCGTATTAGTGCAATTCGAAAGTACCTGTCCACAGATGCAACATCCAAACTTGTTGCGTCTCTCATTCTTTCACGTCTGGACTATTGCAACTCTCTGTTGGCTAGTCTGCCAGCATCATCAATTCAATCCCTTCAACGTATACAAAACTCTGCAGCTCGTCTAATCCTCAGAAAGAAAAAATCTGAGCATATTACCCCTCTCTTGCAATCTCTCCACTGGCTGCCTGTGCCACAGACAGTAAACTATAAGATCAGTTCCCTCTGTTACAAATGTCTCCACAAAACAGCACCCGCCTACCTCTGTGAATGTCTTCACTTGTACACTCCTTCTCGTTCTCTCCGCTCTGCTGCAGATACCTTGTCCTTACGAATACCTCGATTCAACCAATCCACCATCGGCCGTCGCTCTTTCTCTATTTCTGGTCCATTGATGTGGAATGATCTCCCTCTCTCTCTCCGCCAAAAGCCTTCTTATGACACTTTTAAATCCAGTCTCAAGACATATTTATTTCAAACCTAAGATTTTCCTCTCCTGCCTCATCTCATAGTTTTTCCCTGCCTTCAACAGCCAAGATTCTATTGCCCTGCCAGGGTGTGTGACCTCTGTGTGTGTGTGTGTGTGTGTGTGTGTGTGTGTGTGTGTGTGTGTGTGTGTGTGTGTGTGTGTGTGTGTGTGTGTGTGTGTGTGCGTGTGTGTGTGTGCGTGTGTGCACATTTGGACTTGATGGAACTATTGCTTGTCACTGGTTGTATGACTGTGTGAGAATGAGTTGAGTGCAAGCGCTTTGATTTGTCTCTGCAAGATATAGCGCTATATAAATTCCATTTATTATTATTATTATTTTAATCAAGTCACCCAGAATATAGTTGATAGTACAACTGTTAACCAAGTCACCCAGAATATAGTTGATAGTACAACTGTTACCAAGTCACCCAGAATATAGTTGATAGTATACTACAACTGTTACCCAAGTCACCCAGAATATAGTTGATAGTATACTACAACTGTTAATCAAGTCACCCAGAATATAGTTGATACTAGTATAACAGTTAATCAAGTCACCCAGAATATAGTTGATAGTATACCACAACTATTAATCAAGTCACCCAGAATATAGTTGATAGCATACTAAAATAGTAAATCAAGTTACCCAGAATATAGTTGATAGTAGTATAACAGTTACTCAAGTCACTAAGAGCATCGTTGATAGTATACTACAACTGATCATCAAGTCACCCAGAATATAGTTGATAGTATACTACAACTGATCATCAAGTCACCCAGAATATAGTTGATAGTATACTACAACTGATCATCAAGTCACCCAGAATATAGTTGATAGTATACTACAACTGTTCATCAAGTCACCCAGAATATAGTTGATAGTATACTACAACTGTTCATCAAGTCACCCAGAATATAGTTGATAGTATACTACAACTGTTCATCAAGTCACCCAGAATATAGTTGATAGTATACTACAACTGATCATCAAGTCACCCAGAATATAGTTGATAGTATACTACAACTGTCATCAAGTCACCCAGAATATAGTTGATAGTATACTACAACTGTTCATCAAGTCACCCAGAATATAGTTGATAGTATACTACAACTGATCATCAAGTCACCCAGAATATAGTTGATAGTATACTACAACTGATCATCAAGTCACCCAGAATATAGTTGATAGTATACTACAACTGATCATCAAGTCACTAAGAGTATCGTTGATAGTATACTACAACTGATCATCAAGTCACCCAGAATATAGTTGATAGTATACTACAACTGATCATCAAGTCACCTAGCTAGTCTTTCGGATGAGACGATAAACCGAGGTCCCGTGTGTTACACGTAATTATTTAGCGCACGTAAAAGAACCCACGGCAACAAGAGAGTTGTCCCTGGCAAAATTCTTAGAAAAAAGCCACTCTGATAGGGAAACAAATACAGTTGCAGACAGGGGAAAAAAAAAAATTGGGTGGCGCAGCGTTTGTGGCGACGCGCTCTCCCGCTC
>CM054143.1:50508662-50546162 GCA_028751875.1 Rapana venosa | reverse complement strand
TGTATGTATGTATATGTGTGTATGTGTGTGTAGGTATGTTGTATGTATTATATGTATGTATGTATGTGTGTATGATGTGTGTCTGTCTGTATGTATGTATATGTGTATGTGTGTGTGTGTGTATGTATGTATGTATGTATGTATGTATGTATGTATGTATGTATGTATGTATGTATGTATGTATGTATACATGCATGTATGTATGTATGTATGTATGTATGTATGTATGTATGTATGTATGTATGTATGTATGTATTTATGTATGTATGTATGTATACATGCATGTATGTGTGTGTTTACGAGCGCGAGCGCGCGCGTGCGTGTGTATGTTTGTGTACAATCATATAACTGTGTGTACGAGCGCACACACGCACATGGATGCATGCAAATATGATAACACTGTGTATTATATTCACCCATATACGTGTCTATATACACATCTTTTCCCTCATGCCGTCAGCGCCTGGGGTTTATCACAGTTCTTGATTAAACCATTGACGCTGGGGGCAACAGCAAAGTGAGAGGCTGTATGACCAGTGGCTTTCTTTCCCACTCATGGAATTCCACTTTACAGCTTAGTCTTTAGTGATCGACTATGACTCTCTGACTAGGAGGCTTGACTCGTACAGTCCTTATGTGCTGCAGCCCTGGGGGCTGGTTGGCCTTTGGAGAACATCTCCAACGCTGGCTGTCCTTATGCCCACTTGGCCGAGACAGTGGGGATGTACTGTGGGCAAGGCATCTCCACTATAATCAAATTTCTGCCCAGTTTCCAAAGCAGCAGCCGCCTCCTCTGCTGTTTTGGAGGTCATCGTCGGACACGACGGACAAACATACATACATACACATCTTTTACATGTGCACGTACATCATACTTGCGTACGTTTCGCAAAAAAACTAAACGTTCTCCCAATGTCCACGTCTGGTCAGTTCTTGGGGTCAGAGTTTCGTGGTCAGGGACACGCCTGCCCGCAGTGTGGGGGATCACGTGCGTGTGCTGGCTTCTGCCGACAACGTGCACGTGCAACTGGGCAACAACAGCACCCAGTTCACCTTGACCCACAAAGGTCACTTCCTGGAGACCCAGCTCTCCCCTAACCAAGCCTTCCTCCTGACTGCTGATAAACCAGTGCTGGTGAGTGCTTGTCCCTGTGTTGGTGTTGGTGAGTGCTTGTCCCTGTGGTGTTGCTGGTGAGTGCTTGTCCCTGTGGTGTTGCTGGTGAGTGCTTGTCCCTGTGGTGTTGCTGGGGAGTGCTTGTCCCTGTGGTGTTGCTGGGGAGTGCTTGTCCCTGTGGTGTTGCTGGTGAGTGCTTGTCCCTGTGGTAGTACTGGTGAGTGCTTGTCCCTGTGGTGTTGCTGGTGAGTGCTTGTCCCTGTGGTGTTGCTGGTGAGTGCTTGTCCCTGTGGTGTTGCTGGTGAGTGCTTGTCCCTGTGGTAGTGCTGGTGAGTGCTTGTCCCTGTGGTGTTGCTGGTGAGTGCTTGTCCCTGTGGTGCTGCTGGTGAGTGGTGCTGGTGAGTGCTTGTCCCTGTGGTGCTGGTGAGTGCTTGTCCCTGTGGTGTTGCTGGTGAGTGCTTGTCCCTGTGGTGCTGCTGATGAGTGCTTGTCCCTGTGTGTCCCTGTGGTGTTGCTGGTGAGTGCTTGTCCCTGTGGTGCTGGTCGTGAGTGCTTGTCCCTGTGTCGCTGCTGGTGAGTGCTTGTCCCTGTGGTGTTGCTGGTGAGTGCTTGTCCCTGTGGTGGTGCTGGTGAGTGCTTGTCCCTGTGGTGTTGCTGGTGAGTGCTTGTCCCTGTGGTGGTGCTGGTGAGTGCTTGTCCCTGTGGTGTCGCTGCTGGTGAGTGCTTGTCCCTGTGGTGTTGCTGGTGAGTGCTTGTCCCTGTGTTGGTGAGTGCTTGTCCCTGTGGTGCTGGTGAGTGCTTGTCCCTGTGGTGCTGGTGAGGGTGTGTTTTTTTTGGGGGTTGGGTGGGTTTTTATTTGTTTTGTTTGTTGGTTGTTGTTGTTTTTGTTTGCTTGTTCCATAATAAACCAATGTTTGTTGAAGGTTTTGTGGTCCCTGTAAGACTTTTTTGTGTGCTGGTTAGGTGGGTTTTATGGGATTTTTTTTTCGCTTAAAATTTTATTGAATTTTTTTTAGACTTTGTTTTCTGTTGTTTTTTTGTTTTTTTAAAATTTTATCCTTTTATACCGAGGATAATGGAATAAGCACTTATGTGCTTTTTTACATCCAGTCTCTGTGTGTATGCGGTTTTGTAACTTCTGTCATCTGTTCCCACCGGCACACAATGGCCTACTCTTACGAAAAGCGGAACAGGATTTAACGTGTGCTCAAGATGTTCTTGGAGGGTGTGTGGGTGGATGTGAAACCCTGTGAGGACGGATGCTATAGCCGAGTGGTTAAAACAGTCTAACTTCAATTCCATGGGTCCATGAAGTCGTAGGTTCGAATCTCGGTGTTGGCTGATGAATTTAAGGATGGGGACTTTTACCATCTCCAAGCTCAACTTTTTAAGTGCAGACTTGCCAGTGCTGGCCTTAGTTCCCTCAGTGTATGTACAAGGCAGACGATCAAAAATTTGCGTGCTAAACATCCTGTAACTCACGTCAGCGTTTTGGTGGGTAACGGAATCACGAACATAACCAGTATACATCCCTGAAGTCAGAATGCGGTTATCTTCACGTTGGGCAAAAACGGTGGCCTAGCAATATCTCACCATCGGTGTACCTTGGATCTCAAGCCCATGAATGAAAAGAAGAAAAAACAACAAAACCCTGCCATGGTTCAGATGTTGTAGCCTTCAAGGCATAATAAATTCTGAGCACAGGGATTGGGTCCTGGAGGCAAGAGTAGGCGTAGCTTATCTCCATGAAAGAAAGAGACATTGCCCCCTAGCCCTTGCTTGTCAGTATTTCCCTGTCACCTGCGCCTCTGCCCATTCCGTTCAAAGTTCTATTGTTTTTTGAATAAACGCTGACAGCTACATTTTTTTATTTAATGTAAAAGATTATAATAGAGTGAAAGCAATTTTTTGTGATTTTTATCCCATGAGAAATGTGAGCCATGCGCTTTTCCATCAGCGCATACAAAAAAAAAATCTGTGATTATTTCACAGGGTTATTTTCCCTGGATCATTTCAATTCGAAAACCAAGAGATATTAATAATAATAATAATAATAATAATAATAATAATAATAATATAGGGAATTTATATAGCGCTGAATCTTGTAAAAACAAACAAATCGAAGGGCTGCACTCAATTCATTTACACGCATGCAACTCTCTTTAAACATATTGAACAACATATTTCAAATCCATCCTTATTAATAGCATGTGCGGAAGAGGGCTTTTCCGCCTTAGTAATTATATCCCTGTTGTTCCTTTATCATCAGTGCTGACTCCATTCCCCCACCCCACCACCCCCTCCAAAAAAAAAATCCTTTGGAGAAGACGATAAACCGAGGAGGAGAACATCTTGGGCACATGTTAAAAATCCGTTCCACCTTTTGGAAAGGTTAGCCATTTTGTACCGGTAGGAACGGATGAATTTTTAAAAAGAAATGCAAGGATTTATTTTTTATTTATTTATTTTTAATTTTTTTTTTATTCTTTTATATCGAGGATATTGGAATAAGCACTCATGCACTTTTTTACATCCAGTCCCCGTGTGTATGCGGTTTTGTAAATGTTGTCACCTGTTTCCACCGGCACACAATGGCCTACTCTTTCGAAAAGCGGAACAGGATTTAACGTGTGCGCAAGATGTTCTGCATGCGTTCGAACACGGGGCCTCAGTTTATAGTCTCATCCGAAAGGATTCAGATATCGTGCTTAGATACCATCCTGGAAGTCGGAGTGCATCTACCTTAATGATGGGTAAAAGGTAAAGGTAAAGGAGTCCCATAACCTATAAGGTCGTAGGGGAGCGAGGCGTCAGAGACCTCACTTCTCTAGGGCCAGCATATTGAGGGCGGCGCCCATCTCCTCTCCCTCGCTGCTTGACCTTCCCTGACCCTAAAGAGGGCAGGTACCCATTTACAGCTGGGTGAACTGGGGGAACTGTACTGAAGCCAAGGCGCCAAAACGGTCACCCATCCAACTGGTAACCACGCTCGACGCTGCTGAACTTGGCTGGGGGAAAGCGAGTGCTCCGACCACTGAGCTATCCCGTCCCCTGTTATATGGTGGGTAAACATTTTTTTAAAAAGTCGCATATGCAAAAGTCTTACCCTTGGTGAATTTGGGAGCTCTAGCTGAGGAACGAAAAAAAGAAAGAAAAAAAGAAGAATTCCGACAATATGGGTGTATGACCTCTCCATCATTAGGAGGTCTGGAGTCCAGCATGATTGTCTGTGTGGTCTGGTGTGTGTGGGTGTGTGTGGTGTGTGTGTGTGTGTGTGTGTTGTTGTGTGGGGTGTGTGTGTGTGTGTGTGTGTGTGTGTGTGTGTATGTGTGTGTGTGTGTGTTTGTGATGTGTGTGTTTGTGTATGTGTGGTGTGTGTGTGTGTAGTGTGTGTGGTGTGTGTGTGTGTGGTGTGTGTGTGTATGTGGTGTGTGTGTTGTGTGTGTAATGTGTGTGTGTGTGTATGTGTGTGTGTGTGTATGTGTGTGTGTGTTTGTGTGTGGTGTGTGTGGTGTGTGTGTGTGTGTGTGTGTGTGTGTGTTGTGGTGGTTGCTGTGTGTGTGTTGTGTGTGTAGTGTGTGTGTATGTATGTGTGTGTGTGTGTGTGTGTGTGTGTGTGTGTGTGTGTGTGTGTGTGTGTGTGTGTGTTTGTGTGTGTGTGTGTTTTTGAATGTGTGTGAATGTGTGTGTGTTTGTAATGTTGTGTGTGTTTGTGTGCGTTGTGTGTGTGGTGTGTGTGTGTGTGTGTGTGACTGTTACTGGTAGAGCTGGAATTTTGGGGGTTTTTTTCTGTGTTTTATTTTTTTTTATTTTTTATTCTTTTTTTTTTTTTTTGGGGGGGGGGGCGTGTGTGGAGTTGTCTCCTGCACTGTGCTAAACGTTACCTACATGTATCCCTAAAGCCGCTGTTAAACACAAGGTATCTGGGTGAGCAGGTAAAAGGATAGAGGAGATGGTGGTGGTGGTGGTGGTGGTGTGTCGGGGGGTGGTGGGGCTGGTGGGGGCGGGGAGGGGCGTCCCTCGGGGGTAGGGGCCCCTTGTATTTGAAATGTTGATCAAGAGGGGGACAAGCCCGTCTGTGTAAAACGTCGTATCCTCTGTCACTTTACTGATAGGACGCTGTATGTACTGAAGTGTTTGATAGCCAGATGTCACTTTTTCTGACTTGGGGATGCAAAACTCTTGAGAGAAAAGAACCCACACAACCAAACAAAAAACAAAAAAACACATAGCTGCCATCCTCGTTTTTTGTTGTAACCTCCCCCACAACCCCCCCCCCCAAAAAAAAAAAAACCCCACTGAACCTCACACCAAAAACTGAAAACAAACCAAAAGATAAAAAATTGCTGTCATCGTCATTTGTTGTTGTACACAAAAAACAACAACACCAAAAACCAAAAAACAAACCCTTTAGCTGTCATTGTCATTTGCTGGTGTAGTCATCAGAGAAAAGTTCCTACACTATATAACAGTCTTTGAGAGAGAAAATAGAAAATCAAAAGTAAGTGATTCTGTTAAAAAATATTATTGTTTTGTTAGGGATAGTGATCTCTGTTCGAATGCATTGTTCTTCAAATTTAGCAAGAAACTGTTTAAACGAGATGTTCTCTTTGGGGCTATCTACCTTCCTCCAGAAGGGTCCCCCTTTGAAAATAGAGACTTCTTTGATGAGATAGAAGAAGCAATGCTTCACATTGATCACGAATGTGTCTGCTTTCTGGGTGATTTTAATGCTCGGACTGGTACAGTGAATAGTACGGTAATTGAGGTAGATAACAATGGTTGGACTTCCACTCAGATGGGGCCACTGATGAATATAATGGAAGCCAATATATTTTGCCCTTCCTCTCAGAGTTTCACAAGATGTCGCCATAAATAACTGGGGAAAGAAGCTTATAGAATTTTGTAAAACTGTAAATGCCTTAATTGTAAACGGATGTATCGGAGAAGATGCCAAATTTGGTAAATGTACATGTAAAAATGTCAGTGTAGTAGATTACACTATTGTATCATTGGATATGATCTATGCTATTTCAGACTTTGTTGTTTGCCATTTTTGTGAAATGTATTCTGATGTACATTGCCCTATTGTGCTTACTCTATATGTAAGTTTCTAAGGATCTGGAACCACAGGTTAGAAGGGGGGGGGGATGTGCCTCTGGTGATTGTACATCAAACAGTGTGCTAAAAGCTTCAGAGTTCCCTAAGGGTAAGCCAAGGTGGCTCAAAGAAAAGAACATTGATTATATATCTTCACTGGATAATCAGGATTTTTTTTTATAGAGGAGAACAGGTTTTAAATAGTCTGTTAGGCTCCATAGAGTCAATTTCATAATCTGATGTAGATAGTGTAGTTTGTAATGTTACCAACATTATGAAAGACAGTGCAGTAACAAATGGATTGTTTAAAAGAAAGTTTAAGTCTAAAAAAACACAGCAAAGAAAAACGACAAGGTGCCATGGTTTAACAAGTTGTGAGCTAAAGCGAAAGGACTTTTTAAAGCAGTAAATCAGCATGCTCACTGTAGAGGAAGCAAAAGTTTGTACCTTGTCGGCAACAAGCAAGTCGTGACTATAAAAAAGAAATCAGGAAGCAATTCAAAATTTATTAAAATAACCTTGTAAAGAAAATTAAAAGAGTAAAGAATTCTGATCCCAAGGCATACTGGAAGATAATTAATGGGACAAAATTATAGAAAGACAAACCAGTTACACCCATATCATGTCAGGCATTTATGGAGCATTTTGTAAAGATACACTCAGAAGCAGAAGACGAAGAAAACTGCAGTATTGATGATGGTAACGCCATTGTAAACCAAGAACTAAATTTACCCTTTACTGAAGAGGAGGTACAGAATGCAATCACTAGACTAAAATTAAATAAAACATGTGGTTATGATCATGTCACTAATGAATTTTTAAAGGCCTCGTCAACCAGGTTACTTGGTATATTTACTAAGTTGTTTAATATTATCCTTTGCTCTGGAAAATCTCCAAATGCCTGGTCCATAGGAATTATTAAGTCAGTTTTCAAGCATAAAGGAAGTTCAGAGGACCCTAATAATAATAGAGGAATAACTATCTTAAGTTGCTTTGGAAAATTATTTACTTCTGTAATTAACAACCGACTGACAAAATATTTCGATGAATGCGACTATTGGACAAGAACAGGCAGGTTGTAGAGCAGATTTTCCACCACTGGTCACTTGTTTGCACTTCATTGCATGATTGATGTTTTTCTTGCCAAGAGAAAACGACTTTATTGCCTTTTTGTAGATTTTGAAAAGGCGTTCCACCCTGTTAATACAGCTTTTCTGTGGTGGAAGCTGTTTGATCATGGGGTGAATGGAAACATATTAATGGTTATCAAAGATATCTACTCTAAAGCTAAATCATGCACTGTGTTAGGGGAGGGGATGAGTGTTCTGACTTTTTTCAAATCTCAACTGGGGTTCGTCAGAGTGAAAACTTGTCAGGGCTACTCTTTGCCTTGTACTTGAATGATATGCAGTCCTACATTATGGAAACAATAAACGGTTCATCAACAATGGCAAAGGAAGCCAGGAAACTAGGGTGGAAAAGAGACAAGGAGAATCTTTTGCTGAAAATGTTTTTGTTATTGTATGCAGATGATACGGCAATTTGTGCCGAATCAAAAGAAGACCTGCAGAAAGCTATCAATGCAATGTGTAACTATTGTCATAAGTGGAAACTTAATATAAATGTAGAAAAAAAAAAGTTTTGGTTTTTTCAAGAGGTAAAATCAAGAAAATGCCTTGTTTTACATGTGGTGGTAAAGAAATTAAAGTGTTTTATTCATTCAAATATCTTGGGCTGAACCTTAATTATAACAACAAATTTAACTTGGCACAAAAACACTTATATGATCAAGCATGTTGTAGCATGTTCTCTCTGCTAAAAAAAATGCAGAAGACTTTTTCTTCCCATTGATATTCAGATTGAATTATTTAACAGAGTAGTAGTTCCAATTTTGCTTTATGGATGTGAGGTCTGGACTCCATCAATGTGTGAACTAGCTTCGAAATTACAACTTAAGTTCTTCAAAATAATTCTTAAACTTGGAAAATCTACTCCAAGTAAAATGGTTTATGGGGAACTGGGACAGTTTCCTGTGGAAATAACAGCTAAAGTAAGGATGCTTTGCTTTTGGTTTAAACTTGTTGATATCGGAAGAGAGCCTAAGTTTTCAAATATTGTTTATAAGCTGCTACATGATATGTGTATTGCTAATGCCCACAAAGCTACTTATTTAGCTAACATAGAACGTATATTAAATGAAATCGTGTTAAGTGGCATTTGGCATAATCAGTTTGATCTCCATGTTTCACCTGAATGATTTAAAGCCAAAGTTACACGTAGTTTAAAAGATCAGTATTTGCAACAATGGTTTTCTCATGTAGATAACAACCACATATTTCTTAATTATAGACTATTTAAAAAGTGTTTCTGCTTTGAAGATTATCTGACGATTAATCTGTCATTAACTTTTATTCATTTTCGAATGTTAAATTACAGACTTCCCATCCAAATTGGCAGAATAAGAAATGTTCCTTGAGCAGAGAGAGTCTGTGATAAATGTGGTGAAAACGAGTTGGGTGATGAGTTCCATTATCTATTCAAATGTCATTTCTTTGTGCAGTTAGGAAACAAATTTATTCCAAGATATTATCAAAAAAACCAAATTTTATGAAGTTCCATGAATTGTTTAGTCCCAGAAATAAATCCTTGCTTATCAAAGTTATAAAATTCCTCAAAGAAATAATGAAAACCTGTTGATTTGAACATCTCTTTAGATGACACTAGTGCATTTTATTACATGTTAGGGATAAGTTAGTTTCCTTTGTTGGTATAGACTTGAATGGCCATGTCATTGTGTGTGAGCATACTGGCACCCCTGTGCGGGTGTATGTGTGTGTGTGTGTGTGCCCCGCATTTGTGTGCATGGGTGCAGCGGGTATCTGTGTACTGGTTGTGCTTTCTAGCAGGGAGGTGCAACTCACATTGATACAGCTGCCTCGCAAGAACTTTTGTATTTTCATTTGAATTGTTTGCCTGGCGTTTTGTTTGAAATGCTTCCTGCGTGCGTGGATGCATGACTGTGTGTGTGACCAGGAGTTGGCGACCTTCTTGGCCTGTGGATGTTCCACCTGTGTGTATGTGTGTGTGCTTGTGGATGCCTTTGCCTTGGGCGTGATGTGCTGAGAGAGAGAGAGAGAGAGAGAGAGAGAGAGAGAGAGAGAGAGAGAGTATGCAGTTGATTGCAGGTAATGTATTCAGGCATCATGTTAATTTGCCTGCCTTTCCTGTATTGTAAATGCTCTTTCACTTTTCATGTCCATAATTTGTGCTCTTCATTTGGGAGCGAATTTGTGTTGTGAATATTTTTCACACGCCCACATCCGCAAGTTGTGGTTTTGTTAAATTTAATGTACCCCTTGGGGGGGTTTCTTGAAATAAAATCTTGAATCTTGAATCTTGAGTCACCACCATCATCATCATTGTCATGGGCGTAGGTGGTATGATTTAGTGTGTCGTCATCATTGTCATGATCATGATCATCTCAACAATGGTAATGTTTGTAGTAGTAGTGTGTGTGTGTGTGTATGTGTGTGTGCGTAGGTGTGTGTATGTGTGTATGTGTATGTGTGTTGTATGCGTGTGTGTGTATGTATGTGTGTATTTCAACGTCTATCCACTATAAAGTGATTTTAGACAGATGAGTGTGTGTTTGTGTGTCTGCGTGTGCGCATGCGTGTGCGCGCGCGATATGTGTGTGTGGTGTGTGTGTGATTGTGTTCACCAGGTGATGCAGTACTGGTACCAGTTCACGGCCGACTCTGCCCCCTTCATGTTCCTGGTGCCAGCCCTGGATGACTATGACACCAGCTACAACGTCCCCTGCATCTTTGAGACTGATGTCTGTCCGTCTGTCTGTCTGTCTGTCTATGTGTCTGTCTGTCTATGTGTCTGTCTGTCCGTCTGTCTGTGTGTCTGTCTGTCCGTCTGTCTGTCTGTCTGTGTGTCTGTCGATGTGTCTTTTGGTTTGTCTGTCTGTCTGTCTATGTGTCTGTCTGTCTGTCTGCCTGTCTGTGTGTCTGCCTGTGTGTCTGTCTATGTGTCTTTTGGTTTGTCTGATTGTAATTTGTTCTGTTTGTCTGTCTGCCTGCAGGTCTGCCTGTTTGTATGTCTGTCTGTAGGTTTGTATGTCGGTCTGTTTGTATGTCTGTCAGTATATCTGCCTGCCTGCCTGCCTGTCAGTCTGTCTTTCTGTATGTTTCTATGTCTTGACTATTGGGTCTGTTTGTCTGTATGTATGTTTTTATGTCTGTCTAATTTTTATGTCTGTGTGTTTGTCTGTCGGTCTGTATGTATGTATGTAAGTATGTATGTATGTATGTGCATGTGTGCATGTGATGTGTGCATGTATGTATGTATGTATGTATAAATATGTATGTATGTCTGCCTGTAGGTCAAACTGTTTGCAGGTTTTTCTGTCTGTCTGTCTGTCTGTCTGACTATCTGTTGGTCTGTCTGTCTGATTATCTTTCTGATTCTATATCTGTCTGTCAGTCGAACTGTTTTCAGGTTTATCTGTCTGCCTATTTGTCTGTCTATTTTTCTATTTATCTGTCTGTTTGTCTAACTGTTTACAGGGATTTTTATGAACGAATGATCATTAATACACAAGGATAAAGATTTTAGGCCAAGCCTTGTCTCAAAATTGTGTTTGTAAACAGATATACATCAAGAAGAAGAGAAGAAGAAAGGAGGAGGAGGAGGAGGTGGAGGAGGAGGAGAAGAAGAAGAAGAAGGATGAGGTGGAGGAGGAGGTGTACACAACACTGAAAAACAACCCAACAAATCATGTTAAAAAGGCATACTAGAATGCTAATATCAATAATTTTATTCTTTAAAAGCAAACAAACACACACACACACACACACACACACACACACACACACACCACACACACACACGGCACACGCACAAACACAACACACACACAGATGCACACTCACGCGCACACATGCACGCACACTTTTTGTAAAATCTTTTTAAAAACATAAAATTCATATATATTCTAACATTCAAAAACTCATTCTAAGCAAATAAAAATAAGACATACATGACCACGACAAGCTTCTTGAAAGTATAAAAAAAAATCCTCTAAAGTTGGATTATGGCTTCCTAGGGGCTAAGTACTTGAAAAGATCATTGACGCAAACGATAATTGTATCCAGAGTGCACTTTCAATCTCAAATCAGTCCTTCACTTCAGGCAAAAAGCTTCGTGAGTCATTGATGCAAGTAATTCACAGGTGTTTATTCTTATTTTTAATTTTGTTTATTATCTTATATCGAGGATAATGGAATAAGCACTTTTGTGCTTTTTTTTTTACATCGAGTCCCTGTGTGTATGCGGTTTTGTAAATTTTGTCATCCGTCCCCAACGGCACACAATGGCCTACTCTTTCGAAAAGCGGAACAGGCTTTAACGTGTGCGCAAGATGTTCTGCGTGCGTTCGCACACGGGGCCTCGGTTTATAGTCTCATCCAAAGGACTTTTGGGGAGAGTGGAGTCTGCACTGATGTTAACTCCAGGGGAAAATATCCCCTTGAACGGGATTCGAACCCGGGTCGTCAGATTGCGAGCGCAATGTTCTGATGCGCTCGAATGAGTGAGTTAGAGTGCATACATGTTCTCGTTGCCCCACCCCCTGGGTTTAAAGCTGGGGAACGCAAGACAACAACAACAACAACAACAACAATAAATCAATCTTCACTTCTATACATCATTACCGGAACGCTGTCATAAGAAGGAGACTTTTCTTTTATCTCCCTTCTACCATAGCTCATTTGTATTATTTTGTGTGTGTGTGCGTGCGTGCGTGCGTGCTGGTGCGTGTGTGTGTGTGTGTGTGTGTGTGTGTGTGTGTGTGTGTGTAAAAATCCCAACTCTGTTCTCCTGTAGGAATGCCAGGGGCCCCTTCAGTATATAAACAGCATCCCCCCACCTTTTGGAAATTCTATGCTAGTAACTTCCCCTTTTCTATCACTCTTTTTGTTGCTATACTTTATCCTCACACCTCTCTATCCTCTCTCTCGCTCATGTTTATTTTCTGCCTACTCAGCCCATTCTCCTCCTCTCTTTTTTATGTTTTTGAAATGGAAATCTGAACTTTTTTTCTTATAAACTTTATGACGAGCTGCCCTGAAATCGGAATGTGTCGGCTGAGGCCAGCAGGCAGACCTCCTGCAGAGTGACAAGCACAGGAGAAGACCAGGCACTACGCATTTCACCCAGTATGGCCATAAAACCAGTTGTAAAACCTTACATAAATTTTATACTTTCTTTCCCTTCTATTTAACATATTAGATGAATAACAATGATAACAACAAGATATATATATATATATGTATATAAATAAATTAAAAAAAAAATATATATATATATATGCCTGTCTCTATTCACAGCCCCCTTCAGCCTCGGAAAACCACGTGGTACTGATGACGCACGCGTGTCACGTGGACCGTGTGACGCTGCGGCATGACCCTGACCCCCAAGGTCAAGGCAGCGGGCTGGTGTCGAGGCTGTCTCCATGGAAACCGGTGGAGGGCAGTGACTTCATGGTCACGGAACTAAAAGTGGCTAAAGGGGTGGTCAGTATCAGCGTGGTGCCCTCAGATAACCCCGTAGAGGACACAGAGGTCACGGTGGGAGGTTACATCTTTGGCCTTGGCCCCAACAAGGCCTACGCTACTCCGCTAGGGCTACGCTCAAATCCCGGGTCCCAGGTCTGTTTGGTGTTCTTGTGCCCACAAGTTTTCTTTGTTTTCCACAGAGTCTGAAAGCATTAGCACCCCTCTCTCCCCTCGTGGGGATACTGGAGGAGGGGGGGGGGCTGTCAGTATAAATAGCACCCTCACCTTCTGGAAATTCTGTGCTAGGAATTCCCTCTTTTCTATCCCTTCTGCCTTGTTCCTTTTCTTCCTGTCACTCCTCCTTCTCGTCTCTTTTCTGCCTTCTTGGTCCATTCTCCTGCATTTTCCCCCCAGAAAGGCTTCAAAGATAACATATCTCTCCCATGCCGAAATCGGATGTGCTGGGTCTGACTTAAGTTCTTTTAAGGGGACGGGATAGTTCAGTGGTCAGAGCACTCGTTATCCCCAAGCTAAGGTTAAGAAGCGTTGAGCGTGGTTGCCTAGTGGATGGGGTGACTCTTCGTGGTCCTTGGCTTCAGTACAGTTCCCGAATTCACTCGGCTGTAAATGGGTACCTGCCCTCTTTAGGGTCAGGGAAGTTAAAACAGCCAGAGAGAGGGAATGGGTGCTGCACTCAAAATGCTGGCCCTTGGAGAAGCTGAGGCCTCTGATGCCTCCCTCCCCCAACGACCGCATAGGTTATGGGACATCATTAACTTAAATTCCTATAAATGCTATTGTCATTTCTACTATTTAGAATGTGGTTAACTGTTGAATGAGTGGACTATTATTGTACTGTAGTTTCAGAGTGTTCTTCCACAAACTGACAGCTGCTAATTCTGATGTTTTTGAATTTCGTCTATTCCATTTTTTCTTTAATTAAAAAATACTTCCTGAAGTAAGAAGTCATACAAAACAGCTCACACCCACCAACACTGCTAGTATAGTAAACTAGTCATTTGCTCAAAGTATGTAATAGATGAATTTTTTGGCAGTTGGGTATTTGGAATGTTGTTGGAAGATTAATATTTTGTCCTTGATTGCGATTAGTGTGTGTGTTAGTGTGTGCGCGCGTGTGTGTGTTAGTGCGTGTGTGTATGTGTTAGTGCGTGTGTGTGTGTTAGAGCGTGTGTGTGTGTTAGTATGTGCGAGTGTGTGTGTTTATTTTATTTATTATTCTTTTATATCGAGGATGTGTGAGTGTGTGTGTGTGAAGGTGCCCTTCTATAACTCGTTATATGAATTAAAAATGATGGCAATCTCTATTGCTGATTTTGATGTGGTTTTGTTTATAATTTTCCAGGTGCGCAAATAAGGTGTGATTTGTTAACTTGTAACACCTCCTTAAGAAAGCTGAAACCGTATCTAGTTTGAATACAGACTTATGAAGCAAGCAAGACAATGATTAAGCAAGACAAAGACATTAAGTGAGACAAAGATTATTAAGTGAGACAAAGATATTAAGCGAGACAAAGATATTAAGCAAGACAAAGATATTAGGCGAGACAAAAATATTAGGCGAGACAAAGATATTCAACAAGACAAAGATATTAAGCGAGACAAAGATATTCAACAAGACAAAGATATTAAGCGAGACAAAGATATTAAGCTAGACAAAGACATTAAGTGAGACAAAGATATTAAACAAGACAAAGATATTAAACGAGACAAAGGTATTCAGCAGGACAAAGATATTCAATAAGACAAAGATATTAAGCGAGACAAAGATATTAAGCAAGACAAAGGTATTCAGAAAGACAAAAATATTCAACAAGACAAAGGAATTCATGAAGGTTGACAAAGATATCTAAGCGGAAAAAAGCATTAAGCAAGAAAAAGATATAAAACAAGGCAAAGATCTACAGCAAGACAAACGGATTTAGCAAGACAAAGATGTTCAGCCAGCCAAAGACGTTTAGCAGGACAAAGATATTCAGCAAGACAAACAAGACAAAGCTATTCAACTAGACAAACAAGACAAAGCTATTCAGCAAGATAAAGATATTACACAAGACAAAGATACTGAACGAGATAGAGATAATCAGCAAAACACTTATACTAACAAGACACTTATACTAAACAGGACTAAGGTACCAAACGAGACAATGCAAATATTATATTCAGCGAGACCAAGACATTCATCAAGATAAAGATAATCAAACAAGGCAACGATGATAAGCAAGACATAGTGTACTAAGCAAAACAAACATTTTATCATCAAACACGACAAAGACATGAAAGAAGACAAAAAAGATATTCAGCCAGACAAAGACACCGTGCAAGAAAAAAAAAGGGACTATACCCAGACGGGATAGCTTAGTGGTCGGAGCACTCGCTTTCCCCCAGCCAAGTTAAGCAGCGTCGAGCGTGGTTACCACTTGGATGGGTGACCGTTTGCGCGCCTTGGCTTCAGTACAGTTCCCCCAGTTCACCCAGCTGTAAATGGGTACCTGCCCTCTTTAGGGTCAGGGAAGGTAAGGCAGTGAGGGAGAGGAGATGGGCGCCGCCCTCAACATGCTGGCCCTAGAGAAGTGAGGTCTCTGACGCCTCGCTCCCCTACGACCTAATAGGTTATGGGACTCCTTTACCATTACCGTACCCAGACAAAGACAATAAACGAGACAAAGCTAGCTATTAAGCCAGGTAAAGATATTCAGCAAGACATGGACAGACGTTAACTCAGTGTCTGCGTGTCCTGCAGCCACGGCATTGGTCCCTCCCTCTTGTCGACAACTCTCTCCCAGGTGAGATGTTTTTCTTCTTCTTGATATTATGATGTACACCCCCCCCCCCCCCCCTATCCCCTTCCCTGCACATATACGACATCCTTTCCTCTTATTTCTAAGATCTCTCTCTCTCTCTCTCTCTCTCTCTCTCTCTCTCTCTCTCTCCTCTCTCTCTCATCTCTCTCTCTCTCTCTCCTCCCTCTCTCTCTCTCTCTCTCTCTCTCTCTCTCTCTCAAAGACGAGAACTGAACGGGTGTGCTGTTAGTAAGCTGCTGCAAATTTTTGCATTTTAGCTTCAAAATGTCAGTTACTGGCCTTCCAGCTACTGTAATAACAACTTTAAACGCCCTGCTGATCGACAACGTCGTATCGAGTTGGAAAGTCGCGGGGGAGAGCGGCAGTGTTGTGTTGGTCTTGCGAATGAAGCCAGCTGACAAGCCAGTGTCAACAGAAATGGCGGACCCAGTGCTGAACCGTAACTCCGTGTTCAGTACTATCGCAAGAAACCCCCTTGTCAAAGACGTCGCGATGTTCAAAGAAGTAGACAACACCAAGAAAGACAGGCAAGTCGCCAATGTGACAATAACAGTGTCTTGGAAGAGCCGGTCTTGTGTAACATTGACTCCCTGCTCGATGTGGAAACAGAAGGAAAACAAACCAGTGTGTACACAGAACTATGTATCAGCAGTGAATTGAATGCCTCAGCCACACCAGATTCAATTGTTCTACTGTGTGATCCAGCAACAGACAACAAGATCGGTGTGTCTTCTGAGGCGCCTGATGTGCAGGAAGAGCTGACAGTTGGCTGCACAGTGGATGACTCTGATACTGATACTGGTATTGTGAAACAGTATGTGTCTACTCTAACTGACAAACGTGTACAGCGTGGATTAAGGGACAGCAAGAGAAACACACGGTTTCGAAAGGTGGTGGTACATAGTTCGGTTGATCAAAACATTGTGATGTGTGAATCAGATGACATCATCCTGGAATACTCTTGGAATGGAGATCCTGGCGAGGAATCTAAGTGTGTGTTCTGGTACATCAAGCAAGAAGAGAAAAACATGTTGCCAGAAGAAGGTGTCAGGCTTGCCAGACTTCGTAAAGGGAAACAGTGTACTAACACACAACACACAGAGACAGTGGTGGCGAGTGCTGAGCAGGAGTTACATCATCTTCGGGACCTGATCCGGTCTTACATGGGCTGACTTCGCTGGCTGTAGACTGGAAAAGGAAAGGTTGGTTTGAAAATTGAGACACTTGAGACACAGACAATAATGTATCGAATCTTGATGTACATACCACCACTGCCATGGTTTCCATGTCATTGTAATCACGTCGCGTTCGATATCGTTGTTACCGCGCTGCAGTGCTATATGGCTTGATCGCTAAATAGCAATAAAATTGTGTCAATTGTGTCAATTGTGTCAATTGTCAATTGTGTCAATTGTGTCTCTCTCAAAAAAAAGCACATGAGTGCTTATTCCATTATCCTCGATTAAAAAAAAAAGTCATCTCTTTCTCTCTTTTCTTTCTTTTTTTCTTTCTTTCTTTCTCTCAAGAGGTATCTGTCTTTTCCCTCTCAAAAAAATCCGGTTTTTTTCTTCTTCTACAGCAGATACTTATTTTTCAAAAAGGAGCATTTTTTTTCTCCCAAGAAATACTGGGGGAGGGGGAGTGGGAGGGTCTCTTAGAAGGTATATGGGTTTTTTCTCCCTGGAGATATCCTGTTTCGTTTTGCCCTAGATATAATAATAATAATAATAATAATAATAATAATAATAATAATAATAATAATGTATGGAATTCATATAGCACTGAATCTTGTAAAGGAACAAATCAAAGCGCTTACATTCAAATCATTTACACTTATGCGATCGTTCATGAATACAATAAAACGATATCAATATCTCACGCACACACACACACACACACACGCGCGCGCGCGCGCGCGCGCACAGCATGCGTATACACGGTGATGGAGATGGGGGTGGCCGCTGAAGAGCATGGATAGATAACGAGAGGGAAAATTTTAGTCAGGAAATAAATGTGTCTTGAAGCTGGATTTGAAAGTATCAAATGTAGGCTTTTGGCGAAGGGACAGAGGTAGGCCATTCCACATGGGTAGACCACAGACAGAGAAAGAGCCAGGGCCAACAGTGGTTTGCTTGAATCTCAATATTCGGAAGCACAAAGTATCCGCAGCTGAACGAAAGGAACGAGGTGGAGTGTACAGGTGAAGAAAGTTGCAGAGATAAGAGGGTGCAGATTTACACCCCCCCCCCCCCCCCTTCCCTTTAAAAAAAAGTTTTTCTTCCAGGATATATTTTTCTTTTTTCTCATCACAGGAGATTTCTGTTTCGTTTCCACGGGAGATGGTATATTTCTCTTAGAGAATTTTTGCTTTCTACAAGTAAATGTCGAGGTTATTGGTTTTTTCTCCCAAAGTTTTCTCTCTATCTCTCTCTGGAGTTTTCTTTTTTTCCCCAAGGAGATTACGTTTCTTTTCTGAAGAGATTTTGTTTTCTCCTCAGGTCTTCCTGCTCATTTTTTCACCTGTAAATTTTTTTCCCTATGAGATTTATACTTTTCTCTTGGGTTACATAAATTTATTAGGATAAACGATGTGATATTGACATGAAAACATGGATGAATTACTAGCTCAACAATAACGAAACAGACAGGAGCTTTGTTGTTCCCAAACATCTGCTAAATTCTGCACATCTCCACCAGTCTGTTTCAGCTGCATGGATCTGTCATTTCTATTTTTAAACACCCTTTGCAACCCTGACATCCACTAGACCGTGGTTTGGGTGCTAGTCTTTTCGGATGAGACGGTAAACCGAAGTCCGTGTGCAACACCCATTTTGCGCATGGAAAAAAACCCCACGGCAACAAGAGAGTTAGTTGTACCTGGTAGAATTCTTTAGAAAGAAAGCCACTCTGATAGGAAAACAAATACAGTTGCAGACAGGAAAAGACAAATAAAAATAATGGGTGGCGCTGCTTCTTGTGGCGACGCGCTCTCCCCGGGAAGAGCAGCCCGAATTTCACGCAGAGAACTCAGCAGTGACTTAATAGTGGTATACAATACAATACTATACAACACAATACAATACAGCCATTCATAGTCAGCTTCTTTTCTTTGATAGAGCATATCCCTGCTGTTTGTCAAACTTGTTACTTCGAACTACCCAGAAAGAAGGAAGGGGGCAGGACGGTTAAGACGTTCACCTTGCCTGTCAAGTAAACCGTGAGGTTCTGGGTTCGATTCCCTGCTTTGCCCCTTCTTCCCAATTTGGCGAGAAAATCGAACTGAATGCCAAAGTCCTTCAGACGAGACTATAAACCGAGGCCTCGTGTGTGAATACACGCAGAACATCTTGCGCACACGATAAACACCTGTTCCGCCTTTCGGAGAGTAGGCCGTTTCGTGCCTCACCCTTCGTACTGGCTGGCTTAGATACCTTTTGTTCAGACTCCAGAGGGTTCAAAACCATAATTATGTATTGCTTGTCTTTTGCTCTCCTGGGTCAGCAGCCCACGTGACTCCGTTTCTGCGTTCTCTCCACTGGCTTCCTGCCGAAAAAAGAATGAACTACAATTTGCTCTTTCGTGTTACAGATTCTTGAACAACCGGACTCTCCATGGCCTCCCCTAGATTTGTGTTGGTCTTTGGGTTTTTTTTGTTTATTTTATAGGCCATTATCTGATATCTTTCTACAGTGTCCCAAGCTCTGTTTACTCTCTTGGATGTGCATGCTTTAATTCGTTTTATGTTTTTAAAAAAAAGTTTGTTTGTCGTTGTTGTTGGTCTAGTTGTTGAGGTTGGGGATGTTTACATTCTGTAGTGTGTGTGTGTGTGTGTGTGTGTGTGTGTGTGTGTGTGTGTGTGGTGTGTGTAGTGTGTGTGGTGTGTGGTGTGGTGTGAGTGAGAGAGAGAGAACTCGAACTCGAACTCGAAATGGTTTATTCAGTATAGGCTATGGCTCCTTCCTGAAGGGGGTACAATACACCAGTTTCAAAGCCAACAACAATGGCCAGGTGTTCCAAATCTTAATCTGTAAACATGTCATTTTCAATATGTAGATCAACATAAAGCACAAGATATCTTTGACAGTAAATGGTTCAAATAACCTGAAAATGAAAATCTTCGTTGTTTGATTATGTTCATTTCAGTTGTGTCATCTATCTATAAACTTTATACAAATCAGCAGATACAATCATTACACCTTTACATGTGTCTGATGTACACAAAACAAATCCAGCAAATTTACCAAACTAGAATACATACATTCAGACTTATACACATATTTATCATATATTTGCCATATTTCCACACTACGCACTCACTGGAGCAACTGTAATCCAAACATGATGACGATCCTGTAATTCTAAAACAATAAGAATCTTTATCTATGATATCTGGGACAATAGTTACAGTCAATTTGATGAAATCTCTTTTCTTCAATACATGCACATCTGAAAGCTCTAAAATCGTATCTGCAACTATATTTCAGACTTAAGCGTACCCCTATTAACATCAACATGATTTTCTAGTCTTAGATGAGCACAATCACATAATGCATCCTTTTCCAAACCTTCATGACCTTTTGATAAAATGAACATACAAACATTACTTCAGTGATGTTTTATTCCTTTAATGTATAACAAAAGTTCCTTCTTGATCCAACAATTTATCTTTCTGGACATTTTTTCGTTTACGAAATTGACTAGCTAGCTGATTTATAATGCACTGCAATTGTAAGGAAAATAACGACAACAACATGTTTAACCGCAAATTTCCACAAAAGCCTCCATACAGTATCTGGTAACCAGCATCATAATGTAACAAAGCGTTTTTTTTATCGTTTATCTCAGACACAAACCTATTGACATTCCAATGCCGACAGTAAGCACAACATGGATTTAATTTTGAAATGATTTCTCTCTCTCTCACACACACACACATACACACACACGCGCGAGCGCGTACACACGCACGCACGCACATACACATTAGCGCTATCATGATCAAAACCTTTTTTTACACATAATTATGTTTCCTTTTTAAGATCGTGCATTTGAATTTGAATGGCCAGAAAACAGGATCTAATTCACACACTTTACTGGGCACTGACAATGGCTGGCAACGTTGACTCAGTTACCCTGTCAGCAGCCTGTGTGACAAGCCCAGGACAGAATTCAGTGCAGTTTGCAGTGGAGGAGAGGGAGCAAAATTTAATGCAGGCGGTGACTGGTTTTTATTTGTTCCCTCTGACTGAAAAACAGAAAACCCAGTGAAAAAAACAGAGACTTGTAATGTAGCATGGGCCTTTATTTTATATAGGCCAGCAGAATGCAAACCGTATTTGTGTATCTGGGACTTTCGTCCATATAGAGTTTCTCACCATCACTGATCAGATATCAAAGACCATGAACGCTACAAGTCTCCCATCTTTTCTGGCATCCTTCAAATTGATGAACAAGATTCCCTTCTTATATCAACGCACAACGTGGAGTAAGTCTTCTCCAATGAGTGGTGGGGGTGGGTTGGGTAGGGGGGTGGGGGGAGACATCGATTCCTTAGAGTTTTGCATTTCCCTTAAGACGCCATTATCTTTATACCCTGTAGAATGCACATGTACCTATGATAGGGGATTGGGGTTCTATACAAACGATAGTATCTTGTCAAACTCCATGTCACGACTCAGTCCTAGTTTGTCAGTCAGTAATTCTTTGGTAAGTTTTTTTCACAGTCCATCACGAGTTTCATTGTCCTGTCATGGTATGCCATAGAACAGAATGTTGTTTCTTTTAGAATGCCCCTCCAAGTCTCAGTCCTTTATTTCCAGCTTTTGCCACCTTTTGACAACAATTTCTCTTTTTCTTCTTTCCAGTCATTGGTTTTCCTGTTTCTGATACATTAACAGAACCTCTTCAAGGGAAAGCATGTCACTCAGAAATCCTGAACATGTTTCTTTGACTGTCTCACCTCCTCCTTACAGTTCTTAATCATGCTTCCTGCAGTTAGCTGTCCATGTCTTCAGGGTGTAGGCTCCCGACTTGTCCTCTTAGGAGATGATGAAGCGGAAACTCATCACCAGAGTGTCAGGCTGGGTTTGCGCATGACTGTCCTTTTCCGTTCCACTGGGTCCAGGTTCCCATGCAGAAAAACGCCTAGGTACAATAGGCGATGAGCAAACTACGGTAGCACCTTCATGCTGCCTGCCCAACTTCAATGTCGAGAATATACAATGAATTTTCTCAAACATTGCGCTTCGATACATAATGCCATGAGGGGTGGGGTTTGCCACAAAGCAATCCACACATGGGCCTGACACTTAAAGCCCACCCTCTTGCATGATGTCTTACCAGTCACTTCACAGTCTCATGGCAAATGCACAGGAACGCAAAATTTTACATTTGAAATGCGAGCTTCATTCAGGCAGTTTTACATATCAACAACCGGAAGCGTTTCCCTGTTGTGTGTGTGTGTTGGTGTGTGAGTGTGTGTGTGTGTGTGTGTGTGGAGTGATGTGTGAGAGAGAGAGAAGAGAGAGAGAGAGAGAGAGAGAGAGAGAGATAGAGAGAGAGAGAGGAGAGAGAAGAGAGAGAGAGAGAGAGATTATTACTTATTACTTTCGACTGATATCTTGTGTTTGAATTTGCAGTGTCTTACGTGGTTTTTTTCCCTTTTTGATATCCTCCCGCTACTTTAAAAATTTTTTTTTAATAATGCTTATCGAATTTTCGAAGATCTTGCTAATCTGACAACGTTTGTTACTCATTCAGAGCCCATGAGAGATGGGAAGTCGAGGCTGCTGTCACGTGACAAGACGCCCTTGACCTTGCCGCTGATGACGCAAGAGGTGCACTCTAAAGCGGCCTGTCACCACCGTTGCTGGACCGATCCTCGCTGCTTCTTCGTGGCTTACGGGGGGCCTCCCGGCTAACCTCAAGACCTCCAGTATAAACCCGCGCTCACTCGTTCGCCAGGGGGTACGATAAGCAACCAGTACCCGACAGCATGATGAGCCAGTCCAGCCCTAACATCCCGGTACAGACGAACCAGCCTCACTTTACGAGACGAGACAGTCCATCGAATGCCCAGTTTGCTAGGGCAACCGCGGGTGTGTTCTGGGACTGTGAGGCTCTCCGGGTCGCTTGTTGTACAGACTGGAGAAATGACCTTAACTTCAGGTATTCTGATGCTTTGCCAAGCGAAATGACTACCACTGGCGACGACACAGTTGTTTGTGTGTTTTCGTCGGTAACGCACAAATATTTTAATCATCTGATGACTGTTCTTTAGGGGGGGAGGTTTTTGATCAGCATTGATTGTGATGGTTATTTAGGTTTGGTACAGAGATTTTTGTTGTTGTTTGTGGTGGTGGTGTGGTGTGAACAATTGGAGAATGAGAAGGAAAAGCGATAAACTGATGGATTATTTGTTGTTAAGGGCTGTCCAAAGAAGTTTTCAGGTTAATGGAAAGAGAAAGTCTGCTATACCGCGCAGACAGACAGATATAGGCCGCGCGCTTCGTCGCGCCAAAAACCACACAGCACAGAGCACAACACAGCACAATACAACACAACCACAACACACAACACACACTACACACAACAAACACACACACACACACACACACACACACACAGAGCAAGTGCATGCGTTACTCAATGTACCATCTTATAAATAAAATTTTACTTACACAACAACCCACATACACAACACAACACACACACACTCCCCCTAGATAATTTAAATATAAAATTAACATATAATTATAGGGAGAGAGAGAGAGAAGAGAAGAGAGTCTGAGAGAGAGGAGGGTAAGGAGAGAGAGAGAGAGAAGAGAGAGAGAGAGATGTTAGGTTTTGACTGCGTGTGTCCTTATCACCAAGTAGTGAATGGACATTAATAAAAACCAAAACAAAACACACACACACACCACAAAGGGACTCCACAGCCATATTGATAACAAAGAGTAGTGAAAGAAAACAATAGCAAGTAACTAAACAAAAAAATTACCCTTACACATCATTGCACAAATTATTTCCACCATCCCCCCCCCGAACCCTCCCCCCATCCCCTCCAGACACCAAACCCGAGACCCAAACACCCAAAGGACAACAACACCACAAAACCAAACACCCCACACAACACCACAACCAAAACACACCCGCAACAAACAACCCCCCCAAAGGGAAAAAATCACCCCAAAACCCCAAAACAAGACAACACCCAACCCCCCTAAGCACTACCCCCACACAACTCCCCCCACAAACAAACCACAACACAAGCGAAGATGACACCAAACCCCACCACACAAACCAGCATAATACTAAACAACAAACACCACAAAGACCCCAACGAACGAAAAACCCAAAACAAAACACTCATAAGTAAAAACACCCGGTACACACCCCCCCCAACAAAACCATCAATAAACCCACCACCACCCCAAGAGTCAGGTCCCCCCCCCATCCCCCCCACCACAAAACAACAACCAGGACCAAAATTCCCCGACGCCAACCCCACGACCCCAGCAACCAAACAATCAAAACAAACCAACACAACCCCCCCCCAACGGTCTGAGTTGACGGACAAGTGGGAAAGCAACCTCCGCCGCCCCAAACAGCAAACGTCCCCCCCCCAAGCCCCTCCCCAAACACAAAACACAACAAAACACAATGACTCCCCGACATAAACCCAGCACCAAAAAACAAATCAAACACATAAAACCACCAACACCACAACCCCACACAAACACACCCCCCAAAGAAACACTCTAAACCAACACCCAAGTACAAAACCCATCCAACAAACGCTCACGAGCACAAACAGACAGCAATAGCCACCACAAACACAAAACAACCCCCCCCCATCCATCTCCCCCCCCCAGCTACCACACCCCCCCCCACCCACAAGCCAATAAACCACCCACAACCCCCTTAAAAATCACCGAACACAATTAAAACCACCCCACAGACCAACTCAAACAGAACAATAAATACACAACCACAAAACAAGCACACAACCTACCAAACCGCAACCAAAGACCCCCAACCAAATCACCACCCACCCCCCCCGGGCAAACAAACAGCCCCCCCCCCCAGACACCCCACCCCCAAACAATGCACCAACAACAACAACCATCCCCCCCCCACGACCCAACACCACGAGTCCCGCCCCCCACCCATAAAAGCAGACACAATTCACCCCAGAATGCCCAACCCATATACAAACACCCATCCACCTCAACCCCCCATGTACCCAACCAAGCACCAACCACACCAAGATAAAAAACAACAACAAGAAACCCCAAAAATAAACGACCCCCTCCCCAACCCCCCCACCACAACCAGGGTTGAACGAAAATTTCCCCCACCCACAACAACAAACCAACCCCCCAAAAACCCAAAAACACACAATGGGGGCGGGGGAAAAGGTCAAACTCCCCCATACCCCCCCCCGAAGGCCACTACACTCGCCCACGATCGACCCCTTAAAAAACCCTTTTGTAAGGGCTAACTGCACTCAGCGATATTGTGTGCCTGTAGGAACGGATGACAACATTTACAAAACCGCACGCACACGGGGACTAGAGGTTTATAAAATTAAAAAAACCAACACGAGTGCTTTATTTCATTATCCTCGAATTACAAGATTAAACTAACAACTCACTAACTAAATAAGGACTATCAGCTTCATCCAACTTGACTCACGAGTTTGGACTCCTGGAGAAAGCATTGTCAGAGGTCTCGGCGTTGTGATATCACTAATCATACCTGGTACTTACAGAAGAAACATCCATAAAACAACAACACGCACAACAACGCGACACAAGAATAACAAAACCAGTGGCGTAAATGAGCTTTCACGGGAGTGAAATAAAAATCTTAACGGCCTACCAAATGCTGTCACCCAAGCTTGATATTAGAAAATAGGAAGAAAAAAAACTGAACACTTTGTTGTTATGCGAAATATAATTATTTTAAAAAACCACAAACAAACAACAACATGAAATCAAAGCTATAAAATCCTTGTGTGCCAAATGAACTCGGGGGATCCAAAAGACGCTTGCGGAGATCATTTTAATGTACAGTTTGGGAGGTACCTCTGTCCTGTCGTCTGTCTGTAGTCTGTCTGTCTGTCGTCTGTCTGTCTGTCACTCTCTCACTCATCTCTCCTCTCTCTCATCTGAACTTATTTTTTTATTTGGTAGTTTGTGGGTATACAATAACATTATTTTTTTTGTTTATTAATTTCTCACTAAAATACAAAGCAGTTTGGCAGCCCTCTTCATGTAGTGGGCCAATGCCTTTTGTGAATAACATCTTTTGATTTTGAGTTTTGAGTTCTCCTCTCTCTCATCTCTCTCAATCACATCATCTCGTTCTCCCGGTCTCTCTCCATCTCTCACATCATCTCATCCTCACTCTCTCTCCTCTATCTCTCGGGATAGCCTAGTGGTTTAGAACATGCACTCTAATCTGACAACCCGGTTCGATTCCCGTTCAAGGGGATAAGATTATTTACCCATGGAGATAACATCAGTGCCGACTCCACTCTCCCAAAAACTCCTTCGGATGAGACTATAAACCGAGGCCGTCCGTGTGCGAACACACCCCATAACATCTATGCGCACTCTTTAATATCCAGTCCGCGTTTTCGTAAAGTGGCCATTGTGTGCCGTGGAACAGATGACTGAATTTCAAAACCGCATATATACGGTACACGATGTAAAAAAGACAAAATTCTTATTCCATAATCCTCGATATCAAATAGTGTAAAATAAATAAAATTAAAAAAATATACATGTGAGTTGTGTGTGGATGTGTGTATAGTGTGTTGATGTGGTGTGTGTTTGTGTTGTGTGTGTGTGGTGTAAAAGTCCACACATTTATTTCAGGAAGGTTACATTGAATAAGCAGGTGCACTTGTCTAATTTTTCCCATCATCCATGTGATGTGTGTGTGTTGTGTGTGTGTGTGTTTGTGTGTGTGTGTGTGTGTGGTGCGTGTGTGTGAGTGTGTGTGTGGTGTGGGTGTGTTTGTGTGTTGTGGTGTTAAAAAAAAAGTGTTTGTGTAGTGTGTGTGTGTAGTGTGAGTGTAGTGTTGTGTAGTGTAAGTGTGTGTGTGGTGTGTGTAGTTGGAGTGTGGGTGAAGTGCGAGTGTAATGTGTGTGTAGTGTGTGTGTAAGTGTGTGTGTGTAGTTGTGTAGTGTGAGTGTGTGGTGTGTGTGTGTGTAGTGTGTTGAAGTGTTGGGATGTAAGTGGTGTGAGTAAGTGTGAGTGTAGTGTGTGTGTGTGTAGGTGTGTGTGTGTTGTGTCTGGGTTTTTCTGCACGCAAGAATAGAAAAAAATTAATTTCTAAAGCCCACAGCGTTTGGGTTGAACAAGGTTTACAAACGTTATGCTCTGTCAAATATTGTACTCATGAAAACATACTTCTTCGTCGTGCTGGGGGAGGGGGGGTCGAACGCTCAGACAGCAACTATTTATGAGCGAAAATGCGTTGCGCTGCCGTCAAGCGCCCGACAAGTCAGGCCCAGCGCATCCGACATAACATTATACTATTTACATTATTCCTGTGTTTAAGCACTTTAGAAAAGAAGCAGTAAACCGAGATCCACTATGTAATTGCACGCATAACATTGTGCGCTTACGTTAAAATTCCCATCCATTATACGTAGAAGAGTAGTGGCCAGATAAGACTGAAGATACGGATGACACGAACATACCCAGCATGCAGCTTTCACCTGGGAGAGGATTAAGCTCCGCCGTCAAGTTAAACTTGCCCCAGAACACACTGTTTGAAAAATAAAGTGCAATACCCTAGCAAATCTCCAAGTAAATGAGAGAGAGAGTAACTCACAGTGTTAGATTTGAAGCCCACCCCCCCCCCTCCCCCCCCCCCCCCCCGTCGCCCGCCACCTGAACAAACATACAAACAAAAGCCAAAAAAACCAACCAACCAAACAAAATGGAATTTTATGTTGAAAACATATAGATATAGATATCAAATGCTTACGAAGCTAAAAACCAAACAAACAAAACAATAAATAACACAACAAAAGTAACAGCAACAACAACAACAAAGCCGCACACCATACAATACATGTACACCTGTTACTGTCTTTATCATTCATTAATTTTGTTGTTGTTGTTGCAGAAATTTGTAAAGTGATAGCTGATTGCAACCTGACCTTCACGTTTTTTCTTCACTATCCGCCCTCCCCTCCCCCCCCCCCACCACACACATACACACACACACTCAAACACACACACACACACACCACACACACACAACACACACACCACACACACACACTAAATAATAAAGATGCCTGTGCAAGCTTTCACACCATTTCCACACTGAAAGTTGGCCTATTTTGTTGGACCTCAATTTGTCAATCTCTACAGCGGAGCTAGATGCTGTCTTTTTGTTTTAGAAAACTTGATTAAGTCTGCCTCAGACAAAGTTTTTTAAACGTGGCCTTTAAAAAAAATTCAAAATCTGTTTTTACAAGTCCATAGAAACTTTTAATGGTAGAAACAAGACCCGATACACAATAAATGCAGAATTATTTGTTAGTTCAGCACAAATAAAAATGATATAAACTCATGAATAAAAAAACGAAAATAAAACAAAACGAATAATTAATTCCGTCCTGAAACATTGGTCACTCCCTCAATTACACATCCTACTTATCGTGTGTGTGTGTTCGTTCTGTATTTCCCGTCTGAATCACTATAACGAGATAATAGACGGAACTAAAAGACCTAAGCAAAAAAAACATAGAAGACAGACGGAAAGATACTTGTGACGATTGTATTCAAACATCAATTGAAACGGCTCAAAATGGCAAATAAGGAAAACAATATCAAAGATCTTTACAAGAAATCGCGAAAACTGGGCGATGTACAAGAGACATTCGGAAATAGCAAAAAGAATGTTAACATCCAACAAGAATTACATCTACATTTTCTGCAGAACATTTTGTCTAGAAAGTTATGGGTAAGAAACCACGAACTCTGGAAAAAACAATAAGCAGTGTTTCCAGAGATAATTGTACGCCACAAATGCACTCACCATTTTAACAAAACTGTAGTTTCTGAAGAGCATTAAGTCGTATTCTGTAAGAATGGTTCGTAAACATACTCGTATAGAATATTGAAGAATACGATGGTCCTTTTGTCATCATAAAATATGATTTAAAGATGTAATACTTTCTGTGATACAAGTTTCATATGGGTACGGTCATGAAGTCGCTATTAAAAAAAAAGTTTTCTCGAACAAAAGGAAGGATTCCTTGACTAAGGACGTACCAAAACTTCAGAATACTGTTCTAGAAACTTTCGCGCCTTTTCTCGCTGCTTTATTCAACTTTTCGTTCCATAAAGAACCACATGAGAGGGCACCCACCAAAAACTAGTCCATCTGTACCTTTAAATTCTCACAGTGTATCAAATAATTTATATCAATAATCAAATCGTCAACCAATACAGGAGAAAATAATGAGAATCACGTAAGGTGTACAATCACAGAGAGCCTGCAGCTGACAGCAACCGTACAACCAATTATGTATTTAACCAATGTTTCTTCTGAACAAACAAACTTACTCTATTAGACCAACACGTTAACGCTCTCTATGCGAAACGACATAATGAATTTATCTGCCATACTCCCATACATGGTTTTTGTGCAACAGAGTTATTCCAACCACCACGCCGTGCCACCCCTATATACATAATATTATGCGTTTGGGGGCCAGGTGTCATATATGCGCGGCGCATGCAAGCATATCACAGTCACACACACACACACCCACACACAAAGCAACACACACACACACACACACACCACACCACACCACACCCCACACATAATATACAATATACACACACACGGGATAGCGATGGACGGGATAGCCTGGTGGTTAGAGTGATGTATTCGTGTTCTGCTGATCCTGGTTCGATTCTCGTTCAAGAGCAATTTTTCCTCTGGAGTTAACTAACATCAGTGCAGACTCCACTCTCGCCAAAAGTCCTTCGGATGAGACTATCAACCGAGGTCCCGTGTGCAGAACACGTAGAACATCTTGCGCATACGTTAAAACCCGTTTCGCTTTTCGGAAGAGTAAGCCATTGTGTGCCGGCGGGAACGGATGACAAAATCTACAAAACTGCATACACACGATGAAAAAAAAAGCGCATGAGTGCTTATTCCATTATCCTCGAAATAAAAGAATTAAAAAAAAAAATTAAAAACACACACACCATATAATAAAACACACAAACACACACACACACACACACACCCCACACACACACACACAACACACACACAGACACACACACTCAAAAAACTTCAGAATAAGTTGATTGTGAGTACACGCAATTAGAAAGAACGACTGTGTAAAATCAACAAACTTACATCATCAACACAAAATCCACACATCAATGCTCTCTATGAAAACAACACATATTTGACATTACTCCTTGACATCAACTTAAAAATCTATAATTCGAATATATTACACAAAATAACAATCCTCCTTAATCCCCCTCCCCCCACCCTCTCCCCAATGCCGCCACTTGACGTTCAGTGGTGGTCTGGGTACAAGTCTTTTTTTAAAGATCAGGCAAGAAACCGAGGTCCCGTATGCAACTCGCATTCAGTACACGTAACGAGAACGTTGTCCTTTGCAAAATAGTACACGAAAGATAAAACAAAACAAAAAAAACCCCTGATAGGGAAACAAATACACATAAAAAGGTAAAGGTGTCCCATAATGTATGTGGTCGTAGGGGAGCGAGGCATCAGAGACTTCAACTTTTCAAGGGACCAGCATAGTGAGGCCGGCGCCCAACTCCTCTCCCTCGCTGCTTTACCTTCCCTAACCCTAAAGAGGGCAGGTACCCATTTCCAGCTGGGTGAACTGGGGGACGGTCACCACCGAGGAATATCACCACCGAGGACTGTCACCACTGAGGACTGTCACCACTGAGGACTGTCACCACGGGGAACTGCCACCACCTAGGACTGTCACATTTAGGTCTGTCACCACCCGTAGACTACACCACCTAGGACTGTCACCAAACCTAGGACCTGGTCACCACCTAGGACTTCAACACCTAGACTGTCACACCTAGGACTGGTGTCTAACCGGTACCTAGGACTGTCACCACCTCGGACTGTCACCACCTAGGACTGTCACCACCTAGGACTTTCATCACCTAGGACTGTCACCACCTAGGACTGTCACCACCTAGGACTGTCACCACCTAGGACTGTCACCACCTAGGACTGTCACCACCCAGGACTGTCACCACCCAGACTGTCAACCCCACCCAGGACTGTCACCTCCTAGACGGTCACGCACCCAGTGACTGTCACCACCCTATGACTGCACAACCTAGGACTGTCATAACCAACCTAGGACTGTCACCGACCTAGGACTGTCACCACCAGACTGTCACCACTAGAGACTGTCTCCAACCCAGGACTGTCACCAACCTAGACTGTCACCACCTAGACCTGTCATCACCTAGGGCAGCACCACCAGGACGTCATCACATGGACTGTCACCACCTAGGACTGTTCACCACCCTAGGAACTGTCCCACCACCCAGGACTGACACCACCTAGAGACGTCACCAACCTAGGACTGACCACCAACCTAGACTGTCACCACATAGGATTATCAAAACGCTACCTACTCTGTTTCCTCTTCACACACTAGAGATTACTTAGCTACATGGGGATAAACATTACGCGCTCGCGCGCGCGCTGCGCAGTCGCGCGCGCGATGTGTGGGTGTGTGTTCGTGTGGTGGTGTGCGTGTGTGGCGTGTGTGTGTGAGTGTGTGTTGTGTGTGTGTGTGTGTGTGTGTGTGTGTGTGTAGCAAGCAATTTATAATTCGAATGTATGCATTCTGCATGCAACCTTGCATGCATGAATACATAATACCATGGCACACACAAACAACATTAAATCCTGTAATTTATCTTGATCTTAGTGCACATCTCTGGTTTCGTAAGCGAAGAAATGATTAAAAAGCGACTTTTGCACCCCACCCTCCCACATCTCCCCTCCCTCCCAACATCAATACGCGACAACAACAACAAAACGCAAAATGAGCAAAATATATGACAGCAGGAGGGGGGGTGGGGTGGGAAGGGAGGAAGGGGATTAATTATGGATGTATAAGCAGGAGGAAAGTAGCGTGCAGTGGACAACGTAATCGGTAAAAATAGCGAGAGCATACAAGGTAAACGAGGTCCATCTGGGGGGGGGGGGGGGGGGCGGGGGGGGGGGGGGGGGGGGGTGGGGGGGGGGGGGTGTGGGGGGGGGGGGGGGGGGGGTGGTGGGGGGGGGGGGGGGGACAAAAACCCCCCCGGCGAACACCCAAACCCCATAACCCAACATTTTGTTCAAAATAATCCTACTAACATGTAATCCTAAAATGTTTACTAATGTTTGCGAAACCATAAAATTGCAATACCAAAAAAAGTTTTAGAATATTTGAGAGACAGACATAAGAATAATGACTCTGTCACAAATTTATGTACAGCTAATGGTTCGAGCTACCACCGAAACGCCTGTTAAGTCAAGTCAAGTCAAGTCAAGTCAAAACCACTTAAATCATCCCATGAAGGGCAATTACAATACTGACAGGCACATTGATACGTATAATTATCTCGAAAGACACATTAAAAATACAGTTCAAATTGGTAGCAACAGTCCAATGTAGCTTCAAAAACAAAACAACAAACAACAACAAACAGCCAAAAAAAAAAGAAAAATTAATCACATACACAACACACACGTCGCGCACACACACACACACACAACAGCACCAACACACACCAATGTAGCAATACAATGATGTAAAAACCATTGCTTGGAAAAGACATATAAACTAGTTATTTTACGTTTGTGCACACACGCACAGAAATGTGGCGCACAACCCAAACACACACACCAATGCTGAACACAATTTTATAAAAAAACAACAACTATGACCTAGTACACACACCTGTCCAGTAGAAGTGACGCCACATGGCACGCACCGGACTCCAAATGGTAGGTACCAATTAAAATGGGAGGAGATTTGAAAGGATTTTTTCCCTCTGGAGTTAACATCCACTCCCCAGAAAGTCCTTCGGATGAAACTGTCAACTGAGGTCCCGTTGTACGAACGCTCGCAAAACCTACTTGCGCACACGTTAATACCTGCGCCGCCTTTCAGAAGAGTAGACCACTGCGTGCCTGTTGGAACGGATGACAAAAATAAACAACCACGTGCACAATAGTGTCGTGTTTAGAATTCATCCACGAAGTCGGAATACGCCTGCCTTAATGACCATTCTTTTAAACTTTGGATTTCTTTATTTATTTATTCATTCTTTTATTTCGAGGATAATGGAATAAGCACTCATGTGCTTTTTTTCCATCCAATCCCCGTGTGTATGCAGTCTTGAAAATGTTGTCATCCGTTCCCACGGCACACAATGGCCTACTCTTCCGAAAAGTGGAACGGGTTTTAACGTGTCGCAAGATGTTCTGAGCGTGCGGTTCGCACTACAGGACCAGGATTCTAAGTCTCATCCGAGAGGAACTTTTGGAAAGCGGAGTCGGCACTGATGGTAAACTCCCAGATGGAAAAATCCTTTTCCCCCCCCCCCCCCCCCCCTTAGAACGAGAACTTCTAACCCGGGTCAGCAGATCACGAATATCTCTTCTAACCACCAGGCTATGGAGCGCTTTGAATTGTCTGCTTAAAAGATTCATCGCTAATATAAATTCCATACATGAAGAGGGAATTATTATTATATATTTATTTATTTTTTGCTTTGCAACAGGGTAGAGAACGTTCTGACAATCTGCATTCTGCACCATTTACTTCGGTCTGTTCATACCTCAGTACTTCTGCCGTTATTCCATCCTTGAACTTTTTAATCGTCTATACGGAGGGGTTTTGTTTGTTTGATTGTTGTTTGTTTCTTGGTCTCGTTTTATGTGTAAGGTTAGTTTTTTAAATCCTTCGACAAGCAATCTGAAACAAATATGACATAAGAACAGATCAGTACAAGTCAACAAGAAGCTAGTACTTATATTGTGCTCAAATACTACATACAAGCATTCACATGGCGGTTAATGAATGCCGATAATGGGACCAAAGAAGATCAACAGTGGGGGTGGGGGGTGGATATGGAGAATACTAGAATAAATTATAGCAGCCACTAAAATTCATAGATAATGGAAATAATTGACCATATCCCCCCCAAAATGACATGTTTATTGAATAAATAAACAAACGTTTGAAAATGAAAATGGGGCAGTATCCTTATGCTGTTCTACGCCAAAGCAAAAAAGTTATAAGAAGTGAACAAGAGACCGGTAAAAGATGAAGCAAGAACTAACGACAAGAAAAAGATATATAAACAAACAACAAGCTGCAATATGTGACGACAGATCATCGTTCAGGAAGAAAGTAAACAATAAAACGAATAATATCATCAAAACCAACGTGCAAACAAACATATCAAACAAACCCATCAACAATAACAAAACAAAGACCAGAGAGAATCAGTGGGAAGCAGACAGAGAAAAGTTAAGCTGTCCAAAAGGTTATTTTGTTATATTTATATTTACTCTCTTATTTATTTAACTATTCATTTATTCTTTTATATCGATGATAATTGAATAAGCACACATGTCTTTTTTTTACACCCAGTCCCCGTGTGTATGCTGTTTTGTAAATTTTGTCATCTGTTTCCACCTGGCACACAATGGCCTACATCTCCGAAAAAGCGGACAGGATCAACGTGTGGCGCAAGATGTTTCTGCAATGCGTTCGAACACGGGCCATCGTGTTTATATCTCATCCGCTAAGTCAAAACATTGAGTAACTGCTGCGATCACTACTATATACCATTCGTGTGTAATTGATTCATCATGTAAAAACGATACCGAACAAAAATAAAATCCGATTCAGCAGTTTTGAGTATACAAGTAAAGGATGTGTAGTAGATGTGGTTTCGTCCCCACAAAAGGGTAGACCGTCCTGGGACTTACCCTTGTGGTTGACCCAGTCCGTTGATACTAGGAATAGACAGAAATATTGGGACGGAGTGTGCCTGGTGGCTTAATGATGCGCTCGTGATCATCTGACCCAGGTTTGACTCTCGTTCAAGAGAATTTTTCTCTGGAGTTGAACCTCAGCGTGTACATCCACCCCCCCGCCCCCTTCCCCCCGTCCCCTCACACACCAAAAATGTCCTTCGGATGAGACTATAAACCGAAGTCCCGAGCGAACGCAACACAGAACAACTTTCGCACACGTTCCATCTTTTCGGGGAAGTAGGCCACTGTGTGCCGAGGGAACGGATGAAAAATTTGGCGCGAGAACTGCATGACCCGGGTCCTATATGTAAAAACAGTACATGACTGCATATCCTATATACCCCTCGAAATAAAAGAATAAGATAAAAAATAATCTTGTTTTAAATCCCCATATAGTTGAAACATATAAATGTGATATTAAACTTTTGTCTTGCCCTGTGATGTTGTTCTGTCGTGTTCTGTTGTGCGTCAGTTATTGTACTGCGTTATGTGGTTTTAAAAAAATAAATTATGCTGTGTTGCAATTTGTGTTTATGTATAATGGTTTCAAATGTTTCAAATTCAATTTCAAAAAACATTTCAAATTTTTGTATATGAATTGTATTGTAATGTAATACTACTTTTCAGTCAATTGGCATATCAATTTTCCTTGCATGCAATTTAGGCTATTCTTCCCCGGGGATAGAGAACACGTCACCAAAGAGAGGCTAGCGCCAAACCACCCTTACAAGAAAACATGAAAAAACCCAGTCTCCTTTATCAATTGTTTTTATTCAGAATTTTGCCCAAGGACACACCCTCTTGTTGTGGGTTCTTTTACAGCACTGAATGCGGGTAGCAACAGAGAACCTCGGTTCATCATCTTATCCAAAAGCCTAGCCATACCCTACCACCACACAAGGTCTAATGGACTGAGAAATGGGGGAGTGGGGGGGGGGGGGGGGTCGGAGAGAAACGGGGATCAAACCTCCACTTCTTGGTATTTCATGCAGGTGTTTTAACTTTAGACTGCTTAACATTATAGGCAATCACATGAAAAGTTAAAACACATACACACACACACACAAACACACACACACACACATATATATTATAATATATATAATAAATATATATATATATATATATTATATATATTATATATATATATAATAAAGTTATGGTTGGGGGCATGGATGGCACTACAATACCCAGCATGAGTTTGTGACTTACGAGAGAGAGATGGGTTCCACCAGGTTTTAATAATAATAATAATAATAATAAATGGAATTTATATAGCGCTGTATCTTGCACAGACAAATCAAAGCGCTTGCACTCAACTCATTCTTACACAGACATACAAGCAATAGCAAGTAATAGTTCTAACAAGTTCAAATGACACACACCCACACACACGCGCCGCACGCGCACACACACACACACACACACAACACACACACACACACACACACACACACACACACACACAGGTTATACACTTTGGCAGGGCGATGGAATTTTTGGCTGTTGAAAAACAGAGATAGCTATGAATTGAAACAGGAGAGGAAAATCTTAGGTTTGAAACAAATATGTCTTGAGGTCAGATTTAAAATTGTCACAAGAAGGCCTTTGGCGAAGAGAGATAGGGAAGCCATTCCAAATCGATGGACCAGAAACAGAGAAAGAGCGACTGTGACGGTGGACTGGCTGAATCTGGGTATTCGTAAGCACAAGGAATCTGCAGCAGAGCGGAGGGAACGAGAAGGATTGTACAGGTGAAGACATTCACAGAGGTAGGAGGGTGCAGTTTTGTGGAGACATTTGTAACAGAAAGCACCGATCTTATAGTTTATTCTTTGTGGCACAGGCAGCCAGTGAGGCACAGGCAGACTCTTGCGAGAGGGGTAATGTGCTAAGATTTTTTCTTTCTGAGGACTAGTCGAGCTGCAGAGTTTTGAATACGTTGAAGGGAGTGGATATATGATGCTGGCAGACCAACCAAAAGAGAATTGCAATAGTCCAGACGTGAAAGCATGAGATGCCACGAGTTTGGATATTGCGTCTGTGGACAGGTACTTTCGAATTGCACTAATACGCCGTAATTGATAGTAGCAGGACTGGCAGGTCTGGGTGATGATTTTTTGCATAGAGAGTGTGTTGTTGATAATGACCCCTAGATACTTCACAGCAGTGGATAGAGGGACTGATGCATTGCCGAATTCTATTGAAGCTGTTGTAATGGAAGAGAGTTTGTGTTTGGTCCCTTTGGTCCCTGTTTTATCAGCGTTTAGTTGTAACTTGTTCTCTATGATCCAGTTTGGGATATCTTGAAAGCAATAGGCCATGTTTGTCAAGAGAGAAGGCAGATTTTCAGGAGTGTCACTGCTTAGAATCTGAGAGTCATCTGCATAAAAGTGATGGTTGATCTGATGACGGATAATAATATTATGTGACAGTGGAGCGGTGTAGAGAGTGAAAAGAACAGGCCCAGAACTGATTCCTGCTGGGACTCCACATTCCAGTCTGGCAGGTACTGACTGAATCTTGTTTACTGTGACTGGACACACAGAGCGAAGAAAATTTTCAGGCTAAGTGTTAAGCAGAGCGTGAGTGAGAGAGAGAGAGAGAGAGAGAGGAGAGAGAGAGAGAGAGAGAGAGAGAGAGAGAGAGAGAGAGAGAGAGAGAGAGAGACTTCAGACTTCAGACTTTTACTGCACATCGGCCTTAGGCCACAATACAAAAGAATGGTGGGCATATGGAGTGGGCATATGACATAAGTGTTATAAACATATTACTATCAACGTATATAAATATGAAA
>CM054143.1:50500842-50508162 GCA_028751875.1 Rapana venosa | reverse complement strand
GCAACGTTGTTTTTTTTTTAAGAATTTTATAAAATTTATATTTTTTTTTTTTTCTTAATGCAATCTTTTTTTTTTCACAGACTTTTTTTTAACGAAATATAATTTTCATCTTTAGGGAATGTGGGGGCTGGGGCCGGCCGGGGCCCCCCGAGGGGTTTTGTTTGGGGGGGTTTTTTTTTTTTTTTTTTTTTTTTTTTGGGGGTTTTTTCAAACCCCCAAGAACAACTATCTCCCCTTTCCTCAGCTTGTTTTCCTTTAAACATGATATAATCGATTATCCCGTACACTCCCTGTTCCGTGGTTTTTTGTGGGAATGGGTTTCGGGTAGATAGGGAAATAGGGGGGTTGGAAAGGTATTATAAATAAAGGAGGGGGTTTGAGGCAGGGAGGAAAGGGAAAAATAGAAGGATTTGGTTAAAAGAGGGGTTAGTATAGGCTGGTAAGGGTTTAAAATGGGGAAATAATTAGGAGGGTTTTTAACCCTTGGGGAAAAGTTGGGGGTAGTGGGTAAGGGGAAAGGTAATTTTTTATAAGGTAAGGATATTTGAAAAACAAAGGGTGGGTTAATAATATTAAGGAGGGTAGGTGTAGGAAAATAAAAACAGTTGGGTTTAATATATTTAGGTGGAGGGAATGTTGGATAACAAGGGGGTTAACAAGGAAAGTAGGGTAAGGGGGGGGTTTTTGGGAGGGATGTTTTAAGAAGGTTGGTTAATTTTTATTTGTAATTTTGGTTGGAGTTGATTGGGGTTTTAAAGTTTTTTAATTTTGTGCTTGTTTGAGTTAGGGAAAGGTAATAAGTAGGAAAATTTTACGAAAGGGGTTTGGGGAGAGGTTGGGGAATTTGGTTCCCCGGGGGTAAGAAAAAGGGTGGTCGGGATTTTTAATTTGGTGGGCAAGAATTAGGAGGGTAAGAGTAAATTTGGGTGGAAAGTGTTTTGGTTAAAGGTGGGGGTTTTTGAGTGGTTTATAGTTTGGGTTGCAGGGTTGGGTTTAGTTGTAGGTTGGTGAGTTTAGGGAAGGTACGGGAATAGGGTAGGGGGTAAGGTAATTGGCGGGTTAGTTGTTAACAGGGGGTAGAGGAAGGTGGAAGGTAGGGAGGGAAAGGGAAAGGGGAAAAAAGGGTTGGGTTAAGAAAGAGGGGGTAAAAGGAAAGGGAGGGTAAAGTAGGAGGAGGGTTTGGGGGAAGTAAGTAGGGGGGTTTTGAGTTTGGGTAAGGGAGGGGGAGGTGATAACATATTTTAAATATTGAAGGTAGGGATGTTATAACCATAGGTGTGTTGTTAATAGGGTAGTGGGCAGGTTTAAAACGAAAAAGGGGGATATTAGGAAATAATGGTTGGGGGTAGTTTGGTTCCCCTTCCTGGTTCCTGAATATTGTGGGAATTGTTGAAGAATGGTTTGTAAAGGGTTTTAAAAAACCTGATAATGAAATAGGGAGGGTTGTGATTAGGTTTGGGAAATGGGTAGTTTGGTCAAGTAATTAAAAATAAGGGGGTTTTTTTGGGTAGGATAAAGGAATATAACTGTTTGGGGGGATTCCCCAAAATGGGGAAGTTACTTGATATAGGAAAAACAAGTAATTTAGGGTTGGGGGGGGGGAGTAAGGTAACAGATGGTGGGTTTTGGTGGGAAGGAGGGTTGGTAGGTAGTGGTGTTGGGAGGGGAGGGGGGAAGGGAAGGTATGTGTAGGGGGAAATTTTTAAAGATAAAAGAAATAAAATTGAATCGTTGAGACTATGATAAGCTTTAAAATTAGTTTAAAAACAACAAAAATAACACAAAAAACAAGAAAAGAACTACCATCACACAAAAAACCAACTAAAAATATAAAATTTTTTATTTATGCGGTGTGGTGTTGGTGTGTTTGTTTTTGTTTTTGTTTTGTGGGGTTTGTTGTTGTGTTTTGGTTTGGTGGTTGGGGTGGTGATTTATTTAATTATTTTGGGTTGTGTGTGTGTTGTTTTTTAGTTTTTTTTATTTTTTTTTTTTGGGTTGGGGTGCGGGGTTTTTGGTGGTGGTATTTGGGAAAATTTTTTTATCATAAACTTTGGTTTATTTTGTTCGGTGTTTGTTCTGTTGTTTGTTTTGTATTCTGGAAGTTTTTTGGAAGTGTTGCGCTTTTTCTTTTTTGGCTTTTAATCCCATTTATTTCTTGTTTTTGGGATGCAGGCGATTTTTTAGGTATGCTGTCTATGCGTGTTTATGCTTGGGTTTTATTTGTTTGTAGATTTAGGATGTATTTATGTGATGATTTTCCTTTCCCCCTTGTAAGCGTTTTATTCCGGGCCCCCTTTTCTTGCTTCTTTGTATTTATTTTGTTGCAGGGACCCTTCCTTGTTTGTTTTTTTATGTATTGGTTGTATGTAATGTATGTAATGATGTATTGTATGTATTTTTGTGTATTATTTTTTTGATGAAATGATGTATGTAAGATGATTTATGTGGTATTTTTGGTTTTGGATGGATGATGATTGGAGGTGATTGAATGTTTTTGCTGTGATTGATTCCCGACCCCTTTCTGTTTTGGAAAAGGGCAGGATTTTTTATTGGGAACCTTGCACATACATCCCATTATGGAGTTGGGGGGGGGAAAGTGCTTGGGGGTTTTTTCCAAAGGGAACCCGCACCCGGCCCGAAAAAACTTTATGGAAAATGGGCCGAGAGCAAGGACAAAGACAAAATTTAAAAATGGAATTTCAGAAGGGGGAAAACCATTTAACAACCTACTTTCTGGCCCCCCACAAGGAATAAGGCCTGATGCCCCGGCTGGCACAGATTCCATAAAAATTTAAAAACTTTTTTTGTGGGGTTTTTGGTGTTTTTGCTGCTTCCCTTTTGGGCGGTGTGAAGATCCTTTTTTTTTTTTCATTTCTGTCTTTGGCAGCTGTTTGTTTTTGGGATCGAATTGGGTTTTCTTTTTTTAGGCTTCTGTTTGCGTGTTTTTTACGTAGTAATTTTTTGTGTAACCGGCCTTTAAAAATCAATCCCCTTTTTCTGGACAAACCACACTCATTAAGGTGGGGAAAGGAACCTGTTAAGCGGAAAGCGGTCTGACGCCCCAAAACCCATCCCTAATTAATAGACTGCGCAATTAGAAATAAAGTTTTGACAACGGTTAAAAACCCTAAAAAACCGAACAATCCCACAAACTTAAACTTACACCACAGAACAAAACATTTATCACCATACATTTTAACTAACATCAACAACATTTTGTAAACAAAACCACACAACACCAAACTCGAAAGAAAAAAGAAAACCCAAACAAAATTCAATAAAAAAAATATCAAATTAAAAAACCACAAACAGTACCCCCAAAAAAATAAAACACATACATCATTTCACATACCCCACAATAATTTTAAAAAACAAAACACACCACAAAACAAAGTTTTCCACTTCCTAAAATTCAACCAGATTCAATTAATTTTTTTTCAACAAACTCAACATACCCATATTTAAATTAAATCCCACTTACTTTAAAAACCCAAACATACTCACACTCGCTCCCCCCGCCAATTAACAGTCACTTTACCCCAAAAAAACCCTTTTCCCATTTCCCCTACATCCCCATCCACCACTTAAATTTAAACCCCCAAACAAAATAAACACAGGAAAAATGGGGCCCCCATCCCCTAAATACCAGAGCTCCCCCCACCCCTATATACCCAAACCCCACCCTCATACACCACAAATACACCACTCCAACCAACCACACTCCAAAACCCTCCTCCACTACTTATTTCAAACCCCAAAACCCCTCCCTAAAAAAAACACTCCTTTACACCACCACCTTCACTCATAAACCTTTAAAAAATACCACTTATTAATTTAAACCCCCACCCAAATTTTTAATTTCAATTTAAAACCCCCCCCCCAATCAACCCACTTACCATTTATACCACATCACTTCACCCCAACCCCAATTTAAACCCCTGGGGGGGATGTTTCAGAACCGCGACCACCTACGATGTACCAGCCCCCCCACCAACGGGGCTACCACAAAGAATTTCGCCATCCCCGGGGATGGGGGTGGCCTTGATCCCCCTTCGCCCCCATCCCTTCAGGGCCCGGGTACCACTATGAAACCCGGGGGGGGTCCCCTGGCACAGGCCCAGTTCTTTTTTTTTAAACCACTGAACCTTGGTTCATGCCCAGGACCAGGTCAGTGCCTGTGGCCCATAACTTTATAAACTTTTCACACTCTTGAGTGCAGGTCAGTAAAAGGTACCCCGGGGTTTTTTACCTCACGGCCCCATGCCCCCGGGCACAAGCCCATGGGCTGGAGCCCACAATCCCCCTCTTTTTTTTTCACACCCCTAGGTGCAGGTCAGTGGCAACAGCCCAAAATTTTTACCTAAATGGCTCATACTCCAGGTGCGGGTTCAGTGTATGAAAGCCTACCACTTTCCCCTCAGGGGTTTCTAAACCTCCAGGTGCGGGTCAATACAATACCCAATTTTTTGTGTCAGGGTTCATACTTCAGGGGGCAACCCAGTATTTTTTATAAACCCCACTAATTTTCCCCTCATGGTCTGGGGTTGGGGGTCAAAGGGGAAACGTCCCCTTCCAAAAGGAAAACCCCCCGGGTCAAGTGTGCTTTTTTTAAAAACCCCCTTTGGGGGCCCAAAATTTTTTCCCCCATCCTTTAAACCCAAAAAAAGGGGTTCGGGTGCTTTCTTTAGGGATGGATAAAAACCCAAAGGGCCCTCAATGTGCTACACAAAATTTAATTTTAGCACACGAAAAAAAGACCCCCATGAAAACAAAAATTTTGTCCTGACAAAAATTTCTGTGGGAAAAAAGCCACTTTGATGGGAAAACAAAAAAAAGTTGCGACAAAAAAAAGAAAAAATAAGGGGGCCTGCTCTTGGGGGCACGGGGTTTTGGGCCGGGGGATAGAAGCCCAAATTTTCATGCAGAAAAAATCTTTTTGGCCCTTAAAAGGGGTAAAAAAATAAAAATAAATACCCGGGTGCATTTCAATGGTAATGGGGCCCAGCCCTTACTTCATGGCTAAATACCCCAAAGTCCCAAGTCACTGTATGTAGCCTACAACTTTTCCTCTTTGGCCAAATCCTAGGTGCAAACCCAGGGGCCCTGTCCCCCAAACAATCACTCTTTTGGCCCAAAATTCCCAATTTGAAAAGTCATTTTCAGAAATTTGCAGGTCCCCAAAAACAAACTTTTACCTCTGGCTCTTTTCCCAAAGTGCAAGTCAGGGGGGTTTATTTAAAACCTTTACCCAGGCCAACCTTTTTTTCTAAATTTTTAATCGGGGCTTTTTGTTGTGGGTTTGCTTTTTTTGGTTTTGTTGGGTTTGGAAATTTCCTCGGGCTCTTCTGGGCGCTTTTTGCAGTTTTTCCTCAGGTTTCTTCCCGGGCGCTGCTTTGCGGGGTTTGTCCCCAACCCTTTTTCAAAAATTTTGCTTGGAATTTTCGTTGTTTTTTTTTTCTTGTTTTTTGGCTTTTTTATAAATTTTCCCTTTTTTTCCCCGCCCACTTAACCCCCTGAGGGTCACTAAAAAAGTAATGCTTTTCCAGCTTCCCAAAATTTCCCAACCTGGAAACACAGTGAAATTAAAAAGTGCACACTGTTTAGAAAAAAGCCCTATATAAACGTTTTTACAAGCCCCCCCCCCAAATCAAAATTAAGGAAACCAAAATAAAAAATTCAGAGGAAGTTTCTGTTTTAAATTTTTATCTTTTTTCCCCCGGGTTTCCCCGAGCCCGAAGCAGACGAAAAAAAACCCCCAACCCCCCCCCCACGCTTGGGGCCCTTTCCGATCCTCCCCAAACGCCCGGCTGTACCCAAGCCCCGTCCCACCCGGGGGGGCCACGCCGACGATGTCTGGGCCCCGGGCTCCCTTATTTGCTGCACGCTGCATAAATTGTTTTCCCCTTTTTTTAAAAAATTTTTTAAAAGATTAAGAAAACTCCCCGGGAAAAATATCACCTGTTCTTAGGGAAAAAATTAACAGAATTATTTTTATATTTTTTTTTTTTTTATTTTTTTTTTTATTTTTTTTTTTTTTATTTTTTAAATTTTTTTTTTTATAATAAAAATATTATTATTTTGTCATTTTTTAAATTTTAAATTTTAAAAAATTTGTTGCTTTTTTTTTGTTGTTTTTTATTATTTTTATTATAAAATTTTTTAATTTTTGAATGTTGTTGTTGTTTAATAAAAAAAATCCCCCCAAAAAATAAATTATTTTTTTTTATTATAAAAATTTTTTAAAAAAATGGAGCCCTTCCTTGGCGGGGGGCAGCTAAAAATAATTTCCTTAAAAAATTAATTATTTTCCCCCTTTATTTTCCCCCAAAATTTAAGGGGTAACTAATTTGAAAAAACCCAAACCCGGTTAAGGGTAACCCCGGGGTGAAGGGGGGAAAGGATCCGGAAACCCCCCCCCCACAAAAAAAGGGCCCCCCAAAAAATTTTCCCCCCAAGTTTTGGGATTTTTGTTTGGGTTCCCCAAATTATTCAAAAAACCTTTTTCCCTGAAAAATGGGGGGAAAAAAAAAAGTTAAAAAATCCACCTTTTCCAAAAAAGAAAACCAATTTTTTAAAAACCTTTTATTTTTTTTGTGTTTTTTTTTGGGGGTTAAGAATTTTGTATTCCCCCCGGGTAGGGAAAGGAAACCAAAATAAATTCCTTATGATATTTAAAACCCCCCCAAATAACCTACCCCTTGAATTTTTTTTTGGGTTTTGTTGTTTGAAATGAAAAATCTTAAAAAAACATTTAAACAAAACTTTTAAATTGGCCTTAAAAAATTTATTTCCAAAAATTAAAAACAATTGGCCTGGGAAAAGAAAGGTTAGTGTAGGTGTAGTTTTTTTAAAAGTCCTAAACGAGAGAAAGGGCAAAATAAAAGAAAAAAAACGGGGTTTTTTTTTTATTAAATTATAGGGCGGTTTGAAAATTTTAAAAAAATTTTAAAAAAAAAAAAAGGGGGCTTAAAAAAAAAGGGCCCGGGAAAAAAAGGGGGGAAAAAAACCCCCCCTTTTGGGAAAAAAAAAATTTTTTTAAAAAAAAAAAAAAAAAAAACCCAAAAAAAAATTAAAAAAAAAACCCCCAAAAAAAAAAAAAAATTTTTTTTTTTAAAAAGTTAGTTGGGTTTTTTTAAAAAAAAAGGGTTTTTTTAAAAATTTTTTTTTTAAAAAAAATTTTTTTTTTGGGGAAACCAATTTTTTTCAATTTTTCCTTTTAATTGTTTCCCCTTTTTTTTTTTTTCCTAAAAATTTTTTTTTAAAAATTTTTCCCTTTTTTTTTTTTTTGGGTTTTTTTTTTTCCCCAAAAAAAAAAAAAAA
>CM054143.1:50490842-50495842 GCA_028751875.1 Rapana venosa | reverse complement strand
CCCCAAAAAAAAAAAGGGTTTTTCCCCCCAAAAAAAAACCCCCCCCAAAAAAAATTTAAAAAAATTGGAAAGGGGGAAAAAAAAAAAAGGGAAAAAAAAAAATTTAAAAAAAAAAAAAAAAAAAAAAAAAAAAAAAAAAAACCCCAAAAAAAAAAAAAAAAAAATTTGGGGGGGAAAAAAAAACCCAGTCAACCCCTTGGTCTGGGTTCCATAAACCTTTTCTTCGCCGAGTAGTGTCATTCCAAGCGCTTAGTCTGTAATGTAGTTTCGATCTTCTTTCCTTCTCTCACTTGATTGATGTTCTCCTCCGAGATGTATTCGGTGTTCAAAATGTTTTTCCCTTTATTTGGATGAGGATAAATCCCACACCATGTACTTCTCTGACTTTGTCATTCCGCTCCGATGAGAAAAAGTCAGACAATTTTTTTGTCCCTGTACCTTTCTTCTGGTGTCGCTAAAAACCAATGATTAGATTTTGCTTGGGTCATAATTCACTATTTCGGGTTCTTTGTCAAAATGCCAAAAGTTCCAGGCCACCGATTCGTTTATTGAATGTCTTTGGGCCCTTGTCCATAGCCGGTCCGTTTTCCGTTTTGATCTCCATTAAATGTCTCCTTTGTTTCTCTTGAGCAATGTTTATCCACTACGCTAGCTAGCCAGTCGTAGTTTCACAAAAGCCCCGTTAGCCACATGACCTGTTCCACCTCCTACGACGGGACGAGGGTTGGGTTAGGAGGCAGATACCATACAAAAATTAGAATTTACACAAAAAGATAAGTCAAAAAAGGGCGAGCAATGACCTTCAGATTATAACATGATAACAAGCACAAGCTACCCACACACAACCACCCTTCATCTAAAGGGTAAAAAAAAGGCCCACTGCTTGAATAGCTACATGCAACAAACAAAAAACGAACGCCCAAAAAAGATAAAAAAAGTAAAACCCCAAAAGCAAATACAAAATACCAAAAAAAACCATTACTGAAAAAACATGTACAAGACAGACAAATCTTCATGACCAAAACATTAAGTCATTACAAAAAACTATTCATGTCGGGCTTTTGTTGAAAAAAATTTAAAAAATTAGTTTGGTTGCACAGAAAATGTAATGCCAAATTCATACCAGTTACAATCAAAAAGGGCATTACAATGAAACTATTTTCCTTTGCGATCACACTTCAAACTGGCAAGCAAGAAGCAAAAAAAAAGGGACATCTGCCCACGAAAATTTTTACGAATTTTCGATACAAATGTCAAAATATAGATCGAAAAGGAAAAGCAAGCATTTTTGAATAAAAGACTACTGTCCCCCAGACATTCCTTCTTAAATCTTTTCTTCCACTTAAACAAAATGATTTAAACACACACAAAACTCAAAATTTATACCGCAAAGCGTTTCGTACAATGTTTGTTTACAGTTTGCGACAACCTCTAAAAAACCATACTCAAGCTAAACCATTTTTCATTTTTACACAACCCAGGTTTCTGAAAAAACAAAAAAAAAATGCTAAAAGAAGAACGGCGGAACAGCAAAAAATTATGAAACAAACGCTTTAAATCACAGTAATCTGCGGGTTTTAAATTTTTTACATTCGGCATACTGGATTATGCACGTTTGAAGTGAAGTTTTAAACTTGCAGCAAAGCTCACTTGGACACAGGTACTGCACAAAGGTTTACAAGCCCAAGAAACCACACATTACTTCATACAGCAATTAGCACTGACTGATGTGTAATTCATACAGCAATTAGCACTGACTGATGTGTAATCTTTCATTGCAGTCTGCCAATACAATAAGGTTTTTTGCAGGGGCCTCCAACCCGTTTCCCTTTTTTTTCTTTTTTGTGTATTATCTTGTTTTCAGTTTGTCTCCTTTTTTTTTTAAAAATCACATTGGACCTCCAGCCTGTTTTCCCCCATGTTTCCTTTTCAGATTTAATCAAATAAAACAAAATGGGCTTTGAGATAGTACATTTGTAGTACAGAATGAAAAAGACCACTGGGAGAGATGCAGATGAAGTCTATAAATGTGTTAGAGGAATGCTGTGACCTGGTTAATGGGCATGTCCCTGACCTACAAAGTAAATTTATAATTACCTTCTCGCAGTAAAAAAGATGAATTTTTTAGCTCAAGTCATTTGATGTCATTGCCTTTAAAGATGGAAACATTTTCTTAACACTGTCACAAATCCTCTGTATTAATTAGTTTTAAAACACGTCGCTTTTAACAACTGATTTTCGAACAAATCTCTCCTTTTAACACATCAGTCTCACTAAAATCATCTCCATACTCTTGGGAAAATTTTCTTACCAACAACTTAAAGGGTTTTTTCAACAAACAGCTACTCGGTTTCAGACGCATGAATGACATTTTGATAAAAGTTGAGTATGAGCACACAGATTTTCTCACCTGTATTATGTCAGAAGTCGTCTTGGATCCAACCTCACGCAGGCGGTTTTCGGCATCAGGGTAGCCACAAACTGTTGACAAGTTTTAACCGAGGTCTGTTCCAAAATGAAATGCAGGTCCTGAGAAGATCTCCACTGGCGCCCGGCATTTTCTGTCTGTTGATGGACATGGAGCAGTGTCTGACGATGTTCGATGGTCTCTCCCGGTTCATAAGGTCCCTTTGGTAAAACGGATTACATCATAAAGTGAATGACAGGCAAAAAGCAAAACTGGACAGAAAAAATAAGTTACTACGAAAAAAATACAGACTGGAAAGGAGGCCATTACGAAAGAGTACACGAGTAAGAAGAGAGGTCAGAAAAAAGATAAAATGAGTAGAAATTAAAGTGGGAGGTGTTGGGGTTTTTTTTAATGATACTGAAAATTGACACGTCTGAAGTAACAAATTTATTGAAGTTTAAGGAACATGGGAAAAAAACCGATGGACAGACACAATAGACAAGTGACAAAGACAAAGACAGACAGGACTTTAAAAAAATATCTAGTCCAAAAAAACACAGATGGACATGAAATTTTTAAATGCCTTACCTTGCTTTTAGAAAGTGCTGGTCCTGATGGCTGTCATCACTTGTCAGGTCATAGGCACTTGATAAGGCAGGTCCTGATGGCTGTCATCACTTGTCAGGTCACAGGTACTTGATAAGGCAGGTCCTGATGGCTGCCATCACTTGTCAGGTCACAGACACTTGATAAGGCAGGTCCTGATGGCTGCCGTCACTTGTCAGGTCACAGGCATGATAAGGCAGGTCCTGATATCTGCTCTCTGTTGTCAGGTCACGGGCACTTGATAAGGCAGGTCCTGATGGCTGCCATCACTTGTCAGGTCACAGGCACTTGATAAGGCAGGTCCTGATGGCTGCCATCACTGGTCAGGTCACAGGTACTTGATAAGGCAGGTCCTTATGGCAGGTCCTGATGCCTGCTGTCACTTGTCAGGTCACGGGCGCGTATGATCCTCATGACTTTTAACAACCCGGGTTAGGACCCATGTATCAAAGGATAAGGTGGAGGAGGAATCTATACCAAGGAAATTATGTAAGAATGGACTGGCAGGAGTCACAGTCCCTAAGCACCACTGAAATGATGTAAGAATGGAATGACAGGAGTTGCAGCCCCTAACGACCACCAAAATGGTGTAAGAATAGAGTGACACCCCCTCAAGACTACTGAAATGATTAAAGAATGGCGTGACAAGAGTCCTAAATGGCCAATGAAATGATGTAAGAATAGAGTGACAGCCTCTAGTGACCACTGAAATGATCTAAGAATGGAGTGATAGGAGTGACAGCACCTGAAGACTACTGAAATGATGTAAAAATGGAGTGACAAGACTCACAGCCCCTAATGACTACTGAAATGATGTAAAAATGGAGTGACAAGACTCGCAGCCCTTAACGACTACTGAAATGATGTAAAAATGGAGTGACAAGACTCACAGACCCTAATGACTACTGAAATGATGTAGTTATTTTCGTTCTTCCATAGGGTATCTACGAAATTTTGAATTAGAGTCATTGAACTGAATTAGCAAGTGAGCATCCGCGAAGTATTTAACTGGTTCAGCAGAATCGATCACACACACACCCCACACCCCACACACACACACACACACACACACACACACACACACACACACACATGTTATAGATAGAATGATAGATAGATAGATAGATAGATAGATAGATAGATAGATAGATAGATAGATAGATAGATAGATAGATAGATAGATAGATAGATAGATAGATAGATAGATAGATAGATATTATTACATACCATCATGACATCATCCTCATGTATGTCAAGTACAGGGTCCACATATATGCTATTAACAGCATCATTACATCATCCTCATTAATCATTATGTAACAACAGAAAGTTGTCTCTCATTCAGTGACCCCCAGTTGCTATGGTCTTATGGTGTTTAGGTTCAAGGGAGAAGGTCGTTGGAGAGTTGGGCGTGTCCCTCAATCTGGCCCTTTGACTGAGGTGTTACAGTTGTCAGTAGGGGGCTTAGTAGATGGTGTTATGCGAATGTTAGCTCTGAAGAGGCACCACTGAATACCACCTATGTCATCCAGCAACAGTGCAGAGTCCCTCTGGATGGTGATCCCGAACCAGCTTGACATTGATTGATAGACTCCCTGTGGATTTCTGACCCTTAGGGTGTGACGAGCCAAATCTGCTTATGGCTGGGGCAGAGAGGTTGAAATGAGCAGCCTGGGAACATCAGAACAGGAACATCACAGAGTATAAGGCAGCACACCAGCCGCCATGGCGCAGTGGCTAGCGCCTTGGATTTCGGACTGGAAGGTCGCGGGTTCGAATCCCATAAGAGTCGTAGGGATTTTTTGGACTCCGGCCGGCTCCTACCCAGAGTGAGTGTGCTGTGGGCTCAGTGGGAAGACTGGGACCACACAGTCGAGCTTCATCCACTTTACGGATGCGAGTTTGAGAGAGTTGCTCAAATTACCTGACCAACACTGCAGGTGGCTGTATCTCTCGGGCCCGGTTGACGCCGGGGAAATATTAT
>CM054143.1:50478878-50483878 GCA_028751875.1 Rapana venosa | reverse complement strand
TTATTAGTTCATTGGATGTTGCAACCTAAATGATGGGCAAAAAATCCCAACCCCCTACCAAACAAGCAAAAACAAAAGGTTGTAGACGAAAATAAAGTCACCATTAGGGTCAGCAGGATAGCTCAGTGGTCAAAGCATGGAGCGTGGCTGCTAGTTGGATGGGTGACCGTTTGTGCGCTTGGGCTTCAGAACAGTCCCCCAGTTCACCCAGATGTAAATGGGTACCTGCCCTCTTTAGGGTCAGGGAAGGTAAAGCAGCGAGGGAGAGGAGATAGGCGCCGCCCTCAATATGCTGGTCCGTGGAGTAGCTGAGGTCTCTGACGCCTCGCTCCCCTACGACTACATAGGTTATGAGACACCTTTACCTTTTTCCTTTTATTAGAGAGCTTCAAAGTACTAGCCATGGAATGAAAAAAAGAAACCACCCCCACCCACCCCCCGAAAAAGCCAACAAAAAAACAAAAATAGAAAACAAACAAAACTCCCCACCAAATCCTACGACAAAAACAACAACCAAACAACAACCAAACAAAATTCCCCTAAACAAACCCTCCTTCTTACTCCATGTACCCTCCTACATACCAAACAAACAACCAACCAACCAAAACACACCCATAATCATGACCTCATTGTTTATAAAAAAAAAAAAAGAATTCTGACGCCCTACACCATTGATGACGTTGCAGACAATGACGTGGCGCTGCTGACGTTGGACCGCGTTTTGCAATTCAACCGCTGCGTTCAGCCGGTGTGTCTGCCCGAGGTGGACGCCAACCCTTACCACACTGAGGGCTGCCAGGCTGCTGGATGGGGGGCCGTGGACTGTAGGTCACTTTGACACTGTTATTTTGGGGGGTGGGGGTGGAGGTCGGGGGTTACCGGGGGTGAGGGGTGGGGGTGGAGGTCGGTTGTTGGTTGTGAGGGGGTGGGGGCCTTGGTTGGGGATGTGTTCAGAAGTGGTGGAAATGGTTGTTATTTTGGGCAGGGGTAGGGGGGGGGATTTATTTATTTATTTTTATTTATTTATTCTTTTATATCGAGGATAATGGAATAAGCACTCATGTGCTTTTTTTTTTTACATCCTGTCCCCGTGTGTATGCGGTTTTGTACATTCTGTCATCTGTTTCCACCGGCACACAATGGCCTACTCTTCCGAAAAGCGGAACAGGATTTAACGTGTGCGCAAGATGTTCTGCATGCGTTCAAACACGGAGCCTCGGTTTATAGTCTCATCCGAAGCCTTGGTAGGGGATGTGTTCGGAAGTGGTGGGAATGGTTGTTAGTTTGGGTTGGGGGGGGGGGGGGGGAGGAAGAAGGAGGAGACAGTATCTAGGTGTTGCTTTCTTTGGTTTGATTTGATTTAACTTTAATTTGTTCTGCTTTCTTTACTTCTTTTTTTTTTCGGAAGTGAGGGGGGGGGGGGGGGTAATAGTCTGTTTTTTGTTCCATTTTGTTATTGTCTTCTCTCTCCCCATCCTCCATCCCCCCTTTTTATTTTAAACCCATAAAAGATTAGTTATTTATTTAATTTAGTGTTGAATGGTTAGTGGGTTGGTCAGTAGGTTTGTTGACTGGTTAATTGTTGGTGTGCTCTTTCTCACCCCCACCACTCCCTTTCTTTCTTTGTTCTGTGTGTGTTTTTTTTATATTAAAAGATTAAGTCATTTATATAATTTAGTAGTTGGTTGAATGGTTAGTGGGTTGGTCAGTTAGTTGGTTTGTTGTTTGGTTGGTTTTGATTGTGGATACCGTAGGTTGGATGGTTGGTCAGTTCCTTGCTTAAATGCTTGTTTGCGTTGCACGTTGGTTGGTTGGTTGGTTGGTTAATAGGCTGCTGAGTTTGACATTCAGTTGGTCGGTCGGTAAGTTAATACGATTGGCTTGGTTGGTTGGTTGGTTGGTTTGTTCTAGTTCTAATTGATCCTAGTTTGAGCTGAAGTGACTTGTTTTGTTTCTCATGAACTTCTATTGCTTTTATGTCTGTTGCCTAATTAAAGGACAAAATTAACATTTTGTGAAAACAGGTAATTGTGAATGATGATTTGCTCACGCACCACCCACCCATTTACCATCGCATTCTATCATCTCCCTCCTCCCTCCATCCCTCACTCAGTCTCTCAGCCACGCTCACCCACTTACTCTCTGACTGACTCACCCACTTACTCTCTGACTGACTCACCCACTTACTCACTGACTTACTCAACCACTTACTCTCTGACTTACTCACCCACTTACTCTCTGACTGACTCACCCACTTACTCACTGACTTACTCAACCACTTACTCTCTGACTGACTCACCCACTTACTCACTGACTTACTCACCCACTTACTCACTGACTTACTCACCCACTTACTCTCTGACTTACTCACCCACTTACTCACTGACTTACTCAACCACTTACTCACTGACTTACTCAACCACTTACTCTCTGACGGACTCACCCACTTACTCACTGACTTACTCAACCACTTACTCACTGACTTACTCACCCACTTACTCTCTGACTTACTCAACCACTTATTCACTGACTTACTCACCCACTTACTCACTGACTTACTCACCCACTTACTCTCTGACTTACTCAACCACTTACTCACTGACTTACTCAACCACTTACTCACTGATTTACCCACTTACACACCTCGACACACTCACACCCACTTAATCACCTCAACACCCACTCACCCACTTACTCACCTCGACACACTCACTCACGTACTCACCTACACACACACACACACACACACACACACACACACACACACACACACACACACACACACACACACACACACACACACTTTGTGATTGATTGATTGATTGATGGACACACACTTAACTCACCTTGACACACTCTTCCACACTTAACTCACTTCGACTTACTCACCATGCGGAACGGCGGAATCGACTCCTGCATGGTCAGTCTGCCTGTCTGTCTGTTTGTCTGTTTGTTTGTCACTTCGACTCACTCACACGCTGACTCACTAACTTTCTATTTCTCCATCCCACCCCCACCTTACCCCACCCCCATCCTTCCCCCCCTACACCCCCCTACACCCCCCCTCCCCCCCTACTCCCCCCCCCCACCTCACCCCCTCCCCCCCATCCCCCCCATCCTCCTCAGACACCCGTCCTTCCGCGCAGAGGCGGTTGCGGAAGGTATCTCTGCCCATCGTGTCCATGGCTCAGTGTAGGAGTGCTTACAACGCGCGTCTCATCTCCGACATCAAAATCTGTGCTGGGGACATGCAGAATGGTGGAATCGACTCCTGCATGGTCAGCCTGCCTGCTTGTTTGTGTGTTTGTGTGTGTGTTTGTTTGTTTGTTTGTGTGTTTGTGTTTGTTTGTGTGTGTGTTTGTTTGTGTGTATGTGTTTTTGTTTGTTTGTGTGTTTGTGTTTGTTTGTTTGTGTGTTTGTGTTTGTGTGTTTGTGTGTGTGTGTATGTTTGTGTGTGTGTGTGTGTGTGTGTGTGTTTGTTTTGAATGTCTGGCTGTGTGTGTGTTGTGTGTGTGTGTGTGTGTGTGTGTGTGTGTGTGTGTGTGTGTGTGTGTGTGTGTGTGTGTGTGTGTGTGTGTGTGTTTGTTTTGAATGTCTGGCTGTGTGTGTGTGGTTTGCTGGATGTTTGACTGTGTTCCTTGTCTGTTTTTGAAATATCTGGCTGTCTGTGTGTTTGTTTGTTTGACTGACTGTGTGTTTGTTTACTGTGTCTGTTTGTTTGTTTGTTTGTTTGTTTGTTTGTGTGATTGTTTTGAATGTCTGGCTGTGTGTGTGTGGTTTGCTGGATGTTTGACAGTGTTCCTGTCTGTTTTTGAAATATCTGGCTGTCTGTGTGTTTGTTTTGACTGTCTGGCTGTGTGTTTGTTTTGACTGTCTGGCTGTGTGTTTGTTTTGACTGTCTGTTTGTTTGTTTGTGTTTGTTTGTTTGTCTGTGTGGTTTTTTTGTGTGTGCTTTGAAAGACTGGCTGTGTGTGTGTGTGGTTTGCTGGATGTTTGACTGTGTTCCTGTCTGTTTTTGAAATATCTGGCTGTCTGTGTGTTTGTTTTGACTGTCTGGCTGTGTGTTTGTTTTGACTGTCTGGCTGTGTGTTTGTTTTGACTGTCTGGCTGTGTGTTTGTTTTGACTGTCTGGCTGTCTGTATGTCTGTTTGACTGTCTGTCTGTCTGAATGACTGTCTGTTTGTATGTCTGTCTGTTCGACTGTCTGTGTGTCTGTCTGTCTGTTTGTTTGTTTGTCTGTCTGCCTGCCTGTCCTTCTGTCTGCCTGTCTGTCTGTCCGTCCGTCCGTGTGTGTCTCTGTCTTTCTGTCTGCCTGTCTGTCCTTCTGTCTGTCTGTCTGTCTGCCTGCCTGCCTGTCTGTCTGTCTGTACGTCCGTGTGTGTCTCTGTCTGTCTGTCTGTCTGGCGTGTTTGGGGTGGACCCACCTCAGCGTGATGATCTCTTGTTGGTGCGACAAGAGTCAGAGAAAGAGGGGAGATGGTGGTGACTTGTCTGTTTTTGTCTTTCTCCCTGTCCTGTCTCTTTCCAAGTTTGTCTTTCCCCACCCCAATACAGGTCAGTCTCTTTCGGTTTGTCTGTCTCTGTCTTTTTTGTGTTGTTTGTTAGGTTGGGTTTTTTTCCCTTCTAACCACCATTGGGGCCGGGATAGCTCAGTGGTCATAGCACTCGCTTTCCCCAAGCTAAGGTTAAGCAGCATTGGTTACCACTTGGATGGGTGACTGTTTGCGCGCCTTGGCTTCAGTACAGTCCCCCAGTTCACCCAGCTGTAAATGGGTACCTGCCTCTTTAAGGTCAGGGAAGGTAAAGCAGCGAGGGAGAGGAGATGGGCGCCGCCCTCATTATGCTGGCCCCTTGAGAAGTTGAGGTCTCTGATGCATCACCCCCCTACGACCTTATAGGTTATTGGACACCTTTATCTTTTTAACCACCATTAGTGAACGAAGTAGTAGTCTAGCGACGACAACATCGGTTCAATAGATATACAAATAATAGATGGAAGG
>CM054143.1:50471378-50473878 GCA_028751875.1 Rapana venosa | reverse complement strand
AGTCGCATTCAGTCTCCAAGTCAAGCCTCCCGTCTCTCTCACGATTCTATCTTCCAGTCTCCCTTCCAGGCCTGCGTTCAAGTCTCCTGTCAAGTTTCGTTTTCCAGTCTGCTTGCAGTCTCTCTTCAGTCTCCTCCCTGAACTGCCAGAGTCCAGTCCTTAAATAAGGGTCCAGAGCTAATCATTGGCTTGGGGAGTCACGCCACCTTCTCTGCCAATCGGCCACCCCAACATCTTACCTACTCTTTGTGTGGACAACGAAATAATTAACTTGTCTGCCGCTGGACACTGAGCCTGTTACATACTTTTTGTTGATGTTTCTCACGGCCACGCTTGGGGAGTCACGACCTCACCCTTCTCTGCCAACTGACCACTGAGCATATTACATACTCTGTGTGGACAGCGAAGTATTTGTCTACCACTGGACACTGGACTCTTTCATATTCCTTGTGACGTTTACCACTGAGCCACTGAGTATCTTACGTGCTCTTAGTGGACAGCCAGAAATATGTCTACCTCTGGACATCTTACATACTCTTTGTGGCTGTTTACCACTGGCCACTGAGCATATTCCATAATCTTTGTGGACAGCGAAGTATTTGTACTCTGACATGTGAGCTATACTGGGCACAAAGACCTTTTATCTGTTTGGAGTTTTTTGTTTTGCTTTGTTGGGGCGTTTTTTTTCATCAGCTAGTGCTTGGGGTCACTAATGGTGAGATTTTTGCGTATGCAACCGTTTAAAAAAAATATATCCACCATTAAGGTACCTGCACTCCGACTTCAGGAAGGATGCTAAACACGACACCAGTGTGCATCATCGTCATCAGACCCGTGACCTTGGCGGTCGTGGGGGAGACACGAAAGACGATGCCGTGGTAAGCCTCCTCCATCCATCTCGGTCCTCGGCTCTGCGCAGTAGTACCGAGTCATTCATCCTGGTCCATTCTCTGATGTTGTCCATCCATGACTGTCTTCCCCTCTTTCTGCCACCTTCGAGTGTTCCCTGCAGTACTGTTTTTGGCAGAGTGTTGTGGCGGGTGACGTGTCCGAACCATGTCAGCTTTTTCTTCTTGACGATGGTGAGAAGGGGTTCCTGTGGACCTGCCAGCCGTGTTATTTGACTCTTGACAAATTCATTGGTCTTTCGTTCTCTCCAGGATATGCCCAGCAGTTTTCTATGGCATTTTGTTTCAAATGACTGGATTGGCTTTGCTGTTTCAGCAGTCAATGTCCAGGTTTCACTTCCGTACAGCAGGATAGTCTGAATTAGGGCTTTGTAGAGCTTTAGTTTGATTGAGAAACTGATCTCTTTACTTTTCCATATGGTGGTGAGTTTTGTCATGGAAGATGTTGCCATGGCTATTCTGACTTTGATTTCTGTCGTCGATCGCCCGTCCTTTGTGAGTGTAGCGCCAAGGTATTTAAAAGCGTCTACCTCCTCCAGTTGTTGGCCGTTCATGTAAATTTTAGCAGTGGCGTTGCTCGTGCTGTTCACAAGTACTTTACTTTTCTCCGAGCTCACCTCCATCCCATATGCTCCAGCTCTGTTCTCAAGTCTGGTCGTAAGATCTTGCAGCTCTGTGTTACTTCCGCCCATGAGGTCAATGTCATCGGCAAACCGCAAGTTGTTGAGGGGTCTGCCGCCAATAGAGATGGTAGAGTGGAAGTCATGGAGGGTCTCTCTCATAATGTTTTCCAAGAACAGATTAAACAGGACTGGAGATAACAGGCATCCTTGTCGGACCCCAACTGTGGTTTTGAAGTAGTCTCCGACCTGATTGTTCAGAAGGACTGCACTGCTTGCGGTGTTGTATAGTGCTTGAATGGTTTGCACTAGTCCTTCTTCAATGCCAAACATTCTGAGGACCTGCCACAGGCCTTCGTGCCATACTCTGTCGAAAGCCTTCTTGAAGTCGATGAAGTTGTGGAACAGGTCTCTCTGATGTTGAAGATGTTTTTCCATCAGGATGTGGCAGTTAAAAAATCTGTTCGATTGTGCTCCTGCCTGCCCCGAACCCAGCTTGTTCCTCTGCAAGGTGTTCTTCTGCCTCCTTCTTGAGTCGATTCAAAATAACTTTGAGCATGATCTTGCTGGCATGGCTGATGAGGCTGATTGTTCTAGTGTGCATGAATTACTTCAAATGTATCGGTTACTTTCTGTTGCCTCTACTGTCCACCTCCCAACTGTAGAAACAATTTTACATCTCCAGTTTTCCACCAAGAGTTTCAATCACTCCTTGACCATTTCAGCCTCTCTCCCAAGAAACTTATCATTCTTAGACAAAAAGCAAGTATATTCACCAGGATGGGGTGGGTTAATAGGTGGCACTGTTAACTCTATAAAATGCTCTAAATGTCTAATGATGAGTATACTTTTGGCGAATAAGAGGCCCCCTAAAACCTCTAGCCCTCTGTTAAACTACTGATGTCTGGTCTCAAGTCCAGAAGGAAGAAGTGTGAGAGGCAGAAGGTAAAACTAGGACAAGTCGTCTTGGCA
>CM054143.1:50447454-50470878 GCA_028751875.1 Rapana venosa | reverse complement strand
CTGTTAAACTACTGATGTCTGGTCTCAAGTCCAGAATGAAGAAGTGTGAGAGGCAGAAGGTAAAACTAGGACAAGTCGTCTTGGCAGGACTATCTGTCCTAGTTTGTTCTAAAGATGAATAGTCCCATCCCATACATACACGCCCTTTCCCCCACACAAGCACACAAAACCCTGCCCATTAGCCCAACAATTATAAATAATTAGAGAGAGAGAGGCTAAAATGAGCATTGATGGTAAATCACATTGTTTTGTACAAATCTAGGCAACTTTGGTCGGAGTGGCAATAGCCAGGGAAGGGCCAAAGTTGCTGGACTTGTACAAAAACAGGGTGGGTGAGCCTGAATGCCCATTTAGGCTATCTCTCCTTGTCAAAATCAGTTTTATTTCATCTTGTGATATAATCTTAAACCAGTTCTATGCAATTCGTTAGTAATCGAAAGAGAATCCACCAATCATATAACCAAGAACAAGAACAGCTAACCCAACACACACACACACACACACACACACTACGATATATGGACACAGTGTACCCACCCCTTCTGCCCTACCCATGCAGGGCCCTTTCTTATCAGCATGTAGGAGATGGAACAAAAGCGAATGCCTCAACAATGGACAGGGGCGGAACTGCTCCTTGTGCTGATTGCAAAACAAGCAGAGGCAGCGGGCAGAACTGCAAATTGCTGTGTACTTTTAGTGAAAGTCTCCTGCCAAATTTCGTTTTCCAGTCTGCTTTCAGTCTCTCTTCAGTCTCCTCCCTGAACTGCCAGAGTCCAGTCCTTAAATAAGGGTCCAGAGCTAATCATTGGCTTGGGGAGTCACGTCACCCTTCTCTGCCAATCGGCCACCCCAACATCTTACCTACTCTTTGTGGACAGCGAAATAATTAACTTGTCTGCGACTGGACACTGAGCCTGTTACATACTTTTTGTTGATGTTTCTCATAGCCACGCTTGGGGAGTCACAACCTCACCCTTCTCTGCCAACTGACCACTAAGCATATTACATACTCTGTGTGGACAGCGAAGTATTTGTCCACCACTGGACACTGGACTCTTTCATATTCTTTGTAGATGTTTACCACTGAGTATCTTGCGTACTCTTAGTGGACAGCCAGACATATGTCTACCTCTGAACATCTTACATACTCTTTGGGGATGTTTAACACTGGCCACTGAGCATATTCCATACTCTTTGTGGACAGCCAAGTATTTGTACTATGACATGTGAGCTATACTGGGCACAAAGACCTTTTATCTGTTTGGAGTTTTTTGTTTTGCTTTGTTGGGGTGTTTTTTTCATCAGCTAGTGCTCGGGTCACTAATGGTGAGAATTTTGTGTATGCAACCGTTTTAAAAAAAATATCCACCATTAAGGTACCTGCATTCCGACTTCAGGAAGGATGCTAAACAGGACACCAGTGTGCATGCATTACTTCAAATTTATCAGTTATCTGTTCTTACCAGCGCAAATTCAGATCTAACCTTTCTTACAGAAACTCCGCTAAAACCACCCATCACGAACCAAAGATAAAACAGCTGACGCCACCTGGCTACAAAACTCTTTCTTTCCTGGACTCTCCCATGGTGGTGGCATTACCATCATCAACAAAGACACTCTGCATCCAGTTCTTTCTTTCTGCCCCTCCCTTCCTTTTTTACCCGAATCTTTAGAAGTCTGTGAACTCAACCTCACCTTAACTGCCCACTCTGTTACTTTCTGTTGCCTTTACCTTCTGCCTCCCAACTGTAGAAACAATTTGACATCTTCAGTTTTCCACCAAGAGTTTCAGTCACTCCTTGACCATTTCAGCCTCTCTCCCAAGAAACTTATCATTCTTAGACAAAAAGCAAGTATATTCACCAGGATGGGGCGGGTTAATAGGTGGCACTGTTAACTCTATAAAATGCTCTAAATGTCTAATGATGAGTGTACTTTTGGCGAGTAAGAGGCCCCGTAAAACCTCTAGCCCTCTGTTAAACTACTGATGTCTGGTCTCAAGTCCAGAACGAAGAAGTGTGAGAGGCAGAAGGTAAAACTAGGACAAGTCGTCTTGGCAGGACTATCTGTCCTAGTTTGTTCTAAAAATGAATAGTCCCATCCCATACATACACGCCCTTTCCCCCACACAAGCACACAAAACCCTGCCCATTAGCCCAACAATTATTAATAAATAGAGAGAGATAGGCTAAAATGAGCATTGATGGTAAATCACATTGTTTTGTACAAATTACAGCAATTTTGGTGGGAAGGGGGGGGAAAAAAAAATTAAAGCCAGGGGGGGCCCCCAAAGTTGCGGATTTGTAAAAAAAAACAGGGGGGGTGGCCTGAAGGGCCCATTTAGTATTCCCCTTGTCAAAATCATTTTTAATTCCATTTTGGTATGTAATCTTAAACCATTTCTATGAAATTTCCCGTTAGAAACAAAGAGATTTTTCCCCAAAATCATATAACCAAGAAAAAAGAACAGCTAACCCAAAACCCACACCCCAAACACACAAACACACTACCTTATAGGACACGGGAAAAACCCCCCCCCTTCCCCCCAAAACCCTTGGGGGGGTCCTTTTCTTATCAGCTGTAGGAATGGAACAAAAGCAAGTGCCTCAACAAGGGGACAGGGGGGGGGGAAACCCCCCTTGGGGAAAATTTGCAAAAAAAAGCAAGGCACCCGGGCGGGAAAGTGCAATTTTTGGCCTTGGTGTATTTTTTTAAAGCGGCTTCAGTTTTAACCCCCAATAGTTTTCCCTTAAGTTAAATTTCTGCCCCCATGGTCGGGTTTGTTTGGGGTTTGGCGTCTTGTTTTTGTCTATCTTTCTTTCGGGTTTTCTGTGTTTTTCCGTCGGGTTTGTTTTTTCCCCCCCTTTTCCCTTTGTTTTTTTTGTTTTCTCCTCCTTTTCTTTTTTTTTTCCTTCTTCTTCCTTCTGTGTCTGTTTTTTTCCCCTTTTGTTCTTTTTTCTTTTTTTTTTTTCTTTTTTTAAACCCTTTTGACTGGGGGGTGATTTTGTCTTTGTCTGTAAATCTTCGGGTTCCTCTTTGGTTCCTCTTTTTTTTACCCTGTTTTCCCTTTTCCTTTTTCCCCCCGGGAAAAACCCTTTTATTTTCCCCCCCCCCCCCCCCTCTCTCTCCTCTCTCCCCCTCTCTCTTGCCCCTTGCTGTCTGCCCCCCATTTTATTTTATCAAATTTTAACTTAATTTTAATCAGTGTGTTATTTTTTCATGTAAATTTTTTCGATTCATTTGGGGAATTATGTGTTTATTGAACACATATCTCTTTTTCTAAAAAAAATTTTGAAAATCTAAAATTCTTTGACTTAAATTTGTTCGGGTTTATTTGTTCAGGTATTGTTAAATATACACCTAATTTTTTTAAAAAATCATGTTGTCTTTTGTTGTAGTAGGGTTTTTTCCCCTTTTGTTTTTTTGATAGTCCCTAATCGGGGCGGGGGCCCGGGATAAAAAAAAAAATTATGGGTTATGCTTTTTCCCCTGTTACCCTTGAAAAAAATACAGATTCGTTCATTCATTCTTTTCTCTTTCCCCCTCCCTCTCTTCTCCCCTCTCTCCTCTCTTTTTCTCCCTTCTTTTCTCTCTTCTCTCCCCTCTCTCTTTTCTCCCCCTCTCCTCTCTTTTGGGCCTCTCTCCTCTCCACAGGGGTGTTTATTCATTATCCTTAAAAATAAAAAAATTTTTCTTTGGTCATTGTTGTCTCTCACTCTCTCCTCTTCTCTCTCTCTCTCTCCCTCTCTCTGTGATTTTTTCCTTTCCCTTTTCTTTTTTCCCTTAAATTTACTCTCTTTAACCCCCAGGGTTTTCGTTCACGCCATTGTGGCTGTCTCTTATATATATACACAGGTCAATTTGCCTGGCCATTTGGGGGTTGGGGGCTGAACATTTTTCACACTCCCACACACTTTGGCAAACACAAACCAACACACACACACACACACACACACACAACACACAAAAAAACACAACACACACACCCCACACACACACCCCACACACACTAAAAACCCAACACATACACCACACAAAACTACAACACACAAAACACACACACACCCCATGCCTTTGGGGGTTTAAAAGAAGGCTACTTTTACTTTTCTTTGTTGTTTACGAGGCCAGGGGCCCTCAAACCACACAACCAAATGACAAAAAAGCAGGGTTGGTTGAAGCGGGAGAGGTACTACCCTCACGGGGTTTTGGGCAAAGAAGCTGCAAGATTATCACTGCCGAGGGTAATGCTGTCGCCCGGGTTTTGGGGAAACTGGAAAACAAAAAACTCCCGTTTACATATTATCTCTCAGTTTTCTGTTGTTGTAAACACCCCTGGGGCTTCGTTTTTCGTGAGTGTAGGCGTTCAAATATTTTTTAAATTTTTTGCTTAAAATTTGGGATGTTCAATGTTAGAGTTTTAGACCATGGATTTTACGTACTAAATCAAATTTTGTCAGTTTAGCTGTTTAATGATTCAGTTAGAAAACAAAAGTTTAAAAGCTTTCAACATACATTTCCCAAAAATTTTAACTTTTGTTTTTAAAATAAGGAAGTTATCCATACTCGTATACTTTTGAAAAATTTTTTCCGTGGCTTCGGGGTTTAAATTTAACCAGGGGAAAAAATTTTAAAAAGGGCCCCGGTTTTTAAATACACGGGTTTAAATTTTATAGGTTTTTCGGCTTTTTAAATTTTACACGGGCTAAATTTTTTTGTTTCCCGGTTTTGTTTAAAATATAAGGGCTAAATTTCGAGGCTTCGGCTTTTTATTTTCAGGGCAAAAATTTTAGGGGCTTGGGGGCGTTAGTTTGTTAAAGGTAAAGGTGTCCCAAAACCCTATGTGGTCGTAGGGGAGCAAAGGCCCCCCGCCCCCCCGGGGAAAACCCTCAATTTCTAAAGGAGCCAGCATATTGGGCCGCGCCCATTTTCCCCCCCTGGCTGCTTTTGGGGGCCTTTTAAATTGGGTTTAAAAAATTTTTAAACCCTTAAAACGGGTTTACAAACTGGGGAAAATTTCTCAACTAAAAATGTTTAACACCCGGTGGAAAAATTTAAAAAGGTTTGGGGCAAACTTCAGAAAAAACCCGTTGGGGGGGTTTTTTTTCCTCTGGAGTTAACTTCAGCGCCGACTCCATTTCCCCCCAAAAGTCCTTCGAATAAAAATAAAAAACCGAGGCCCCGAGTAAAACGCACGTAAAAACCATCTTGCGCAAAAACTTTCAAACCCTTTCCCGTTTTTTGGGGAAGATTTAGGCCATTTGTGGGGGCCGTGAAAACGGTTTAAACATTTAAAAAAACTGCAAAACACACAAAAGACGGGATGAAAAAAAGCATTTTATAGTGCTTTTCCCAAATTATCCTCAAAATTTAAAGAAAAAAACTGAAACCCTTGGGACAAAGGTTTAAGCTTTTCCAAAAAAATCCCCGCTTAAAAAAACCCCGGGTTTGGTTTCCAGCAAGGTTGGGGGGGGGGGGGGGGGGGGGGGTTTTTAGAGGGGAGAGAGAGATTTTTGGAGGAAAGCAAAAACGTGTTCATCCGAAAGTTTGTAATTGCCCAAATTGTTCTGATTTTTTCTTCTTTTTTTTTGTTTGTTTTTCTACAAGTTAAATACTGCCGGAGTGGTGACGGAGGGAGGGGGTTACACATTAGTGGGGGGAAAAAGGGGGCTGCTGCTGTTGCTAAACTCATGATGCTGCTGCTGCTGCTTTTTCCCTGCTGGGTCCCCCCCTTTTGGTGTTGGCAAAATGATCTTCAGAATGGAAAGGGGAAAAACATTGTGTGGTTGTGTGTGAGAGAGAGAGAGGGAGAGAAGAGGGGAGAAGAAGGGGAGAGAGAAACGGGGAACAGACAGACAGACGGGCCAGACAGAGAAAAGAGAGAGAGGAAGACAGAGCTGAGACAGAGAGTGAGTGAAGGAGGTAGGGAGAATGAGAAAAATGGAGAGAGGAGAGAGAGAGAGAGGGTGTGTGTGTGGTGTGGTTTTTATGTGTGTGGTGTGTGTGTGTGTGGTGTGTGGGGTTTTTGGGTTTGTGTGTGTGTGGTGTGTGGGGTGTGTGTGTTTTGAAAACGCGCTTCCCATGTGTTTTGCGCGCGCGTGTGCAGGCGCATGTGGTGTGAAAGCGCGTGCGTACGTGGGTGTGTGAAATAGGGTTCCCGTATGGCATCCCCAACCTGCATGCCTTGGGGCATACTCCTGTGAAACGAGTTCGTACGCACAACACATGCAAAAACCCTGCGCATGAGGGCTTCAATACCCGCACGGGGCAGGCGAAAAAAACCTTTTTTCAAAAAGCCTGGATGTTTCCCTTTTTTCACGTACCACTTCACACGCCCCAAAATAGCGTGTGTATGAGTATTGTGTGCGTGTTTAGGGATATTTTGTGAAATTTGTATTTTCCAAATTTTAAATCGATTTTCCTTTTTTAAACGTTTTTAATTTAATGGAAAAGGGTTTTGCAATAATGTAGTTTTTCCCTTTATAATCATTAAAAAAATTTTTTCTTAGATAGATGGTTTGAGGGGGGGGAAAAAAGCCAAATAAATTGCTTTTTCATGTACCTTTCGGGAAAAAAAAATTTGACTTGACTTGATTGATTTGAAAAAGAACCTTTTCTAGCCTAGTTTGCTTCATTTTCACGTACCCCTGCCGCGCACACGCACGCGGAGGGGGACCCCTTTCTACCCTTTGGGTGTACTTTTTTCGGGTCTACGTGGCCAAGGGCCCAGACCCGGAGTGTGCAGACGGGCAGTGCCAGAAGGAGCTGAGTGTTTTTTCCTTTCGGCTGCCCCTTTGTACTCCGCTTTTTTCGGGTTCACCTACCCGCTGTGTTTCCCTGCGTACAGCTCTTGTTTGTGTTTTGGTTTTTAACATAAAGTTGGGGTTTTTTTTTTTAAATATGAACTTCGTTGTTTTGGGGGTGGGGGGGGGTGGGGGTGGGGGGGGGGTTGGGTGGAGGGGGGGGAATGGGGGGGGGGGATGTGTGGGGGTGTGTGTGTGGGTGTGTGTGTGTGTGTGTGGGGTGTGTGTGTGTGTTGTGTTTGTGTGTGTGTGTGTGTGTGTGGGGTGTGTTTGAGCCCTTAAATTTTTAACCCCCCCCAAAAAGTGAAAATCGGGACTGAAAAGGATGCGGTGTGTTGTGTCCCTTTGCTTTGTGTGTGTGTGCGTCCCTGTGTGCGGTTTGTGTGGTGGTGTTTGTTTGTGGTGTTTTGTGTGTGTGTTTTGTTTTGTGTGTGTGTTTTGAATTTTTTCTTTTTAAAATGTCTTTCTCCAAAAAAAGTGATACCAGACTTTTAAAGTGTGTGTTTTGGGGCGTGCGCGTGGGGGGTTTTGCGGCTGGGGTGCGTGCGTGCGTGTGTGTTTGTATGTGTATGTGTGTTAATCTTTTTAAAACGTCTTTCTCCCAAAAAAAGTGATATCAATTTTAAAGGGTTTTGGTCGTTTGTTGCGGTTATTTTAGTTTAAAAAAAAAGGGAAAAAAGTGTGGATTTTTTCTTGAAAAAAAGGAAAATTTTTTTTTTTTAAAAGGTTTTTGTCCCATCTTTAAAATGACAAAAAACCTACGAAAAAGCGGAAACTTAGAATATGTCCCTCGTTTAGTTTAGAAAGCAAAACAAATTCATGCAATAACAAAATATAAATTTTAAAAAAACCCCAAAAAATTTCCCATTTATCGGGAAAAAAAAATTGAAATTTTTAATGGGAAATAAAAATGTTAAAAATCTTTGATGACCCTCGCCCCAAACCCCCCCCCCCCCCCCCCCCCACCCCCCCCCCCCCCCCCCCCCCCCCCCCCCCCCCCAAAAAAAATAGGGGGGGGAAAATAAAGCGAATTTTTTTAGAAGAGCCGGGGTTTGGGGGTGGAAAGCAAAAATTTTTTATTTTTTGTGGTGTTGTTTTTTTTTGCTTTGTTTTGGGGGGGGGGGTGAATCAAACCTGTTCGTTTATTTGTGGTTTTATTTTTTGGCGATGAAAAATTTTGATGTACATTTTTTGAGAAAAAAAACAAAGAGAAAGGGCAGCCTAAAGAATTTTTTAAAGGTATTATGGAATTTTCTTGGCATTAGAACATCATTATTTGATTAAAATTAGGTTGCGTTTCATATTTTTTGTCTATCTACACCTTTTCTTTGTAGCCTCTCTAAAACCTTACTCTTTGTTGTCTTTTCTGCCCCCCTTTTCTTTTGGCTCTCTCTTCTGCTCTCTCCCCTCTCTCGCCTTCCCCTTTCTCTCTCTCCTCTCTCTTCTTCTTCTCCTTTTTTTTCCCCAAATTTTTTTTTTTAAAACCGGACAAGACAGTAAAGGGTTAAATTAAAATTTATTTTTTTAAAGTATTTTTTTTTTTAATATTCGAGGATAATGGAATAATCACTAATGTGTTTTTTTTATTTCCAGTCCCCTTTGGAAAAAGCGGTTTTGAAAATTTTTTTCATCTGTTTCCCCCGGCACACAATGGCCTACTCTTCCAAAAAAACGGAAATTTTTTAACTTTTTGCGAAAGGGAATGTTCGCATGCGTTCAAACAGGGGGGTCCCGTTTAAAAGTCTTCCCCGAAACAAATTTTCCCCTTTAAAATACCATTTTGGGATTTTTCCCTCCTGGGCCCATAAGACCTTGTGCAATTTGATATATTATAGGGACCAATTTCATTTTTTTCCCTCGTTTTTAAAAAAAAAATAAAACTGTCTTTCGTTCATTTTCAGACAATACTGATAAACGTTTTCTATAAAAAGGGTTTTTTGTTGTGTGGGGTTTTTTTGGGTTTTTTTTTTTTGGAAAGGGACGGAAATCGTTTCACATAAATTTTTTACTTTATCTTTAGATAAATAAAAGCATCTTTTCACGGTCAAAGGGAAAATTTTAAAATTATAAAAAATTTGCAAATCTTTTGGAAATAAACCGTTTGCATAGTGGCTTTTTTCATCTTTTTTAAAAGCAAAAAAAAAAAAAAGTACTAAATAAAAAAAAACAGACATCCCAACAAATAGATAAAAAGATAGATAGTTATATAGTTTAAGGGATAGAAAGGGGATAGATAGAATAGATAATAGTTTGTTTGATAGAAAGATAGATAGATAGTTTGAAAGATAGATAGATAGATGATAGATAAAATAGATAGTTAGATGGGAAAATTAGATAGATAGATAGATAGATAATAAAGTAAAAAAGATGGGATAGATAAAAGATAGATAGAAAAATAGAAGGTAACGAAAACCCTAGGGAAACCATGGGGGGGGCGAGATGTCAAGACCTCACTTTTTTTGGGGGCCAAAGCATATTGAGGGCGGCGCCCATCTCCTCCCCTTTGTTTTTTTTACCTTTCCCCTACCCTAAAGAGGAATTTTACCCTTTTTACAGCGGGGGTGAACGGGGGACTGACGGCCCGAACCCAAAGGGCGCTAAACAGCCCACCCACCCCCAAAAAGCACCAAAACTCAAGCCATTTTGCCTTTGGGGGAAGAACGAGTGCTTTTTGACCACTGACCTGTACGGTCCTTAGAAAAAAAAAAATTGTGGACTTTTTAGAAAGAAAAAAACAGATAAAAGGAAAAAATAAGATTTTAAAAAAAATTTTAAAAGGGGAACCCCTAAAACCCATTGTAATTGCCTTTTAAAGGGGTGATTAAAGTGTTTTTGATTTTGGGCTTGATAAAAACCCAAGTGGCGTAGGGGGGTGAGGGATCAAGACCCCCAAATTCTCGGGGCCCGCCCCTTTTAGGGGGGGGCGCCCCTTTCCTCTCCCTCGTGCTTTACCTCCCTGACCCTAAAAGGGCGGGAAACCCCTTTACAGGGGGAAAAGGGGGGAAATGTATGAAACCAAGGCGCGGAAAATTAAATCCCCCATTTTCCCCAAGGGGGACCAAATCAAAAAGCCACTTTGACCTTTGGGGGGAGCGAGGCTCCCGACCCTATTAGCTTTTACGGGGCCTTGGGTTTGAACAGAAGAAATTTGCAGAAAAGGGGAGAGGAAGAATAATTGTTTAAAAGATGGGGGGGGTGTTTTAAAAAGGGGGGATAAAGGTTTGAAATAATTTGATGTTTTTCAAAAGATTAAGGTTTAAAGATTGGGGAAAAATGTTAATATATAGAAGTGTTGTAGTGTTTGTAGTGTGGTGTAGTGGTTGTTGGTATTGTGTGTGGTGGTAGGTTGGTGGGATAAAATATGCGGTGTAATTTTTGCGTTTTTTTTGTTTTTTTGGTTTTTTTTTGTGTTTTTTGTTTTTTGGGGGTTTTTTGTGAAGTGTTTTTTTGTGGTATTTTGGCGGTTTTTTTTTTGAATTTTTGGTTTGGGAAAATTTTTTGGGGTTTTATTTTTTTTTTTGGGGGATGATTTTTGAATTTTTTTGGGGGGAATTTTTTTTTTTTTTTGGGGATAGAATAAAAATTTAAAAATTTAAGATTTTTGGGGTTTTTTTTTTAAATTTTGGAATTTTTTGGGAAAAAAAAAATAAAAAAAAATAGAAAAAAAAAAGAAAAAAAAAAAAGAAAAAAAAAGAGGTGGAAAAAAAAAGAAAAAAAAAAAAAAGAAAAAGAAAAAGAAAAAATAAAAATAATAAAAAAGGGTAGGATAGTTTTGAAATAGAAAAGGTAAAAAAGAAAAGAAAAAGAAAAAAAAAAAAGAATTTTGAAAAAGAAAAAAAAGCCCGAAAATATAGAAAAAAAAAATATATTTTTAAAAGGGGGGGAAAATAGATATAAAAGAAATAAAAGACAAAAAACAGAAGACAAAAAAGGGTTAAAATTAAAATAGGAATTTGATTTGATTTTGATGATTGATAATTATAAAAGATAAAAATAGAATAGGAAAAGACAGAACAAAAAAGACAGACAGACAGATAAAAACAAAAAAAAAAAACTTTTGGGCAAAGACAGAACAAAAAACAGAAAAAGGGCAAAAACAGACAAGACAGGGCAGGGAGACAGACAGACAGACAGACAGATAAACGACATTTCCACAGCTTGCTGCAAAGGGGACGAAAAGGGCAGAACTCGTGTGGGCGCCCCGACCGCGGCGGTTAAGCAGTGAGGCGACGTGCAGCAAAGGCCCGGGGGAGGGGTGCTGCATCGCCACAGAGCTGGGGCCGACTGCAGCACCGACACCCTATTCCCAAACCCTATCCAAACCCTATCCAAAAACCCAAAAAAACACGCTAAACCACCAAAAAACCAGCCCCCAAAACCACCAGGGGGGGATCTGTGGCAACCCCGGCAAGGGGGGTGGGGGTGGGAAAAAAAACAAAAATTTTCCCCCCCCGGGGATGCTTGGGGGGGGGGGGGGTGGGGTGGGGGTGGGGGGGGTGTCAGTATAAAAAAGGGATCCCCACTTTTTAAAAATTTTTGGGGCTAGGAAAAAATTTCCCTTTTCCCATCTCTCCCCTCCCGTTTTTTTTCCCCGTTTTCCCTTTTTTTCCCGTCACTTCCCCCTCCCCTTGTCTATTTTCTGCCTTTTGGTAAATCCCCACCGGGCCCCCCCCCCCCCTACCCCCCCCCCCCCCCCCCCCCCCCCCCCCCCCCCCACCACCATCCTTCCCCCCAAAAAACTTTAAAAAAAAGATGACAAAATTTTCTCTCAAGCCGAAGTTTGGGTGCGCTGGGGCCCGACTTTTCAGGCCTTAACGGCAACGTGGGCGCATTTCCCCTCTTTTAACAAAACAACAATAGTTGCTTCTTTACTTCGCGACGACGACACTCGACGACGGGAAAAAAAAGAAGAAGGGAAAAATAAAGAAGAAGAAAAAGAAGAAAAAAGAAGAAAAGAAGAAGAAAAAAGAAGAAGAAGAAAAAGAAAAGAAGAAGAAAAAGAAAAGTACAAAATTGGAAAAAGACAGTAATCTTTTTTTAGGTTTTCGCCCCCTCGGCTATAAAGCTCCGAGGTTTCCCCAATTGTGTGAATTTTGGGGGTATGCGACCGTTCTTGTTTTTTTAACCCGCCTTTAAGGAGCCGCATTCCGGGCTTCGGGAAATTAAGGTAGATCTGAGGCCTAGAGGTAAAGCACCCGTTAGAAAGTGAAAGGGGTGTTCAATCCCCCTTTGCGCCCGAGATTTTCCTCCCTTTTTCCAAATTTTAAAAATAATAAAAAATAATTAAAAATAAAAAATAATTTTAAAAATAAAAAAACAACCCAAAAAACAAAGTTAAAAAAAATAATATATGGAATTTATATAGCGCTTTAAATTTTTGTAAAAAAAAAAAAAAACAAATCGAAGCGCTTGCACTCAAAACATTTTCAAAAATTTCCCCTTAAACCTTTAAAGGGAAAAACAGATTTTAATTTCCCTGCGCGGCCCCGCACGTACGTATCACCACGCACGCCCCACAAAACACCACACACACAAAACACACACAAAAAAGCGAAACACACTTAAAATCACAATTTTGATCTTGAGTGGTGTCTGGGTGCTAGTATTTTTTTATGAGGGCGATAAACCGAGGTTCTATGCGCGAAACCCCGATTTATGCCCCGAAAAAAACCTACCGGGAGCCAACCCCCCCCCCCCCCCCCCCCAATTTTTTCTAAGAAAAGGGGGGTGGGGTTTTTTTTTGTTTTCGTTTTTTGGTTCCCAAACCCCGAGGTTCCCAAGGGTGTTTGTGTATGCGACTGAATTTTAAACCCACTCTGGGAAAGGGTTTTTGCATTCCGGGCTTTGGGAAAGATGCTAAGCATGATACCAGTGTTTAAGGGGATTGATAATATATTTTTTTTAAACCGTTTTTACTGGGGACAAAAAAGCCAAATCTTCCAAAAAGGAAAAAACGGGTTAAAAAACAAGGGTTTAAAAACCCAATGTTCTTCGTTTTTTTGTTTTTAAGCCCTACCACCCATAAGGGCGACCCCAGGGGGTCCCTTTGGGGGGTGTGCGTGTGAGTTTGTGTGTGTGTTGCTTGCGAGTGCGTGTATGCTTTTGTGTGTGGGGGGGTGGGGTGTTTTGTGGTGCGTTAGTGCGTGTTTTTCATGCTTGTGTGTTTCTATCTTTTGCGTGATTGCCAAAACCCCAAAACCCCACCCACACCCTCACACACCCCACACACACACACCACAAAACACACGCACCCCACAACAAACCCACTTTTGGGGCTGAGTTTTTGCAGTACGGTCCCCCTGTGTTTCATTTTACCTTTTTATTTAAAAAAAGATAGAAAATAGATGTAGAATAGATTAGGGTAGATGAAAGAAAGAAAAAATAGATAGATAATAGATAGATAGATAGATAGATTTGATGAGATGGAAAGGATGGTGGATGAAAGTTTGATTGATAGATAGATAGATTTGAAAGATAGATAGATAGAAAATTAAAAGATAGATAGAGATGGATGGTGGATGGATGGAGGGTTTGGGTGGAGGATGGATGGATGGATGGATGGGTGGATGGAAGGGAAAAGATAGGGTAGCTAGCTAGGGGGTGGGGCGTGGGGTGCTTGCGTGCGTTCTTGGTTTCGGGGTGTGCGCGCCCAGGCGGGGTGTGCGCGCGCCCCCGCGGATGTGTGTGTGCGCGCGCCGGGGCGCCTGTCCCTGCGTGCGCGCGAACGTTTTTGTGTGTTCTTTTGTGCGCGTGCGGGAAACTTTTCTACTGTGTTTTTTGCAGTGTGCGGGGCAGGGCGGGCAGGGTGTGGGAAAAGGGGAGGATTGGGAAACCCGGGAAACCCCCGGGAGGGTCGGGGGGGGAGGGGCGGGGGGCCCCGGGGCCCCAGAATTTGGCCCCCGGGGTTGGCCCCCCCCTCACCTACACGGCCCCCCCGCACCCGGGTTTTGGCCGGGGTGTTATTGGGCGACCGGGCACCGTGCTCACTTTCTGCCCACGGGGATGGGTTAGAGGGAGGGGGAGAGAGAGGGGGTGCGAGAGAGAGAAGGAGAGGGGGGGGGGGGGGAGTCGTGGGGGGGGGGGATGGGGGGGGTGGAGAATGAGAGAGATTTTGGATGGTTTTTTTCATGAAAGGGCCCTAGGGCCCAAAATGAAGGGGTGGGGGGGGGGGGGGGGGGGGGGTTTGTAAAGAAAAAAAGCAAAAAATTATTTTTCGTTTTACAACGGGCAAACACAACCCAAAATCATCATACATCTATATCAAACCATGAGAACCTAAGGCCCTTTGTTTTTCTCTCGTAACTGAAAGACTTCAGTCTTTAAATTCAGTTACGAGAATTAGAGAGAGATTTTTTTTATTTAAATTTTTATATCGAGGGAAAATGGGGAAAAAGCACTCAGGCTTTTTTTCCCCCCTTAGTCCCCTTGTGTATGCAGTTTTGCCCGTTTTTCATCCGTTTTCCCCCCGGTTAAAAAAAAATGGCCAAACCTTTCCCAAAAGCGGAAAGGTTTTTTAAAGTGTGGCAGTTCTGGGGCGTTGGACACGGGAAAACCTCGGTTTTTAAAAACCCCTATCGAAAAGGGCTTTTGGGGAGAGTGGGGTCTGCACTGGGAAATTAAAATCCCCGGGGGAAAAAAATCCTTTGAAAAGAGGGGAAATTTTAAAACCCGGGCAGCGATCACGAGCGCTTCACTTTTAAAAACCCCCAAGGGCCCCCCCTGTCAATCTTCTCCCCCCCCTCTCTTTTCTCTTTTTTCTCCCCTTCTCTTTTCTTCTCGCCTTTCTTCTCTTATCCCTTTTCCCCCATTCCCAAACTTCCTTTTCCCCCCCTGTTTTCTCTCCCAAATTCCTCCCCCCACCTCTCTTTTTTCCCCGCCCCCCCTTTCTTTTTTCTCTCTCTCTCCCTCCTCCTCTCTCTCTCTCCTCTCTCTCTCTCCCCTCTCTCCCTCCCCCTCTCTCTCCTATCTCTCTCTCTCTCTATTCTCCCCTGTAACCAAGGGGGGGTGGGGGGAGGGGGGGGAAAGGGGAGAGATGGGGGGGTGAGGGGAAAGGGAAGAGAAAAAGGGAAAGGGGAAGGGGGAGGAAGAGAGAAAGGGGACAGACAGACGGGGGGGGGGGGGGGGGGGAGAAAAGGGGGGAAAAGGAAGGGGAAGGGAGGGGAAAAGAGAAGTGTGAAAGGGGGGAATAGGGGGGGGGGGGGAAGAGAGGGGGGGGGGGGGAAGAGGAGGGGGAGAAAAGAGGGAGAAAGAGGGGGGTGAGGGATTGGGAAGAGGGAGAGAGAGGGGAGGGGGGGAAAAAGATAGGAGATGAGGGGCTTTGGGGTGAGAGAAGGGGAAGGGATGACCCGGGGGGGAAAGAGAGATAGATAGATTAAAAGGGGAGAGAGGAAAAGAGAGAGAGAGAGAAAGAGAGAGAGAGAGAGAGAGAGAGAGTGGGGAGAGGGTGGGGAAGGGGGAGAGAGGAGGGGGGGGGAAAAGAGACGGGGGGAAGAGAGAAGATGATTTGGGCGGGGAAGGGGGAGAGAGAGAGAGGTGGGGGGTGTAGGGGGGGTGGTTTAAAATAAGGGTGAGGGGGGGAAAAAAAATGAAGGGGAAAAGGGGGGGGGGGGGGTTTGGAGTGCAAACCCGTGTGGCCTGTGTTAAATTTAAATGCAAAGGTACAGCCCCCGCGTTTGCAAACATTAGGGTTTTAACTTTTTAAAGATTAATCATAATTTCTGTGGTTTTCAAATAGGTTTTTGGGGTACATCATTGAAGATTTTGCTGTTATTTTAAACCCTAGAGTGTATTTTTGTCAACGGGTGAACATATGAGTTGGTGTTGTTTTTGGTGGATGAAAGATGATGATTTATGATTGATGAAGATGAGGAAAGATGATTTGTTGTTTATGATGATGATGATGATGATGGTGGTGGTGGTGGTGGGGGTGGGGTGGGGGTGGGGGTGGTGGGGGTGGTGGTGGTGGGTGGGGGTGGTGGTGATGATGGGTTTTTGATGGTTTATAGAAGGTGGTGGTGTGATGAAGATGATGACGACCCATGACGACGACGACGACGACGACGATGATGATGATGATGATGCCCCCGTCGTTGTGGTAGTTTGGTTTTTCTTGTTTATGAAGATGAGGGTGATGATGATGATAAAAGATGATGATGAGATGAGATGAGAGATGATGTTGATGTGTTGTTGAGATGGTGTTGTTGTTGTTGATTTTTGTTGAGATGATTTGCGTTTTTTGGTGTTGTTGGTATTGTTTTTGATGCTGCTGCTGCGGGGCTGCTGCTGACCCCGGGGTTTTGTTGATGTTGTTGTTGATGATGATGCTGCTGATGAGAAACCTGAAAGTTGTTGTTGAAGATGATGTTTGGGTGTTGATGTCCCTTTTTGATGTTTTAAAAGGGGGAACACAGGGCCCCTAAGGGGTGAAATTTTGGGTGACTACAAAACCCGTCGGCCTTTTACCCCCGAGGAGAAGCGGTGCGGGTGTCGAGACAAGTGGTACCCCAAAATTTCGCCGGGTACCCGAGGTACATCGCTGAAAAGAGAAAAGAACAAGGGCCAAAAGAATCCATCACTCTGGTACACTGACCGAGAGCCAAAAGACTTGGCTGTACAAAAAGTCGTATAAAATTTTCTATTTTTGGTAGTTAAAAAAATTTGAAAAAAAACACCATTTTGGCCGATTGGGCCCCCCGTAAAGTTTTTAAAATCTTTGATAGTTAAATCCCTGAAATAAACACCAGGGGGCCAGGCAGAGGCCTGTAAAAATTTCTAACTCTAGCAGGGGTTAAATTTTATAAGAAAAGTCAAACAAAAAGCAAAGTTACACTTCTGAGACGAAATTTGGAACTTTTCCCAAAAAGAAGCAATAAAAAATATTTTAATTTTTTTTTTTTTTATTCTTTCATATCGAGGATAATGGAATAAGCAAATTATGTGGGGGGGTTTTTTTTTTTCATCCAGCCCAGTTGTATGCAGTTTTGTCAAATTTGTCATCTGTTCCCCCCGGCCACAATGGGCCCCACTCTTAGAAAAGCGGAACAGGATTTAACAATGCGCAAGATTTTTTCCCAAAAACAATAACTAGACTTTAAAAATCCCCAACAACTTCAAAAACAATCACTGGACATTTAAAAAAACGAAAAAACCCTTTACCAAACAACCACTGGTACATCAAAAGGAAAGAAACATTAACCCAAAAACAAACACGGTACATCAAAAAACGAAAAACTTTTACCAAACACAATACTGGTACATCAAAAGATTTTTTTTAAAACCCTTTACCAAACACAAACATAGTAAATCCCAAAAAGGAAAAAACTTCACCAAAAAAATCAATAGTACATTTAAAAAGTAAAAAGAAAAAAAAATTTTTACCCAACGACACTAGTACAAACAAAAAACGAAACACCCACCAAGCACAATCACTGGGCATTAAAGGGCGAAACCTTCACCCAAAAACAATCACTAAATACATCAAAAGACGGGCAACTTTTACCAAAAACAAACACTGGTACATCAAAAAGAAAAAACTTTACCAAAAAACAATCACTAGTCCCTCAAAAATTTTAAAAAACCAAAAAAACTTTAAAAAAAAACAATCACTAGTACATCAAAAGACGAAACACTTCAAACCCAAAAACAAACACTGGGAAAACAAAAGACGAAACACTTTACCAAAAACAATCACCAAATACATAAAAAGGGGTTTTTAAAAACCCAAAAAATTTACCAAACACAATCACTGGGACAATCAAAAGACGGACAAACCTTTACCAAACACAATCCCCTTGTAAACCCAAAAAACGGACAACTTCACCAAAAACAACACGGAAATCAAAAGACAAACACTTCCCCCAAACAAAATCACTGTACAACAAAAGACGAACCCCTTCCCCCAAAAAAAACACTATACACAAAAAAAAAGGACAAAATTCCCAAAACACAACCCCTGGTTTCATTTAAAAGACCCAAACCCCTTCACCAAAACAAATCACTAGTACATCAAAAACTAAAACAAAATTTCCCCAAAAAACAATCAAATAGTAAAATCAAAAGAAGAAGCACTTTTCGAAAACGTTTACTAGGGCATCCCAAAAGGGCGGGCAACTTTTACCAAACACAAACCTTTCCATACCTCAAAAAATTATTTTTTTTAAAAAACTTCCCCCAAACACAACCCTAGTAATCGAAAGACGAAAAAACTTCCCAAGCCCAATTTTAGTACTCAAAAAAAAAAGGGAACAATTAACCCAAAAGAATCAAATAGACATCAAAAGGGTTATTTTTTGAAAAAGAACCCCACCAAACAAATCACTAGTACATCAAAAACGAAACCCCTTAACCTAGCACAAAACGTTGTCAAATTTTAAAAAAAAGAAACAATTAACCAAAGGGGAAAAACACTAATACATCAAAAGAAGAAAATGACGAAACCGAAACGGCCCCCTGCTTTAAAAAACCAAAGACTTAAACCAAAAACTGCAAAAACGGGAAATGAAAGCTTTTCTGTTCGAGTTTTAAAAGCTGGGGGAGAGAGAAAGGGGGGGAGAGAAGAGAGAGAGAGAGAGAGAGAGAGAGAGAAGAGAGAGAGAGGGGGAGAGAGAGAGAGGAGAAGAGGGGAGGGGGAGAGAGAGGGGAAGAAAACAGGAAAAGACAGACAACCAAAAGGGGAAAAAACTACAGCAAATTTAACGGAAAGAAAATTTCCTTCAATTTTTAAATCTCTCACGACATCAAACCTCAGACGGACAAGCGACGTTGGGTGATCCCTCTTTGTTGCAGGGGGGAAAGACTTTGCCCTTTTTGAAGCTGGCTCGAAAAAAATTTTTTTTCCAGCCCCAAATGCCAGAGGGGGGGGCTGCCAGGGCCCTGCCCTCCCCCAGCAGGCCCCCCCTCAGGGGGTACGGGGTGGGTGGGGGGGTCGGAACCCAAGGGTAAAAGTGTGTACAAAAAAAAAAAAAAAAAAAAAAATAAATGCTTGAAAAAATTTTGATTTTTAAAAGTGTGATGTGTGTGTGTTGTTGTGTTTGTGTGTGTGTGGGGTGTTTTGTGTGTGGGTTGGGGTGTGTGTGGTTTTAAGTGAGAGAGAGAGGGTCAAGTTTGGCAAAGTTACAGAAATAAAAAGTTTAAAATTGCTATTCTTTTAAGTTCCACAAAAAAACCAAAAAAAGCAAACAGAAGGCAACGTAAGGCCCACAAACGGGTGATCGAAAGAGGCAATTTCACATAACAAGGGGATAACCTCTCTCAGCAGTTAAACCTCTAAAAGTTTTTGATGGTCCCGTTTTTTAAACAATAAAAAAGGGGTTTTTCTTTTTAAAAAACCCCTTCACAAAAAATTTTTTTTTCTTTTTTGTTTAAAATTGAGCTGTATAGTTTAAAAGCTTTATCCCACGTTTTCCCTGTAATTTTTCCAAAACCCCCCCCCCCCCCCCCCTTAAAAATTTTAAAGCTGTAAACAAAAAAAATTTCCCTGCCCCACCAAACCCCTCCCCTTACCCCTTACGCTCCTGACCTTTGAAACTGGGGGGGGGCCCCGTCAGGGGTCTCAGCGGGCGATGAACGGCAGCTGCGGACAGAGCCACCGTGAGCAAACGCTGAGGTCATTTGGGGGGGCACCCCGCTTCCAGGGGGCATCAAACTTAACCCCCAAACCCCCCCCTTTTTCCCCCTTGACGGTTTTTTGGGGAGGTTTCTGGGTTTTTCTCATCAACTAATCATTTTATTTTTTTTTAAAAGAGAGAGAGAGAGAGAAGAGAGAGGGACGGAGGGGAAGAGAGGAGGAGAGAGAGAGGGAAAGAATTTAAAAGAATGAATGAATGAATTAATGAAAGAATTTAATCTTTGAATGAAAAGAATCTTTTTTTTTTCAAAAAGGGGAAAAGAATAAACAAGCCCCATACTTTTTTTCATTCCCAGAGAAAAGGGGGACGAGAGAGAGGGGGAAGAGGGAAGGGGAAAGAGGGGAGAGAGAAAAGAGAGGGGAGAGGGGAGAAAAGGGGGAGAGAGAGGGGGAATAAAAAGAGAAAAGAGAGAGAATGAACGAATGAACGAATGAACGAAATTTTTTTTTGACAAAAGTACAAGCCCATTTATCAAAGGGGGGAATTGTAAGTAACCTTTAAAAAAGGAATGAATATGAAAAGGGGCCCTGAGTAATAATTTCCCAAAATCCAGATAAAAAGCCAACCAAAAATTTTCAGTTATTACGTAAAAGGAAAACCGTTTCATTCATAATGGTTAGTTTATCTTTGAGCCCCCGTTATATATATTGCTAAAGATTTAAACTCGGACATATTTTTTGGATAACACCCTTTTTTAAAGATTGGTGGAAACCCGTTGGTTGGGTTTTTTCAAAAAAACAAATTTTTTTGGGGAATGTCATGATAAAATTTTTTTCAAGCAAAAAAAAAAATGAAATTCGTTTTTTCTTCTTTTTCTCCCATGCTGGACAAAAGTTGTTGTCGGGCTCTTTCTGTAAAATACCATTGTTTGCAGTTCAAAGACCACCAAAAGAGGGAGGAGAGAAGAGAGAGAGAGAGAGAAGAAGAGAAGAGAGAGAGTGAGAGAGAGTAAAGACAAAAAAACAAGAAAAAAAAAAAAAAAATAATTTTAATTACATAACTTGTACCTCATGCCCATGCATGTTTGCATTATACTTGAATTATAAAATATTCATGGATTTCGCAATTCTCTCTCTCCTCTCCTCCTCTCTCTCTCTCTCTCTCTCTCTCTCTCTCTCTCCTTCTCTCTCTCTCGTCCTCTCTCTCTCCCTCTCTCTCTCTCTCTCTCTCTCATCTCTCTCTCTCCTCTCCTCTCTCTCTCTCTCTCTCTCCTCTCTCCTACGTCAGCTTGGGAGTGCAAACGTGCATGTGTACACATATAGCATTGTTGCTTTTGTTTACTTTTCTTATTTTCGTTTTAGAGGGGTGGATGTTTTTTTTAAAAAAGCCTCTGTATTTAATCTGTTCCCCTAGTGAAAAAAACATGTTTGTTTCGTTTTGTCTTCCTCCTCTTCCTCCTTCTTCTCTTCCTCCTCCTCTCTCTCCTCCTCCTCTCTTCCTCCTTCTCTTTTTTCTCCTCCTCCTTCTCTTCCTCCTTCTTCTCCTCCTTCTTCTCCTCCTTCTTCTCCTCCTTCTCTTCCTCCTCCTTCTCCTTCCTCCTTCTTCTCCTCCTTCTTCTCCTCCTTCTTCTCCTCCTTCTCTTCCTCCTCCTTCTCCTTCCTCCTCCTTCTCCTCCTTCTTCCTCCTCCTTCTCTTCCTCCTCCTTCTTCTCTTCCTCCTCCTTCTCTTCCTCCTCCTTCTTCTCTTCCTCTTCCTCCCCTCCTCCTCCTTCTCTTCCTTCTCGTTTTTTTTCTCTTCCTCCTCCTTCTCTTCCTCCTCCTTCTCTTCCTTCTCCTTCTCTTCATCTTCCTTCTCCTTCCTTCTCCTGCTTCTCTTCCTCCTTCTTCTCTTTCTCCTCCTTCTCTTCTTCCTCCTCCCTTCTCTTCCTCCTCCTTCTCTTCTTTCTCTTTCTTCTCTTCCTCCTCCTCCTCTTCCTTCTTTTCCTCCTCCTTTCTCTCCTCCTTCCTTCTCCTTCCTCCTCCTTCTCCTCCTCCTTCCTCTTCCTCTTCCTTCTCTTCCTCCTCCTTCTCTTCCTTCTCGTTTTCCTCTTCCTCTTCCTTCTCTTCCTCGGCCTTCTCTTCCTCTCTCCTCCTTCTCTTCTTCCTCCTTCTCTTCCTTCCCCTTCTTCTCTCTCCTCCTCCTTCTCTTCCTCCTCCTTCTTCTCTTCCTCCTCCTTCTCTTCTTCCTCCTTCTCTCTCCTCTCTCCTTCTCCTTCTTCTCTTCCCCTCCTTCTCTTCCTCCTCCTTCTCTTCCCCCTTCTTCTCTTCCTTCTCCTTCGCTTCTTCCTCTTTCTTTTCCCTTGCCTCCTATACTCTCCTCTTCCTCCACTTTTTCTCCTCTTCCTTCTGCTCCGTTTCTGCCTCCTTTTTCTCTTTCTTCTCCTTCTTTTCTTGCTGCTTCTTTTATTCTCATCTTTTTGTTTCTTGTTCTTTTTTGTTTGTTTGTTTGGTGGAGTGTGGATAATTAACTTTTTATACCTTGGGAGAAAAGGGGATTGCTAGTTGTTGTTGTTTTAATTCGTCATCTAGAGAAATGATACTGTTGTTTCTGGTTCTACTGTTGTAACTATTCTTGTTTGTGTTGTGTTACATGTTGTTGCTATTAATATGGGTCATATTTTGTCGTAGCTGGAGAAGTACTCGTTGTTCCTATGACAAAAACTCATTTTCCCAACAAACAAAAGAAACCCAGTCATTCTCTCAAGTCTATTTTTCTTGTCTTTCCCCCCCCCCCCCCCCCCTTCCAGTATGACGATGGAGATATGCTGGTATGCCGAGATGTTCGAAACAGATGGAGTCTGGTCGGTCTCATGACTGAATATTCCTGTGGCAGAGGACTTCCTGTTCTCTTCACTGACGTCAGGCGTTACATTGGCATCACTCTCCAGCTTCTGTGACGCACTTTGACGTCAGATTTTTTTCCATGACGTCAATGAATGATTTTTTATTTTATTTTTATAAATGTCAGCACCTTTACGTCAGATGTTTTAAAGACGTCATTAAATAAGTGTAACTTGTCTTTCTTTCTTTTTTTTTTTTTTATCCTTTCCAGGGAAGTATGTAAACGGAGTGAGAGGTGGTGTGTGGGTTTAGTTTGTAATAAATGGATGCGTTTGTTTTTGGATGTGTTGCTTATGTTATTATATGGCATGTAATGAATTGTGTAGGATCTAAGCGGGGATGGAAATTGTAGCTACTCAATAGTGTATTCGAGATTGGTGATTATAAAACATTCATGCAATACTTGTTTATACAAGACTATGTAGACTAGAATCTAAATGGACATAAGAAACTGTACATTATTATTACAGACTGACGTTTATAAAACTTTCATGCTGTATATATATATATATATATATATATATATATATATATATATATATTCATTTTTGAAAATGATTTGTGCACATTTTTAGACTGCTTGTCAGTTTTACTGCACTGAAGCTGTTTTGCATATGTTCATGGTGTGAAAGAGGTCGCCTTAAGATATTTTATTGTGTGCTGTGTAATTTCAGCTCTGCCATTCTGAAGTTCTCTTTAGAGATAGGACAGTTGCTTGGAGTCTGACACCGCTCCCCCCCCCCCCCCCCCAAAAAAAAGTGCTTCGATTGTGTATAATATCTTATCAATGTTAAGATAGAGCCCTATTTAAGGACGAATAGATGCTTGTTGATCTCTTCCTAATAAACGTTTTCAGTGGTAATAATTCTTCCCCCACCCCTCCCTCTCTCTCTCTCTTTATATATACCTGGATTATTGTTTGTTTCTTTTTTTTTCACAAAGTTTTCACGATTTGCAATTTTCAACAGTGCGAACTCGTTACATATTACAAATGCAGTATCTTTGTCTATAATAATTGCGGTTTCTTTTGTTTATTTCATTTGTTTTTACAGTTGTGTGTGTGTGTTGTGTGTGTGTGTGTGTGTGTGTGTGTGTGTGTGTGTGTGTGTGTGTGTGTGTGTGTGTGTGTGTGTGTGTGTGTGTGTGAAGTCAAGTCAAGTCAAGTCAAGTCAAAATTTT
>CM054143.1:50439954-50444954 GCA_028751875.1 Rapana venosa | reverse complement strand
TGATCATAAGGGGGACAGGTACCCATTTACAGCTGGGTGAAGTGGGGGACTTTGCTGAAGTTAAGGCGCGCAAACGGTCAGCCACCCACTTGGCAACCACGCTCAATGCTGCTTAACCCTAGTTAGGGGAAAGCGTGTGCTCAAACCACTGAGCTATCCCGTCCCCTTACTAAAGCCGAGAAGAGAAAACTGAAATGGTATGAAAGAGTTAAGGAAATGGGTAGACAACGTCACTGAGTGGATTTGAGTAAAGAAAGGTAGCTGAGACCTAGGCATTGGCACACAAATCTCCATGAATGGAAAAAGCATGCGTTCTCACTAAGCTGCGCCTCCATGGCTACTCTGAGTCAAGGGACTATGTAGTGTTGTGGATTATGTAAACTTAATATAAAAATATTAATTTAAAAAACCCACCTTTTAAAACTGAGCAACGATTAGCACTTTTCAGCGTTTACCATTTTTCTATGCCAGTTGTGTTTATACCAACTACCAAGTCTGTCTCAAATCTCTGACATGAATCCTGCTTCATAGACACAACCAGACAGTGCCCAAAGCTGTGCGCAAAGAGTGTCTTCTTCACTGAGCACAGGATAGCCTAGTGGTCAGAACATTGCGCTGGCAATCTGACGACCCGGGTTCGATTCCCGTTCAAGGGGGATATTTTCCCCTGGAGTTAACCTCAGTGCAGACTCCACTCTCCCCAAAAGTCTTTCGGATGAGACTATAAACCGAGGCCCCGTGTGTGCGAACGCACGCAGAACATCTTGCGCACACGTTAAATCCTGTTCCGCTTTTGGTAAGAGTAGGCCATTGCGTGCCGGCGGGGACAGATGACAGAATTTACAAAACCGCATACACACGGGGACTGGATGTAAAAAAAAAAGCACATGTGCTTATTCCATTATCCTCGATATACAAGATTTTTTTTAAAGTATTTTTTGGTTGTTCAAGTATTTTTTTAAAGTATTTTTAACTGTTCATGCAAGCTTTGTATATGACAGGAAGTGACAGATCTGATATGGCCATCGTGGTCGGCAAAGCTATAAACACCATTTTCCTTCCCTTTCTTGTAGCTGTTAAAGAGCAGTGGACAGGCCGGTGTACTGAGTCAAGACGTGAGAGAGATGGCCAACCCTGGTGGCACTGCGCGGAGCTCCTCTCCTGTCTGTCAACAGCCGCGATGGAGACAGTGGAGTGGAGTGGAGTGGAGTAGAGTGGAGAGGAGTGGAGTGGAGTGGAGTGGAGTGGAGTGTAGCCGCTAGCAGCTTAGTCAACTTCAGTCAGTATTCTGTACACACTCTAATCATGTAGTGAGTATCTACCAGTCTCATCGTGTAATAATAATAATAATGTATGGAATTTATATAGCGCTGAATCTTGTAAAGCAACAAATGAAAGCGCTCAGGTGACTTTTTTTTAATTTATGCGTGTGCATGTGGGTTTTTTTATTATTTTGTCATCTGTTTCCACCGGCACACAATGGCCTACTCTTTCGAACAGCGGAACAGGATTTAACGTGTGCGCAAGATGTTCTGCATGCGTTCGCACACGGGGCCTCGGTTTATAGTCTCATCCGAAGGACTTTGACATTCAGTTCGATTTTTTTGGCTCAAACTGGGAAGAAAGGGCGAGGCTGGGAATCTAACCAAGAACCTCACGGTTAACTTGTTGGCAGGCAAACGTCTTAACCATCCTTGCCACCTTCCTTTGCAATAGAAGCATGTTCGTTTTACTCCATGGTGTTTATAGCCCCGCCGACCACGATGACCATATCAGATCTGTCACTTCCTGTCATACACAGAGCTTGCAGGAACAGTTTACGTCAAATAACTGATTCCCCCGTGGAAAATGCCGGCAGGGTTGGGGGTGTGGGGAGCTTGTCAGTATAAATAGCATCCCCAGCCTCTGGAAATTCTGTGCTAGGATTTCCCCCTTTTCTGTCCCTCTCTTTCTTTCTGCCTTATTCTGTCACCTCCTTTTCTATTTCTATTCTATTCTGTCACCTTCTCCTGTTTTCTACTTTTTTGGTCCATTCGTCTGCCCTTTTTTTCCAGAAAGACTTAAAAGATAACAATTCTCTCCCACGTTGAAGTCGGATGCGCTGGGCCTGACTTGTCAGGCGCTTAACGGCAGCGCAACGCATTTTCGCTCATATGACAGACAATCATAGTTGCTGTATGAGCGTTCGACGATGAAGGAGAAGGAATTATTGATACAGTTCGTACTAGTCCTTTCAAATATCAAACACCGTCAATAGTCAATGACAGGGTGCCTTACCTATTCTATTCCTTGAGGCGAGAAAAACCAAGCCCTGCTTTAGAAAGCACCTTAGGGACCATTTTAACACATTTCCTCGTCAAGCTTTGCCCTTTTTCTATACATCTGAGTTGTGTTACGTGCGGAGAGATTGATTGACTGATTTATTTATTCTGTTATCTCGAGGATAATGGAAGAAACACGCATGTGCTTTCTTTACATCCAGTCCCTGTGTGTATGCAGTTTTGTAAAGTTTGTCATCCGTTCCCACCGGCACACAATGGCAAAGAAAGAGAGAGAGAGAGAGAGAGAGAGAGAGAGAGAGAGAGAGAGAGAGAGAGAGAGAGAGAGAGATTGGGATGATTTGTTCATAAAAGTCATTGCCCCTTAGAAGGGGTATCCATACAAGATAGAAACACACACTTTGTAGGATTTCCCAGATTAAGGCATAATATGTTGACAACATACTGCCTACTTTAAAGGCTTTGTATAAATATACAACAAGCTTTTTTTCTGGAATATTTTCAAGAGAGAGAGACAGACAGACAGAGACAGACAGATAGACAGAGACAGACAGACAGACAGAGTGTTTAATGAAATGCAAAGAGAGATAAGCAAAGATCACTCGGAGCAGGGGAGATAACAATGCAAAGAAGGCGTGGAAAAGACAAACTATGGAGTGAATCACAGGGAGGAGGTATGCAAGCAACCAAAGAAGGAGGGGAAGAAAAAAGAAAGAAAAAAGCGAACAATGGCCTAAAGACAAAAAAAACGCCAGTTGCTGACCACAAAAAAGAGAGAAAAAAAGAAAGGTAGTTCTGAGGGAAAAAACAACAACAACAAAAGGGAGATAAGAAGAATACTAAATAAATGTTAATATCCAGAAGAGTATGAGACAACAATAACAACAACAAAACGTGTGGGAGAGAGGAGAGGGCCTTAGAGAAGAGAGAGAGAGAGAGAGAGAGAGAGAGAGAGTTATTTATTCACAAGAAGGCAGTTAATGAAGAGGAGTGCCGAACTATTTAGTGCTATAGTGAGTACTATAGTGAATTGAGATTTTTTTTAAAACAACAACAAACAAACAAAAACAAACAAGAGCAACAGAAACAACAACAACAACAAAAAGATAGTATGTGACAAACATTGTTAGTTACCAGAACTGTGACTTATGATAACAACAGTTCTCTTATCTTAAAAACTTTGCACAAAACTTAAAGCCAGGCCATGCACATGACCTCATAACGACTAGACGCCATGAATAAATAGAGTCTAAAGAAATTAGGCTGTCTACAATATTTTAAGGGGATGTAATTCTTCCTAATGTCCTCTGATACTGAAGGACATAACATAAAATGTACTTCATCCTCCAGTGCTTGCTTACATAATAGGCATAGCAACTTGAGGTTATCTATGTTGTGTTCTAGATATCTAAATTCATTAACATTTATGTCTGATACACCAAGTCTAAATTTAGATATATTTTTTTTTCGAAATTTAGATATATATATTCTTTTTGAAAGTATGTCCATATCAAACTTAAAATAAAGTTTGACATCATGTGAATTTATGAAATGTCTACACATTTGACAATTTCTTTTTTTGCATATATAAAATCACTCCATTGCAGCCATCGGCTGTCAATTAATCTTTGTCTGAAAACATGAATAAACTCTTTACAATTTTTGACACCTTGATTAAGCCAAACAAATCCAAACCCAAGCTCACATAAACTGGTGCGATTTATGTATCCTAGTTGTCTTTCCTCTTTAACATCAAAATCATACAGCCTCTCTTAAGACTTAAAAGGCAGCCTAAGAGAGAGAGAGCGAGAGAGAGAGAGAGAGAGAGAGAGAGAGAAGAGAGAGAGACAGAGACAGAGAGACAGAGAGACAGAGAGAGACAGAGACAGAGAGAGAGAGCTCAAACTTATAAATGGAAACAAACAGTTATACATTCATCCAAAACGTAACTTGTCAGTCACAGACAGAGAGAAACAGTACAAAGCAGCAGTTAGTACTGTCAAAGCAGTAGACTCTCCCTCTCTCCCTCTCTCTCTCTATCTCCCTCTCTCTATCTCTCCTCCTCTCTCCCTCACCTCTCTCGCTCTCCTCTCACTCTCTCTACTACTCCCTCTCTCTCTCCCTCTCTCTCTCTCCCTCTCTCTCATCTCCCTCTCTCTCCCTCTCTCTCTACCCCTCCCTCTCTCTCTCTCTATCTCCCTCTCTCTCTCTATCTCCCTCTCCCTCTATCTCTCCTCTCTCCCCTCTCCTCCTCTCTCCTCTCACTCCTTCTCATCTCACTCTCTCTCTCTCTCTCCCTCTCTCCTCCCTCTCTCTCTCCCCCCACCTCTTTTCTCTTCCACTCTCTCTCTCTCACCCTCTCTCTCTCTATCTCCCTCTCTCTCCTATCTCCCTCTCTCTCTATTCTCCCTCCACTCTCTCATCTCCCTCTCTGTCTCTATCTCCCTCTCTCTCTCTATCTCCCTCTCTCTCCCCCTATCTCCCCTCTCTCTCTCTATCTCCCCTTCTCCTCCTCTCCCTCCCCTCTCTCTTTTTCTCCCTCTCATCTCCCTCTCCTCTCTCCCTCTCTCTCTCTCTCCCTCTCCCCTTTCCCTCTATCTCCCTCTCTCTCTCCCTCTCCTCTCATCTCCCTCTCTTCTCTCTATCTCCCTCTCCTCTCTCCTCTCTCCCTCTCCTCTCCCCTATCTCCCTCTCTCTCTCTCTCTATCCCTCTCTCTCTCT
>CM054143.1:50417454-50432454 GCA_028751875.1 Rapana venosa | reverse complement strand
TGTGTTTGTTAGGTGTGTGGTGGTGTGGTGTTGGGAGTGTGTGGTGGTGGTGTGTGTGTTGTAGGTGGTGGTGGTGTTGTTAGTGGTGGTGTGTGTGTGTTGTGTTGTTGGTTTGGGTGGTGGTGGGTGTGTTGTGGTGGTGGTGGTGTTATGTGGTGTGGTGTGGTGTGTTTGTGGTGTGGTGGTGGTGGTGGTGTTGTGATGGTGGTGGTGTGGTGTGTTGGTGGTGAGTGGTGGTGGTGTGTTATGGTGGGTGTGGTTTGTTAGTGTGGTGTGTGTTGTTAGTGGATGGTGGTGTTGTGTGTGTAGGGTGGTGGTGTGTGTGTTAAGGTGTTGGTGGTGTGTGTTGTGTGGTGGTGGGGTGGTGTGGTTAGTGGTGGTGTGTGTAGTTGTTGTAGGTGAGATGATGGGATTGTTAGTGGTGATGGTAGAGATGGTGTTATAGTTAGTGGGTGTGTGGATGTTGTTGTGGTAGGTGTGGTGGTGTGTGGTGTGGAGGTATGACGTTCGTGGTGGGGTGTCGAGAGTGCAGCAGTCGGCCTGGGTAGAAACGTGTGATGTGTATGAGTGATGGCTGTGTGTGTTCTTAATCAATGTGGTGGTGGGTCCTGGTTCTTGCTCTTCAGTGGTGATGGTGTCGTGGTGTGGATGACTTCCTGGTGATAAAGAGAAGGTGAATGATAAGATAAAACATTGTTGTGGATGGATGTTGATGTTTTTTTGATTATCTAAGGTGGATGTGGTTGTGCCCTCGTTCCTTCCTGTCTTCTTGTTTCGACATTGCCATAGTGTCTGGTATATGAAGAATAATAGATGTTATAAAGTGTGCAAATTTTGTGGAGAGTGTTGTGGTTTTGTTGAGATAGTTTGGGATGTTATCCTCTCCCCCTGGAACCAATATGCACCGTCGCCATCATAAGGGAAGACTAGACTTTGCTGTTGAGGATATTTTGATGTTTGCGTTTTAGTACTGTATGTGTGCGTGCTTTGTGAAATGGCAATTGTAAAAGTGAAGTTGTGTGAGATGTCTTAGATTTTCGCATTTGTGTGTTTCAATCTGATGCTACACACGCTGCGCAAAAAAGGACAGACACACCATAGATGAACGAGAATATGACTAATTTATGCTGGAATGCTAACAGTGATAGTTGTTTTGTGATTTTGTATAGCACCTGTAAATCAACATGGAGGCCATGGTTGTGCGTGGGCCACGATAATATTGCAATGTTAGATGGTGTTACATGTGCTTATCCATTAGTCCGATTAAAAGACTAATAGCAAAGATAAATGAAATTGTGAGAACTAGCTAAATTTAAAATGATTAACACGGGGAGACGAAGTTAGCACACACAGTACCACCGCTAGCAAAACAATTGAACACGTGAGGCAGACTAGTGACATTGAAAACTGCATACACAAGGACTGTCGTATGTAAAAGAAGACATATGTATTCAGTTCTTCTGAAATAAAGGTAGTGCAGAATAGAAAAGAGGGAGGTAGGTTAAAGCATGGGAGTGAGGGTTTACATAATATCGCAATTTATGTGTGAGACTGGGTTTAGTCCAATGCTTTGACCAGACTGCCACAACAAACCACATAAAAACAAAGAACGAAGACAAGACGTCGACATTAACAGATGAGTGAGTAGAAGAACAATAATTTACATAAAGCTGCATGCAGGGACATGAGTTTTTAAACACAGCGGGAGAGTCGTCTAGTGCCATCTATCAATGAACCAAACTGGAGTTAACATGCATTTAGACACTGCACAACACGGGACGCCAGATGAAACGAGAAGCAACAGAAACACGCTTATTCCATTATTCATCATAAAGATGAAAGCAATAATCTAAATCCTCGTTAACTACAAAAAAACACAAGACGCAGACAGTGAACGCACACAACACACCACACTACAAACACCTGACGCAGACGTACAAACCATATAAATAGACTGGCAGTAGCACAGCAGGCGCCAAGAACGACATACGATTTACAAGCACAACGATAGATGGCTGTTAGGATTGTAGTGCGGTTGGGAACGCTCGGTGGCGAAGTTGTCAGTGCCATCTTGTTACGTCATACATGAGTTTTGTGCATGCTTTGTCCAGCTTGCTCACAAAACCCAATTAAAACGAAAGAGACAGAAACAACGCTGTAGCAGTTGACATTTATTTTACTGTCAGAGATGAGATGAGAAGAACGCAAGTAAGGCAGGTAAGCCATGAAAGTGCAGCCATTTCCACTACCGTACTATTAACACACACACACGCCCGCGCGCACGCACGCACACATACACACACACACGCACCCACACACGCACGTACGTATACACACACGCATATATACGCACACACACACACGCGCGCGCGCGCGCGCAAGCACGCGCGCACACAGATACACACGCACACACATACGCATGCATGCACACACCGAACAAAACAAGACCAAATGAAACCGCACCACACAACAACTTACAATACCATACTCTGCCTCAACGTCATACTATATGATAGACGTGCGTGCGTGCGTGCGTGAGTGCGCGCGCGCGTGCGTGTGTGTGCATGTGTGTGTGTGTGTGTGTGTGTGTGTGTGTGTGTGTGTGTGTGTGTTGTGTGTGTGTGTGTGTGTGTGTGTGTGTTGTGTGTGTGTGTGTGAAGAAGAAGAAAGGAAGGAAGGAAGGAAAAAGAAAGAAGAAGAAGAAGAAGAAGAAAGAAAGAGAGAAAGAAAGAAAGTAAACAAAAGAAAGAAAGAAAGAAAGAACAACAAGAACAACAACAAGAACACGAACAAAAAGAAGAAGAAACCCAGGAATGTATGAACATGTTGCTGTGTCGTTTCTTGCAGACTGCTTCTGGTTTCGAGGCAGTTGTCTCCCGTCCTGTGCTCCCCACTCCTTCGCTCTCTACGGTTCCACCTGGTGTTCTAACCAGGGCACACGGTGCTGTGTTCAAATCTCCACTTCCCCTCAGGCCGACACCACCACCACCACCACTACCACCACACCAGCGCCGTCGCCACGTGAGTGTGTGTGTGTGTGTGTTTGTGTGTGTGATGTGTGTTTGTGTGTGTGTTTCCTTGTGTGTGTTGTGTGTGTGTGTGTGGTGTGTGTGTGTGTGTGTGTGTGTGTGTGTGTGTGTGTGTGTGTGTGGTGTGTGTGTGTGTGTGTGTTGTGTGTGTGTGTGTGTGTGTGTGTGTGGTGTGTGTGTGTGTGTGTGTGTGTGTGTGTGTGTGTGTGTTTGGTAAGTTGCTGATCTAACAGACACAGACACACACGCATGCACGCACTTATACACGCACGCATGCACGCAAGTATGCACGCACTCACGCACGCACGCACATACACGTAAACAACACGCGCGCGCGCGTGCACACAGGCACACATGCATGAGCGCGCGTCACACACACACACACGCGCGCACACACACACACACACACATTTTTTCACATATGATGAAAAAAAGCAAATGCATTGCTTATTCAATGTAACATCTGGAAATAAATATTTGACTTGACTTGACTTGACTTGCACGCGCGCGCGTGTGTGTAGGTAACCAGCCGTTGGTTCTGTACCAATAATTTCCCAGTGATTCTTTCACTCGTTGGGTTTAATGTCCATTCACTACACGACATACTGATGGAAGTCATACAGACCACTTTGAAAAATTGACATATTTCTCACAAAAATCTACTCCTTCTGTCTTAAATTAAATATAAAAGTAGATGTGTTCCTATACTCTATGGGATCGTTGTTGGAGAGCAAGGTGTCAGAGTTCTAGTACCTCGGCTTCTCTAGGGGCCAGCATCTTGAGGGCGGCGTCTATCTCCTCTCCCCTTGCTGCTTTAACCTTCTCTGTCCCTGGCCTAGCAAGGGCATATACACACCTACAAGGCGGACCACGCTCAACCCTGCTTTATTAACCTTAGCTTGGGGAGAGCAAGTGTTCTGACTACCGAGTTATCCCTTACCGCTATAGTGACAGATGATGCAAGAGTGCGCTTGTCATTCTTGAATCGAAAGTGAACAATTTTGTTTTGTTTGGGAAGGGATTTGTTCCCTATCTTCAATCTGAAGTGTTTGCAATTTTAATGGGACAGAATTATCTTTCATCTGCTTCTCTAGTAGCTATTTACAGCAACATTTTGAGGGGTTCATTCGAAATAAGCTTTTACCTTACCTCACCTCACATACCCTAAAGTCCTTTGGACTGTGGGAGCACCAATGAAGATTTTGCAACCAGCTTCCTCCACTCCCGGGGGTCCTCTACTTTCCCTAGCAATTCGTTCCACTCAAGGCCAGTCCTCCACTCTCTGATGTTGTCCTCCCATGGTTTTCTTGATTTGAAACATGGGCGACTCTAAAGTGAGAGATGACGTTGCCTTTCACAATGAATTTTTCTGTTTGTTTTTGTTCCTCCGTTCTGTTTGCTTGGAGTTTTTGTTCATGGTCTTTGCAGAATGTGGCAGGAAAGGAGGAGGAGGAGGGGGGCGGGTGGTGACGGGTCGCATCATTGGAGGGGACCCTGCCAGAAGGTGCGAGTTTCCCTGGATGGTGTACATCGCCTGAAGCCTGGAGACAGCGACCCGTGTGGAGGAGCCCTGATTGACGACAGGCACGTCCTCACCGCCGCCCATTGCTTCAGGTACAGGAGGTGCAATTTCACCTGCCTTTTTGTTTTGTAACCTTGTGTAAATAGTGTCTGCTGGGGCTTCTCTGGAGAGGGCTCATCCAGGTGCCGAAACTGGAGTCAGGTAAAAGCCTAAGGTAGGGTGCCTTACTCAAAAATATTTCAAGGGCTGCCATTTAAAAGATTTTATTTTGGGGGGGAAGTTTTTCTTTTTTCCTGATTGGGTTCTTTGGTCCATTATTTTTAAATTGGTGGGAAAGGTGTAACTCGTTACCAGCGCTTGTTATCCTCCGCTATTATTTTCTCACTCTTATTTTTGTTTGTTTGTTTTGAGAAGAGTTTATTGTACATTAAAGTTGCAGCTTTATTCTGATGCAAAACAAGGCAGGACAGAGAAGACAATGAGGGATGTTCAGTATGTTCGTGTATTGCCTAGCAATGAAAATTGTCAGCTCTATAGGGAAAAAATGGCACATACCTGTTGTTATGATCTGAGATATAGCCCTAACCCCAGATCTAGAACTTTCGTTTGTACACATTAAAATTCAATCACACTTTGTGTATTCATGAATGCACACATCCATTTAGAAATTTATACTGACTCGAAAGGCAGAAATAAAACAGCATGCTCTCTCTCTCTCTGTCTCTCTCTCTCTCTGTCTCTCTCTGTCTCTCTCTCTCTCTGTCTCTCTCTCTCTCTGTCTCTCTCTCTGTCTCTCTCTCTCTCTCTCAAATGTTGCAATCTTTTTTTCACATCCACACACATGTGCACACAAACTATCCAGAAACTTATTGAGATCTCAAACATATAATTATTAGAAAGAAACCATCAAATACACAATCATATTACATTCACCCTCTCATTGGGAGTTAATAACAATTCACATCAAACTTTCTACCTGCTTTCCCAGTGGCATAACATAATATATCTTGAGCACAAAAATCCCATGCTCCAGGTCAAGGTGGAAGTTATCTGGGTCGTCTAACATCAGGACCCCTTGCTCCCCACACTGTCCCGCTGCACAACACATTATTATTGTACACCTGGCTTATTGCACAAACTATCAATATTCAGTATCTCTAGTAACTGTCTGTCAAGTCACAACAAGACAGAACTTTTTTCCCCTCCATATGTCATTATTACAAATATTCCTAGCTTTTACTTTAGTTCCTATCTTCTTTTACTAGGTTTTCTTTCAATTGGTAACACATTAGGTTATACACATGTTGACCTACATTTTAGATAAAAAGAATTAAATCTGTAAATCTATCTATCATCACAACTGTTCACTGATCTATGTCCTTTGATATGAATGAATCAGCTAGTTTCACAAATTTCAAAACTGTTGAAAGGTCATTTAGTAATTTGCTACAGTCCAGTCATGTCAGATTGCAGTCAAAATACACAAATGAACAAGCAAAGTTTTTATTTTCAACCTCGTGAAGACTAGTCAGCCATACCTACAACAGAAATAAAATTGTAGCTTCCATTATACCTTTTAGAAAATGAGTTCCAATCAAAAGTAGTAAATCTATTATTCACTAACCTGCTAAACCAGCAGCAAAAAGTTCAATCTCCCATTCATCCTAGGGAGGATCTATGCAGCACAGCCTTCTGCCTGCCTTATTCTGTCACCAACTGTCTTCTCTGACTAGGGCCTAGACTAGAGCTTTCCTTCAAAGAACCTCATTCCTGTTTTGGCAACGCTCCACACTAAAATAAAACCCAAAACTTTGGTAATACTCCACAAGTGTAAAATCCAGCCAAGCCAACTTGTAACCTACAAGTTTTGTAGGACGACTTCATCATGGTAGCTAAAGAAAATAAAGAAATTTCAGTAGGTCTAGAAAGCTGTCCAAAGCATCCTGCTCAAGATAGACTCAGAAACAACAAACACACCAGAAAACTTAATGAAAGTTTACAATAACCATGAACCCCCATATGCTCACTTTCCCTAAGACTAAAACGCAATACAATATCTTGCAATACAGTAATGTCGTACAGCATGACAAATAGAGTGACCAAACACAAGATTTATCATTATAAAATTAACCCTTTGAATGCTACAAATTGTCACTTCAGAAGAACTAACAAGCCTTCGGGCACACATGCAATACATCACATCCCACCTAATGATAACAGTAACATGACACGCTCATCACAAACAAATAAGCACCAAATCTGTACTTACAAATTAAATCTTTTTTAAAAAACATACAAACTGTCACTTCAGAAGAAACAAATTAATACTGAGCAATTTGGAATGTGCTTTGTTGCAGTGGTCTGGGTGACTACACTCCACAGATTACAATAGGGGAGTACAGCCGAGAGGAACAGTACCTTCCCTTCGACAAGTACACCACCACTGACTACAAACTGATCATGCACCCTCACTATGAGCCCAGCACCTTCTGTAAGTTCTGCAGCTGGGTGTTGACCGAGCAAAAATAGCATCCCCGCCTTCTGGACGTTCTGTGCCGGGAGTCCCCCCTTTTCTATCCCTCTCTTTATTTCTGATTCTTCCTGTCACCTCTTTCTTGCCTTCTTGGTCCATTCTCCTCCCTTTTATTTTCGAGAAAGACTTCAAAGATAACAATGTTCTCCCATGCCGAAGTCGGATGCGCTGGGTTTGACTTGTCAGACACTTAGCTGCAGCGCAATGCATTTTCGTTCGTATGACAGATAACAAAAGTTGCTCTCTGGGCGTTTGAAGAAGAACAAGAACAAGAACAAGAACAAGAACAAGAAGAAAGTGTGGTGTGATTATGAAGATTCTGTTCTGTGTCCATATTGTGTTGTATGGTGTTTGTTTTGTCCGTTTGTTACTTTCTAGTCAAGATTGTTAACTCGTGTGTGTTGGTGTGGTGTGTGTGTGTGTGTGTGTGTGTGTGTGTGTGTGTTGTGTGTGTGTGTGTGTGGTGTGTGCGTGTGTGTGTGTGTGTCTGTCTGTCTGTCTCTAGTCTCTGACAGGATATTTTCCTCTGGAGTTAACATCAGTGCAGACTCCACTCTCCCCAAAAGTCCTTCGGATGAGACTATAAACCGAGGCCCCGTGTGCGAACGCACGCAGAACATCTTTTGCACACGTTAAATCCTGTTCCGCTTTTCGTAAGAGTAGGCCATTTGTGCCAGTGGGAACAGATGACAGAATTCACAAATCCGCATACACACGGGGACTGGATGTAAGAAAGCACATAAGTGCTTATTCCATTATCCCGATATAAAAGAATAAATAAAAAATATAATAAAAACTCTGTCTCTTCTCTCTCTTCTCTCTCTCTCTCTCTCTCTCTCTCTCTCTCTCTCTCTCTCTCTCTCTCTCTCTTCTCTTCTTCTCTCTCTTCTCTCTCTCTCTCTCTCTCTCTCTCTCTCTCTCTCTCTCTCTCTCTCTCTGTGTACCTCATGGATTATAAACACGCATTTATAGTCACATTATATCATGATATATTATAACATAATATAACATAATACATATATATCTCTCTGTGTGTACCACTATCACTTCTGCTACAGTTACTGGTGTTGTAAGCGTTGTTGCTGCCGTTGCTGCTGCTGCTGCTCCTGCTGCTAGAAATACTTTAACTACAGTAGCCATTCAAATCATATTTGCCATTGTGATTGTAGTATTTATATATATATATATATATATATATATATATATATATATATATATATATATATATATATATATAATATTCAAACCATCACCATGGCCAAATATGATTTGAATGGCTACTGTAGTGAAAGTATTTCAGCAGCAGCAGCAGCAGTATTAGTAGTAGTTAGTAGCAGCAGCAGCAGTATTAGTAGTAGTGTAGCAGCAGCAGCAGCAGTCAGTATTAGTAGTAGTGTAGCAGCAGCAACAGCACAGCAGCAGCAGATGGTAGTAGTAGTAGCAGCGCACAGCGCAGCAGCAGCAGTATATATATGTAACACAGCAGCACAGCAGCAGCACAGATATAGTAATTATGACACACACATATTATATAGTAGCAACAGCAACACACTAGCACATATTAGTATATGTAGCACTATGAGCAGCATCAACAGCAGAGACAGATTAGTAGTATTGTAGCAGAGCAGAGCAGCATATTATAGTAAGAGAGCAGAGCAAGAAAGAGAGTATGAGAGTAGTGGTAGAGCAGCAGCAGAGAGAGCAGCAGAGAGCAGAGCAGCAGCAGCAGAGTATAGTAGAGTGGAGAGAGCAGCAACACACCACCTATATAGAGTGGTTAGCAGAAGCGACAGCAGCACAATTGCAAGCAGCAGCATAGTATAGTATACGGCTACAGATGTTAGTTGTGTGCGCCGCAGCAGCAGTCCACTTCGCCCGCAGCCAATAGTATTGAGCTGGTAGAGCGCAGCACAGCAGTACAGTACGACACGACAGTCTTTGCATGCTGTAATCATTATCCTCAGTGATGTAGATAGATGGAGTAGGTAGTAGTGGTAGAGTAGATAAAGATAATATGGCTTTATAATATGTTGGTGTAGGTATATAGTATTGTATATTTAATATATTTATGTATGGATATGAATATTGATATATATATAGTATATAGTGATGATAATATATATAGTGAGTAATGGTGATATATATGTGATAAGCAAACCCACGGTCGCGAGCATGCGCATATTGCAATCCGCTTGTAGTTCGGCAGATGCGTAGCCGGTTGGAGAGGTGCGTTCCGCCCGGACACGTATTGCGGTGGGCGTACCAGCCCTAAAGTCAGTTTGGATTGTGTTTCTCTGATGGGTGGGGGGGGGGGAGGGGGTGGGGGTGTTGGGGTTGTGGGTGGTGGGTGGATGGGTTTGTGTGATGGTGTGGATGGTGGTGGTATGTGTGTTGGGTTGGGGGTTGGTTGGTTTGGTTGGTTGTGAGTTGGGTGTTGGTTGGTTTGATTTGGTGTTGGTGGGTTTGGGAGTAGGTGGATATGATATTTGTTTTGTGGGTGGGTGGTTGATTTTTTGTGGGTGGGTGGTTGATTTGTTTGTGGGTGGTTGATTTGTTTGTTGTGGGTGGGTGGTTGATTTGTTTGTGGGTGGTGTTGATTTGTTGGTGGTGGTTATTTGTTGGGTGGTGGGTGGTTGATTTGTTTGTGGTGGAGTGTGGTGGTTGATTTGTTTTGGTGGATGGGTGGGTGGTTGATTTTTTGTTGTGGGTGGTTGGTTGATTTATTTGTGGGTGGGTGGGTGGTTGATGTGTTTGTGGTGGGTGGGTGGTTGATTTGTTTGTGGGTGGGTGGGTGGTTGATTTGTTTGTGGGTGGGTGGGTGGTTGATTTGTTTGTGGGTGGGTGGGTGGTTGATTTGTTTTGGTGGTGGGTGGTTGATTGTTTGTGGTTAGTGGTGTGGGTGGTTGAATTGTTTGATGGTTGGTGGTGTGTTGATTTTTGGTGGTGGTGTATTGTGTGGGTGGGTGGTTGATTGTTTGTTTGGGTGGGTGGGTGGTTGATTGTTGTTGTGTGGGTTGTTGTGGTGGTTGATTTGTTTGTGTGGGTGTGTGTGGGTGTGATGTTGTTTGGTGGTGATGTTTGGTGGGTGGTTGGTTTGTTTGTGGTGTGGGGATTGTTGTTTTGTTTTTTGTGTGGATTGTGTGTTTTTAAGTGATGGTGTATTTTGTTTATTGGGTGGGTGGTTGATTGTGTTATGTGGTGTAGGTGTGGTGCTGTTTGTTGTGGGTGGTGGCTGTGTGTTGATGTGTGGGTGTATGGTGTGGTGGGTGGTGTGTGTGTGTGTGGTGTTTGTTGTTTGGTTGTGTGTGTGGTTGAATTTTAAGCTGGGGGATTATGATTGGTCAACTTGGTAGTGGCGGTACTGCTTTGTTAGTGGTGTGGCTGCACCTGTGCATGTATCACGATGATACAGGTGCTGCGTTGCTTGGTTTGAATACCCTAGGTGGGACTGATTTATTGAAAAAGAATTGGTCGATTTATTCTGAAAGATTTGATATTGTTTATATCTTTCATTTGTCACCATTGATAATAAAATTGAAGGTGTCATAACCTATGTGTCGAGGGAGTAAGCATCAGAGACCTCAACTTCTCGGTGCCAGCATATTGAGGGCGGCACCCATCTCCTCTACCTCGCTGCTTGACCTTCCCTGACCCTAAAGAGGCAGGTACCCATTTACAGCTGGGTGAACTGGGGGAACTGTACTGAAGCCAAAGCGCGCAAACGGTCACCCATCCAAGCTCGATGCTGCTTAACCTTGGCTGGGGGAAAGCGAGTGCTCCGACCACTGAGCTATCCGGTCCCCAATTATCATACGTCCTTTCATTTTTTCCAACTAAGATGAAAATAATCAACATCAACTTGAATTTTTGTTGTGCTCCCAATGGGGATGGGGGATACGAACCTGGGGTACACGTTGTAAACTTGATAGCGAAAAACAGTCAAACATCAAATTTAATATACCAGACAATTATATTTGATTACACGTACAAGATTACATACACACTAGGTACAAAACAAACTCTAATAAATTTGTGCAAGACAAATTTACAGTAACGAATGAAAATACATAAATGTAACTCAACCATTTCTACAAGTAGATAAACCATATGATATAACTGCTTTGTAGGCCAAAGCCAATACCGTACACCTGCTATCCCTAACAAGGACAATAATCAACACACCAAGACAAACACGCATGAAGACACACATTCACTGAGCTGCACATCTAATAGGACGACACGAAACCATTACATTCTGAAACTAACATTTTGAGATGACAATAACTACAACCCTCCCCCCCCCTCCCCACAAAACAACCTAATCCATTTACACACACACACTCACACCATACACACACACATACCATCCCTCACACACACACATATACCCCTCACGACCACACACAATAACCCACCCTACACCACCCTCCACCTCGACACCCACCACCACCACACACCACACACCATACACCAACCACCCCCTAACCCACAATAACCACCCCCTCACAAACCAATACACACACCCACACCACAACAAACCCATGCACACCACAACCTCCCACCCCCTACCCCAACCATCCACCACCTACTACCACCACTCCGCAACCACCCAACCCCACCCCCAACCCTCACCCTCCTCTCACACCCCCACCCAGCCACCTATACACCCTCACCCACCCACCCTACAAACCCACCTCGACACCCCTCTGGCACTCGACCGGCCAGCAGCCCTCTACAACAACCTCACTCGCCTGTGCTGCTCTCCCGATACTGATGTACGGCTGTCCGCTGCTAGCGCTGTCTGCTCTGCTGTCATGAGGCTGCTTCTATGCTGTCTGTCTGTACTTCCACTCAGCTCTGTGCTGGGCAGCTGGACGGGGCCAGAGACACTTGTGATGTAAAGGATCCTTTGTCTGTTTCTCTGTCTGCTTGTCTGTCTGTGTGGCTGTCTGTCTGGCTGGCTGTCTTCCTGTCTGTTTGTATGGCTGGCTGGCTGGCTGTCTTCCTGTCTGTTTGTATGGCTGGCTGGCTGGCTGTCTTCCTGTCTGTTTGTATGGCTGGCTGGCTGGCTGTCTTCCTGTCTGTTTGTATGGCTGGCTGGCTGGCTGTCTTCCTGTCTGTTTGTATGGCTGGCTGGCTGGCTGTTTGTCTGTCTGTACTTCCACAGAACTCTGCGCTGGTGGGCAGCTGGATGGGGCCAGAGACACTTGTGATGTAAAGGATCGTTTGTCTGTCTGCTTGTCTGTATGCTTGTCTATCTGCTTGTCTGTCTGCTTGTCTGTCTGGTTGGATGGATGGATGGATAGATGGATGGATGGATGGCTGTCTGTCTGTTTGTCTGTCTGTACCTAAGTTAAGCGCTTCGATTTGTCTGTGCAAGATACAGCGCTATATAAATTCCATTTATTATTATTATTATTATTATTACCTCCACTCAACTATGCGCAGCTGGATGGGGCCAGAGATACTGTCTGTTTGTCTGGCTGGCTGGCTGGCTGGCTGTTTGTCTGTCTACCTGTTTGTCTGGCTGGCTGTTTGTCTGGCTGGCTGGCTGGCTGTCTGTTTGTTTGTCTGTCTGCCTGTTTGTTGGTCTTTTTGTCTGTTTGTATGTCTGTCTGGCTGGCTGGCTGTCTGCCTGTTTGTGTGTGTGTCTGTCTGTTTTTTTGGCTGGCTGGCTGGCTGTGGCTGTATGCTGGTCTGTCTGGCTGGCTGTCTGTCTGTCTGACTGAGAGTCTGTCTGCCTCTCTCTCTCTCTCTCTCTCTCTCTACTCTCTCCTCTCTCTCATCTGTCAATCTGTCTCTGCTCCTCTTTCTTCTTTGTCGTCAAAAGCTCAGACAGCAGCTATCGTTGTCTTTCATGTGAGCCATAAAGCGTGGCACTGCCCGTAATTAAGCCCCTGACAAGTCAGTCTCTCTGTGGACAAAAAAGAAGCAGCATAATGGACCAAGAAGGCAGAAAAAAGAGAAGAAGGAGGTGACAGACAGGAAAGGAACAAAAAGGCAGAAACAAAAAGCTCAACAATCTGACAGCGGGTATCTGAGCCACCTTCGAGATGATGCCCGTTTGTTAAGGAAGAAAAAAATTATCTTGCTTGTTGGACAGTTTCCCCAAGCCAAGGTTAAGCAGCGTTGAGCGTGGTTACCAAGTGGATGGGTGACCGTTCGCGCGCCTTGGCTTCAGAACAGTTCCACCAGTTCACCCAGCTGGAAATGGGTATCTGCCCTCTTTAGGGTCAGGGAAGGTAAAAGCAGCGAGGGAGAGGAGATGGGCGCCGCCCTCAATATGCTGCCCCCTGGAGAAGATGAGGTCTCTGACGCCTCGCTCCCCTACGACCACATAGATTATGGAACACCTTTACCTTTGTTACATGCAGGTGTGTGTGTCTGATCTGTGTTCCTTTGTCTTAAAGGGTGACTCCGGTGGACCGCTTATGTGTCAAAGCGGAAGCGGAAGTGAATTCTACCTGGCAGGGATCGTCTCTTCCGGTGTCCGATGTGCGCAGCCCCACAATCCCGCCATTTACACTGAAGTCACTCGCTTCCTGGATTGGATCCACGACGCCATGAGATCAGGGTAGTGAGGAGGGCCATAGGCTCAATATGATCAGGATGATAAGAGTAGGATGTTAGATAATATGATGATATAACCAAGGGTACTGAGGGTCATGTAAGTAGAGTTAATAGTGATATGCAGTGAAGACAGCGAGTGGCATATATTATATTCAGAATGATAATCATCATAAATCAAACTAATGAGAAACGTACCGTCAGGATAATAACGAGCCTTGTTATAAGAATTGTAACAACCATAGGATAAAAGGTGACCGATACCTTTGAGGGAATCATACGATCACGATAAAGGGAATCCCACAAACAGGATCATTTCGATCCTACGATCAATTCAACTGGGATCTTAAATTGTGATGGGAACGATTTGGACCATGTGATCAAGACTATGACTATCGTGTGTTTAGAACACAGGGCAGCACTGACTCAAAGATAATGAGGAACCCTTCAGTCAAGATAATGAAGACCATGCTATGGGGATAATGGAAATATTACACTCAAGACAATGAAGATGATACGGCTATAATAATAACTAGGATCATAGAATCGGGGTAACTGACAAAACATATCTTCAGGGCAACTAGGATTCTAGATTTTTTTCTGGTTCCTCGGCTAGAGCTCTGAGGTTCATCAACGGTGAGATTCTGCGTATGCCATCCTTTCTTACCACCATCAGTGTATCGCATTTCGCCTTCGGGGATATATATTATAATATATATATATATATATATATATATATATATATATATATATATATTATATATATATTTATATATATATATATATATTACAATTTAAATAATGAAAAGCGCAGTTTAGGGAATAGTGAGAAAAATGGGATTATTATATTCGGGTCTTTGTCACATGCTTTTTTTTTTTAATCATCTAAAATAACGAAAATGTCTGTGATTTTCTCTTCCCCTCTCCCCTCTCTCTCTCTCTCTCTCTCTCTCTCTCTCTCTCTCTCTCTCACTCTTCTCTCTCTCTCTCTCTCTCTTCTCTCTCTCTCTCTCTCTCCCTCCCTCTCTCTCCCTCTCTCCCTCTCTCACCCTCTCTCTCTCTCTCTCTCTCTCTCTCTCTCCCTCCCTCCCCCCCTCTCTTCTCGCTTCCTCTCTCTCTCTCCCCTCCTCTCTCTCTCTCTCTTTCTCCTCCCTCTCTCTCTCTCTCCCCCCCTCTCTCTCTCTCTCTCTCTTTCTTTCTCTCTATTTTCTCGCACACGCGGCGGTGTAATGTTATGTATGTGTAGTCTTTGCTGCCCGGTCGTTTCATTGTCCTTTTGTGTATGTGTGTGCGAAGACACTTTGGTGATGAACTTCTTCACAAATGCAGTTTCTGATCCCCTTCTGCCT
>CM054143.1:50381304-50413804 GCA_028751875.1 Rapana venosa | reverse complement strand
CACACACACACACACACACAAAACAATGTGCTCCTGCCCTCCACACACACACATACAAGCACACACACACAGAACCAAGCACTACACACACAACACAGCAAACACAACACACACGACAAACACACACCACAAACAAACAAACACACACACACCACACACACACACACCAGACACTCACACTCACTCACACACACACACAAACACAACACTCACACACACACACACACACGTACACACACACACACACACACACTCACACACACACAACATCACAACACTCACACACACACCACACATCACTCACGTCACACACACACACACACTCACACACACACAACTCCACAAGCTCACATCACACACACACATTCCCACAAAAACACACACACACACACACACTCTGAAGACCACAAACGACACACACACACACACACACACACACTCACTCACCACACACATTCACACACACGACACACACACACACAAACAACACACACTTCACACACACACCCTCCCCCAACACACACCACACACTCATACACACCACTCACACACACACACCACCACCGACCACTCCCCCCCCCCCTCCCCCACCCCCCCCAAAACCACGACACAACCCCACAACCGACGCACGCTCACGCAGACAGACATAAGGATAGATTGGCGAGCACACAAACACAACAGACTGTGCAATAAGTGAAAGAGGAAACAGACGGAAGGAAAGTAAAAAAAAAGATTAAAAGAAAGAGACTGAGAGAACGATCATGACTTTCAGCCTAAACCATACTGGTGAGAGAGAGAGAGAGAGAGAGAGAGAGAGAGAGAGAGAAGAGAGAGAGAGAAGAGAGAGAGAAGAGAGAGAGAGAGAGAATCAGTGAGGAGGGTAGTTTTCGTGCGCCTCCACACGTACACCGCACACGCACGCGTCACACACACACACACGCTCACACTCAGCCAAGAAACTCGCACAGACACACACAGACACAGAGAAACCTGACACATATATACAAACATACATACATACATACATACATACATACATACATACATACATACATGCAATGCCATGCAAGCATACAGAACAGACAGACAGACAAGAACGGACATAACAAAACAAGACAGACAGACAGACATAGAGTCGGAACATACATACATACATACAGAAAGAAATACATACATACACTCACACTCTCACACAAACGCACAACACAAGCACGCACGCGCCACGCGCACACACACACAGACACATATACACACACGCGCGCGCGTGCGCGCGCACACATCCACACACACACACACACACACACACATAGTGACAAACAAAAGACTGACAGACAGACATATAGACAGATAATATAGTCACTTAAAACACAGACACGCGCACACACTCACACTCACACTCACACACACAACACACACACAACACACACACACACACACACAACACACACACACCCACACACACACACACACAACGCAGTCGAGACACACACAAAAGTCCAAACCCAAAACAAAACGAGAGCTTACACAGACAGACAGAAGAGAAAGTAACGATTTTTACTTCAAAATCATCATGACACTAAACGTCTTGGGAAGTACACAATGGCATGTTGAACCTAGCGGAGTCCATTCCTCCTCCAACTCCTACATTGCATCTGGGATATGTTCGTGTCCATCACTACCACCGGCCATAGCTTGGTCCTAGTCGTCTTCAAATGATTGATGGATGGCTTTTTTAACGTGTATCAAGATGCTATGTGAGGGTACACAACACACAGGAACATTAGTTTAAAATTTCATACCTGTCTGCTTACCGGATTCGAATCTCGTTCAAAGGAATTTTCCTCTGGGAGGGTTAACATCAGTGCCGACTCCATCCCCCCACCCCGCCCCTCCCCCCCCCCACCCACCCCCCCCCCCCCCCCCCCCAAAAGAAAAAAAGTCCATCGGATGAGATTAAAACCGAGGTCCCGTGTGCAAACCGTATGCGGAACATCTTGCGCACAAAACGTCAAAACCCGTTCGACTTTTTAATAATAATAATAATATAATAAGAATGTATGGAATTTATATAGCGCTGAATCTTGTAAAGCAACAAATCAAAGCGCTCAGATAACATGATGTTTTTTTTATATCGAGGATAATGGAATAATCACTCATGTGCTTTTTTTTTTACATCCAGTCCCCCGTGTGTAGCTGTTTTTGTAAATTTTGTTCATCTGTCCCACCAGACGAACAAATAACACACAATGGCCTACACTTTTTCGAAAAGCAGAAACAAGGATTTAACGTGTGCGCAAGATGTCTGCATGCTTCCATTATTACAATGAAACAGATCGAAGAAATTTCAGTGCATACCTTGGACAACTAAACCAACTTGCAGAACTGGAAAGAGTAAGGCATTGTGTGCGGGTGGACAGGATGACAAAAAAATTGGACAAAACTAATAACACACGTAGGACTGATGGACGAAAAAGCGCGCACATGAGCGCTTAATCCATTATCTTCGAAATAAAAGAATAAAAAAGACATTTTTTTAAAAGGTATAGAAAAGATTCATGTGATATAAACTGGTGGCAGAATTAAGCCTATTGGTTAGAGCACTGGCGCCTCATGAATCCTGACTGCCCTGGTTCCAGCCACCACCGAGACAACCCTTCAAGGGGATTTTTCCCTGAGTTAACAGCGTACTGATCCCACTTCCCCGAGAGTCCATCGATAGACTGACAAAACCAAAGTCCCGTGCCGAATGCACGCAACGCACGAAAAAAAAAGGAAAACCATCTGCGCACATGTTAAAATCCCTGTTCCGCCTTTTCGGAAAGTAGGCCATTGCGTGCCCGGCAGGAAGGGATGACTAAAAAATCCAAAAAAAACCGCAATCACACTGGCTTGTGTTAATACATCATCCCGAAGTCGGAAAGCGGCTATCTAAATAGAATGGTGGGCAAAAACGGTCGCAAACGCCGCAAAAATCTCAACTTAGGAGATGTAAGCGAGGAACAAAAGCAACAACCAGAAAAAGAACAACAACAACAACAAAAAACAATAAAGAAACCCTACCCCATGACCTCTTATCTTGCAACCAAATGCATTCTGGAAGCATTTTAGAAAAGAGAAAAAAAAACAGTTCTCTCTTATGCCAAAGTTGGATGCGCTGGGCCTGACTTGTCAGGCGCTTAACGGCAACGTGACACATTTTCGCTCCAATAACAGACAACAATGCTTGCTGTCTGAGCGTTCGACTACGTCGACGACGACGACGACGAGAAGAAGAAGAAGAGATTATGACTATCGTCTCTATGATAATTGTCCTAGACATACAATAAAATAAAATAAAAATCTTCAGAATACTTTAAATTGTGGCAGAAATGTAGTAGTATCCCTTATGCACGCTTAAGCCTAATTCTTTCAGTATAAAATTATCGAAAGACGTAAACTAAATTTGTGGTGATAAGATAGCAAGTGTTGTTGTTGTGTGTTTCCCCAGCTTAACCACTCCGGGGTCACCCAACGAGTTTGCACTTTGACTCACCTCATTCCCAACCAGAAATCACTGTGAGATTGAACTGAACACTGAAAGAGAATTTATGCGTATGACTGTTATAAAGTACCCATCGCCAAATATAGGCCCCATACTTCCGACTTCAGAGGTTATAGATAGTAAATAGTCACATTATTTTTCATTGTGGAACAATTAAGAGTTGTCCTTATTCTTGCCTGCTGTACGTTTAATTCATATGGATCAGTTGGGGGGGGGGGTTGATGTTTTTTTTTTTAAATCTGAACCTCTACAACGTTGGGTATTGTAATTAGCGTTAATTCGAAGTCCACAATTCAGCAATTTTGGTTAGTTTTTCTTTTATATAGATTTTTTTCTCTGATGTCGTTTTCAAGTTAATGCTGTGGTTGGGGGGGTCTTGTAATTTGGAAATTTGAATTGTACTTTAAAAACCCTCTACTCGTCCCACTCTCAACTTTTGTTGACAGTCTAAAATAACTAAACGGGAATAAAGACGTTAAAAACTGAAGGTTGTCTCACCCAAAGAATAGAGGGAATGGCGACAGGACCATGTTATTACTCCAAGGAGAAAATCCCCCCCCCTTCTTTCCCCCCCGCCGCCCCCCCCCCCCCGCTCCCTGCCCCAATGTAACCATAACTGCGGTTCAAAACCTGCAACCTCCTTCATTAGCCTTACAGGTCACCATTCCAACGTTCTAACCACCACAAATTAATCTGCTCAGAATTCGCCTCAACCACCCCACCACCCCCTCCTGTGCCCCTCTCTTCCCCCTCCCCACACCGTCCATTCCAGCACTGCCATCATCAATCAATACGAAGAGCATAGACAAAAAACAGAGTAGACACAACGACAAAAAAAAGAACCATTACAACCACGAACTTAAAAAGTAGATACAGACGCTAAAAAAAAAAACACCAAAAAACAAACTTTTAATGGAAGAAACAAGACAAATCGTGAAAGACACACCAATAAAAAAAAATGAAAAAATAAAAAAGCGAAATGCAAAACAACAAATGTCAAAGAAAAATGATAGAGGAAGAAGGAATGAAGGAAGAAAAAAAGAGAAAACGTTGAGAACGAAAGAAAAGTGCGGAACTCAAGTTAGCCGTACCTATCAGTACCTATCTTATCAACCTAGAGGTTTGCACATCCAACGCACAACAGCCTTGTACAACCTGAAGTAGCTCTAAGTGCTGTTTTTGGTCCATATCCATAACACCTGGTTAATCAACAGGAATGAAACAGTGGAGGGCTTTTTTGTTATCTCTTTCTTATCCAAAAAACTGTTCTAAAAATGGTGAAAGGGTTTTGCAGGGGGAAAAATGTTGAGGGTTTTGTTGCATGGGGAAAGTCTGTAAGCTTTCTGTCTTCATCTGCTTCTTCTTCTTCTTCTTCTTTGCATTCTTCTTCTTCTTTCTTCTTCTCTTTCTTTCATTCTTCTTTGCATTCTTCTTCTTCTTCTTCTTGCTTTCCTTTTTTGCATTCTTTCTTCTTCTTCTTCTTCTTCTTCTTGTGCATTCTTCTTCTTCTTCTTTGCATTCTTCTTCTTCCTTGCAATCTTCCTTCTTTGCATTCTTTCATCTTCTCTCTGCGTTTGCATTATCTAATCATTTTAGCAACATAAAAAAAAACAACTCAACAGCAACACCACCCAAAACTGTTTTGTTTTTCTTCTCTTTGACCATCTTTAAGATGTATCATTAGCTGTTTTAATGTTGATATCTTGGGCAATTTGGATTGTTAAACGGCTGCATTACTATTGATTGCATTGCAAGTGCATGTATTGCATTGCATTGTATTGCATTGTATTGCATGTCCTTTTGTATTGCATTGTATTAGCATTCCTTTGTAGTGCATTGCATTGTATTTGCATTGTATTGCATTCCTTTGTATTGCATTGTATTGTGCTTAGGGCATGACGTTTTTTGTGTGCTATTCGTTGCAGTGTAGTGTAGTTAGTGTAAGTGTAAGTGTAGTGTAGTGTATTGTAGTGTAGTGTAGTGTAGTGTAGTGCATAGTTAGTTGGTTAATTCAGTTAATTAATTATTCGGTCAGTCAGTCAGTCGTCAGTCATTCAGTTTAGTTATTAGTCCTGTCGGTCAGATTAGTCAGTTCGGTTGGTCCTCAGTCATTCCAGTCCGTCAGCAGTCATCAGTCAGATTAGTTAGCGAGTTAGCTAGTTAGTTAGTCCAGTTAGTCAGTTTAGTTAGTTATTTAGTTAGATTAGTTAGTTAGTTAGTTAGTTAGTTATTAGTTATTAGTTAGATAGTTTAGTTAGTTAGTTAGTTAGTTAGTTAGTTAGTTATTAGTTTTTTTGTTGTTTGTTTGTTTGTTTGTTTGCTTGCTTTGCTTGTTTGTTTGTTTGTTTGTGTGCCCTCGTCCTTCCGTCGATCTGACTATGTGAGTCAGTCATTATTTAGTCTTTCTTGTTTCTTTGCTAGTGTCTCTCTGTCTTCCTTTCCTTCACGTCATTTCCTGTGACAGGAGAATAGAGACTGAGATCACATGGTGTCTCTTTTTTCAAAAAGAAGCATGTAGAGAACAAACCCCGCCTAATGCTGGTCATGAGCACCGGCTGCAGCGTCCTTCATGCTCTTTTGTTGTTGTTGTTGCTGTTGTGCGTTTTCCCCAGCTTAACACTCTGATTCACTCATCCCACAATAGAATCACCGTGAGATTGAAATTGCGCACTGAATGAGACGTTCGCGTGTATGACTGGTTGTTTTTAAGACCTGTCGGCCACTAGGCACAGAGCATTTGTTTCTCCTTTAAAGGAGAGTGTAGTTGTTAGTTAAGAGCTTGTCATTGGCTGAAGGCAATCTCAACACAACATTTTACAACATAGCAACATTGTATGAAGCAGGCCTTGCAATCAGCTGACATCAAATGAATAACTGACCAACAGCTTTTGGCATGGGCCATCTGCTCTTTTAAAAATTAAGCAATATCAGTAAGGATGTCCCAATCAAAACACAGCAAAACAATAATAATAATTAATAATAAAATAATATTACAATAAACAACTTATGTTTTATGCTTTTGAACACAAAAAAGAAAAAGGAAAGAACAAAACCTAATGTCGGAACAGGATAAGCTCAATGGTCTCGCGTTTGCTCTCTCTCGCTCTCATCTCTCCCCGTCCTCTCTCTCAACACACGGTTCATTTTCTTCAAATCCCCTACATCTCTCTCTGCTCCTCTCTCTCTCTCTCTTCACTCTCATGTTGTCGTTGTTGTAGTAAGATTTTTTACTTTGTTTGTTGATAGCCCTAATCAGGGCAAGGGCCGGATGGAAAAAAAAGTATCGCATTCTTATTCTGTTGACCCTTGAAAATTAAAGATTCATCATTCATCAATTCATTCATTCATTCATAACATTCATTCATATCATTCTCTCTCTCTTCCAAGCTAAGCAATTAAAGCAGCGAGAGCGTTTGCCTCACGGATGGTGACGACCCCCACCCCTGATCGTTCGATGCGCTTTGGCTTCAGTACAACATTCTATCCCCCACCCCAAAGGCCAGTTGTCATCCGTTCCCACCGACACACAATGGCCTACTCTCCGAAAAGCGGAACAGGGTTTTAACACGTTGCGCAAGGTGTTCTGCGAGCGATAGTTTAACACGAAGTAAGGGATGGGGAGGAGGGAGAGGGGAGGGAGATGGGAGGAGAGGAGGAAATGGAGGGAAAGAAAAAAACGAACGTATCCAGAACAACTTGCGCACACGTTAAACCCTGTTCCACATTCCGGAAGTGTGGGGCCATTGTGTGCCGATGGGGAAAGGAATGACAAAGTTTTACAAAATCCTCATACCCACGGTGACTGGATTTAAAAAAAACATCACATGCAGTTGCCTTATTCCATTATCTTCGAAATAAGGAGAAAAAAAAGATTTTTTTTAAATAAAGTTCACTCGGCTGTGTCGATGATACGACAACGACGACGACGAATATGGACGATGATGATAATGAAGGATGTTACCCCAGAAGAAGGTCAACGTTGTTGCTGTCCGTTGGCTGTGTCTATGATTGATGATGATGATGACGACGACGACGACGACCGACGACGATGATGATGATGATATGATGAATGGATGATGATGAAGGTGGTGGTGGTGTGTGTTGTGGTGGTGGTGATGATGATGATGATGATGGTGGTGGGGTGGTGGTGGTGTGGTGTAGGTGGTGGTGGTGGTGTGGTGGTGGTGGTGTGGGTGGTTAAAGATGATAGGTCAGTGTGGTTGCAGTCGTTGCTGTGTCTATGATGAGATGAGATGAGATGATGATGATGATGATGACGACGACGACGACGACAATGGCGACGACACGACCGACGACGACACGACGATGGAGGTGGTGCGTGGTGGTGATGGTGGTGGTGGTGTGGTGGTGGGTGGTTGGTTTTGTAGGTGATGTTACAGATATGGTCTGTTGTGTTTGCTGTCGTTGCGTGTCTACACGACGACCGACGAACGACGACGACGACGAATGAATGAATGATATGATGATGGTGGGGTGGTCAGCGTGGTTGCTGCTGTCGTTGCTGTTTCGATGATGATGATGAAGATGATGATGATGATGATGATGATGATGAAGCTGATGAGATGATGATGATGATGTTACAGATGATGGTCAGTGTGGCTGCTGCTGTCGTTTCTGTGGGCCTGGTACTGTCCCCTCTCCTGCAGCACTGACCTCATCTGACCGACAACACTAACCAACAGAAACCTGCGTGATACTGGGTGAGGTGGGAGAGTGAGCGAGAGAGAAGAGAGGAGAGAGAGGGGGGGGGATAGAGAGAGGAGAGAGAGAGGGAGAGAGAGAGAGGGAGAATAGAGGGAGAGAGAGAGAGGGGGAGGAGAGAACAGAGAGGGAAGAGAGGTGAAGGGGGAGGGAGAGAGAGGGGTGAAGGAGGGGGAGAGAGAGGGGTGAAGGAGGGAGAGAGAGGAGGAGGAGAGATAGAGGAGGATGAAGGAGAGGGGGGGGGGAGGGAGGGGGGTAGGGATAGGGAGGGAGCGAGAGGGGGGGAGGAGAGAGTGAGAGAGAGGGAGGGAGGAAGAGAGAGGGGGATATAGAGGGGTGAAGGAGGGAGAGAGAGGGGGGTGTAGGGAGAGAAGGGAGGGAGAGAGATTGGGGAGGATGAGGAGAGAGGGGGAGGGAGGATGAGGAGGGAGAGAGAAGGGTAGGAGAGAGTGAGAGATAGGGAGGGAGAAGAGAGAGGGGGACGAGGGAGGGAAGGAGGAATGGAGGGAAAAAGAAAAATAATGAATTCGGTGGTGGATTTGATGAGGAGAGAGAGCAGCAGCAGAAGAAGACAACGACGACGACGACGGACGACCGAATGATGATGATGATGATGATGATGATGATGAACGACGACGACGACGACGATGATTATGAAGATGATACAAAGACGAGATGACCGCATGTAATAAAATAATAATAATAATAATAATAATATATCATAACATAATCATAATCATAATCATAATACTAATAATACACAATATTATTAACAATAATTAATAATAATAATAATAATAATGATGATGATGATGATGATAATAATAATGATTACGAACAGCAATAACTAACAATTGTAATAATAACAATACTTGCTGGTGGTGGATTTTGAGGTGGAGGAGGAGGACAGAAGAAGACGAACGACGACGACGATGACGAGGAGGAGGAGGAGACACGAGACGACGAAATAATAACAATAATAATAATAATAGAAAATAATAATAATATAATAATAATAATAATAATAAAAATAATAATAAAAATAAAAATCATAAATAATAATAATAATAATAATAATAATAATAATGATGATGATGATGATGAAGATGAATGATGATGATGATGATGATATATGATATTGATAATAATAATAATAATAATAATAATAATAATAAAATAATAATAATAATATTAATAATAATAATAATAATAATGATTACGAAAACAAACAGCAATAACTAACAATAGTAATTAATAACAATACCACCACCAACACCATCCACCACCTCTTTTGTGGTGATGTGTGTGTGTGTGGTGTGTGTGTGTGTGTGGTGTGTGTGTGTGTGTGTGTGTGTGGTGTGTGTGTGTGTGTGTGTGTGTGTGTGTGTGTGTGTGAGATTTGTTTTGTTGTTTTGTTTTGGAATTTACCATTGGAATGTTCATACATTTTGAAATGTAGCTTTCTTGTGCCTTTCGAGATTATGAACATATCAATGTTCCTGTTTCATATTGTAATTGCCCTTAATAATAATAATAAGATATGGAATTTTTATACCTGAATCTTGTAAAAAACAAACAAATCGAAGCGCTTCATGGGATTATTACGTGTTTGGACTTGACTTGACTTGGACTCGACCATCACCACCACCAACGCAACCACCAACCACCAACCACCACCATCATAACATCTTGCGCACTCGTTAAATCCTGTTTCCGCTTTTCGTAGAAGTAGTCCATTGTGTGCCGGTGGGAAACAGATGACAGAATTAACAAAAGCGCCTACACTGATGTAAAAAAAAAGCGCATAAGTCTTTATCCTCAATATCCTCGCTAAAAACAAAAAATTTAATTTTAAATGTCATCCTGAGTCGTTTCATTTGTTGGTTTACAAGATTCAGCGCTATATAGAATTTCCAATACATTAGCACTCCTGGGACACTAACAACACACAGACACACATCACCACACATACACACTCACAACACACACACACCCAGGGACATAACAAACACACACACAAACACACACAACCACACAACACACACACACCCACCCACACACAAGTAGAACACCCTCACACAAGAGTCTGATGCAGTCTCTCCTCCATTCCCACATGCAAAGAAGTCAAGTCAAGTCAAATTTCCTTTTATTTTATAAACAGACCACAACAACCACAACAACAACAACAACAGCCGCCATAATTGGGCACTGAACAGATAAACGGAGACAGTGTCAAACAGCAGGACTATCATCAGCCCTTATAGCCAGGCCACCCAAATAAGGCGATGCTCAGAATCATTCAAAAAAGACCTCCCTCCCCACCCCCCCAAAAAAAAAAAACACTCCCAACCCCAAACCAAGTTGAAAAAGTGCTAGCAGAACAAGCTATCCTATGGATACATTCTAAGCCGATATTCTCCTTTCCCCTCCCAATCTCCAACCCCCACCCCACCCTCTTTGCAGCATTCCGTAAACTTTCAAACCATTGATATAATGATCTAGAAGCTACTTTATTTTTATTTATTTATTCTTTTTATATCGAGGATAATGGAATAAGCACTCATGTGCTTTTTTTACATCAAGTCCCCGTGTGTATGCGGTTTTGTAAATTTACTTCTTCGGATGAGACGATAAACCGAGGACCTAAGTACAACACGCATTTAGTACCAATGAAGGAGAAGCCATACCAATTAAGGAGAGCTACATTGAGTGTTGTTTCATGTCTGAGACCGGAATGGTTGGTGTGGGAGAAACAACACTGATGACTCACAGCAAAACAGTTGAGCACATACCAAAAAAATTGTGTAATAAGCAGATAATATAATAGCAGATAATATAGTATAAAAAAAAAAAGCAATGTGACGAAATGAAGTTCTGTAAGTTTTTCTTTTTAGACGTAGCACAAGAGGATGTTAAAGAGAAGGACAGGTATTTTGCAATGACCCAAAATCCTCTCTGTCTCTGTTTCTGTTTCTCAATTTCTCTCTCTCTCATCTCTCATACCTCCCCCTTCCCCATTCTCTCGCTCTCTCTCTCTCTCTCCTTCTCTCCTCTCTCTCTCTCGTCTCTCGTCCTCCTCTCTCATCTACAAATTCTCTCTCTCTCTCTCTCTCACTCACACACACACACATCACACACACACACACACACAACACAACACACACACAGATATACATAGGTATAATTAACATTTGAAAAAAGTCTCACCATCCCTTACTCTCTTACACACACACATATAATTATACACATCACGTTCACACATTTGCTTAACCTCATACAAGCAACCCATCCATCTCACAACCTCTCTCTCACTCCTCTCTCTCCATCACCTTCTCATCCCATCGTCCTCTCTCTCCTCTCGTCTCTCTCACTCTCCTCTCCTCTCAACTCTCCTTCCCCTGTTCATCTTTCTCTCTATCTCCTTTCCCACCCACCCACCCCTCACTCGTCCCTCTCACTCTCTTTCTCCGTCCTCCCCTGTCTCTCTCTCTCATACTCCCTCCCTATCTCCCTCCCTCCCCAGCTCATCTCTCTCTCCCAACCTCCCCTCTCTCTCTCACCTCCTCTCTCCCCACCTCCCCCTCTCTCCACCTCCCTCTCTCTCTCCTCCCCGCCCTCCCCCGTCAAATCTCTCTCTCTCTCTCCATCTTTTTAATCCATCTCTCTTTTCCCTCCCCTCCAGTTTTTCCCCTCCCCCCACCCCCAACCCTACCCAACCCCACCCTACCACCCTACCCACCCACCCTTCCTCACCCCTACCCACGCCTCCCTTCCTCCCTCCTCCTCCTCCTCCTTCTTTTACTGACACGGGCCCCCCTCTCACCTCATCAGGACGGTTGACATTAATTTGAACATCACGTAAAGCCTTGTCCCCCTAGTTCTTGAGGTAAAGGGGCAAAAAGACAGTAAAACGCGAAACTCTTTTTCAGCAGCTCTCCTTCTTTCTTTCTGGCTTTCCTTTCTTTCTTTCTTTCTTTCTCCTTCTGCTGAGGGCTTTCTTCCTTTCTTTCATTTCTCTTTCTTTCTTTCTCTTTCTGTCCCACTCTCTTTTTCTGGAGGGCCAGGCCCCTACTCCCTTCTTTGTCAAACATAACTTGTGGACGAAAAAAAAATTCTCAAAGTAGCTCTGATCCTTTTCTTTGTGTGTGTGTGAGTTGGGTACACGTGTCAGTTTGAGGACATTGTCCACTAGACAGTCTTAACCTGGGTGGGGGGGAGGGGGGAAGGGTTTCGCTGTTTTTTTTCTTTTACATGAACTTAGTGAAGTCTTTAACAGTTTGGAAGAGAAGGAGAGATGGAGAGAACAGACAGAGAGCAGAAACAGAGAGAGCAACAGATAGAGAGATAGAGAGACAGGAGTCAGAACAGGAGACAGACAGACAGACGACAAGACAAATAAAAAGACAGACAGGCATGTGGGAAACACTACTAAAAGATTGGTGAGAGAGAGAAAAGAGGGATAGAGAAGAGAGAGGTGGAGGGTATGGAGGAGGGAAGCGGAGGGGAGGGGAGGGGGCGAGGATGTCATCATCTTCTGTGATTCCTATCTAGAATCCTCTTCAGCCTTCTCTCCTCTCACTCTCCTCCATCCTCTCACTCTCTCTCTCCCTCGTCAATCCTTTCGTCTCTCATCTCTCCTCTCCTCCATCTCTCTCTCTCTCTCTCTCTCTCGCTCATCGCTCTCTCTCCTCTCTCCTCTCCTCTCCTCTCCCCTCCTCTCATCTCCTTCCTCTCCCTCCTCATCTCTCTCTCCTTTGGCTGTGTTGCATGTTGTTTTAATTCGTCCGAATTATTCAATCCCATTCCTTTGTCATTGTGGTGAGTGTGACGGTTGTTTTTAAAAATAATCATGGACGACCATGTGCCTATTACCAAATCTGGTTTAAAAACCCGAGAACAGGGTTTCAGTTGGGTTGGGTTTTTTCATGCTTTGTTTCTTACAAGGTGTCATAAATGCGAGTAATTCCATTTGCATAAGCCTAGTCTCTCCCCTCGCCAGTCCCCCCATTCCCCAAAAGAAATTAATTAGCAAAATGCTAAGAGTCTGATAAGATCTGGAGGATGCAAGCAGGGTATTGTCCTGTATCCACAACTCCCCAAAGGTCTGGTGTAGAGAAAAATCCTTCATCAATTCACATGAGTGTGTGTGTGCGCGTGGTGTGTGTGTGTGTGTGTGTGTTGTGTGTGTGTGTGTTGTGTGTGTGCGTGTGTGTGTTGTGTGTGTGTGTGTGTGTGCGTGCGTGCGTGCGAGCGTGCGGCGTGGTGTGTGTGTTGGTGGTGGTGTGTGTGTGTGTGTGGTGTGTGGGTTGTTGTGTGTGTGTGTGTGTGTGTGGTGTGTGTGGTGTTTATGTGTGTGTGTTGTATATATTCTTTTTATTTTTCGAAGAAATGGAATAAGCACTCATGTGCTTATTTTTCCAACCAGTCGCCGTGTGTATGCATTTTTCGTAAATTTTTGTCATCCGTTCCCACCCGCAACACATGGCTACTTCTTCCGAAAAGTGGAACGGTTTTAACGAGTGCGCAAGATGTCTGCGTGCTTTCGTACACGGAAACCAACTCGTTTATAGTCTCATCCGTAAAGACTTTTGGGGAGAGGGGGGAGTGCGGCACTGAATGTGTGTGTGAGTGTGTGTGTGTGTGTGTGTGTGTGTGTGTGTGTGTGTGTGGTGTTTGTGTGGTTGTTGTGGTGTGTGTGTGTGTGTGTGGTGTGGTGGTGTGTGTGTTGTGTGTGTGTGTGTGGTGTGTGTGAGTATTTATGAAGGGGGTAGTGTACTGGTTAAGAGGCTGCTTACACCTTTTTGTTTTAAAAAATCCTATCATTAATCCATCAAGCACCCGATTCCCTGAGGTCCCGATTGGCTAAAACACCAATCACCCTGGGATGTCTCCGATCAACTACAAGTAGCAGAACATCTTGTGCACTCGTTAAAACCCGTTCGGCTTTTCGAAAGAGTAGGCCATTGTGCTCCGTGGGAGCGGATGACAAAATTTACAAAACTGCATACACATAGGGAGTGGATGTATAAAAAAAATAATTTTAAAAAGCACACGAATGCTTAATCCATTTTCCTCGAAATAGAAAAATAAATAAAAACAGAATTGATAAATAAACTGCTCTATTTCTGTTTTGTCCTTCTGTGAACAACCAGGATCTTCCAATCCAAATCTGTAAGATTTTCAAATATTTGCTATCCTACTCTCCTTACATGCATTATTTTTTTAATGGCAATGCTTGTTTTTTAACCAATATATATCAGAATATGTTTTCCCCCGATAGATTACCTTAACGTTATAATAATAATAATAATAATAATAATAATAATAATAATAATAATAATAATAATAATAATAATAGATTGTTGCGAGACTGAGATTTCAGATACAAGCAAATGGCCCGCCAAGCAAAAGCAAGTAGTGAAATACATCTATCCTGGCAACTTCAACTGCATCACACACACACACTCTCCGAAAAACACTAAAGAAATGAAAGTTTAACAGTATGAGGCATTCTTCTTCTAGACTACTTACCGCATCTGTAATTGGCCAGAAAATGCATGACAGCGCAGTATTGCAAGGATATCAAGCTAATGGCTTATTTGGACTCCGCCTTTAAGAGAAACAGTGGCATTCTCTGCTTTGTCAGCAAACAAAACCAAATGCATTGGCCAACATTTATATTATCGCTTTTACGCATTCACTCATCTTTTCCTTCTGTTTACACAATAAAGAGCCACTTGAAGTAGACCATTCACAGAAAACATAAATGGGGGGTGGAGCAGAACGGAGATGAGGGCTGAATGTGAAAAAGAATAGGCAGCGGTACTTCATATGCAGGAGAAGAACGGGTGAACGGGTTATGGTGTATAGGCACGAAGAGTACTGTTGTTTCTGAGCGTGGGTAAAACAAACATGATATGATTCTTCGCGGGGTAGCAGAACGGGTATCTCAGTCCGCTTTGAAAACTTCAGAATTCCACGAATTTGTTGGAAGGAGAGAAAAGAAAGAAAGAAAGAAAGAAAGAAAGAAAGAAAGACAAAAGAAAGAAAGAAAGAAAGACAGAAAGAAAGAAAAAAAGAAAGAAAGACAGAAAGAAAGAAAGAAAAAGAGAGAGAGAGAGAAGAAGAAGAAGAGAAGAAGAAGAAGAAAAATAAGAAGAAGAAGAAGAAGAAGAAGAGAGAAGAAGAAAAGAAGTGAGAAGAAGAAGAAGAAGAAGAAGAAGAGAAGAAGAAGAAGAAAGAAAGAAAGAAAGAAAAAGAAAAGAAAGAAAGAAGAAAAGAAGAAAAAGGAAGAAGAAGAAGAAGAAAAGAAGAAGAAGAAAAGAAGAAGAAGAAGAAAAGAAGAAGAAGAAGAAGAAGAAGAAGAAAAGAAGAAGAAAGAGCAGGGAGGAGAAGAAGGGAGAAATGAGGATAAAGAGACAGGCTAAAACAGAGACAAAAAGAGAGAGACAGAATGCAGGAAACAGAGAGAGACAGAGACAGAGAGAAAGAGGAGAGGACAGAACAGACAGACTCGAAAAGATAAGAGAGAACTACACGAGAAACCACAGAAACACAAGACAACAGAAGACAGAGACAGTCGAGAGACAGACAATAGAGCTTCGGTATGATGTGTTTTTGATATCTCCATGAAATATGACTATGCATTTTGTCTATGTGTAAGCCGCACGCGTGCATTGTGTAATGTGCTACGTGTGTGGTGGTGTGTGTGTGTGTGTGTGTTGTGTGTGTGGTGTGTGTGGTTGTGTGTTGTTTGTGTGGTGTAGTGTGTGTGTGTGTGTGGTGTGTGTGTGAGTGTGTGTGTGTGTGTGTGTGTGTGTGTGAGGTGTGAATTTCTCCGGGGACAGGGTAGGAACAGATTTCAACACCGATGCTATCTTTACCAAACGGGCGAACTTTCATTCAAAAATGTGGCGAACTTTCTTAAATACACATACACACATCACACACAAACCACACATATAGCACACACACACCACACACAACGACCACACACACACGCGCGCACGCACGACAACGCCACACGCACACACAGCAACACACAATACACACACATACACACACTCATATGCACACACACACACACACACAAAACAATGTGCTCCTGCCCTCCACACACACACATACAAGCACACACACACAGAACCAAGCACTACACACACAACACAGCAAACACAACACACACGACAAACACACACCACAAACAAACAAACACACACACACCACACACACACACACCAGACACTCACACTCACTCACACACACACACAAACACAACACTCACACACACACACACACACGTACACACACACACACACACACACTCACACACACACAACATCACAACACTCACACACACACCACACATCACTCACGTCACACACACACACACACTCACACACACACAACTCCACAAGCTCACATCACACACACACATTCCCACAAAAACACACACACACACACACACTCTGAAGACCACAAACGACACACACACACACACACACACACACTCACTCACCACACACATTCACACACACGACACACACACACACAAACAACACACACTTCACACACACACCCTCCCCCAACACACACCACACACTCATACACACCACTCACACACACACACCACCACCGACCACTCCCCCCCCCCCTCCCCCACCCCCCCCAAAACCACGACACAACCCCACAACCGACGCACGCTCACGCAGACAGACATAAGGATAGATTGGCGAGCACACAAACACAACAGACTGTGCAATAAGTGAAAGAGGAAACAGACGGAAGGAAAGTAAAAAAAAAGATTAAAAGAAAGAGACTGAGAGAACGATCATGACTTTCAGCCTAAACCATACTGGTGAGAGAGAGAGAGAGAGAGAGAGAGAGAGAGAGAGAGAAGAGAGAGAGAGAAGAGAGAGAGAAGAGAGAGAGAGAGAGAATCAGTGAGGAGGGTAGTTTTCGTGCGCCTCCACACGTACACCGCACACGCACGCGTCACACACACACACACGCTCACACTCAGCCAAGAAACTCGCACAGACACACACAGACACAGAGAAACCTGACACATATATACAAACATACATACATACATACATACATACATACATACATACATACATACATGCAATGCCATGCAAGCATACAGAACAGACAGACAGACAAGAACGGACATAACAAAACAAGACAGACAGACAGACATAGAGTCGGAACATACATACATACATACAGAAAGAAATACATACATACACTCACACTCTCACACAAACGCACAACACAAGCACGCACGCGCCACGCGCACACACACACAGACACATATACACACACGCGCGCGCGTGCGCGCGCACACATCCACACACACACACACACACACACACATAGTGACAAACAAAAGACTGACAGACAGACATATAGACAGATAATATAGTCACTTAAAACACAGACACGCGCACACACTCACACTCACACTCACACACACAACACACACACAACACACACACACACACACACAACACACACACACCCACACACACACACACACAACGCAGTCGAGACACACACAAAAGTCCAAACCCAAAACAAAACGAGAGCATACACAGACAGACAGAAGAGAAAGTAACGATTTTTACTTCAAAATCATCATGACACTAAACGTCTTGGGAAGTACACAATGGCATGTTGAACCTAGCGGAGTCCATTCCTCCTCCAACTCCTACATTGCATCTGGGATATGTTCGTGTCCATCACTACCACCGGCCATAGCTTGGTCCTAGTCGTCTTCAAATGATTGATGGATGGCTTTTTTAACGTGTATCAAGATGCTATGTGAGGGTACACAACACACAGGAACATTAGTTTAAAATTTCATACCTGTCTGCTTACCGGATTCGAATCTCGTTCAAAGGAATTTTCCTCTGGGAGGGTTAACATCAGTGCCGACTCCATCCCCCCACCCCGCCCCTCCCCCCCCCCACCCACCCCCCCCCCCCCCCCCCCCAAAAGAAAAAAAGTCCATCGGATGAGATTAAAACCGAGGTCCCGTGTGCAAACCGTATGCGGAACATCTTGCGCACAAAACGTCAAAACCCGTTCGACTTTTTAATAATAATAATAATATAATAAGAATGTATGGAATTTATATAGCGCTGAATCTTGTAAAGCAACAAATCAAAGCGCTCAGATAACATGATGTTTTTTTTATATCGAGGATAATGGAATAATCACTCATGTGCTTTTTTTTTTACATCCAGTCCCCCGTGTGTAGCTGTTTTTGTAAATTTTGTTCATCTGTCCCACCAGACGAACAAATAACACACAATGGCCTACACTTTTTCGAAAAGCAGAAACAAGGATTTAACGTGTGCGCAAGATGTCTGCATGCTTCCATTATTACAATGAAACAGATCGAAGAAATTTCAGTGCATACCTTGGACAACTAAACCAACTTGCAGAACTGGAAAGAGTAAGGCATTGTGTGCGGGTGGACAGGATGACAAAAAAATTGGACAAAACTAATAACACACGGGGACTGGACGAAAAAGCGCGCACATGAGCGCTTATTCCATTATCTTCGAAATAAAAGAATAAAAGAAAGACATTTTTTTAAAAGGTATAGAAAAGATTCATGTGATATAAACACCTGGTGGCAGAATAGCCTAGTGGTTAGAGCACTGCGCTCATGATCTGACTGCCCAGGTTCCAGCCACCACCGAGACACCCGTTCAAGGGGATTTTTCCCTGAGTTAACAGCGTACTGATCCCACTTCCCCGAGAGTCCATCGATAGACTGACAAAACCAAAGTCCCGTGCCGAATGCACGCAACGCACGAAAAAAAAAGGAAAACCATCTTGCGCACATGTTAAAATCCCCTGTTCCGCCTTTCGGAAGAGTAGGCCATTGCGTGCCGGCAGGAAGGGATGACTAAAAATTCCAAAAAAAACCGCATGCACACTGGCGTTGTGTTAATACATCATTCCCGAAGTCGGAATGCGGCTATCTAAATAGAATGGTGGGCAAAAACGGTCGCACCCGCAAAAATCTCAACTTAGGAGATGTAAGCGAGGAACAAAAGCAACAACAGAAAAAGAACAACAACAACAACAAAAAACAATAAAGAAACCCTACCCCATGACCTCTTATCTTGCAACCAAATGGCATTCTGGAAGCATTTTAAAAGAGAAAAAAAAACAGTTTCACTCTTATTATGCCAAAGTTGGATGCGCTGGGCCTGACTGTCCAGGAGCGGTAACGGCAACGTGACACATTTTCGCTCCAATAACAGACAACAATGCTTGCTGTCTGAGCGTTCGACTACGTCGACGACGACGACGACGAGAAGAAGAAGAAGAGATTATGACTATCGTCTCTATGATAATTGTCCTAGACATACAATAAAATAAAATAAAAATCTTCAGAATACTTTAAATTGTGGCAGAAATGTAGTAGTATCCCTTATGCACTCTTAAAGCCTAATCTTTTCAGTATAAAATTATCGAAAGACGAAAACAAAATTTGTGGTGATAAGATAGCAAGTGATGAAGTTTGTGTGTTTCCCCAGCTTAACCACTCCGGGGTCACCCAACGAGTTTGCACTTTGACTCACCTCATTCCCAACCAGAAATCACTGTGAGATTGAACTGAACACTGAAAGAGAATTTATGCGTATGACTGTTATAAAGTACCCATCGCCAAATATAGGCCCCATACTTCCGACTTCAGAGGTTATAGATAGTAAATAGTCACATTATTTTTCATTGTGGAACAATTAAGAGTTGTCCTTATTCTTGCCTGCTGTACGTTTAATTCATATGGATCAGTTGGGGGGGGGGGTTGATGTTTTTTTTTTTAAATCTGAACCTCTACAACGTTGGGTATTGTAATTAGCGTTAATTCGAAGTCCACAATTCAGCAATTTTGGTTAGTTTTTCTTTTATATAGATTTTTTTCTCTGATGTCGTTTTCAAGTTAATGCTGTGGTTGGGGGGGTCTTGTAATTTGGAAATTTGAATTGTACTTTAAAAACCCTCTACTCGTCCCACTCTCAACTTTTGTTGACAGTCTAAAATAACTAAACGGGAATAAAGACGTTAAAAACTGAAGGTTGTCTCACCCAAAGAATAGAGGGAATGGCGACAGGACCATGTTATTACTCCAAGGAGAAAATCCCCCCCCCTTCTTTCCCCCCCGCCGCCCCCCCCCCCCCGCTCCCTGCCCCAATGTAACCATAACTGCGGTTCAAAACCTGCAACCTCCTTCATTAGCCTTACAGGTCACCATTCCAACGTTCTAACCACCACAAATTAATCTGCTCAGAATTCGCCTCAACCACCCCACCACCCCCTCCTGTGCCCCTCTCTTCCCCCTCCCCACACCGTCCATTCCAGCACTGCCATCATCAATCAATACGAAGAGCATAGACAAAAAACAGAGTAGACACAACGACAAAAAAAAGAACCATTACAACCACGAACTTAAAAAGTAGATACAGACGCTAAAAAAAAAAACACCAAAAAACAAACTTTTAATGGAAGAAACAAGACAAATCGTGAAAGACACACCAATAAAAAAAAATGAAAAAATAAAAAAGCGAAATGCAAAACAACAAATGTCAAAGAAAAATGATAGAGGAAGAAGGAATGAAGGAAGAAAAAAAGAGAAAACGTTGAGAACGAAAGAAAAGTGCGGAACTCAAGTTAGCCGTACCTATCAGTACCTATCTTATCAACCTAGAGGTTTGCACATCCAACGCACAACAGCCTTGTACAACCTGAAGTAGCTCTAAGTGCTGTTTTTGGTCCATATCCATAACACCTGGTTAATCAACAGGAATGAAACAGTGGAGGGCTTTTTTGTTATCTCTTTCTTATCCAAAAAACTGTTCTAAAAATGGTGAAAGGGTTTTGCAGGGGGAAAAATGTTGAGGGTTTTGTTGCATGGGGAAAGTCTGTAAGCTTTCTGTCTTCATCTGCTTCTTCTTCTTCTTCTTCTTTGCATTCTTCTTCTTCTTTCTTCTTCTCTTTCTTTCATTCTTCTTTGCATTCTTCTTCTTCTTCTTCTTGCTTTCCTTTTTTGCATTCTTTCTTCTTCTTCTTCTTCTTCTTCTTGTGCATTCTTCTTCTTCTTCTTTGCATTCTTCTTCTTCCTTGCAATCTTCCTTCTTTGCATTCTTTCATCTTCTCTCTGCGTTTGCATTATCTAATCATTTTAGCAACATAAAAAAAAACAACTCAACAGCAACACCACCCAAAACTGTTTTGTTTTTCTTCTCTTTGACATCTTTATGATGTAGCATTAGCTGTTTTAATGTTGAGATCTTGGGCAATTGATTGTTTACGGCTGCATTACTATTGTTTGCATTGCAGTGCATTGTATTGCATTGCATTGTATTGCATTGTATTGCATTCCTTTGTATTGCATTGTATTGCATTCCTTTGTATTGCATTGCATTGTATTGCATTGTATTGCATTCCTTTGTATTGCATTGTATTGTGCTTTGTGGCATTACGTTGTTTGTGTGCTATTCGTTGCAGTGTAGTGTAGTTAGTGTAAGTGTAAGTGTAGTGTAGTGTATTGTAGTGTAGTGTAGTGTAGTGTAGTGCATAGTTAGTTGGTTAATTCAGTTAATTAATTATTCGGTCAGTCAGTCAGTCGTCAGTCATTCAGTTTAGTTATTAGTCCTGTCGGTCAGATTAGTCAGTTCGGTTGGTCCTCAGTCATTCCAGTCCGTCAGCAGTCATCAGTCAGATTAGTTAGCGAGTTAGCTAGTTAGTTAGTCCAGTTAGTCAGTTTAGTTAGTTATTTAGTTAGATTAGTTAGTTAGTTAGTTAGTTAGTTATTAGTTATTAGTTAGATAGTTTAGTTAGTTAGTTAGTTAGTTAGTTAGTTAGTTATTAGTTTTTTTGTTGTTTGTTTGTTTGTTTGTTTGCTTGCTTTGCTTGTTTGTTTGTTTGTTTGTGTGCCCTCGTCCTTCCGTCGATCTGACTATGTGAGTCAGTCATTATTTAGTCTTTCTTGTTTCTTTGCTAGTGTCTCTCTGTCTTCCTTTCCTTCACGTCATTTCCTGTGACAGGAGAATAGAGACTGAGATCACATGGTGTCTCTTTTTTCAAAAAGAAGCATGTAGAGAACAAACCGCCTAATCTGGTCATGAGCACCGGCTGGCTGCTCCTTCACTGCTCTTTTGTTGTTGTTGTTGCTGTTGTGCGTTCCCCAGCTTAACACTCTGATTCACTCATCCCACATAGGAATCACCGTGAGATTGAAATTGCGCACTGAATGAGAAGTTCGCGTGTATGACTGGTTGTTTTTTAAGACCTCGCCATCTAGGCATCAGAGCATTGTTTCTCCTTTAAAGGAGAGTGTAGGTTGTTATGTTAAGAGCTTGTCATGGCTGAAGGCAATCTCAACACAACATTTTACAACATAGCAACATTGTATGAAGCAGGCCTTGCAATCAGCTGACATCAAATGAATAACTGACCAACAGCTTTTGGCATGGGCCATCTGCTCTTTTAAAAATTAAGCAATATCAGTAAGGATGTCCCAATCAAAACACAGCAAAACAATAATAATAATTAATAATAAAATAATATTACAATAAACAACTTATGTTTTATGCTTTTGAACACAAAAAAGAAAAAGGAAAGAACAAAACCTAATGTCGGAACAGGATAAGCTCAATGGTCTCGCGTTTGCTCTCTCTCGCTCTCATCTCTCCCCGTCCTCTCTCTCAACACACGGTTCATTTTCTTCAAATCCCCTACATCTCTCTCTGCTCCTCTCTCTCTCTCTCTTCACTCTCATGTTGTCGTTGTTGTAGTAAGATTTTTTACTTTGTTTGTTGATAGCCCTAATCAGGGCAAGGGCCGGATGGAAAAAAAAGTATCGCATTCTTATTCTGTTGACCCTTGAAAATTAAAGATTCATCATTCATCAATTCATTCATTCATTCATAACATTCATTCATATCATTCTCTCTCTCTTCCAAGCTAAGCAATTAAAGCAGCGAGAGCGTTTGCCTCACGGATGGTGACGACCCCCACCCCTGATCGTTCGATGCGCTTTGGCTTCAGTACAACATTCTATCCCCCACCCCAAAGGCCAGTTGTCATCCGTTCCCACCGACACACAATGGCCTACTCTCCGAAAAGCGGAACAGGGTTTTAACACGTTGCGCAAGGTGTTCTGCGAGCGATAGTTTAACACGAAGTAAGGGATGGGGAGGAGGGAGAGGGGAGGGAGATGGGAGGAGAGGAGGAAATGGAGGGAAAGAAAAAAACGAACGTATCCAGAACAACTTGCGCACACGTTAAACCCTGTTCCACATTCCGGAAGTGTGGGGCCATTGTGTGCCGATGGGGAAAGGAATGACAAAGTTTTACAAAATCCTCATACCCACGGTGACTGGATTTAAAAAAAACATCACATGCAGTTGCCTTATTCCATTATCTTCGAAATAAGGAGAAAAAAAAGATTTTTTTTAAATAAAGTTCACTCGGCTGTGTCGATGATACGACAACGACGACGACGAATATGGACGATGATGATAATGAAGGATGTTACCCCAGAAGAAGGTCAACGTTGTTGCTGTCCGTTGGCTGTGTCTATGATTGATGATGATGATGACGACGACGACGACGACCGACGACGATGATGATGATGATATGATGAATGGATGATGATGAAGGTGGTGGTGGTGTGTGTTGTGGTGGTGGTGATGATGATGATGATGATGGTGGTGGGGTGGTGGTGGTGTGGTGTAGGTGGTGGTGGTGGTGTGGTGGTGGTGGTGTGGGTGGTTAAAGATGATAGGTCAGTGTGGTTGCAGTCGTTGCTGTGTCTATGATGAGATGAGATGAGATGATGATGATGATGATGACGACGACGACGACGACAATGGCGACGACACGACCGACGACGACACGACGATGGAGGTGGTGCGTGGTGGTGATGGTGGTGGTGGTGTGGTGGTGGGTGGTTGGTTTTGTAGGTGATGTTACAGATATGGTCTGTTGTGTTTGCTGTCGTTGCGTGTCTACACGACGACCGACGAACGACGACGACGACGAATGAATGAATGATATGATGATGGTGGGGTGGTCAGCGTGGTTGCTGCTGTCGTTGCTGTTTCGATGATGATGATGAAGATGATGATGATGATGATGATGATGATGAAGCTGATGAGATGATGATGATGATGTTACAGATGATGGTCAGTGTGGCTGCTGCTGTCGTTTCTGTGGGCCTGGTACTGTCCCCTCTCCTGCAGCACTGACCTCATCTGACCGACAACACTAACCAACAGAAACCTGCGTGATACTGGGTGAGGTGGGAGAGTGAGCGAGAGAGAAGAGAGGAGAGAGAGGGGGGGGGATAGAGAGAGGAGAGAGAGAGGGAGAGAGAGAGAGGGAGAATAGAGGGAGAGAGAGAGAGGGGGAGGAGAGAACAGAGAGGGAAGAGAGGTGAAGGGGGAGGGAGAGAGAGGGGTGAAGGAGGGGGAGAGAGAGGGGTGAAGGAGGGAGAGAGAGGAGGAGGAGAGATAGAGGAGGATGAAGGAGAGGGGGGGGGGAGGGAGGGGGGTAGGGATAGGGAGGGAGCGAGAGGGGGGGAGGAGAGAGTGAGAGAGAGGGAGGGAGGAAGAGAGAGGGGGATATAGAGGGGTGAAGGAGGGAGAGAGAGGGGGGTGTAGGGAGAGAAGGGAGGGAGAGAGATTGGGGAGGATGAGGAGAGAGGGGGAGGGAGGATGAGGAGGGAGAGAGAAGGGTAGGAGAGAGTGAGAGATAGGGAGGGAGAAGAGAGAGGGGGACGAGGGAGGGAAGGAGGAATGGAGGGAAAAAGAAAAATAATGAATTCGGTGGTGGATTTGATGAGGAGAGAGAGCAGCAGCAGAAGAAGACAACGACGACGACGACGGACGACCGAATGATGATGATGATGATGATGATGATGATGAACGACGACGACGACGACGATGATTATGAAGATGATACAAAGACGAGATGACCGCATGTAATAAAATAATAATAATAATAATAATAATATATCATAACATAATCATAATCATAATCATAATACTAATAATACACAATATTATTAACAATAATTAATAATAATAATAATAATAATGATGATGATGATGATGATAATAATAATGATTACGAACAGCAATAACTAACAATTGTAATAATAACAATACTTGCTGGTGGTGGATTTGAGGGGGAGGAGGAGGAGCAGAAGAAGACGAACGACGACGACGATGACGAGGAGGAGGAGGAGACACGAGACGACGAAATAATAACAATAATAATAATAATAGAAAATAATAATAATATAATAATAATAATAATAATAAAAATAATAATAAAAATAAAAATCATAAATAATAATAATAATAATAATAATAATAATAATGATGATGATGATGATGAAGATGAATGATGATGATGATGATGATATATGATATTGATAATAATAATAATAATAATAATAATAATAATAAAATAATAATAATAATATTAATAATAATAATAATAATAATGATTACGAAAACAAACAGCAATAACTAACAATAGTAATTAATAACAATACCACCACCAACACCATCCACCACCTCTTTTGTGGTGATGTGTGTGTGTGTGGTGTGTGTGTGTGTGTGGTGTGTGTGTGTGTGTGTGTGTGTGGTGTGTGTGTGTGTGTGTGTGTGTGTGTGTGTGTGTGAGATTTGTTTTGTTGTTTTTTTGTTTGGAAGTTACCTTGGAATGTTCATACCAATTTTGAAATGTAGCTTTCTTGTGCCTTTCGAGATTATGATACATATCAATGTTCCTGTCAGTATTGTAATTGCCCTTAATAATAATAATAATATATGGAATTTATATAGCGCTGAATCTTGTAAAAAACAAACAAATCGAAGCGCTTCATGGGATGATTAACGTGTTTTTGACTTGACTTGACTTGACTCGACCATCACCACCACCAACGCACCACCAACCACCAACCACCACCATCAGAACATCTTGCGCACTCGTTAAATCCTGTTCCGCTTTTCGTAAGAGTAGGCCATTGTGTGCCGGTGGGAACAGATGACAGAATTTACAAAAGCGCCTACACTGGATGTAAAAAAAAAAGCGCATAAGTGCTTATTCTCATTATCCTCGATAAAAAAAAATTTTAATTTTAAATGTCATCTGAGCGCTTTCATTTGTTGGTTTACAAGATTCAGCGCTATATAAATTCCATACATTAGTAGTAGTAGTAGTAGTAGTAGTAGTAGTAGTAGTAGTAGTAGTAGTAGTATTAATGTGCCTGTTAGTATTGTAATTGCCCTTCATGGGATGATTCAAGTGTTTTTGACTTGACTTGACTCCACTTCACCACCGCCACCAACGCACCACCAACCACCAACCACCATCATCAAGTGGATCGGTGGTCTAGAGGTAACGCGCCTATCTAGAATGCGAAAAGTCCGGGTCGGGTGTGTGCGGTGGTTCGTATCCCGTTTTGCCCGAAATTTTTCCCCCATCCATTAGACCATGAGTGGTGGTCTGGGCGCTAGTCTTTCGGATGAGACGATAAACCCAGGTCCCGTGTGTTACACAAAATTTTCAGCGCACGTAAAAGAACCCACGGCAACAAGAGAGTTGTCCCTGACAAAATTCTTTAGAAAAAAAGCCACTCTGATAGGGAAACAAATACAGCTGCAGACAGGAAAAAGAAAAAAAAAAGGATGGCGCTGCTCTTGTGGCGACGCGCTCTCCCCGGGGGGAGAGCAGTCCGAATTTCACGCAGAGACATCTCGTGACTTAAAGTGGTATAAAATAAAATAAAATAAAATAAATTTAAAAATCATCATGGGTAGCAGCACGAGGAGGGAGGCCCCAAGGCAGACTCATCGGGGGTCAGCGGGTGGCGGACAGGTGTCGGGCACCCTTCAGCTCCATGGTAGCTCTGCAGATCTTCTCCTCCGACACCTGGAGCACCCTGACCTACTGTTCCGCCGTGATGATCTCCACTGACGTCCTGGTTACCGCTGCTATTTGCATGACGCCGTGAGTGTGGGTGTGTGTGGTGTATGTGTGTGTGTGTGGGGGGGGGGGGGGGGGGGGTGTGGGTGGGGGGTGGGGGGGTGGTGTGTGTGGGTGTGGGGGGGGGGGGGGGGGTGGATGGGTGGGTGTGTGTGGTGGTGTGTGTGGGGGGGGGGGTGGGGGATGGGGGTGTTGTTGTGTGTGTGTGTGGGGGGGGGGGGGGGTGGATGGGGGGTGTGTGTGTGTGGTGTGTGTGTGGTGTGTGGGGGGGGGGGGGGGATGGGTGGGTGTTGTGTGTGTGGTGTGTGTGTGTGTGGGGGGGGGTGGATGGTGGTGGGTGTTGTGTGTGTGGTGTGTGTTGTGTGTGTGTGTGTGTGTGTGTGTGTGGTGGGGTGGATGGGTGGGTGTTGTGTGTGTGTGTGTGTCGTGTGTGTGTCGTGTGTGTGTGTCGTGTGTGTGTCGTGTGTGTGTGTGTGTGTGTGTGTGTGTGTGTGTGTGTGTGTGTGTTGTGTGTTGTGTGTGTGTGTGTCGTGTGTGTGTGTGTGTGTGTGTGTGTCGTTGTGTGTGTGTCGTGTGTGTGTGTGTGTGTGTGTGTGTTGTGTGTGTGTGTGTGTGTGTGTGTGTGTGTGTGTGTGTGTGTGTGTGTGTGTGTGTGTGTGTGTGGTGTGTGTGTGTGTGTGGTGTGTGTGTTTGTGTGTGGTGGGGTTGATTGGGGGGGGGGGGAGGTTTGGGGGAGGGGGTGTGGGGGGGATGTGGGAGGAAGTGGTGGGTGTAGGGGGGTGAAGTGTGTGTAGGGGGGGGGGGTGACGTGTGGGGTGTGTGTGTGGGGGGTGTTTTTCGTTGTTGTTTATTGGTGGTGGTGGCGGTGGCGGTGGCGGTGGCGGTGGTGGTGGTGGTGGTGGTGGTGGTGGTGGTGTGTGTGAGTGTGTGTGTGTGTGTGTGTGTGTGTGTGTGTGTGTGTGTGTGTGTGTGTGTGTGTGTGTGTGTGTGTGTGTGTGTCGTGGGGCGGAGTATTGTTGTGTGTTGATGGGTGGAGGAACTTTTTTTATTTTGAATGAGCTAACATATGTTATTTTTCAATCAAGTCATCCAGGAAAAAAGAGAAAAGAGCAAGAAACCCTATAAAACAAACTTAAAATTAAAATCAGTCACTCACACACATACACACACACACACACACACACACACACACACATACACACACACACACACACACACACACACACACACACACACACACACACACCAAAACGAAACAATTTTTGTATAAAAAAAACATTACAGAGACAAAATAAAAACACAAACTAAACCATCATCACCCACAATAACAACAAGCTCAAACAGAGAAATAATGTCGCGATGTAGGTGATGAACCTATCGCACACAACCTCCATTCGCCATCCCAGCCCTAGGTCAAGGTGTCCCATAACCTATAAGGTCGTAGGGGAACGAGGCATCAGAGACCTCAACTTCTCTAAGGGCCAGCATATTGAGGGCGGCACCCACCTCCTCTCCCTCGCTGCTTTACCTTCCCTGACCCTAAAGAGGGCAGGTACCCATTTACAGCTGGGTGAACTGGGAGACTGTACTGAAGCCAAGGCGCGCAAACGGTCACCCATTCACTTGGTAACCACGCTCGATGATGCTTAACCTTAGCTGGGGGGAAAGCGAGCGCTCTGACCACTGAGCTATCCTGTCCCCAGCAGTCACCTCTTAATTAACTGACAATTCTGCGCATCACCTGCCAGGTTTTTTGACTACCCCATCTCGGAGCTGAAGATTGCTCTGGGTGAGAAGCACCTGGACTTCCAGGACAGGTTCCAGACCACGGCCACCCTGGAGACTTACAGGATCCACCCCGAATACAGCAACGCTACCGGGGGTGAGTGAATGGTTTGAAAATGCGGAGAGACGTTCTCTCTCTCTCTCTTCTCTCTCTCTCTCTCTCTCTTCTCTCTCTCTCTCTCTCTCTCTCTCTCTGTCTCTGTCTGTCTCTCTCTCTCTCTCTCTCTCTCTCTCTCTCTCTCTCTCTCTCTCTCTCTCTCTCTCTCTCTCTCTCTCTCTCTCTTCGCTCTGTCCGTCTGTCTGTCTGTCTGTCTGTCTGTCTCTCTCTCTCTCTCTCTCTCTCTCTCTCTCTCTCTCTCTCTCTCTCTCTCTCTCTCTCTCTCTGATTTGGATGATTTATTCATAAGGCCATTGCCCACTAGAGAGGGTATACATACTCATACAAAGTAGAAACACACACGTTGTATGTCTTTAGAGCTTGACAATATTATGTTGATGATATATTGCGTACTTTAAACGCTTTGTACAAATATACAAGGGGATTTTTTTCTTTCCAATTTCTTCATTAAGAGTTGTCATCAGCATAATTAATTTGACCCAAACTGGCTGTCTAAAATATATTAAAGGAATCAGTTGTTTTCGCAGCTGTTTTAGCTCAGGACAAGACAGAATAAAATGAAGTCTGTTTTCAAGTGCATCACGACATAATGGACACATCAAATTACGATCACTGACAGATTTATAGGGATGAAAGGCAAAATCAGGTCTATTCTATTCTATCGTGATTATTCACAATGACATTTTTACAAGACTAACACTTCTGTTATGTGAGCACCAACAGCAAGCTCAGAGTTTATACTGTACTCTTCCAATTGAAGACATAATAACAAAAAATATGTAATGCCAGAAACAAAAACACATAACATAATTACAGGTAATTTTACATAAGAGATTATTCATCCAGATGCTCAAAGTCAACTTTTTCTATTCTGTTCTGTTCTGTTCTGTTCTATTCTGTTCTGTTCTGATCTATTGTATTCTGTCCTGTTCTATCCGCTTTTGTTCTGTCCTATTCTGTTCTACTCTGTTCTGTTCTTTTCTATTTTGTCCTGTTCTATCCGATTTTGATATGTTCTGTTCTATTCTGTTTTTGTCTTGTTCTGTTCTTTTCATTTCTGTTCTGATCTGTCCGATTTTGTTCTATTCTATTCTGTTCTGTTCTGTTCTATTCTGTTCTATCCTATACTATTCTGCTCGCTCTCTCTCTCTATCTCTCTCTCTCTCTCACTCTCTCTCTGACAGAATTTACAAAAAACCGCATACACACGGGGACTGGATGTAAAAAAGCACATAAGTGCTTATTCCATTATCCTCGATATAAAAAAAAAAGAAAAATAATATATATAAATAAATATATATATATATATATATCTTCTGTTCTCTTCTCTTCTCTTCTACTCTACTCTACTCTAGTCTAGTCTAGTCTAGTCTAGTCTAGTCTAGTCTATTCTATTCTATTCTAATTCTAATTCTATTCCATTCTGTACTGTTCTGTTCTGTTCTATTCTATTCTATTCTATTCTATTCTATTCTATTCTATTCTATTCCATGTTTGCAGACAACAACATAGCCCTGATCAAACTGCGTACGCCAGCTACGCTGAACGCGTGTGTGCAGCCGCTGCAGCGCTACCAAAGGGACGTAACCACGTGCACTTCCGCGCTCATGAACTGCACGGTCACTGGATGGGGCGCGTTCAGTCGTCAGTATTGTCGTCTGCATCGTTACTGTCGTGGTTGCTTGATTGGATGGCTGGTTGGCTGGTTGGCTGGTTGCTGGGTTTGTTTGTTGGTTGGTTGACCGACTGATTGCTTGCTTGTTTGGTTGGTTGTTTGCTTGCTTGCTTGTATTTTTATTCTTTTATTTCGAGGATAATGGGATAAACACTCATGAGTTGGGGTTGTTGGTTGTTTTACATCCTGTCCCCATGTGCGTGCGGTTTTGTCCATTTTGTCATCCGTTTCCACCGGCACACAATGGCCTACTCTTCCAAAAAGTGAAACAGGGTCAACCGTGTACGCTAAGATGTTTTGCGGGCGTTCGCACATGGGACCTCGGTTTATAGTCTCCGCCAAAGGAGGTTGGTTGGTTGAACGATTGGTTGCCTTGCCGGTTGTTTGTTGTTGTTGTTGTGGGTTTGGATTTTGTTTGTGTGTTGTTTGTTGGTGGTTGTTGTTGTTGTTTTGCTTTGTTGTTGTTGAGGGTTTGTTGGTTTGTTTGTGTTGTTTTGTTGTTGTTGGGTTGTTGTTTTTTTTTGGGGGGGGGGGTTGGACCGATTGGTTGGTTATTTGGTTAGGTAGTTGGTTTTCTGGCTGGTTGGCTGGCTAGTCCACTGGTCGGTCAGTCATTCAGTCAGCCAATCAGTCAGTCAGTCTATCGAATGGTTTTTGATGGCCTGTCCGTTTTCTGGCTGGTGAGTGAGTGAATGACTAAGTGAAATCTTTCATTTGTTCGTTGGTAAGTTCGTGAGATTATTAGATGGATACTTCCTTTGGTCATCCATCAGGCTTCGCTTTATTGGTTGGCTAGCTAGCTAGTTAGTTGGGCCTTTTACTAAACGTTGGTTGGTTGGTTGGTTGGTTGGTTGGTTGGTTGGTTGGTTGGTTGGTTGGTTGGTTGGATGGATGGTTGATAAGTTGGCTAGTTAGTAATCTTTTTTTCCCTTCCTCTGCTAGAGCTCCGAGGTTCACCAATGGTGAGATGTTTATGCATGAGACCATTTTTAGCCATTATGAAGGTAGCCACATTCGGACTTCAGGGAGTGTTGATCAGTTAACAAGTGTCCATTTTGAAACTAAGTAATATAAATAAACTTTGCTGACTTGTGCTTTGGCTGTTTTGTTTTCTTACCTTGCTGCAGTGATGGGTGGGGGGGGGGGGGGGGTTGGATGTGGGTGGGTGTTTTTTCCCAATGATCTAAACGTTAAGTTTTAATTTAGCCTTGTTAAAGGAGATGTTGTGACGTGTTTCCTGTTCTTCAGCCAACGGAAACTTGAACCGGAACTCCAAGTTTCCATTGTATGGCCAGATCCGATTGGCTGATGAGCATCTGTCGGCCATAGTGGCGGGATCTGCCAGCCACCCGGGAGTGACTATGAGACAGAACTCTTTGCTGGGTTTTCCCCAAACAAGCTGGGTCCTTCAGGCCTGTTTTGTAAGTCTTGGTTTGGTGATGGCTGTTTGTTTCTGTCTGTCTGTCTGTCTGTCTATCTGTCTCTCTGTCTCTGTATCTCTCTATGTCTCTCTCTGTCTCTGTTTTTCTGTCTTTGTCTCTCTGTTTCTCTCCCTCTGTCTCTGTTTCTGTCTCTCTGTCTGTCTGTCTGTCTCTCATGTATTTTTAGGGGACGCTACTGAGAATATTTAGTAACT
>CM054143.1:50377661-50380804 GCA_028751875.1 Rapana venosa | reverse complement strand
ATGACTCGTCTCTATGATAATTGTCCTAGACATACAATAAAATAAAATAAAAATCTTCAGAATACTTTAAATTGTGGCAGAAATGTAGTAGTATCCCTTATGCACGCTTAAGCCTAATTCTTTCAGTATAAAATTATCGAAAGACGTAAACTAAATTTGTGGTGATAAGATAGCAAGTGTTGTTGTTGTGTGTTCCCCAGCTTAACACTCCGGGGGTCACCCACGATGTGCACTTTGACTCACTCATCCCATCCAGAAATCACTGTGAGATTGAAACTGCACACTGAAAGAGAAGTTAGTGCGTATGACTGTTTTAAAGTACCTCGCCATAATTATAGGCAGCCATACTCCGACTTCAGAGGATATGAGATAGTAAATATTCACATTATTTTTCATTGTGGACATTTAAAAGTTGTTTCCTTTTTCTTTGCCTGCTGTACGTTAATTCATTATTGGATCAGTTGGGGGGGGGGGGGGTTGTTGGTTTTTTTTTTTATCTGAACCTTCTTCAACGTTGGGTATTGTATTAGCGTTAATTCGAAGTCCAACAATTCAGCAATTTTGGTTAGTTTCTTTTATATAGATTTTTTCTCTGATGTCGTTTTCAAGTTATTGCTGGGGGTGGGGGGGTCTTGTTAATTTGGAAATTTGAATTGTACTTTATAAACCCTCTACTCGTCCCACTCTCAACTTTTGTTGACAGTCTAAAATAACTAAACGGGAAAAAGACGTTAAACTGAAGATGTCTCACCCAAAAGAATAGTATGGGAATGGCGACAGGACCAGTGTTATTACTCCAAGGAGAAAATCCCCTCCCCCTTCTCTCCCTCCCCGCCCCAATGTAAGCCTTAACTGCGGTTCAAAACCTGCACCTTCATTTGCCTTCAGGACACCATTTCAACGTTCTAACCACCACCAAGATTATTCTGTTCTGAATTCGCCTCACCACCCACCACCCCCTCCTGTGCCCCTCTCTTCCCCCTCCCCACCCGTCCATTTCCAGCTCTGCCATCATCATTCAATTAAGAGAGAGCATAGACAAAAAACAGAGTAGACACAACAACAAAAATAAAGGAACCATTTACTACTACGAACTTAAAAAGTAGATACAGACGCTATAAAAAAAAAACACCAAAAAACAACTTTTAATGGAAGAAACTATGTCAAAATCGTGAAAGACACACGAATAAAAAAAATTGAAAAAAATAAAAAAGCGAATGCAAACAATCAAATGTCAAAGAAGAGAATGAGAGAGGAAGGAAGGAGAAGGAAGAAAAAAAGAAAAAACGTTGGGAGAAAGAAAGAAAAGTGGGCGGGAACTCAAGTTAGCCTTACCTATCAGTACCTATCTTACAACCTAGAGGGTTTGCACTCCACGCACACAAGCTTGTACAACCTGAAGGTAGCTCTAAGTGCTGTTTTTGTCCATATCCAGTAACACCTGGTTCATCATACAGGTATGTAAACAGTGTAGGGCTTTTTGTTATCTCTTTCTTAGTCAACAAAACTGTTCTAAATGGTGAAAGGGTTTGCTGGGGGGAAAATGTTGAGGGTTTTTGTTTGCATGGGGAAAGTCAGTTAAGCTTTCTGCTTCTGCTTCTTCTTCTTCTTCTTCTTTGCATTCTTCTTCTTCTTCTTCTTCTTCTTTGCATTCTTCTTTGCATTCTTCTTCTTCTTCTTCTTTGCATTTCTTTTTTGCATCTTCTTCTTCTTCTTCTTCTTCTTTGCATTCTTCTTCTTCTTCTTTGCATTCTTCTTCTTCCTTGCATTCTTCTTCTTTGCATTCTTCTTCTTCTTCTCTGCGTTGCATTATCTAATCATTTTAGCTATATAAAAAAAACCAACATCAACAGCAACACCACCCAAAAACTGTTTTGTTTTTCTTCTCTTTTACATCTTTATGATGTAGCATTAGCTGTTTTAATGTTGAGATCTTGGGCAATTGATTGTTTACGGCTGCATTACTATTGTTTGCATTGCAGTGCATTGTATTGCCTTGCATTGTATTGCATTGTATTGTGCTTTGTGGCATTACGTTGTGTTGCTTTCGTTGCAGTGTAGTGTAGTGTAGTGTAGTGTAGTGTAGTGTAGTGTAGTGTAGTGTAGTGTAGTGTAGTGTAGTGTAGTGTAGTGCATAGTTAGTTGGTTAATCAGTTAATTAGTTATTCGGTCAGTCAGTCAGTCGGTCAGTCAGTCAGTTAGTTAGTCTGTCGGTCAGTTAGTCAGTTCGTTGGTCAGTCAGTCATTCAGTCAGTCAGTCAGTCAGTCAGTTAGTTAGCTAGTTAGTTAGTTAGTTAGTCAGTTAGTTTGTTAGTTAGTTAGTTAGTTAGTTTGTTTGTTTGTTTGTTTGCTTGCTTGTTTGTTTGTTTGTTTGTGTGCTCGTCCTTCCGTCGATCTGTCATATGTGAGTCAGTCAGTTAGTTAGCTTTCTTTGTTTCTTTGCTAGTCTCTTTCTTTCTCTCTGTCTTTCTTTCTTCACTCATTTCCTGTGACAGGAGAAAGAGACTGAATCACTGGTGTCTCTTTTTCAAAAAGAGCATGTAGAGAACAAACCGCCTAATCTGGTCATGAGCACCGGCTGGCTGCTCCTTCACTGCTCTTTTGTTGTTGTTGTTGCTGTTGTGCGTTCCCCAGCTTAACGCTCTGAGGGTCACCCAGAACGTGCACTCTGATTCACTCATCCCACATAGGAATCACCGTGAGATTGAAATTGCGCACTGAATGAGAAGTTCGCCTGTATGACTGGTTGTTTTTTAAGTACCTCGCCATCTAGGCAGCCATACCCGACTTCAGAGCATTGTTTCTCCTTTAAAGGAGAGTGTAGGTTGTTATGTTAAGAGCTTGTCATGGCTGAAGGCCATCTCAACACAACATTTTACAACATAGCAGCATTGTAGTGAAGGCAGGCCTTGGCAATCAGCTGACATCAATGAATAACTGACACAGCTTTTGGCCTGGGCCAACTGCTCTTTTAAAAATTAACAATAATCGTAAGGATGGTCAACAAAACAAAGCAAAACAAATAATAATAATAATGCTAATAATAATAATAATAATAATAAACTTAAGTTTTATGTTTTGAACACAAAAAAGAGAAAAAGAGAAAGAAAAAAACCAATGTCGGAACAGGATAAGCTCAATGG